>OZ012738.1:596770175-598005175 GCA_963859935.3 Lathyrus sativus | reverse complement strand
GTAGACCATATGGGTTCACTCCATCAGTAGATAATGCCAACCGAAGGTTTCTCGCATCTTCTCCATAATTAGGATAATCATCGTCAACTTTCATCCATTGTGGTGAATCTGCCGGATGTCGAAACTTTCCATCTATAATTCTTTAGTTTGCATGCCAAGTCAAGTGTTTTGCATCGGTTTCACTATGAAACATGCGTCTAAATCTCTGAATTATAGGAAAATACCATAAGACTTTTGCTGGAGACAATTTTTTCTTATATCGAGAGACACCGTATTTAGGACACTCATTCAAGGATGCATATTCATTTCCAAACAAAATGCAATCATTTGGACAAACATGTATCTTATCATAGCTCATGCCAATAAAGCACAATTTTTTTTTGGCTTCATAAGTTCGATTGGGAAGAACATTATCATCTAGAAACATCTCTTTCATAAGTGATAATAACTCTGTGAAACTTTTGTCCAACCATCCATTACCCGCCTTTAAGTTGTACAACTTTAATACCACAGACAATCTTGTGAATTTAGTGCAACCTTTATACAACGTTTTCTCTGCATTGCTTACCAACCTCTCAAACATTTTGGGACAATCCTGAAGATCTTCTTCAATTGCTTCTGCAATCTCTTCGACTCGATCACAGTCGTATGTATCTGTGCCATTGTCCTTTGAAGCATAGGTCATATTATCCCCCGGTTCAACATTCTCATTATGTATCTCACCATGTAATATCCAACACGTATAACTTCGATCAATTCCATGCCTCTTTAAATGTGATTCCAACTGAACTGCGTCAATCTGACGCCCATAACAACCTAAGCAAGGACATGTGATCCGACTGGGGTCTTTGTCATGTTCAACAGCAAACTTAACGAATTCTGATACCCCATCCTCGTACTCTTTTGACAATCGATTGGAAGACATCCATTTTTAATCCATGGTTTTTACTAAGTAAGCTAAACAAAAATACTAATTATTCACGCAACTATAGCTACCGAACAACTATAGCAAACACACAAATTCAATCACACTTAATGTTTTAACTCAAGTAAGTCACAAAAAATCATCAATTCGAGCGTAAATCAATCACCAAAATTATCAAATCCACATAAAAATTACCAAATATAACAACTTTTCGTCACTTAAGTTTAAACAATCAACAACATCACAAAATTCAACAATTTGTTCACGAATGTCATTCAAGTTTCAATCAACAACATCATCCAAATTATAAAAAATTAATTCACAATGTCATCACTATTCACCATCTTCAACCTTAACTATTAACAATTAATTTAGTTATCATTTGCAATAAAAAATTCGATCAAGACAAAGTCATTATCACTATTCATCATCACTAACATTCAACATTAACTTATAAAATTATTAACACCAAAAATCAAAAGAAAATCACCACAAACCTCACTATTCATCATCTTGAACCTTACTACTAAAATGACATTCAAACTTTCATTGAAGTCAAATAACAACAACATCACAATGTAAACAAATAAATCAATAAACAATAAATATCAAATAACTTTGAAACTGAAGAAAATGAAGAAATACCTTCAAAAATGGTGTGGAGTGCGGCCGCCAGAATCGTGAGGAAGAAATAGAGGTCAGAGGTTGCTACGGTGGTTCGAGATGATGAATGACAGAAGCACGGCTAGGCGGAGGAAGAAACGACGATCGGAGGTCTGGTAAAGTTCGAATGTTCGTCTGAGAGTGAAACAAAATACGTCAGAAACAAAATACAAATTCTATTTTAATTTAAGAAAAAAGACCTATAGCAGTGCTTTTTAAAAGCGCTTTCTTTCCCCCCCTATAGCAGCGCTTTCCATGGAAAAACACTTTCGTATGCTAGCCCTTTAGCAGCGTTTTTGAAAAGCGTTGTCTAAGGTGTGACCTAGACACCCCCTATAGCAGCGCTTTTGAAAAAAGCTGTCTAAGGTACCCCTTATAGCAGCGCTTTTTTAAAGCGCTTTCTAATATTGGGCTTTAGCAGCGCTTTCTATTAGTTACTTACTTATGACCTTTAGCAGCGTTTTTCAAAAGTGCTTTCTAAAGATCCCCTTTAGCAACGTTTTTCAAAAGCGCTTTCTAAAGGCCTCAAAAACTACTTTTAATGTAGTGATACGTGAATAATTATTAGTCTATAAACTCAGCAATTTATAAATTACTCAAGCTAATAAAACCCAGCGGGTATGCTGATTATATATTTTGAATTCAGGAAAAATAAAGTACTAAGAATAAAATCAATTATAGGAATGATTAAGACTTTCAAACTTAATCTTTTGTCACTACTTGGTAACTGTAGAAAAATTTGCAAAATATATGCCAAAACCAATGTTCTAGCTCAAAATTATTTTCTTTAACACAACACCTTAATGCCTTAGTCAAATTAATGTCATCGAATGTTTTAAAAAACTTTATTTCTTGTATCACTATAAAATGATTTAATATGTCTAAACCTATCTTTTAATTGAATAATTATTTTAGATTGAGTTCCAAAAGATATGATTAATAGTCATTTACTTTTTGAGATCAATTAATTAATTTGTCAACGTAAGAAAACATTGCACAAAGTGGTAACTTAAAAGTTCTAGATTAGTAATTGTATAAATTCATAATGATAAAAGAGGAACACAATAATAATATAAGAAATAAATGTGAAAATTTAAAATTAGAAAATATGACGATTGTCAAATGATAATCAGAAAATAATATCATGTAAAAATTGTTATAATACATAATATATCATCAACTATCTCGAGTTTTCAGTACACCCACACTATGCAAAACAAATATTTAACTTCATCTCACAACACTCTAATAGAAGAGTATAAGAGAACAAAGAAAGTCAAATACAAGTTTAAAGTGCTTTTGACGAGTGTCTCTTGTAACGAAGAATTTGAGTTCTATATATAGTCTTGAACTCCTTTTTCCTTCACAAAACTAAACGATTGATGTGGAACTTCGAAAAATTTGAATCATATATATAACATTGAACTCCCTCTTCATTCACAAAACTAAGCGATGCATGACTTCTTCAACGTGTATATTTTCAACCAACCCCAACAAATATCTATCTTGACTGAAAATAATACATTAACTTTCATTGTCTTCACCGATAATCATACTCAACCCCAAAGAGTACCAACATGCATATTTTCAACCAATCACAATAATCTCCACTTTGATTGAAAATAATACATCAACTTTCATTGTTTTCACCAACAATCATACTCTATCATAAAGAGTATAGTCATTTGAAGTTACATCATTCCAAGAATTTTCACATTGTCTTCACCGACAATCATAGTTCAAAAGAACTATCACACTATATTATGAAGAATGTATTTTACTTAAAGATAAACCACTTTAAGAATTTCACATTCTCAACACCGACAATCATATATTCTATCATAAAAAATATATTTCACCTGAATCTAAGCTACTCTAAGAACTTCACATGTCGAAAACCAAGGTTGAAAACTTATAGTGCAATTTCTATGTTAGCAGGAAGCTCTTCAACCATCGACATAATCCCACACCTTGTGTAATCTTCATTGTATCAACACACGTTTGACTTGAACTTTCCACATGACTAAAACAATTCTTCCATCAATTTTCTCTAGCCCAAACTGCAGAGTGAAATTTGTAACTACTACTCAACACCTTTTTCACAACTCCCCCATTCTGTTATGATGTGGAAGATTAGATAAAGCTGCAACCTATGAGCATACTAAGAACTCATACCTGAATCAAATCAAAAGCTTTGATACCTGTTGTTGGCAAAAATTTTGGAGAAAAAACCACGCTTGTCATCAAATGATACCAGAGAATAATATTACATGAAAATTGTTACACCACATAATATATCTTCAACTACCATTTGTCTCATACCCTACAAAACAAATATTTAACTATATTTCACAACACTTTAATTCAAAATTATAAGAGAAGTAAAAAAGTCAAATACAAACTTAAAATGCTTTTGAGTAATGCCTCATATAAAAAAGAACTTAACTATTATATATAGCATTGAACTCTCCCTTTTTTCATAAAATTAAATGATGTGAGATTTCAAAGAATTTGAATACTATATATAGTTTTGAATTCTCTCTTCTTTCACAAAATTAAACAATCTGAAATTTCTTTAACATGTATAATTTCAATAAACTCTAACAATAAAAATTAAAGAAAGAAGAAATTATGACATCTTTCAAGCTTTCATGGCATGGAGTAGCGCAATGTGCTGCCCAACTTTTCCTACAACACATGAATTAATGTTTGCTTTTGTTTATGAAAAACTTCATTATGAATTATACTTCCAAACCGTTATAAAAGTTGCAGCTAGATTTCAGCTGCCACTTATTTTTCTCTATTTGAATTTTCACAACTCATGTATGATCAAAATATTATACAATGGCGAATTATTTAGTATTGCACTAAACCATCTCTTTATATATTTGATTAGGTCAAATTGACAACCTAAACTACACATTTAAAAATAAACAAAATAAGTTCAGAATTTACTATTAAATATAGGATTGGCCACTTATTATGAAAAGAGAAGTTAATGATTTGCATTCATATAATTAACTATGATCGACAGATAGTACATGGGAGTTCTGTCACTATTGAGATGCAAACCATTCTTTATTTACAAGTACGTTTATGATGAGATCCAGACGAAACTAGCTTAATGTTAATCAAGAATTTAAGATCAACCTATGCATCCGAATCCAAGGTCCAAGTTATGCATTGGAGGGTCGGTTGAAGGAGTTCTTTCTTGCACTAGTGCAGAAATGACTTTTTACATCGGGCCAAAAACACATTTTACATCGGGTCTGGGTGCGATGTAAAGCCAAGCGATGTAGTAAATCAAAGACATTTTACATCGGGTCATAGACCGATGTAAAAAATACATCTACTACATCAGTTGACAGTTAAGACTGATGTGAAATATATTATTATTAATTTTTTTTTATAAAAAAAAGCACTTTTTACATCGGTTGTTATTCGGAACCGATGTAAAATGTGTCATAGGTGATTTTTTACATCGGTTGGTCAGTAGAACTGATGTAAAAGGTGTCATAGGTGTGTTTTTTTACATCGGTTGCCTTCTTGACCCGATGTAAAAGGTGTCATAGGTATGTTTTTTTACATCGGTTTCCTTTTTGACCCGATGTAAAAGGTGTGCTACGTGTCTTCAAAATTTATGTTTTTACATCGGTTTTTAAGCACACCCACCCGATGTTAAATGTAGGTTGTTTTTCTTAAATATTTAGACTAATTTTTATCCGAATCGATATGGAATCCCTGTAATTTTTTTGGTACTTAATTTTTCATATTTTTCCAACATCACACATACCAAATTTTAGTCCCTATTTGGTATGCAATTTTTTATATTTTTTCAACTAACCTTTTAGTTTCATTGCACCAAATAGCTAGGATACACATATTCTTCAACATGAACAAATTGATTTACAAAAGTACTAATCTAGTATACATACAACTGTTCAATCCACAAGAAATTGATTTACAAAAGTACTAATTGAGGAACAAAAGTACTAATCTAGTACACATATTCTTTCTTCAATATTCAACCATTTATAAGTCCTTTACCACACTTGAATACCAACATGCAATCCACAAGAAATCCGTTGTAGCTAGCTTCGGTAGAGAACACCAAAATCACATTTGCTGACAATAAATAATAATAACAATAAACATCAGCAGACAATACCAAAGTCAAGAAACTCAAATTAGGTATACATAGAAAATTCTATATAACTCACCATATAAAGTTTAATTTTTATATAACTCAAAGAAACATTTTGCCCAACGGAGTCGCAAATCATACAAATCATCTTGTGTTAATTCTGTTGGATCATCAAATACCTACAATATGTAAATAGCAATATAAAGTCATTCTTTGAAAATTCACCTTAAGTTGCAAATGCAAAGTAAATAACAAAGTAAAGTTATTTTTATTTACCTGCAACCAAGACTCGGTTATGTTGGCAGAGACAATATCCAACATATTTTTCATAACATAGTATCCACAGTCAATAGAGTTATGTTGTCGCCTTGTCTAAAATAAATGACACAGTTAGTGAATACTTATGATAAAATTAAATATAAAATTATAATTTACATGACGCTTACTTTGGGTTGGAGCCATGTAGCCTTTTTTCTATTTCCATTTGCCATTTGATAAACCCCGAAAGCACTAATTCAGAAAAAAATTCATATAGAGCAACATAAAATATGAAATTACTTTTGTAAAATTTTATGTATATGAGATATAACATATACTATAACAAAATTCACATAAAATATAAACTTACTTTGTAACAATTTTCTTCATGGTTGGATTAAGTTCCCGATGAAGTGAACAAAAGACGACCACAATATTGTCTCTTGGACAAATGACTATTAATTTCCAATGGTCTCTGTACGTGTGCGTGGAAACACAAAAAACACATCAAATATCTATGTTATCAAAAATAAAAAAATAAAAAACACAATTTCATACAAACTTACCCATGAATAAATGGTAGTAAGTGACACACTCTGTTTTCGTCACGTAACTTATCTTGTATGTATTTTTTAACCTCTGCTTCATTTTTTTGCATATTATCAACATACACACACCTAGCAGGGTCCATAAATCCATATACTTCCGATGTGGAATTATCAATACATACACGATGAATATACCTGAATAATTTTAAAGTAAATATTAGAGTCAAAGTGATGAGAGATATAACATATTAATATGTATTAACAGTAATAAAAAAAAGAAAATGTACTTACGTGGACCAAACTTGCAGAATAGACACGTCAAGCCATTGAAAACCCACCAATAACTCTCTGATACACTTAGCTGACATATAAAAATTAATGACACTTGCACAATGACTTAATTTTAATTCCAAGTGTGTGTCGCCCATTTTCAGAACCATGAGTAACAATCTCTGAACATCGTCTTCCACTTCTTTTGTGCTTCCTTTTGCAGCTGAACAACTTCCTCTTCCGCTTCCATCGACAACTTCCATTTGTTCAATGCATTTTTTATTTTCGGTGCTTTGCGAGAGACCCATAGACCTAAGTGTCTCCATAAAAGATTGTTGCAACACCTTACGCTCTTCGACCAACTTTTGCTCAAAATCAGCTCTAAGCTTTGCTTCCAATTCCAAAGAAAATTGCGCTAGTTGTTCTTGTACATCCATATGTTGTCTTTGACGTGAAGACGACCTTCCAAAAAAAGTGCTAATTTTATGGTGTTTTCCAACACCACGAACACGACCTCCATGCTCAGATGTTCCAATGGCTACTGTTAAGATATCGTTAGGTCCATCCGAAACAAAGACACCCTTTTCAGCTTCCTCAACTAGAAAATCCTACAAAATTCAAAAATCAAAACTATTTTCAATAGTTTTTATCAATCACAACTATAATGATACTTGAAGTATTTTCCAAATTTTACTTACAATCTTCTCAGCAACAACTTGTGTAGAATGTGATGTGTATTCTCCCCCTTTCTTTTGTCGTGCTCTCTTCCATACTTCATGGCGTGACGGTGGAGATGGACTACCATTATCATCTACTGTAGAATCATCTCTCGATGATCTCCTTTCATTTTTCATTTTTTCCTCAAGCAAGCGATACCCTCCACGAGATAATACGTGTGGGTATACATTTCTAGCCACACTTTCCATACCCTTTTGACTTTTCTCCTATTATAAACTTAAAAAGTTATTAATCGCTAAACATAATAAAAAATTTATGCATGAAAAAATTAATATAATGCTTATTAACCTTAAATTCAGGGGTATCTCGAGACTTCAGAAACTCCTTCCATGTTTCTTCTTTAATATAATTATACTTGACATATGCAGGAGTGCAACCTTCTTTGGGATTTCTAATATATTCTTTTGTGAGTTGTGTCTTAAAACCTCTCCATCGCTCTCCCGCATATTTAATCCATTCATCCTTCAACGGATCCTTCTTTGGATCATCACATTCTAGAATAGTGAAATGAGCCTACACATATACATAAAGAATTTGTTGTTAGTATATGGCATATGTTGTTAGTATGTGATTATAAAATATAATAAAGTTTTGAATTTAAAATACCTGAACATCAACCCAAATAGCATCTTTTATATCTTTACTTATGTCTTTCCACTCATCTATTAAAATACTACATCTCTTACGAGCAAGAGATGCTACATAACTCTTAAAAGTAGAAGCATTTTTACCAACACCGATACATTCATAAGTTCTTGGATCAAACTCAACCTTTATCCTTTCACCCGTTTGATGAACTTTGTCAATTTGTGCCATCATAGTGGGACCTCTAACTCTTCTTTTACTAGGATTACTAGATGAAGAAGGGTTTTCGGTTGAATCAGCCATGTACCTGTTTACACAAAATAAAGATGATTAGAAATCAAATCAAGCACAAAATAAAAACAACTAGAAATCAAAGTAATGTCGAATTAACTTATAAAAAAACCTTACTAGTTCTCCCATATCCCTTCTTCATGATCTATGCGAATAGCATGCACATCATCCTCTTCATTATCTTCAATGAAGCTAGGCACATTTGTTGAGAAAGGAGGAGTTTCGGAAATATCAAGATTCGCATCTTGATTTTCATCACTACCATGCACCTTTCCTTGTATAACCACTGACCATCTTTTATTACAAGGATCTGTGACATAAAACACTTGTTTTGCTTGAGATGCCATGATGAAAGGTTCGTTCGCATAAGCTAACTTGCTAAGATCAACCAGTGTAAACCCAAATTCATCGATTCTTACACCACTGTTAATATCAATCCATTTGCATTTAAATACAGGAACTTTAAAAACAACATAATCAACTTCCCAAATCTCTTCAATCACCCCAAAGTAGGGTACAGATGCCATAACCGGGTTTTTATCTTTAGAACTAGAGAAGTGCATGGACTCTGCCACAATCATAACCCCACTATTTTGCGTGGTACTACGGTCATCCTTTGACTTTGTATAAAATGAAGTTTTATTAATATCATATCCACTCCAAGTTATTATGTTACATTTAGGCTCGTAGGACAACCACTTAATTGTATTAGAAGCAGTATCATCATTAGCAATTTTTTCTTTAAACCACTCAGAGAAACTCTTATTATGCTCTTTTAACAATCCTCTTTCATTCATCTTGGGGTACTTTTTCTTTATGATGCTTTTATGAGCAGATAAGTAAGGTTGAACTTCATCAGTGTTATTCAATATGTACAAATGTGCTTGTACAACCACCTCAATACTTAAGCTCTTTACCTTTAAACCTTGTGTACCTACACCGTCACATCTTCCATCATGACGAGACTTGGGAACCCCTACAGCATCCACTTCTGACAAATAGTTTGAACAAAACTCAATTGCTTCTTCTGCAATGTACCTCTCAATAATCGATGCTTCTGGACGGGAAGCATTTGTGTCAACAATTCAAGCAATTCGGTAAAACTTTTATCAGTCCATCCATTATTTGCCTTTAAATTAAACAATTTTAACACAGCAGACAAACGTGTAAAATTTGTGCATCCCGGGTACAAAGGTTTATCCTTGTCACTGCATAAAGTATCATACGCATGTGCCCTCTTAAACGAATCTTGTCCAATATCACGCATCATGTCTTCTAGACGATCATCCATTTCTACACTAACATTATCTTTTTTGGACACATTTGACTTTGCTACTACTTCACCATGCCATATCCATTGTGTATAACTTTGGCAAATCCCTTCACAAATTAGATGATCCATAATTTCTTTCTTATTAAGTTTTGGTTCTTGATTTGCACAACGAACACATGGACAAAGAAAAAGCACATGACGACTTTTTTCAGCACTACTTTTAGGAGGAGGAATATTTTTTTTAGCATTACTTTCAGCAAACTGTATAAATTCCATCACTCCATGCTCGTACTCAGCACTTAATCGATTAGCTCTCATCCAACTACGATCCATACCTATGTTCCGAAATTAACACATACAGAGTTAAATCATTGTGATACCTACAATAGTCCCTCTTTTGGACACATTAGAGAGAACAAAGTCTCTACGTGCAAACATGTGGCATTAAATTAAATCATAAAAATTATTCCTAACACAATGGTATTTGCGCATAAAATTCTATTACTCAAATTTAACCCAAATAGCACCAAATTGACATCAAAATTATTTGACATTTTTACAAAAAGCTATTATTAAAAACAGTAAAATCATGTACTATTAAAGATACCTTATTTATCGTTGTTATCACCGCCAGAGTGCTGGAAAGTAGAAAAAGCTCAAGGTTGTCTCTCCAATAGAAACTAAAAAATAAGATATTTCTTTCAGTAGCAAATAATATCAAAACTTCACGTTGAGAATAGTTAACTTTTCCAAGTGAAAGACAACACCTTAAATTTCACGTTGAGAATAGAAACCTATACGGGAGACAACACCTTAAAATTCAACCAAACTGAAAGTAAAAACAACCGATTAGAAGAATACACATGAGATGAACAACAAACCAAACATAAATAATAAAAATAAGCAATGCATGGATTTAGTTTCTCTACTATTATGAGTCGCATCACCAGTATCTTTTACTTATTATTTATTATTTTAATTTAGAAAAACCTATGATATACATGTACACTTTTGAATAAACATATTTATTTTTTGTATTTTATAAATTGGGGATTAAAAATAAGTAGCAGTACACGATAAACATATTTTGTTTTTGTATTCGTGTGTCCGTACGTATATGGCTAACTAATTCATCAACATTATGTAAATATGATGAGAGAAAATAATTAATCAGAGAAAATATGATGAGAAACTTACGTAAAAGGGATTCACCTCATCTTTGGCGAAGAGATTGGTGGCGGCGGAAAAAAAAGAAGAAGAATGACGGAAGGTGGCGGCGGTGACAGCACCTTAAAATTCAACCAAACTGAAAGCAAACACAACCTATTAGAAGAATACACATGAGATGAACAACAAACCAAACATAAATAATAAAAATAAGCAATGCATGGTTAGTTAACAATTTTATTTTATTTTGAATAAACAATTTTATTTTGAATACACCGATTAGTTAACAATTCTAGTTATTTACCAAAAGGATTAGAGCTTACTGAGTTTGGTTCTACTATTTATGATTTAAAAAAATTATTTCAAATCAATCTGACTTTACCAAGTGTTATATATATATATATATATATATATATATATATATATATATATATATATATATATATATATATATATATATATATATATATATATATATATATATAAGAAATTTTTTTCATATATTAATAGAGCTTTTGAAATATAAAATATTTTATAAATAAAAAAACAATGAACTTACAGTATTCAAGTTTTTTCTTGAAGTTTCGTTACTGAGTATATGAAAACGATCAAGTGCAAGGAAAATACCAAGAACAGTAATCAACAGAACCTTAAAAATAGGCATTAATGCAACAACAAAAAGATTCCAGAATTCCATTTTATTATTACTACCCTGTTACATCAAACAACTTTTCTTCAATTAAATAAATAAACATGCATCATATTCATTTATTATTGGAAGTTTATAGTCTTATATATATATATATATATATATATATATATATATATATATATATATATATATATATATATAAAAGAAAATAAATTAAAGAATTTCATATATATTATAAATTCTGCATTGGAAACAAATCATTTTAAGTTGATTTATCTAGTCTATGTATAAATTAAATTCGTAAATTCTTAAATATATCTAAAAATTAAAATTTGTTAGTATAGGATGGAAAATTACATAATATTACTCCAATTATATAACACTAGTTAAAGACAAAATAAGAGTGAAGTTATAATGAAGTTATAAAGACTTTTAGTAATTGTGAAGAAATGACAAAATAATAAAGTGAAGTCTGAACCTATTTTGATAAATAGTCTGAATTTCATTACCAAAATAATAAAGTGAAGTTCTAATAATAAATATTTCATTACAAGTCTGAATTTCACTATCAAAATAATAAAGTGAAGTTCTAATAATTGTGAAAAAATAACATACAGGTAAGTCTGAGTCTATAAAATAGAAGACTATAAACTTTTCATTTTTTTAAGGTCTGTAGTTGAATAATTTAGTTTACCAAGTCTTTAGTTGAATAAGTCAGGTCTATATTGTAGGAGAACTGAGTAGTAGTGGATTCCTAAATGTTAAGATTTTTTCAGTTGTACTTAGGCTATTTAAGTTTTCATTCCAAATTAATTGTTACAGTTCTGTTCTAACAAATTGGTATCAGAGCTCCAATTGGGGCCTGATAATTGAGAAATAAAATAGAGAATACAAATTGTCAATCTAGTTGTATGTATATACATAACTAATGTACATGTGAAAGATCCAAAATAATTTTACTGCATGAAATGTTATTCCTCCCAGATCTAGTTGAAATGTTCGTTTGTCTCTATGTGAGTCCCAGTGTCAATCCTAGTTTGTATGTATATTATAGGTTTGTCTTTATGTGAGTCTCAGTATCAAACCTATGATATACATGTACGAGTACGAGTATCAATCCTATTTTGAATAAACATATTTATTTTTTGTATTTTATAAATTGGGGATTAAAAATAAGTAGCAGTACATGATAAACATATTTGGTTTTTGTATTCACGATGAACATATTTGGTTTTTGTATTCTTGTGTCAGTATATGGCTAACTAATTCATCAACATTATGTAAATATGATGAGAGAAAATAATTAATTAGAGAAAATATGATGAGAAACTTACGTAAAAGGGATTTACCTCATCTTCCGCAAAAGGATTGGTGGCGGCGGGAAAAAAAGAAGAAGAATGACGGACGGTGGCGGCGGAGGAAGAAGAATGGTAGACGGTGGCGGCAGAGGAAGAAGAAAAACAATGATGGTGGAAGCGTAAAAGAAGAAAAATGGAGACAGAGACGGGGAAGCGAAAAAGAAGAACGATAAGAGATTTTTGAGAGTTGGAGAATCTTAAGTTTTCAGATAGGGTTTTGGGATTTTAAGAAACATTTTTTATCGGTTGGCAAATAGGCCTGATGTAAAAGGTTTAATCAATTTTATTTAAATTTTTATTTAGAATCTTATTACATCAGTTGGGCTAATTGGCCTGATGTAAAAGGTTTAATAAATCTTATTTAATTTTTTATTGAGAAACTTATTACATCAGTTGGGCAAAATGACCCGATATAAAACGTTTAATCCATTTATTTTTTTATTGAAAAACTTTTTACATCCGTTGGGCAAAATGACCCGATGTAAAACGTTTAATCCATTTATTTTTTTATTGAAAAACTTTTTACATCGGTTGGGATAAACAACCCGATGTAAAATGACTTAATCTATATTTTTTATTAATATGAAGAAGCATCTCATAATATCTGTATTTTTTATACAATTTCATAGTTAATGCATGTGATCACATTTTATATGAATTTAAAAAAAAATATAATCTAGATGATATATACTAAAGAATTGAAATTTTTGTTTTAATCCTTTTATATTACAAAATAAAAATATCATGCAATTATTATCAGTTAAATATAAATCACTTAAAATTTTTTTAATTAAAATGACTTAATCTATTTTATTTATTTATTTATTGAGGACTTTTACATCGATTGGGGTAAACGGCCTGATGTAAAATCTTTTATAATAAAATTTTTTATTATGAGTAGCATCACCAGTATCTTTTATTTTTTATTTATTATTTTAATTAAGAACGTCCTATGATATACATGTACGAGTATCAATCCTATTTTGAATAAATATAGAGAAACTATAGAGAAAATAATTAATTAGAGAAAATACGATGAGAAACTTACGGAAAAGAGATTCACCTCATCTTCGGCGAAGGGATGGGTGGCGGCGAAAAAAAAAAGAAGAATGACGGATGGTGGCGGCGGAGGAAGAAGAATGGTAGACGGTGGCGGCGGAGGAAGAAGAATAACAATGATGGTGGAAGCGAAGAAGAAAAATGGAGACGAAGACGGTGGAAGCGAAGAAGAAGAATGATAAGAGATTTTTGGGAGTTGGAGAATCTTAAGTTTTCAGATAGGGTTTTGGGATTTTAAGAAACATTTTACATCGGATGGGCAAATAGGCCTGATGTAAAATTTTTAATCAATTTTATTTAAATTTTTATTTAGAATCTTATTACATCAGTTGGGCAAATTGGCCTGATATAAAATCTTAATCTATTTTATTTATTTATTTATTGAGGACTTTTACATCGGTTGGGATAAACAACCCGATGTAAAATCCTTTATAACAAAATTTGTTATTATTTACGACACTGCCACCGCATTATTTTTTACATCAGATGGGGTACATGGCCCGATGTAAAATGTTTCTCCCATTTTATTTATTTTTTATTGAGAACTTTTTACATCGGTTGGGATAAATGGCCCGATGTAAAATCCTTTATAACAAAATTTCTTATTATTTACGACAATGCCACCGCGTTATTTTTTACATCAGTGGAAATATATGTCTGATGTAAAATCTTTAAATCAAATATTTCTCACATCATATTGTTAATAAATCTGATGTAAAATCCTTTAACAAATATTTTTCACATCATATATCTAAAAATCTGATGTAAAATCATTTAACCAAATGTCTTATTTTTAGTAGTGTTGCCGTTGCCAAGACAGTCTTGTCAGCTACTATGAAATATGCTGCTCCAGCCACTACAAACAAACAGAATATGAGAGATATCCAACCAACAATGATTGTGAAGAGAATAATAGTTCAATGTTTTGACAATTAAGAAGAATAAACTAACCTGTTGAAATAATGAGAGCTTGTGCAGTGTGATTGAGGTTGGCTCTTGCCCAAGGAAGCATCCTAACACTAGCCAGCTGCATATCAACCGTATATATACTCCGAGTTAGCTATATGCGAAAAATCTCTTAGAATATTTTAAAGTGTAAGTTGATAATGAGATCTGTGTGAAAAATAATGGAGGAATGAATGGAAGGAGTAGTAGTTACAGTTGGAATGGCAGTGGCAATAGTAGCAACAACAGCTGCTTTAGCTCCAGCCATCACACCTTCTGCTTATACAACAAATGGAGAAACAAAAAAGTAAATAAAAGCAAAGGAAAAACAGAAGATTGATTGATAGTAATTAAAGCTAATTGCACATTACCATGAGAACAGCGCTTGGCCATGGCCATCCTCTGATCAAGATAAGCCAAACTAGTTCTCTCAAGTGGAGAGTTAGTAGCAACATTTCTCTCTGCCATCTTTGAATTGAGTTGAACAAAAGCCAACAATGAAAGAAATCTCTGTAAAGAGGTGAATATATGATTGGCGTAGTTTAGATTGAAGTGTGTATGAAATTGGGTGCATATTTATAGTGAGTTGGTGAAAGATTAGGTTGATTAACAAAAGTATGTTGAACCTTAGAAAGAGTGGCACCACAGCAAATGGAGTTTGATGGTTTCGGATGTAATCCACAGTTTCATACTATGGTTTTCATTTTGATGTTTGTTATGATGGTTGATTCTTTTGTTGTTTTCTTAAAGGGTTTGAAAAAGAAAAAAGTTTTATTTTTAAATTATGAAGTACTAACCTTATCCAAAACTAGTGTCTTAAAACTGACGCAAAATCCATAAAACAATACAATGCACGTGTTCTTTTTCCCCTGATCTAGTAGCTCCTTGTTTATTTATTTGGTGCACTTTAAATATGGGTGCATAAAGCATGTGAGTGAGTAATCATAAACCATGGGTTACTTTTTTTTTAATTTTTTAAGGTGCATTGGATGTGTCTTGAGAGAGCATCGGATACATTGGTTTGATTGCAACACCCAGGTATGTGTTATACAACACTTAGAACATCCATTCTGGTCAATTCAATGTCAAGAACGAAGTAATATTGTGATAACGAGATACTAGTTTTTAAAAAAATTAGGAAATCTTTAGATTAAAAAAGAACGGAGAGAGAAGAGATAACTGGGTAAAAAATTTCAAAAATAATAATATATTAAGATGATTGTATTACTTGAAATAATAAAATAAATATTATATTTTAATTTTGTATTAAAAAAAATTGGATGGTTAGTTGAATTAGGGATATTCATGCTTCATAAACTACATTAAACTAAACTATATTTATAATTTCGTTCAGTTTGTAATAATTATTTTAATAAAAATTTAAATAATAATTAAAATGATTAAAATTCAATTAAAAATTAATTTAGAATTAATTTATAAATATAAAGTAGTTTATAAATATAAACTAGTTTATAATC
This sequence comes from Lathyrus sativus, assembly GCA_963859935.3. Classification (NCBI taxonomy): domain Eukaryota; kingdom Viridiplantae; phylum Streptophyta; class Magnoliopsida; order Fabales; family Fabaceae; genus Lathyrus; species Lathyrus sativus. Next base: position 597,988,821 of record OZ012738.1, on the reverse strand, counting down.
GGTTTACAATTTTAAAACACTCATATTTTGAACTCTTTTAAAATCAAATATTTAAACTTTATAAAAATTTAAATTTTTTATATTGAAAAAATATTCTTCATCATATTTATTTTTATTTTCATATTTTGTATTTTCGAAAAACATGTTTTTTCGTTTTTTTAAAAAAAATTTGATTTTTTCATATTTTTGAAAAAAAAAACTCGTTTTTCACATTTCCATAAAAAATATCGATTTTTTGTATTTTTAAAAAAATATTGAATGTCCATGTTTAAAATAAAAACCCGATTTTTCGTATTTTTGAAAAAAAAGTTAATTTTTTTAATTTCCAAAAAACCTCAAATTTCTGTATTTCTGAAAAAAAAAAACATTAATTTTTTCATATTTCTCAAAAAACTCGACTTTTTCATATTTCTGAAAAAACTCGACATTTTTCATATTTCCGAAAAAACTCTACTTTTTCATATTCTGAAAAAACCTGACTTTTTCATATTTAGGAAAAACTCATGTTTTTCATATTTCTGAAAAAACTCGACTCTTTCATATTTCTTAAAAAACTCGACTTTTTCATATTTAAAAAAAATCTCAACTCTTTCATATTTTCTAAAAAACTCGATTTTTTCATATTTCTAAAAAAACTCGACTTTTTCATATTTCCGAAAAATCTAGACTTTTTCATATTTCCAAAAAAACTTTACTTTTTCATATTTTCGAAAAAACTCGACTTTTACATATTTGCGGAAAAACTATACTTTTTCATATTTCTAAAAAACTCGACTTTTTCATATTTCCGAAAAAGCTCGACTTTTTCATATTTCTGAAAAAACTACTTTTTCATATGTATGAAAAACTCGACTTTTTCCATATTTTCGAGAAAAACCGACTTTTTCATATTTCCAAAAAAACTTGATTTTTTTTATATTTCTTAAAAAACTCGACTTTTTTTCATATTTGAGAAAAAACTTGATCTTTTCATATTTCTAAAAAAACTGAATTTGAATTGTTTTAATTAAATAGTTCAGTTCATTAACCATTTAAATGGTTCAGTTTTTTTTTATAGTGCAATGCAGTTCAATTCAAATATATAATTCAGTTAACCATATTTTTGAACACTCCTAAGTTGAATAATTTTTGTTATTTATTTAAATATAATTAATTTAAAATGAAAAGTGACTAGTTGTCTTTTATTTAGGAGTATATGCAACTTACCAACTGAACAATGCTATTTTTATGCTGGAAATGTGCAATACCTCTTTTTATACGTTATAATCAAAACAGTACAAAACCTCTGAGAGATATTTTCTGTTTCTAAACAAGTGTCAATCTCATTATAAATAAGAGGTTCTTGGCATTTGATTAAAGCATGAAAAATTATTCATTCTCAAAATTATTTTCTCATTCTAAATCATGTTTCTCTTCTCTAATGCATGAGAGCAAGTAAAAGAAACATTCTTCTGTACAATACTACCAAAAGATACGCTTAGAGGGATTGTGCAATTCTCTTTAAGGATTCCAAAGTATCATGCAGGAAATTTGCCGAGAAACCCTTTTGCATCCAACGTACAAAGATTGGTGGAGGCGAATTGTTCCTTAAGCTTAGTGTGAAAACACGCGTTTTAGAAATTTATTAAGCAAATTTATTTCTCAATTTTCATCTCCATTTATTCTTAAATTTGCTGTAGCCCAAAAATGAATTATCTAACATTCTTTAGGAACAATTCATCTTATTTAATGACTGCTTTACTAAAAGAGATGACTTATGACTTTGTGAAATTAGAGAAGTTTGATGGAGACAATTTTATCCGTTGGTAGAAAAATGAAATTCCTTCTCACAACATTGAAAGTGGTGTATGTTCTTAACATTCCAAGATCAGTGGAAAAAGATGATGAAACAATTACGAAAAAGAGAGAGAGAGAGAGAGAGAGAGAGAGAGAGAGAGAGAGAGAGAGAGAGAAAAGTGGGACAATGATGATTATATATGCATGAGACACATCCTCATCGGTATGTGCGATTAATTGTTCAACATTCACTATTCACTACTAGAAAATTCGCTTTTAGTGACTGAAAAATTTTGGTCACTCTAGTCACCGAATTAGCCACCAAAATTAAACATCATGTTAGCAAATTTTAAAAGTCACTAAATCGATCACAATATAAAATTAGCCACCGAATTATCGACTGATATTTTGTGACCAAAACTTTCAGTCTCAAATAATCATTTTTATATAAATTAATTCTTTAAAAAACTTAGTGACCAAAATTTCGGCCACTAATATATTTTTTTTGTTTTTTCACTATTAAGTTACTTCCCTTAAAATTTTCTCATATTGTTTTTAGTAGTTATTTATCAGAGTAGTCACTCTGCAAAAGAATTATGGGACAAACTAGAATCAAGATACATACAAGAAGACGCTATAAGTAAGAACTTTCTTGTATCTCAATTTAATAATTACAAAATGATAGATGGTAGGTCTGTTATGGAACAAATGCACGAAATTGAACATATTCTAAACAACTACAAACAATACAATATGCACATGGATGAAACTATAATTGTATCCTCCATAATAGATGAACTTCCTCCTTCTTGGAAAAGATTTTTAAAAAACCATGAAGCATAATAAGGAGGACATTTCTCTTGAACAATTGGGCAATCACCTTCGTTTGAAAGAAGAGTATCGAAAATAAGATGATACTAAAAGCCAATTTACTCAAGAGAAGGTCCATGTGATGGAGGAAGGAAAGTCAAGTAAAAATTCCATGAAAAGGAAATGAGATTTCGAAAAATCTCATGAAAATCATAATGGTAAAGGCAATAACAACTATGTTGTGAATCGGATACCTTAAAACTAAGTATAAACATTTTCTTAATGATCAAGAAACACATAAGGGTTAGGATTAATAAAGAAGAAAACAACAAGGATTGATTATTAAACTGCTATTCTTTCCTTTCTCTTAGAACAAAATTACAAGTATACAAGAATAACAAAATAATCTCTCTCTCTCTCTCTCTCTCTCTCTCTCTCTCTCCCTCCCTCTCTCTCTCTCTTGAAATTAGGATTTTATCTTCCTATTTTTCCTTATGACAAGATTGAGAAACTAGTATCCTATTTATAAGAAAAATAGCACACTAGTCTAATGGGATTTTTAACAATTATCCATTACAAGCTAACTTAGGGTACAAGCTAACTTAAACAATTGGGCTTACAAGCAAGGTCCAATTCAACATGCTAACAACCCTAGCAATATTGACTAATGCATGTTAGAACAAACTTCGACTACAACACGCATTACTCGCGAACAAACTTCGACCATACTAGAGTTCGATCCAACATCTCACAGATCTCCACCTTGGATCTAACTTTATAACATCAAGAAACTAGATTTCTTCGCAGCTTTATTAACTGCATATAGTGGAAAAACATGCAACTGGGCAACGTCTTGGGTTATCATATCAGCAGCATTATGATCTGTTGAAACCTTCACCACTTGGACTTCTCCATGCTCGATTACCCATCTGATGAAATGCAGCCTCACATCAATGTGCTTGGTTCGCTCATGATAGGCTGAATTCTTCGACAGGTGTATTACACTTTAACTATCACATTTAACAGTGATTACTTGACCTTGAAGTTTTAACTCCTTTGCAAAACCTTTAAGCCACAATGCTTCCTTCACAGCTTCATTTAGGGCAATATACTCCGCTTCAGTGGTTGATAAGGCAACGATCTTCTGAAGTGTTGCTTTCCAACTGATTATTGTCCCAAACATAGTGAACACATATCCAAAGATAGATTTTATGGAATCCATACAACCTGCATAATCAAAGTCTACATATCCCTGATTGCTGCTTTACTATCTTCACCTAAGGCTCCACCATAAATTAGGACTCTATTTAGAGACCCATTTATGTACCTTAAAATCCACTTCAATGCTTTCCAGTGAGCCTTTCCAGGACTCGCCATGTACCTGCTTACAAGACTTACTGCATATGCTATGTCGGGTCTAGTACAAACCATAACATACATCAAAGAACCTACTATTTTAGCATATGGAATGCTATTCATATAAGTTCTTTCAACATCAGTGTTGGGACACTGATCTATACTCAGCTTGAATTGAGGGTTTGTCGAAGTCACAACAGGCTTTGAATTCGACATACCAAACTTTTCGAGAACCTTCTGTAGGTATGCCTCTTGAGATAAGCATAATTTCAACTGCTTTCTATCTCTCCGGATGTCAATCCTAAGAATCCTGGACGCAGCTCCCAGATCCTTCATGTCGAACTCCCTATTGAGTTCAGCCTTCTCCCTCATTACCTCTTCGACATTGTTGCTTGCAATTAGAATATCATCTACATAGAGCTACAAAATAACAAATGAATTACCCGGTCGAAATCTAAAGTAAACACAGTGGTCGAACTGACTTCTGATAAAACTTATGTGTGTCATGAACTTGTCGAATCTTCTATTCCACTGTCGAGGAGATTGCTTCAGTCCATATAAAGATCTATTCAGTTTGCACACATAATCTTCCTTCCCCTTTTCGACATACCCTTCAGGTTGCCTCATCAGGATTGTTTCATCTAGACCACCATACAAGAATGCAGTCTTCACATCCATCTGTTCTAGTTCAAGGTCGAACTAGGCCACCATGGCAAGCAACATTCAAATGGATCTGTTCTTCATAACAGGAGAGAACACATCATTGAAGTCGATACCTTCTTTCTGAGTGAACCCCCTAACAACCAATCTTGCCTTGTATCTCTTCGACGCCACTCTTTCGATTCCTTCCTTAACTTTGAAAATCCATTTACAACTGACTAACCTGGCTCCAATAAGTTTTTTGATCAGTTCCCAGGTGTTGTTATCATGAAGATATTTCATCTCATCATCCATGGCCTTCAGCCACTCAGTCTTTTTTCGACTCCTCATAACTTCCTTATAGTCTCTAGGTTCTTCGTCTAGAACCTCACTTGTAGAGATTAAGGCATAAGCTATAAGATCTGCATACCCAAGTCTCTAAGGTGGCTTGATGACTCTCCTCGATCCGTCTCTTGCTAGTAGGTAGTCATTATCAGTCTCCTCATCTTCGACAACATCTCTGTGTCTTCTTCGACTTTATCTAGGGTAAGCAATTCAACATCAACATGCTCCACCTCAATAGGAATCTCTCCCTGTTCCAGCTCTTCGTCAGCATCATCATTTTTCTTGAAAGCCATCTCGGCTTCATTGAAAACTACATCTCGACTGGTGATACACCTCCTGTGACCTGGCTCTAGGCACCATAGCCTATAAGCTTTGACTCCTTCAGGATATCCCATGAACATGCATTTCAGAGCTCTAGGTTCAACTTTATCTTGCCTAATGTGAGCATAGGCCACACAGTCAAATACTCTCAGTCTTTCGAGACTAGGTGGATGTCCCTATCAAACTTCTTCAGGTGTCTTCATTCCCAAGGCAGTCGAGGGACATTTATTTATTAGGTAAGCTGCTGTCGAAACAACTTCCGCCCAAAACACCTTCTTCAATCCAGCACTAACCAACATGCATCTAACCCTTTCAAGGATTATTCGATTGAATCTCTTAGCTAAGCCATTTTGTTGAGGAGTACCTACTACAGTCTTATGCCTTGTAATCCCATACTCAACATAATAACTGTTGAACACTTCATTGCAGAATTCAAGGCTATTGTCGGTTCTCAACCTCTTAACCTTTCTGCCAGTTTGAGTTTTGACCAAAATCTTCCAACTATTGCAATTCTCAAAAGTTTCATCCTTCGTCTTCTGAATGAATACACATAGCTTTTTGGAATAGTCATCAACGATGGATAGAAAATACCTTGCACCTGAGTGTGAAGGATTCCTTGCAGGCCCCCAAAGATCAGCATGAATGTAATCTAGGGATCCATGTGTTCTTTGCTTGCCTTTGTTAAACTTTGCCCTACAAGATTTACCAAATACACAAGATTCACAAAATTCCAACTTTTCGACTTTGTCACCTCCTAGAGGTTCTGCTTCCCCAATTTGACCAGACCTTTTTCGCTGACATGGTCCAATCTCATGTGCCATAATTCTGTCTTCGACATAAGTTTCTTGGATGTAACATTTGTCGAACCACTTACAACCTCGACCTCAAGGGTATACAAGCCTTGTTTCTTCACGCCTCTCAAGACTTCCTTCGACCCCTTCATGACTCTTAGGATACTTTTCTCTCCTTGAAAAACATATCCTTTTTTGTCAAATTCACCAAGAAAAATCAAATTTCTCTTCAAGTCAGGTACGTACCTGGCTTCAGTCAATAACCTTATTGACTCATCATGGAGCTTGAATCTCACAGATCCAATACCTGCAATTTTGCAAGATTTGTTGTTTCCCAGCAGCACAGATCCACCATCTTCTCCTCGAATAGTTCTCTGTTTGGAGTCATGTGCCAAGTGAAACCTCAATCCATAATCCACTCTTTTCTTGAGTCGCCACTTGAAACTACAAGAACATCAGATGAGTCGAAGTCATCTTGAACAATGGCTGCATTTCCATTACCTCCATGATCTTTCAGGCGTTCAGGACACACCTTTGTTATATGACCTTCCTTCTTACAGTGATAACATCGAATACTAGATGTTTCGTCACTATAAGACTTCTGTTGACTTTTACCTTTTTTCTTGTCGAACTTACCATCCTTTCGCAAGAATTTTCCCTTAACGGCCAAACCTTTGCCCACCATCGAAGGTTTATGCTCCTTTCGTTTGCTCAAGTCCTTAGAATACAAGGTTGATTGACTTCTTTAAAGGTCAGGGACTCCCTTCCATACGAGAGAGTTTCTTTGAAGTGAGCATGTGTTCTGGGCAAAGCACACAACAACAACAGTGCTTGATCTTCATCATCGATCTTCACATTAATATTTTCAAGATCAAGAATCAGCTTGTTGAACATATCCAACTGCTCAGCCAACACTTTATCTTCACTCATCTTGAATGAATATAAAGCTTGCTTCAGGTAGAGTCGATTCACCAGAGATTTGGTCATGTACAAACTTTCAAGTTTCACCCATAATCTTGATGTTGTAGTCTCCTTTGATACCTGTCGAAGAACCTTATCATCAAGGCTCAACAATATTGCGATGTGGGCTTTCTCGATCATGCCCGTCTTTTCTTTTGCCTTTAACGCATCGTCCATGGCTGCCTCACCCTTCAACGCTTCCAAACAACCCTACTGAACCAATAGGGATTTCATCTTCAAGCGCCACAGATCGAAGTCGTTCACTCCGGTGAACTTTTCAATCTCATACTTTGTTGAAGGCATCTTTTCCAGGCTCACTGCACCAATTTGTTGTGAATCGGATACCTTAAAACTAAGCATAAACAGTTTCTTAATGATCAAGAAACACACAAGGGTTAGAGTTAATAAAGAAGAAAACAACAAGGATTGGTTATTAAACTGCTATTCTTTCCTTTCTCTTAGAACAAGATTATAAGTATACAAGAATAACAAAATAACCTCTCTCTCTCTCTTGAAATTAAGATTTTATCTTCCTATTTTTCCTTATGACAAGATTGAGAAACTAGTATCCTATTTATAAGAAAAATAGCACACTAATCTAATGGGCTTTTTAACAATTATCCATTACAAGCTAACTTAGGGTACAAGCTAACTTAAACAATTGGGCTTACAAGCAAGACCCAATTCAACATGCTAACAACCCTAGCAATATTGACTAATGCATGTTAGAACAAACTTCAACTACAACACACATTACTCGCGAACAAACTTCGACCATACTAGAGTTCGATCCAACATCTCACAAACTATAGAAAGAAAAATAAAGAAAGTTGTTATCATTGTGAAAAACCAGGACACTTTAAAAATAAGTGCAGGTTCTTGAAAAGAGAGAACAAAGAAAAGAATTCAAAAGCAACTAAAGACAATCTTGTTGCTATCATCCCTGAAATCATGATAGAAGATATTAATTCTTGGTGGATAGACTCTGGTGTTATCCGTCATGTGTGCAAAAATAAAGAACTATTCAAGGCCATCAATGAAGAAGATAATAGTCTTTTGTACATGGGAAATGTTTCTACTGTCCAAGTCAAACGAAAAGGATCAGTAGAGATTGAATTCACGTCTGAAAAAATATTCACTCTTAAAGATGTAGTTTATGTTCTCGAAGTTAGGAATAACTTGATTTATGTACCTTTACAATTAATAAATATAATTTTAAATATGTATTTAAGGGAGATAAGTTTATTCTCTCTAAAGCGGGAATGTTTATAGGAAAATGTTATCTTTGTGAGAATATGTTAATGTGTAATATTGTTAATAACAATAATAATAATGTGATTTTTGCTTATATTGTTGAGTCTTGTGATTTATGACATATGCGACTAGGACATGTTAATTTTAGAAAATTAAATGATATGATAAAATCAAATTTAATTCCAACACTTGACAAAAATTCGAATTCATGTACTACTTGTATGTTAACTAAAATCACAAGACAACCTTTTAAAACAGTTGAAAGAAGTTCTAAAGTGTTAGATTTAATTCATTCTGATGTATGTGATTTACATGGTTGACTCACAATAGGTGGTAAAAAGTACTTTGTCACTTCCATTGATGATTGCACTAAATTTTTGTTACGTTTATTTAATGCATTCTAAGGATGAAGTCTTAGACAAATTTAAAATTTTTTAAAGCACAAGTAGATCTTCAACATGAAATCTTCATTAAATGTTTTAGGAGTGATAGAGGGGGAGAGTTCTATCATCCTAATTATTTTGAGTCCACTGGTATTATATATCAAATAACTGCATCATATTCCATACAACAAAAAGGGATAACAAAAATGAAAAATATGGTGTTGGAAGAAATGGTAAATATCATGTTATCATATTCTGGTTTATCTAAAGGATATTGGGGTAATGTCATGCTAATTGTATGTTATATATTGAATAGAGTTCTTAATAAAAGGAATAAGATAACCCTATATGAACTCTAGAAGAAAAAAAATTCAATCTTAATTATTTAAAAGTTTGGGGTTGTAGAGCAGTTGTAAAGGTGTCTGAACCAAAGAGAAAGAAATTAGGAGAAAAAAGAACTGAATGTGTATTTTCGGGATATGCTTAAATTAGCAAAGCATATAGATTCATGGTTATTGAATTCAATGACTCATATCCTATTAATATCGTGATTGAGTCAAGAGATGTAATTTTTCAAGAGAGTATATTCACCTCAATTAAAAATCTCAAAGACAATGTTTATTATAATGTTCAAAGTCTAGAAAGTAATGTATATAATAATGATATGTTGGCGTGCTCAAAACCTAGAAGAAGTAAAAGAATCTGAAAAGTGAAAAACTATGGACCAGACTTCTTCACGTTCCTTGTAGAAGGAAATAATGATTCAATAAATCGTTATAGACCTATTTTTTATAACCTAGAGAATAATCCAGGAACATTTGAAGAGGCAATAAAATTTCAAGATTCTACCTTTTCGAAAGAAGTTATCCAAGAAGATATGGACTCAATTATGGGTAATAAAATCTGGAAACTAGTAGATCTCCCACCAGGATCAAAACCAATAGGTTGTAAATGGACCCTTAAACGAAAAGTGAAATTTGATGGTACTATTGAAAAATTCAAAGCTAGACTTATCGTTAAAGGAATTACACGAAAAGAGGAAATTGATTATTTTGATACATATGCACCTGTTGCAAGAATTTCATCAATTATAGTGCTTTTGGCACTCGGTTCCATCTATAAATTTGTCATTCATGAAATAAATGTTAAAACTATCTTCCTAAATAGAGAGTTAGATGAAAAGGTGTATATGAAACAAGCTGAAGGGTTTGTTATCAAAGGTCAAGAACATAAAGTGTGTAAATTAACTATATATGAGTTAAAACAAGCACCCAAACAATGACATAAAAAATTTGACCAACAAGGACGTTGCACCATAAAGTTTCAACATGGTTTTCAACATGCGAAAATTCTTGAAATGGTTTACCTTCAAGTGAAGTATAATCTACTTTAGGTGGAGTATGATAATTTCTAAAACTATGATTGTCGGTGAAGATAACGTAAAATTTTTGGAGTGGTTTAGCTTCAAGTGAAATTTATTTTTCATGATAAAGTATATGATTGTCGGTGACGACAATGTGAAATTCTTGAAGTGGTTTATCTTCAAGTGAAATATATTTTTCATGAGAGAGTATGATAATTTTTAAAACTATGATTGTCAGTGAAGACAGTGTGAATATTCTTGGAGCGGTGTAACTTCAATTGACTATACTCTTTATGGTGGAGTATGCTTGTCGGTGAAGACAATGAGAACTTATTATTTTCAATCAAGGTAGAGATTGTTGGAATTGTAGTGCACAAGATTGTTAAGATTGTATTATTTTCAATTAAGACTATGAATGTCGGTGAAGACAATAAAATCTTATGTATTAAGTTAAACTAACCCACAAATACACCGTAGTGCACGGAGGCCACATTGCCGTAGATAATCTCCATGCATTGTAACTAGTGTTGAAAAAAATGCATAGAGAGAAAAAGAGTAACAGAACAAACTACGGCGATTGTGGAATGACAATTAGAACAAAGAAAATCTAAATATAAATTTAAAATATTTTTGACTTATGTCTCGAAGAATTTAAATTTTATATATAATATTGGGCTTCTTCTTCAACATGTATATTTTTAATCAACCTTAACGATGTGAGTAAAAAAAAAATGAAGTAAGACATTTTCAAACTTTCATCACATGGGATAGTGCAATGTGCTGCTTAACTTCTCCTAGTTAATTTTCCCTTTTAAACAAATTTTCACTCCGAATTATACTTCCAAGCAGTCGTAAAAGTTGTAGCTAGATCTCAGTTGCCACTTATTTTTCTCTATTTGAATTTTCACAACTCATTATATGATCAAAATATTATCCAATGGTGAATTATTCAGTATTGCACTAAACCGTCTTTTTATATATATATTTGAATAGCTCAAATTGAAAACCTAACCTACACATTAAAAAAAAAAAAAACTTTCAGAATTTACTATTAAATATAGGATTGAGCACTTATTATGAAAAGAGAAGTTAATGATTTGCATTCATATAATTAACTATGAGTGACAGGTAGTACATGAGAGCTCTGTCACTATTGAGATGCAAACCATTCTTTATTTACAAGTACATATATGATGAGATCCACGACGAAACTAGCTTAATGTTAATTAAGAATTTAAGATCAACCGATGCATCCAAATCCAAGGTCCAAGTTATGCATTGGAGGGTCGGTTGAAGGAGTTCTTTCTTGCCGTTGCCAAGACAGTCTTGTCAGCTACTATGAAATAGGCTGCTCCAGCCACTACAAACAAACAGAATATGAGAGTAAGTATCCAACCAACAATGATTGTGAGGAGAATAATAGCTCAATGTTTTGACAATAAAGAAGAATAAACTAACCGGTTGAAATAATGAGAGCTTGTGCAGTGTGATTGAGGTTTGCTCTTGCCCAAGGTAGCATCCTGACACTAGCCAGCTGCATATCAAGCATATATATACCAAAACTCTCTTAGGATTTTCTAAAGTGTAAATTAATAATGTGATCTGTGTGAAAAAAAAATGAAAGAAAATAGAATGGATGGGAAGGAGTAGTTACAGTTGGAATGGCAGTGGCAATAGTAGCAACAACAGCTGCCTTTGCTCCAGCCATCACACCTTCTGTTTACACAACAAACACATGGAAAAACAAAAATATAAAAAACAAAGGAAACAGAAGATTATATTATAGCTTGATAGTATAATTAGTTGGTAAAGGGTGCATTACGATGAGAACAGCGTTTGGCCATGGCCATCCTCTGATCTAGATAAGCCAAACTAGTTTTCTCAAGAGAAGAGTTAGCAGCAACGTTTCTCTGTGCCATCTTCAAAGATTGAATTGAATTGAGTTGAACAAAAGGTGAATATATATAACTGGTGTAGTTTTGAATGAAGAGTGTATGAAGTTGGGTGCATATTTATAGTGAGTTGGTGAAAGATTAGGTTGATTAACAAAAGTATGTTGAAGCCAAGAAAGAGAAAAGAGTGGCACTAGGAAAGGTGGAGTTTGATGGTTTCAGATGAAATCCACAGTCTCAAGTCTCAGACAGTTGTTTTCACTTTGGTTTTATGCACCTGTTATTTTTCGTATGATCCTGTGTCTCATTGTTTATTTATTTGATGCATTCTAGTAAGATAAAGAAAAGCTCCTTTAGCAATGTGGCAATGTGTATGGAAGAAAAAAATGGCTGAAAACAATTGGACCGATGCAGTGAACGTCCCACTACTATTTCTTGCTTTTTGCTTTCTATGCTCTCTCTCTTTCTTCCGCATTTTAAACTTTTGACTAAATTAAAAATTAGATAAAATTAACACCAGAAGTAAGTAATTGTAAATGACAAAAAGATGTACAATCTAGATTTTTAATTTAGGATTTTAAGAAATTTATAATATATATTTTTTAATTGTTAAAATACTTTATTGATTTTGAAGTTATGAAATGATTCTATGGTCTCTTGGTAAAAAAAAAAGTTAATAAAAAATATAGTAAATAAATTATAAGATTTAAAAATGATATTTTCAATTCTTGGTCAAAAAAAAGTTAATTAAAAAGATAATAAATAAATTATAACATTTTAATTAAAGTAAAAAATGGATATAAATTTTAAACAAAAAGAGACTATTACTTTTTTTTTAATAGCAAATGAGAAACTATATAATAAAAAAAAATAAAAAAATAAAAGTTATATAGCACAAATAGGAATAAAGACTATGCAAAACACCAAACTAAACTAACACGCAGGCTGAAAAATAGAATAAAAGAGCAAAAGCAACACGCAACAAGAAAAAGAAGCAAATATTAGGTAACCCAACAATTTAATAAATCGTGAAAATTTGGAAACAACGGAGCTCCAAAGAGAACGAGTTGGAGGGACGTAGACACAACTGCCTACACATAACAAGAGGAATGAGTCCCCCCAACAACAACAACCCCCTAAACGCGAAGCCACTTTAGTGGATCTTGCTCTTAGTCAGTCAAAGAAACGACAAAACCCAGAGTATGAGCCTTAACCCACTTCTACACCAAACTAATAGTCGTAGTCATCCAGTGATTAACAACCAAACTCCCTCGACAAAAAATTACCCTATTCCACATTTTCCAAAGTTTTAAGATCAAAACATGTCAGATCGAGGTCAAGCCTAAGGACGTCGATTTCCCATGCCCTAGGCCCTTTAACAAATAAAACACCCCTAAAACTAAATGAGGTAAAGGCCCAAGCCACCTCACCCACCTAAAAACTCTATACCAAATAGCTTAAGCAACCTCACAAAACAAAGAGATTATCAGCCAACTCCACATTCCCCTCACATGACACACACCCTACACTATCATACCCAAACACGATTTGTCGCCTCTTTCCTGGTTGACAACCTATTCTAAAACAACTTCCATGAGAACACTACAACTTTTGAAGGCACTTAACTCTTCCAAACATTATAAATCCCCCACAACACCCTCTCTGGCATGTCATCTCTACCCTCATGGACCCCTAAAGTAAACATAAGTTAATCTAATCGAGAAAACCTTATTTGAATATGGTTTCCAAACCCAAGAATCATCCTGACCTCGCTTAAACACTCCTGAAATAATTTTGAGCCAATACTCACAAATCTCCTCCTCCCAAACTAAAGAAGGTCGTCACCGTCTAAAACTCCAAACTCAAACATCCCCTTCTCAAGAACCCATAGCACCCACCACATGAGAGTTTTGATCCGAGATAAGAAATAACCTATCAAGAGAGACATAAAGAGGGGTGGTCCCCACCCATACATCATGTCAAAATCTAGTCTTCTGACCATCCCCGACCAATTTAGCATAAGAAGAGGCAAACTAATATGTCTCGTGACCAAGTCGGGGCCCAAAGAGAGAAACGCTTTTCCACCAACGAGACACTTTCCTAAGGCCTCATACCCTACCCTTAAAGGGGGACCAAAACTCTAAGAACCATAGTTATCCAAGATAATGTCCCTCCGGGGCGAAGGCATATCTAAGAAAATCCTTTACCATCACTTACTAAGCAAGGCAAAATTAACATATCTATGATCCTTCACTCCTAACCCATTTTCTCTTTTGTCTTTTCGAACATCCTTCCATTTAATCCACACATCCTTAGAACCTCCTTTGGAACCTCTCAAAGAAAGTGGCTTTGTATACCAACAAAATTATTCCAAACCAAGGTTGGCATATTCATGAAAGACAAAAAGAACATTGAGATCAAGTTCAACACTAAGTTAAGCATAATCACCATCTCTCCTAAGCTCACAAATCTATTCCTTCAAGAACATAACCTCTTCAATTATATCTTAACCAAGGGATCCCAATTCCCTATCCTCTTTGATTTTGCATCTACCAGAAGCCCTCAGCTCGATCCTAAAAAGGCATCTCCATATTAACTCCAAATAAACAACTCTTAGAAAAATTCACTTTGAGCCTAGAGATAACCTCAAAACTCCTAAGAACTTCCTTAATTGTAAAAAGCTCTTAGACGATAGAACTCCCGCCAGCATCATATCATCGACGTATTAGATATGAGAAATCTCTAATCTCTATGTCCCACCTTGAAACCTTTAAAAGCATCTACCAAGACCGATTTCCTCAAAGAAGCACCCAGACCTTTCTACCACTAAAAGAAAAAGAAAGGGAGCTAAAAAATCTCCTTGCTTAAGACCATTATTGATACTAATCTCATTAGTTGGGCATCTATTCAAAAGGATCGAGAGGATAACCAAAAACACACAAGCTCTAATCTAACCCTATGACATATCGCCAAATCCAGACTCCGCAATATGTGATCCAAGAAAGACCAATTGACTGAGTCGTAAGTCTTCTCAAAATCCACATTAAACACCATACACTTTCTCTTAGACACCTTTTCCATATCTAAAATCTCATTAACACCAACCACTAAATACACTTTCTCCCCCTCTTAATAAAAGTTGATTGTTCATTTGAAATAATCTTCCCAGTGACTCTAGATAACCTAGCAGCCAACACTTTAGGTACAAAATTATACACATAACCAAGAAGGCAGATAAGTCTAAACTCTCCCAACTCCAAGGGAGACTCAACCTTAGAAATTTGAGCGACAAAGAAGGACGTCAATCTTTTAGTCAATATAGCATTCTAGAAAAACTTGTCCGACATGAAGTAAATCTCCTCCTTAACTAATCCCTAAACCTTCTTATAGAAAGAAAAATTCAATCCATTAGGACCCAGACTCTTACACTCATCTATCTTAGATATCACCGCATCCATTTTTGAAAGCAAAAACCTCGCTGAGAGGAACTATACCTCAACTATATACAAACAAAGGACTTCCGAGTCAGAAAAATGCTCCCTAAAATACCTAAAGATCTCCTCTCGAACGTCAGAGACCTTTTCCAACAAGAGATCTCCCACACTAAGAGCAACTTGAATATTCCCCTACTTCTCTTTTTAACACAGGCATGGAAGTACCCATTAATATCATTCCACTCCTTCCCTATTAGTGCAGCATCACATCAAAAAGATTATAACTTTATGTTTTTCTAAGTAACATTTATCTATATATCTTTGCATATACTATTCCTCCATAAATGACTAAATTATTGCTTTCATTCTTGTGTTTGAAGTTTAATTAGCTCATAATTATTGTTTACATAACTTAATTATACTAAAGAAGAAGATTCATCGGTAGATTCAATCAAAAAGTTTATTAAAAAGTAATTAATTTAAAATAATTACTATTATTTTTAAGGGTCATGCTAACCACTGCCCTCAGGGCACTAGTTAAGAATTCCAAATAAGAAAAATATGTTATATTTAGTTCACTCAATACACAGAATATTCTTTAAAAAGTATGATTATTTCTCTTTTTAGGGCATTGAATACACATATATTTAGAAAAAAAAATGTATTTTCAATCTCTTAAATAATGCCCAACTTACCATTTTAATCTCTTAACCAATGCCCTGAGGGCACTGGTTAGCATTTCCCTATTTTTAATTATAAAAACTGTAATTAATATGTATGAATTAATAATAGAAAAATAAACTTAAAATTTGTTTAATGATAAAAATAAAACACACTAATTAAAATAATAATATTTAAATATGAAATTGATATCTTTAAGAGCACATTTGATATAGATTTAAATAAATGGTTACTTTTTTGTATTTCTTAAAACTAGTTTTTATGATATTAAAAGAGTAATTTTAAAATTCAATAACCTAAATATTCATTATATATATATATATATATATATATATATATATATATATATATATATATATATATATATATATATATATATATATATATATATATATATATATATATATATATATATATATATATATATATATATATATATATATATATTAAAGATTAAAGATTATATAAAAATAGATAGCAAATTAACAGTAAGTTCCGCAACTATCGCTCTTTGGATGAGAATATTTACACCCATAGTCTTAGAAGATACAACATTGTTATCCATGAGACTTTGGATTCTCTATAAAAGATCCATTGCCTCTGGTACTATAAAATCAAAAGTGTCAAAGGTAAATGGTATGAAAGCATGTTAGTTGTTGGAACATGGTTTTTCATGTTTGACCACTTTAGTTGAAGCGACTTTGAGGGTTGGTTGTCCCATAATACAACCTCTAGTCCTTAGTCCCACCACTGAGGAAACCCCGGTCAAGTCCGCGTAGACATATTTCCCTCATACACAGTTGTACAATAGAATATCTACTTACCTAAATGTTGATCTTCCTTCAAATGGGTCAGTCAAGAAATTCATAAGTGTCACTTTCTTCACAAATATTTCGGCCCCCAAAATATATGAAATATGACATCCCAAATAAAGTCATGTCGTTATTTAAAGCCTGGAATCTCCCAACAATGAATCGTGTATTTCACAAATGTATTCAAACATGCCTTGCGATAAATAAGAAAACCCTTATCAATACAAAATAAGGGAATTGTATGGTAATATCTAAGGATAGTGCAACAATCTACTGGTGATATAGTTCAGAATTCTTCTTCTCCAAATGTCTATCTTAGCTTAGCATTAGCATTTCTTCAAGAAAGGAAGGAGGAGAGATTTTCTTCATTTCTAGTTCAGACTTCTTCTTCTCCAAACGAGGTATAATTTTCTAAGTTATTTCTCTAGTATCTCAACTTGTGAACCTGCTTTCATTTCTTCAAGTGATCCTTTTATATCCTCCTAGCTTTTAAGGTTTCCTTTAGTCATTGGATAATGGGCCTTGTGTTTATCCATTGATTTGGCCCATGAAAATCAGCATATTCCATCTTGGCTTAAATGCATTTTTGTCCACCTAGTTTGGGTGTTTTAAACTATTGGTCCCCCTATTATAAAACATGATGATTAGAATTTAAAAATTATTTTTAATTACTTGTCATTGATGATTGGATAATTTATTAATTAATACTATTTTATAAAATAGATTAAGAATTTTAATTCAATTATTTTAGAAAGAAATTAATTAATTAAAGTTTATAAAAGAAACATATTGGGCCTATAACCCATTATTTTTCAGCCTCACTCCAATACATAAGATGACATTTAATCAAGTATGAATAAGGTTTATAAACACTCATTTTATTCGTGAGCAAATCAATGTGGGATCTGCTTCTTTGCCTTAACAGTAATAAAAAAAATCACAACCAACTCACCTAACATGAACACAAGAACTAGTTATGGAACACAACGACATAGTTAAGAACAAGACAAACTACATATGGTAAACTGTTAAAAATTTCTACATCACACATTATAGTTAGAGAGGCGTGGATTCATGCATTTTGTACAAAGGCGTGAATTATCAATCAACTAACTTCTAGAAAACAAATTACAATTATCGCTACTACAGAAAAGGCATACAACAACAGTTGGGAAAGATATAATCATACGGGACATGGCGTTGTTAAGTAGTGTGTGGTTGTATATGGGTTATTTACAACCACGGTCCAGTACCCGTGGTAGAAAACTAAAAAGCGGCTCTACCTATAATCACGGTTATTTCAAATACCCGTTGTTATATGTCTTTTAATAAAATTATAAAAAAAAAATGCATTAGAACTACCTATAATCACACTTATTTTAAATACCCACTTTTGTATGTCTTTTAATAAAATTAAAAAAATGTGCAACATTAGAACAAGAACAACAACAACATCAAGAACAACAAGAATAACAAGAGCAACAAGAACAATAATAAGAACAACAATAAAAACAACAAAAATAAGAACAACAACAACAATAAGAAGAAGAAGAAGAAGAACAACAACAACAACAAAAACAACAACAACAACAACAACAACAACAACAGAAACAACAACAAGAACAACAATAATAACAACAAAAACAACAAGAACAACAATAATAAAAAAGAGCATCAACAACTAACATTGCTAACTCGAATCCATACTTTCCATGTCTCATTCAAGTTGTAGAAGAGATGGTAGAATTCTGAAATTTGTTAATGAAAGGAATGATATTTTTTAGTTTTGTTTATGAAAGAAATGTTATTTTCGAGTTTGGTTTAGTTGAGAAATAGAGTATCGTAAATTAAAGATGATGTTTAGAGGTAGAAGTTATAGTTCGTCTAAGTTTTAGGTTTCACGCGGATCACTAATAGTAGTGTCTTGACCATTGATAATCACTAAACTGAAAGCCAAGATTTGTTTAAGGACGATGAATAAACTCAATAAGCACGCCACCTATAATGTTGGTGCTGGGATATGAAAAAAAAAGTAAAAAAACCAAAAATATTGGTGTTGGGACTTGAGTCCATGACCAAACGCTACTTATAATCATGATTTTTAAATACCCATAGTGAAAGGTCTGTTATCATTTTGAAAAATAAGTAAAAAACACTACCTATAATCACGATTTTTTAAATACCCGTGGTGAAAGGTCTATCAACATTTTGAAAAAGTAAGTAAAAAAACCAAAAATACTGGTGTTGGGACTTGAACCCATGACCAGAGGATACCTATAATCATAGTTTTTAAAATAACCATGGTGAAAGGCCTCACTTTTCACCACAATTAGAATTTTAACTGTGATTAAAAGTATTTTAATAAAATAAAAATACATTTAGAATCTTTTTACTTTGTCGTTGTTATTTACATGTTTTGTAGTTGTTATTTAAATAAGAAACCGTTGTTATTTGAATAAGAAACCGTTGTTATTTGAATAAGAAACCATTTTTACTTTGTCGTTGTTATTTACATGTTTTGTAGTAGTACATTTAGTTATTTTCTCCCTCTTGCATATGAATCTTTTTCTCTTATTTGGTGCATGGACACAAGAAGAGCTAGATTAAACAGAGAAAGAAAAAACAAGTTATGAACATTGGAGCAAGTTATGAACAAGAAAATGCACAAGCGTACAAAATTATTACCACTTAGAATCAGACTCTCCAATGATGATAAGAAATTAATATCATGAGGAACTCAATCATCAATGAGATTACAATAGCTTAAATCCAATAGAGTTGATGAGGAAATGCCTAATACAAAACATGGCAATGTTAAGCCTGTTGTGTGAGCTGGGAAAAAACTAAACTTCTTGCAAAAGTTGTTTATTTTTTATGAAATGATATTCTTCACTCAAATACTAGCAATATATCTAATTGAAACTTTACTTAAGATGGTTAGATGATTGTATCATCATTATGCATTTTTAAATTCAAAAATTGAATTCATAATGAGTTATCATGATTCATGTGTCAGAAACTAGTATCTATAATGATAAAATTAGTAAACAAACATGTCGTACCTCAAAAAATGAGCATGACCTCGCGAAGCGCAATCACATGTCTGCGGGATGGACTTAATAGTGTCGCCACCATATTTATTTATTCCCATAGAAGGAAAGAGAAAATATAGAATAAAACCCTTAAAAGAAAGGACATGGATATGGTTATCGCAACTAATATCTGAGTTCGGGAGTCGGTTACGCAAAGGAAATGTATTAGCACCCCTCACGTTCATTGTACTTAACGGGAACCATTTAGTTATGATTGAATGGATGTTAGCTTAATGTTAGTTTCTAAATCTTCTAGTTATTGAGATGGAAAAAGGAGAGAAGACAAAATATATATTTTTTAGATTATTATTATAAAGAAAGAGAAACTAAAGAGGTTTTATTATTAAGGTGCTCTCCAAGACTTTGCAGTCTCGTGCCTACTGTCGCTACTGCGAAAATCGGCGCCGGCTGAACAGAAGAGTCGCCACCGTGCGTTATTTATCCCAACGGAGGGAAAGGAAACGCTCGAGGTAAACCTACCGCAAAACGGGGAAAGGAATGGTCATCGCAACCAAATCCTGGATTCGGGAGTCGGTTACGCAAGGGGAAGGTATTAGCACCCCTCACGTCCGTCGTACTCGACGGGATCCACGCTTGTTTTCTGGTACGGATTGTTATTCTATCTACTCTACAGGTCTGGGGTTAAAAAGAAAAGAAAATGACTCGGCAAAGTGTCGCACTTTATGCCTACGTATTCCCGTCTGGAACGAGAAATCAGAGTCAACGTAGTTCGCCTACCTACTGGAAAGGAGGGGAAGGTTGCTCGCTAGGATATCGCATCCTATGCCTACGTACTTTCATACAGCATGAAAGATCAGAGCAAACGTAGTTCGGGCTACGTACGACACAAGTCTGTCTTGATTGTTTTTATTCCTTCTGAAAAAGGGTTTTTTTGATTAACAGTCCAAGCGGACAAAAATGACGTTTTGATGAGTTCACATTCTTTTACGGAAGAAGTGTCTTTTATTGTGTTTGAAATATTTATTGTATTTTTCTGTTTGTTTTGAGAAAGAAGAGACAGAACTCTAACCTACTGTTGAAAAGGGGATCACACTAATCCTAATGTTATCATGCATGGGTTAAGACCTAATGTCTATCATGTTCCTCTCTTGCATAGAGAGAAACAGAGATCCTAAGGGATAAACGGAAACAGAGACAATAGCATATATACAATAAAGCAGTAAAATGCATGAATGCAGCAATACAAGCGAGGCAAGGGAGTCTCACTCAACCTCGAACCTAGAAAACAACAGGCAAAAGTGAACAGAATTCACTTTCAACCTAACAGGTTAAACAGTAAGCAATACAGTCAGGGAAATTCAATCAATACATCAAGAATTATAAACAGCAAAAATAAACAGCAAAAGCAGTCTTCATCAACATCTGTCTTCAAGTCATCTTCAACCATCTACAAGCTTCAAGCAAGCATCAGTCTTCATCTTCAAGCCTTCAAGCAAGGTTTCTATCTTCAATCTTTCACTGGCTTTTCTTCAAGTCTCCCTCTCCAAGATGATCAGCAGTCAACAAGATGAATTGGATGTTAAGCAATCAATTGCCTACCAAGGGTGGCCTACTGACTGTTAACATGATACTGACAGTTTTCTCTCAAAAGTTCTATCTTTTAAATACATTCACTAATCCTTCCAAAGGAAGGAGGTGGATATTTAAAAGAGACTTTGAATCATAGAGAAAGAATGGAGGCAGACAAGACCTTCCATGTTTGTGAATCAAGTTTTCTATTCTAAAGCTCTGCCTAGCTCCTAAACCCTATAACCTTCAACAGCTGCCAGCAAGATGCTCTTCACCAACTCTGGAAATTGGTCTTCATTCTCTTAATCTTCAATGGGCTTCATCAGCACAGTCTTCCGCTCAAACCCCAAGCCCCAAACAAGCCCAATACCCCACTGTTGCACCCTAAAATTTGACCAACCGATTCTCCTATCTGACTCGTGGTTTAAATTCATATTCGCAAATCAGACGCATGATATTTATGCACAGACAGAGGATATCAGGGTTACAGCTTGGTTTTCGTCTATCAGATATGGCAGATCCAGTCCAGATCATCAGGGTTTTATTTTCGGGAAATTGTGCGCTCCTCGGTGATTCTTAGCTTGCATAGTGATTTTGGGGATATTCTGATGCCCGGGGTTCTCTGTTCGATTCGATCTGGTCTCGCGCGCTCTTTTATGGCGGTCATTTGCAGTTGTCTGCATTTTTTAGGGTTTAATAGCTTTTGTGGATTTTAAATAGGCTTTAGGTTTTTTTTTAGGGATTTAAATAGATTTTTTAGAATTTTAAATAGTTTAAATCTTTCTTTTAGAGTTTTATAGAATTTTTAAAATAGATTTAATAGTTTTTTTTATCATTTTTAGAATATAAAAGAATTTAAATAAGTTTTAATTGTTTTAGATAATATAGAAAGTATTATAGATTTTTCTTTTATGCTAATAGGAATGTTAATAGTTTTTTAAAATAGAAATAAATAGGGTATGTTTTAATATAGTTTTTCTTTTAAATAGATATTATAAATAATAGTGTAGAATTTTAATAGGCATTTTATAGAATAGGAGTTAAATAGAACTTTAATAGGGTAATTAGATTTTAATCATTTTTTTTAGATTTAATTAGGGTAATTAGTTTAATTAGGTGTTAATTCTGTTTTTTAGGTTTAATCAGGTTAATTAGGATTTTAATCATGTTTAGGTCAATTAGGATAGTTAATCTGCATTTAGTTAATTAGGATTAGTCATTAGTTAATTAGGTCTTAATTGTTTTTAATTAGATAATCAGATTTAGTTTTACTATTCAGTTTTTAAGTGTTTTTGTTCAGTTTTCGTGTGGGCCCAGAAAGGGCATTTTTGAAGGCCCATTATCAGTTTTGTGTGATCCATTTTTTTGTCCAGAAAGCTGCGCTGCCACTTGTCAGCATAAAAGCTGATCCACGCGTGCAAACCAGGACCCACCACCTCACAATCTCCCTCAGCTCAGAATCTCACACGCGTCCCACTCAGACCCTCACTCTCTCTTCTGCCACACGTCCAGCCACGTGTCCTCCCCCAGTCTCTCCCACTCACGCGTGTCACCACCTCTGACCTCCCCTTCACCACTTGTCACCACCACAGCCCCTCACCTGAGCATCACCGGGACCTCGCCGCCGGCCATGCATCCGCCCTGAACCTCCCCAACGGCCACCGTCTAACCGTCTCCGGCCGCCGTCCCTTGCCGGAAACTGCAAAAAACTCAGAAATTCCTCCAAACCCTTCGTTCTTCTCCGATCTTCCTCCATCCAACTTCATCTTCACCTCGCCGGAGAACTCGGCCACGTTGCCGGAAACTTCAAGGGATTTTCCAGATCCTTCATCAAAGTTTTCCAGAAACCCCTCAAAGCTTCATCGTTCTTCAATCTCTCCCCAGAACGTCTTCGTTTATCATCATCGATCACTAAAGAACTTCACCTGTTCTTCGTGCATTCCCCAGAAAACCATTCAACATCCTCAATGATAGCCATCAATATCTTCAAAGACGCGCCCAGATTCACTTGAATCTTCGTCCAGAAACTCATAGACCTCCATCAATCGTTCACTTTTTTTTCCCAGAAGAACTTCATCGCTTGCTCCGGTTTCAGGAAGCGTTCTCCAGAACATCTCGTCATCCAGGTTCTTGTCTCCTTCCCCTCTAAACTCTGTTCTTCGCATGCGATAGGGTTCAACCTTGAATTGATTCAGGTTCCAACGTTGAGACTGTGAGGGGTTTCGTTAGGGTTAGTCCTTTGAGATGTATTTGAAGTCTCAATTGGTGATGACAGTGGTTTCTCAGGAGTGATCGTTGATGCTGATTTTGAGATTAGTTTGTTTGCTTAAGATTAGGGTCGTTTCAGAGAGGATGGAGGTTGGGGACGAAGCTAGGGTTTGTTGATAGTGAACAGTGTTCAGGTGGTGGGAGAGGAAGATAGGTTTTGTGTCTTGAGGGTGTGGGTTAGGGTTTCGGTTGGGCCAAGCCCAAATGGGAATTGCTGAAACACTCCCAGTTTACTCATCCCCCCCCCCCTGAGCGTGAGAGCAGAGTGAAAGCGAGGATTGGGCCTTAGGCCCTTAATGCTATTCGCACCCCCTTGTGCGTAAGCCCAATGAGAACTAACCAGGAAATTACTCATACTGCACACCCCATGCGTTTTTCTTTCTTTCTGTTTTTATTAGATTTTCTGATGGGCCATGGACCCTGCGTAATTGATATTCACGCCCTCCCCTAGCGTGGGCCCAATACAATAATAACTAGGGATTGCTTTTGCTGAACCCCCTCCCTTTTATTCTTTTTTTTTCTTTGATTTCTTTTAACACTTTTTTTTGCATCTTGTATAAAATCACATAAAATAGAAAAATCAATGGTTTTTAATTCTTCTTTTTGCTATAGGTCAATAATAATGTCTAGAAAATTGTATAAAAATAAAAATGCCATTTTATTTTTGTTTGCTATTTTTGGTATATTTTCCATTTAATTGACTTTTTAATATCTTTTAGTTCATGCATGTTATTAGAAAATTCATAAAAAATAGTAGGTTCGATCAAATAATTCCGTTCCTTTTTCTGTAGACTCGTAATTCAACGTAGAATTTTATAGTACAAAAAGCATTAGCTTAATCATGCATTTTCATTTTAATTGCATTTTTTTTGCATTGTTATTGATATTGAATAATTGGTTTGTGGCACGTCTGCCTTGCTGATTTTAGTTCTTGCATCTGGTAATGAATTTTGTTCTGATTTTTTAGTGTGTTGTACTAGACTAATGCATGTTCCCCGTAGATTTTTCATAGGTTTTTAGAGGTTGATTGATATTGTTTTAGGGTTAGAGAATAGAGACCTCACAACTTGTTGGTAACCCTTGACCCTTCATATATTAGGGACTGTTTAGTAGTCTTAGAAGTTGATTTAGGCTTTGAGATTTGATCTTGGGATCATAGAGCCATGTAGGTTTCCCCTAGATTTTTGATAGATTTTTGTAGGGTGTTCTGATATTTTTAGTCTGAGCTTGAGGATAAGAGAAGTCTTGATGGCTTCTGACTTTGAAGTTCAACTGTGGTTGAACTTCAGAGATAGTTTCTTGTGGTTTGAGGATATGTGGTTTCTTCTTGAAGATGGAGGCTGAATGAAGTCCTGTTGGAGCTTGCAAGGATGCATTGGATTGAGGCTTAGTCTAGGAGCTTGTTCTCTGTTTGTGAGGTTCGAGATCCTGAAGTTTGAAGGGAGTTTATGGTACTTTCCTGAGGAAGGCACTATGAATGACTTTCATTCTTTCTTCTCACCTCTTTCTTAAGTATCCAATGATGTTGGAGCCTTCATGTGAGTTTAGTTTCTCCTGAGGAGGAACGTAAACCGATCACAGTTGTTGAGCCACATGGGATACGATTCCTAAGTGGAAGCCTCCTGGTACTTTCCTGAGGAAGGTCCTAGGGGTCTGTTCACTTAGTTCCTCTAGTTTATGTAAGATTTCTCTAGTATCCAATGATGTTGGAGCCTTCATGTGAGTTTAGTTTCTCCTGAGGAGGAACGTAAACCGATCACAGTTGTTGAGCCACATAGGATACGATTCCGAAGTGGCAGCCTCCTAGTACTTTCCTGAGGAAGGTCCTGTGGGTCTGTTCACTTAGTTCCCTTAGTTCAGATAGGCTTTCTCAAGTATCCAATGATGCCGGAGCCTTCATGTGAGTTTAGTTTCTCCTGAGGAGGAATGTAAACCGATCACAGTTGTCGAGCCGCATAGGATATGACTCCTGAGTGGTAACCTCCTGGTACTTTCCAGAGGAAGGCACTATGAGTTTGTCTGCTTAGCTCCCTTTCTTTGGTAAGCTTGTTATGAAGCTTGGAGACTGGGATTGATTCCTCTTGCTTAGGGTTTTGATTAGAGTTTTGCTTAGATCTTTGCTTAAGGTGTTGCATAGGGTTTTGTTTAGAGATAGATTAGGGGTTTGTTTCAGGTTTTGTTTAGGGGGCCCTGCTCAGGGTTAGTCTCTTTGTGTTGTTTGACTCGTGTGGTGTTGTGTTGCATTAGACTTAGGAATTCATCTAGATAGTTCTGAGTTAGGTGCATCTTAGAAGTAGGCTTTGTGTGCATGAGAAGTTGAGGTGGTCCTCTTTCTGCTTGTTTGTTATTGAGTGGCTTTGCTTGCTGGTATTTGGTAGAGCTGAGCTCCCTTACCTCTGTGGCTTGCGGCCTTTGCGCCTTGTTTATTTAAGTTGTTGCATTCATGCATATTTCCAGTATTTCTTTACTTTACTTTGCAGTATTTCCTGTTTGCCGTTTAGTCCTGTTGCCATGATCCCTTAGGAGCTCTTACTTCTCCGCTGCGGAGTCGTTATGATAGACATTAGGATGGTCAACCAGGCATGATAACAGTAGGTAGATTCCCCTCTTTAGTCATAGTTTTAGGGTGTCTTTTCCCGTTCTCAGCAGTAGGAGCTTTTGAGTAGCTTGAGTCGTAGTTAGCCGAACTACAGCTGCTCTGATTCCTCGTACCAGACGAGGATATGTAGGCATAGGATGCGATATCCTAGCGAGCACACTAACAACTAACCTTTGTTCTCTCGCGGCTGTGCAATCGAGACTTTCTCGCTGACGACTGATTGTTACCCTTTTCTCTTGCCCGAGTGCACTTGAGACCAGATCGCAGTTAGGTTCCCGAACCTTTGAAACCAGTTTATTTTCTCACCGCTGTGTGAGAGCCCCCTGTTTAGCCGTAGTTAGTCGAACTACGTTTGCTCTGATCTTCCATGCTGTGTGGAAGTACGTAGGCACAGGATGCGATGTCCTGGCGAGCAACCTTTTCCCCGTTTAGACGTAGGTAGTCGAACTACGTTGACTCTGACTTTCCCATTGCACGAGGGAGTACGTAGGCCCAGAACACCGTATGTTCTGTCGAGTCCTGTCCTTTTCTTTTCTTTTCAGACTGACCATTAGCATAGATAGATAAACACCCTTTTCCTTATAAACACCAAGCGTGGATCCCATCGAGTACGATGGACGTGAGGGGTGCTAATACCTTCCCCTTGCGTAACCGACTCCCGAATCCAGGTTTTGGTTGCGATGACCATACCTTTCCCCGTCTTTGCGAGGTTTACTTCGAGCGTTTCCTTTCCCTCCGTTGGGATAAATAACGCACGGTGGCGACTCTCCTGTCAAGCCGGCGCCGATTTTCGCAGTAGCGACAGCTGGCGACTCTGCTGGGGACTTATAGCATCTAGGGACTTTTCCCATCCCTTATGCTGGGACCGTTTCCCATCCCTTACGCGAGTCAATCCTAGCGCTTGGATGTTTATTTGTTGGGTGTTGTGCATATGTGTTTTACCTTTCTGCACTTTACTTTTCCGCATCTTTACCTTTCCGCATTTATTTTCCAGCATTATATTATTGTGATTATTGCTGTGGGAGGGGATGTTACTATGAGTGAGAAGCCGGACCTGGGCTTGAGTATGCACCTAGATATAGTTGTGGAGAGTAGTAGACGAACCTGTCTGCAGAGCAGGCACAGTTCCCTACGAAATCTGCGCTCAGACGAGGTTCTTGCAGAGGTGCTCCTTTCCGGTCCTGAGGATCTGAGGGGAGTCCAGACGTGAGGATTGTCGACTCTGGGGACCGATCATTTGGAAGTCAGCTAAGTGAGGCCTCTTCATGACTTGATGATGCCACTCCTTCTGGGAATCGTATCATCACTCATGAAAGTCTGTGACGCTGATGACCGCATAGGATGTCGTACCTTTGTCCGTGGATTAGGTCTATCATACCTGTGAGGGGGATTGGGTTATTGCAGGAAAACTGGCCCTCAGAAACCATGATTCAGTAGTTATCAGATGGTGTTCTTGATTCAGCTCCAGGTGTGTTGTCTGGATCAGATGGGTCTCTTATCTGAGGTTGATACTATTATCAGATGGTTTTCTTGTCAGATCCAGAGGTTCAGATGGTTTTCTTACCAGGGGATTGATATTTTGAGTATCAGATGATAGTTAGTGTCATGAGGTTCTGATGACCGTGGTGGTTTTCTGTTCTTGATCACAGAGATGTTCCTCTTCAGGCTACAGCATAGCCCTGTGTTCACAGATTGCATTATTTATCATATTGCATCATTGCATTACCATTTTGCATCCAACTAACGTGTGTGTATTGCAGGTACATATTTTCCCTCCCAGTGCTGGTGTTTGTTTCCTAGCAAGACATGGAAACCCTGAAGAGAGTGTTGCCCTACAAGTTTCCGTCTCCGGATATCAGTCTTTTGTTAGAGTTGATCACTATTGCTAAGAAGAGGGTAATGGGTGACTTCAGAAAGAGATATGGGAGGATTCTGACCTATGTTTATCAGCCATCGACCTACGAGATCAGCGGCATTTATACTCTGATACAATTTTATGATGCGGAGCTCAGGTGTTTTGTGTTTCCTGACTTTGATTTGGCTCCTACCCTGGAGGAGTATTCTGCACTCTTGGACATACCTATCCGCGAGCAGATGCCTTTCTATCGTACAGACGCTGAGCCTAATCTGGCTGAGCTTTCTGCTATCCTGTACTTGAGAGAGTCTGAGCTGTCGAGGAAGATGATCAGAAGAGGGGATGTATGGGGATTTCCGTTGGATGTCTTGGTGGAGAAGGCTCGGGAGTATGCCCAGAAGGGTGGCTGGGTTGTTTTTGACGTCATCCTTGCTGTATGTGTTTATGGCATCGTGTTGTTCCCGAACATTCCTGATTTTGTTGACTCAGATGCCTTCTATATTTTGGCTGCGAAGAACCCAGTTCCTACCTTGCTGGGAGATATCCACCATTCAACTCACTACCAAAATGAAAAGCGGCGAGGAAGGAATGTGTCTTGCTGTATACCTCTCCCGTGCAGGTGGTTTACCAGTCATATGCCTAAGTCAGGCCCTTTTGTCACCTCTATTGATTCTCTAGGATGGCCCGAGTGCTTGATGGGGTTGACTGTTGAGAACGTGGTATGGGTTAACGAAGAGGTATTCGGAGTTGAGGTCATACTCAAATGCGAAGGATTCCCGAATGTTCCATTAATAGGAAGGAAAGGGTGTGTCAATTACAACCCTTCCTTATTGATCAGGCAATTTGGGTATGTACCTCAGGGAGCGCCGAAGCCTGAGGAGATACAGGAATCTCTGTATCTCACTGGGGCAATAGGGAAAGAGATGTTGACCAAGCTTGAGAAAGCCTGGAAGAACTTGCACAAGAGAGGGAAGCCTTCAGGTAGCAGAGGGGATATTCGAGTTCCTGGCCCGTATGTGGAATGGATTCGTGAGCGAGCTATAAAATTCCTTATGCCTTATCCAGCGGTTCAGCCATTGCATCCTTCTCCGGTGGAGGAGCCTACCACTGTGGACATACAGGTATACAAGCAGCTGATGGCGGAGAAAGAAGAGCTAGCAAAGGCTAAAGAGGCTTTAGAGAAAGAGAATGCCCAACTTCGTCATGAAAAGATTGAAACAGGGTATTTTTCTAAGCAACAGGCTGAAACTCTGAAACATCTGAAGACTATGTTATTGGAGTTGACTGAAACCAAGAAGCGTCTGGAGTTAGATGTAGACTCAGTTAGCAGTGTATTGGCTACTAAGAAGCAAGAGCTGGAAAGGGCCTACACGAAGCTAGCTAAGTTCAGAGAGCACTGGGATCTCACTATGGCCAAACGCAAAGCGCGGGAAGAAGAGCTAAAGACACAGGTTGCTCAGTTAGAAGAACAGGTCAAAGTGAAGACTGAAGAGCTTGAAGAAGAAGCATGCCGCCGATACGAGGCCGAGCGCAAGCTGATTGATGCCATGAAGAATCTGGAGGATTTTCAGCACAGAGCAGATGCTAAGAGACCCAAACCTGGGGATGGTGCCAATGATAAGGCTTGGGAAGACTTTGTCAGAGACATCCAGGGAACGGTCAGGAAGAGGGATCAGTTGATAGAAGGTTTGATTTATCGACCGGATCACGCAGAGACAAAGAAGCTGGTTGAGGACTTCCGCAACCATACCCGTACTTGATTTCTCTCTTGTATTCTGTTGGGTTGAGATCACCACCAGGCATGTTGGCTGGGATCCTCCTTTATCATATCAGTTGTATGGAACATAGTTATGTAACATTTTGACAAGACTAACATTCCAATAAGTATATGAGGGTTTTTCTAAATATTGTCTTTATGGTTTATCTCGTCTTGCTACCACTGACACTGGAATTGGAGGGGAAATATCTCCAATGCACACATGCACGTTAGCATTTTTTTTGTATTTCTGTCTGCATAAATCATATTGCATAGCATTTCTTTAGCAGGCCAGAGCACTTATCCAGCCTTTGTTTTCACTAGAGGGTGATTCTCGGGGGATTGTTTGAGGCAAAAGTGGAGTGTTGAAGACGACCAAGGGGCCGAAGCAGATTTGAGCAGAATCAAACAGGGTAGTCAGTTACAGGTAATTGGTAGCTATGTCTGAAGGCAATTTCCAGGCTCCTAACACTTTGACAGGGTTTACTATGACGTCCCACCCTCGGTATGATTCTATGGAAGGCTTCTCGCAAGCGAACAACCTTACTGCAGACCAAGTTGTACAGCCTACTATTGAGAACAGAGATCGACATGAGCAGTTCGTTGCCCGAAATGAACGTTATCCTCCTGCTAACAATCAAGGTGTTGCTTTCCCTGTGATGAATTACCGAGGAGATATTCCAATGGCCGGGATGGTAGATCCAAGAGCTCTTGAAAAGGATAGAAGACTCCGGGCGTTGGAAGAAGGAATAAAAGCCTTGAAAGCGAAAGATGTTGTTAACCTGGATGCTGTAGACATGTGTTTGGTTCCTGATCTGGTGTTGCCGTAAAAGTTCAAAGTGCCGGAATTCGAAAAGTACACGGGAGATAGCTGTCCGAAGCTGCACTTGATGATTTTCTGTCGAAGGATGACTTCGTTTGTGCGAAATGACAAGTTGATGATCCATTGCTTTCAGTATAGCCTGACTGGGGCATCCTTGAGGTGGTATGTGCAATTAGAGAGTAATCAGATTCGATCATGGGCGGATTTAGCCAGAGCTTTCATGAAGCAGTACGATTACAACCTGGATTTGACTCCTAGTCTCGTACATCTGCAAGAATTATCTCAGGCGGAGAATGAATCCTTCAGAGGGTATTTGCGAAGATGGAAGGAATTGGCTGCTAGTGTTCAACCACCGCTTCCGGAAAGAGAAATGGTTGACATTTTCTTGGGTACTCTGAAAGGCCATTATTTTGACAAATTGTTCAGTTGTACAAGCTTTGTGGGCCTGATGAGAATGGGAGAGCTTGTTGAGAGAGGACTCAAGAGTGGAAAGTTTCGAGATGTTCCTTATGTCACAGTTGATAAGATTGAGTCAGTTGTCAGTTCTCAAGAAGAGTGGGAAGAAGGAAATGACGTCATATCAGAGTCTCTAGCATCTCAGGATCGGTTTTCAGACACTTCAAGTCAACGATCATCCCATCGTCGATCGCGTCAGCACGCCCCACGAAGACCAAGGAAACCTGAAAGGCAGTTTACTCAGCTACCGGTGTCATACAGTCAGTTGTTGCCAGATCTGATTAGGAGCGGATTGATAGTGCCGAAAGAGACTAAGCCGGTGATTCCACCGTATCCTCCAGGTTTTGATGCCGCCGCTCGCTGTGAGTACCATGTTGGGGCACAGGGGCATTCAACCAATGATTGTAAGGTGCTTAGAAGCCAGATTCAGGACCTGTTAGACTCTAGCCGGATTTACATCACGCCTCAGGGTTTTGTTCAGACTAATGATTATCCGTCCTCCAGTTGTGTGGGTTCGTCAGTTGATGTCATGGAAGACTCCACAGGAAGTGTGTGCTCTGAAGATTGTCAAACGGAGAGTGCATTTGAGTATGAGAAAAATTTCTAGAGGTTTCTGCGCCGGGTGTCGCATCTGTTTTCTTTGCTTAACCCGTTTAGCTTTTGTGCACTAGTGTTTGCTGACCACCACCAGGATTGTTGGCTGGGGTCATGGTATTCATACTCATTTGTGCTTACGTGCTGATTTTGTTGGTTATACATGTGTGGGAGATGTTCGTCTGTATGCTCATAGCTTGAGTTTCTCTTTATCTTGTCTTGAATATGTGTTTGCTTTCTGCATTGCATTATCGTTTAACAGGTACATCAGAACCGTGGGTCTTATTCCCTTGTCGCTCAGTTTGTTGCAGGAATTCCTTCAGAGATATGGAACAGAATCAGTTTGAATTGATTGAAGTCCGAAGCCAGCTGGGGCAGATGATGAGAGACATGCAAGAGATGCGTCTGGAACAGAAGATCCTCAAAGAGGAAAATAGTCAGCTGAAGACCCAAATGAGCTTGATCATGGAAGTAGTCAAGAATGTGCTTAGGAAAGAGGATGATCAGCTATTTGAAGCCGCAATGAAGAAGCTCGTGCCGTCTGTGCCTGTGGAACCTGAGCAGCAGCAGCAGAGGGTGCATCTGGCTCAACGAAAGGTTCAGGAGGGGAAGCCAAAGAGAATATTTGAGGCACCGCCTACGACATATGATGAACTCTTGCAGACTTTATTGAGGTTTAATCTGGTGGAGAAGAGAACGTTGGATCCACCCACAAGAGCACTTCCTCATGGGTACGATGCCAGTAAGCAATGTGAGTTTCATTCTGGGGCATTCGGACACGACATCAAGGGTTGTCATGCTTTTAAGCACAATGTTCAAGACCTAATTGACTCGCACGATATTGAATTCACGCCGAGCGGCGTAGCTGTACGTATTGCTCCTATCCCGGTCGATGCTAAGATGACAGATGTTTCTGAAGTTGCAGTGGGTCAGAAGCGTATCCTGGACGCTATGGTGTCAGAATCTCCATGCCCACAACTGTTGTCTATTCCTGGGGCAGATCTGAGAAATAAAATGGCTAAGCATAAGGAGGGCCTTGATCAGTACAGTGAAAGTCCAAAAACCGATGTTGTACTTGCTACGAAGGGTGTTCAAGAGTCAACCCGATACCAGCAACAACAACAACGATCTCAACAGTGGAAAAGGCAGCAGTATCCCAATCAGCGAAAAGCTCAAAATCAGAAGCCATTGAGGGTATTTAAGGTGCCTCCGATGCCGTATGC
The DNA here is from genome assembly GCA_963859935.3 of Lathyrus sativus. NCBI lineage: Eukaryota > Viridiplantae > Streptophyta > Magnoliopsida > Fabales > Fabaceae > Lathyrus > Lathyrus sativus. The sequence goes on along the minus strand of OZ012738.1, from coordinate 597,955,808 downwards.
CGAACTTCTTCAGGTGTTGCTACGATTGCAGTTGGTTGAGAAGAGGAAGTTAGCTCCGCTGACAGGTACGCCTCCAGCAGGGTATGATATCAAGGAGCGATGTGATTTCCATTCGGGAGCACAGGGGCACAACATTGAAGATTGTCTGGCCTTCAAGCACAAAGTGCAGGATCTACTTGATAGTGCAGCAATCAGCTTCGGGCAGGGAAGTCCCAAAATCATCTGAATGAAGGAGGAGGGGCTCTATAATCTGGTTGAGTCGTTGAAAGCAGATCAGGACAGCATCGAATTGCCTCTAATAACTGATTGTGAAGATAGCTAGTTCAGCAGCAGGACAAATGTGAAAGCCCGGTTCTCGGAAGCTAGCATTTTTTGTTCTCTTTGTTTTATCTTGGCATTCCTTTACATTTGTAGTTTCTTTCCTGTTTAAATTGCAAGCTTGTTTGTAAAACTTGTTGTTTTAGTCAATTGATGATAATGAAATAAATATGCATGTTTTGATTAAATCCATTCGTGTTCACTAATTGTTTTTACAAACGTCCAACGCTTGGTTAAGAAGAATCTGGGGAGGATGACGAAAATGAACGACGTGCAAAATTCCTAGTGGATGCTTTTGAGATAAAACCTGCTGATGATGTACAGGCATTGTTTCAAATCCCTAAACACCGGAGATATAAGGAAGATAATCCTTTGTTAACCCCGTTGAGCCCAGTAGTAGGAGTTCTTTTTGAAAACGAAAAACCCTCAATCTTTAACCTGGGGCAGGGTAGGTGTTAGCTAATTTGACCGAGCGTCCAAATTGCAAAAGGAGTGTCCGTTCGAGGATCAATCACGCCTCTAGAGGTCGTACCTAAAAAAAACCATAATGGTTAAATCAAGAGTGAGACAGTCACATCATTCCCCAAAGAGTCAGACAACCAGTGTCACACGACTTGTTCAGAAAAAAAAGAAAGGAAGCAAAAAGAATCAAAAGCCCGCTAAGTCAAGAAAAGAAGACAAATGACTTAGGCAAAAATGAGGGCATCCCGCTGGACTAAAAAAATCAATCAAAAGAAACTCAAAAGAGTCAGTCCAGGCAAAAGTTAGGGATATGAAAGAAAAAAAATGAAAAGGATCAAAAGAAAAATCCCCAAAGGAAATACGAGTCGTGTGACCTCAAGTGTCAAAGACGAAAGGTGCGTGGCTGTCACTCTAAAATCCAAGAGTTTCTCGAACTATCACTCCTATCTTTCAACCTCTGAGAGGTGAGCGCTAAGGTCGAATTAGCTGAATGTAGGATGAGAGAACATCAAGGAGAGCGGGTGGGTTAAAATAAACTTTGAGCCTTTATCCTTTCCTTCCAAACCGTGAACCTGACCACGTTACAACCTTCAAAAGTCCTAATTGAAGCAGGTTGTTTCGAAAGCATACTTCGGTAAAGGTCGCGTCGGTTCTGACTCCTAAAAGGGTTCCTCTTACCATGTTGGTACTGATGTTGATAAATGTTTTGTGCATTATATGCCATAAATTGTTTTCCTATTTCCAGTGAACAGATTGGATGTCAAAGCTATCATATGTGTTGCATTAGTGCATCTTCTACATAGAACAACTTGTTTTACTTGCGAGTAAGTGCTTGACAGCAGAAAAGTTTCCTACAGTGGGAAGGAATGGTCAAGATAGAATGCAGAACGCCCGAATGTTCCGAGAGCAGGGGCAAGCTATTATTGTGATCCCCAGTCAAGTCAACCTTTCGAAGTCAATTATCCTGGGGCAATCAGGTTGAGATTCAGGTAAATGTGTTGTAGTCAGGGGCACTACTCTGAATCAGCTAATCAGGGGCAAGGTCATTGCAGTCAGGGGCAGGCCATCTTAAGAGCGCAGAGGTTGTTCTTTATTCGAGGAGCATTTGATGTGAAGTATCTTTCCAAAGTCCAGAATGCTGGGGCATGTCGTATCAGACCATCAGGGAACCGGTTTGCAGACTTCCTTTCGAGGACTATCCCCACGGAGATCCCGCAGGCTGGGGCATATCAGAAGCGAAAGGATTGTTCTTCTCCGTATCAGCAGGGTCATTCGGAGTTATTCGAGCAGATTCAGTCAATTTTCGAGTGCGAGGCGAATGTCGGGAAGTCATGTTACTGTCCTTTGACTCTTCAATCAGAAAATCATGTATTCAGACAGAGTGTTTTCCAGCGTCAGGTGTACCTGACCCATCACAGGTAGCCCAAAAGGCCAAGTCCAAGTTGGCGATCACTGTGAAGCCCATCCGTGTTGGCGCATCAGTTTCCAAATCCAATTTTCGGCAATACGCGGGAAGATTCCCTCTATTTTCTCCAGCAAAGCCCAATTTTTCATTGGTGTGGGTAAGCTGTCCCCAAGGAAGTCCAATCACACTTGGCGCATCCGCTATTTCACAGCGGAGTTATATTCCCCAGCAGGGTATTACTTCGTCGAGGTGTTCGGGTAAGTTCCCAATATCCCCAGCGGAGTTGATTTCACTCTCCCAGCATTTATTTTGCTGGGATAATCCTGTGATATCCGGTTTATCCCTAGCGGAGTTGGCTTCGTCTTCAGCATTTATGTTGCTGAAGTGGTTTTCTGTACCCAGCTTTCTCCGGCAGCTCGAGCCTGCATTAGCACATTGCATGCATCATCATATTTGCATCATACTTGCATGTCATTGTCAAAATACGTAGCATTTCCATCCTGAATGGAGCATTACGCCATAGAAAGATTCGAACATATGCATATGCATACGAAGCATAAGTCAGGTTTTCTACCAGTCTCATATGGCGCGTGAATTACTCTGTGATCCGTTCAGGGGCATTTATCCAGCAGCAGTGTTCAGGCAATTCAGCAGATTATTTGTATTCCAGATCATACAACAGTTATGCTTTGATCAAGCAGTCATCTGATATCGACAGACTTTTCTTCCCGTCAATTCATATTGACGATGTGTTCCTCCAATAAGTGGATTTCTCCGTCTATCATTAGACGTCTTGAGTTCGAATGTGGTTTTCTTTCCGTCTATCAGTAGACGATGTGAAGTTTTGGGTGATTTTCAGTGGGGTTCAAGACGGGGTTTCTCTAGCAAGTGGCTTTTCTTTCCGTCTATCAGTAGACGATGTGAAGTTTCAGGTTATTGTTCAGTGGGTTTCTTATTGTCAGATCATGCAGATGGGGTGTTTCCCCAACGAGTCTTCTCCGGCTACCTTTGATTGTTGAGGGGTTTCAAAACGATATTTCGGATAGTGGTTTTCTTTCTGTTTATTGGAGGAGATGACGTTTCAAGAGGGACTTTTCTGACCGTCAATCCTTATTGATGTCGAGGCTCTTCGAAGAATGTTCAGTTTTCGTGATTGTCGATTCTTATTGACGACATGGTTCTTTAAAGGTGGTTTTCTTCCCGTCGGTCCATACTGACGATGTGGCCCCTTCAAGGATATTGATCTTTCCATCAATTCCCGTAGACAGAAGGATTCTGAAATTCGAGGGATGGTGTTGAATTGCGTAAGAATTTCTTCCCGTCTACCCTTAGACGATGTGAGTATGGAGATTAATGGTGTCTTCCCGTCTATCATTAGACGATGTGAGTATGGAGATTATTTCTTCCCGTCTATCCTTAGACGATGTGAATATTGATTTGTTTCATCAATCAGGATGATTCCGTCTATCCTTAGGCGATGCGAGTATGGCGATCAGGCTTTCTTTCTGTCTACCCTTAGACGATGTGAGTATGGAGATTATGAATGTCTTTCCGTCTACCCTTAGACGATGTGAGTATGGAGATTATGAATGTCTTTCCGTCTATCCTTAGACGATGTGAGTATGGAGATTAATGCTTTCTTCCCGTCTATCCTTAGACGATGCGAATATTGATTTGTTTCATCAATCAGGATGATTCCGTCTATCCTTAGACGATGTGAGTATGGAGATTAATGCTTTCTTCCCGTCTATCCTTAGACGATGCGAATATTGATTTGTTTCATCAATCAGGATGATTCCGTCTACCTTTAGACGATGTGAGTATGGAGATTAATGCTTCCTTCCCGTCTATCCTTAGACGATGAGAATATGGAGATTAATGCTTTCTTCCCGTCTATCCTTAGACGATGCGAATATTGATTTGTTTCATCAATCAGGATGATTCCGTCTACCTTTAGACGATGTGAGTATGGAGATTAATGGTGTCTTTCCGTCTGCCCTCAGACGATGTGAGTATTGGTGTTTCCTCCATTCAGGGTGGCTTCCCGTCCATCTTTGGACGATGTGAGTATATTTCTCTTCCTGCCTATCAGTAGGCAATGTGAAAGGATCAGGTGTTTTGTTGCAACCCTCAGGGTTTGTTATATAGGGCATCACAGGTAATTGGCATTCTAATCAGGAGTTCCTTATCAGATGATTGATCAGTTTGTCGCCGTAATGACTAGACTCGGTTCTGGAGTTTATTCCCCAAGTAATTTTACAGTATATTCTCGCGGTTGGTAAATTTTCGGGTTTTATTTGTATTCAACCGTCTCGTACCTCCGAATGTTTGAAGGCTGAGCGCTCTTCAAACCCTTCAGGTCCAAGTCGCTTGAATAGGGGCAGCTGTTGCACCCTAAAATTTGACCAACCGATTCTCCTATCTGACTCGTGGTTTAAATTCATATTCGCAAATCAGACGCATGATATTTGTGCACAGACAGAGGATATCAGGGTTACAGCTTGGTTTTCGTCTATCAGATATGGCAGATCCAGTCCAGATCATCAGGGTTTTATTTTCGGGAAATTGTGCGCTCCTCGGTGATTCTTAGCTTGCATAGTGATTTTGGGGATATTCTGATGCCCGGGGTTCTCTGTTCGATTCGATCTGGTCTCGCGCGCTCTTTTATGGCGGTCATTTGCAGTTGTCTGCATTTTTTAGGGTTTAATAGCTTTTGTGGATTTTAAATAGGCTTTAGGTTTTTTTTTAGGGATTTAAATAGATTTTTTTAGAATTTTAAATAGTTTAAATCTTTCTTTTAGAGTTTTATAGAATTTTTAAAATAGATTTAATAGTTTTTTTATCATTTTTAGAATATAAAAGAATTTAAATAAGTTTTAATTGTTTTAGATAATATAGAAAGTATTATAGATTTTTCTTTTATGCTAATAGGAATGTTAATAGTTTTTTAAAATAGAAATAAATAGGGTATGTTTTAATATAGTTTTTCTTTTAAATAGATATTATAAATAATAGTGTAGAATTTTAATAGGCATTTTATAGAATAGGAGTTAAATAGAACTTTAATAGAGGTAATTAGATTTTAATCATTTTTTTATAGATTTAATTAGGGTAATTAGTTTAATTAGGTGTTAATTCTGTTTTTTAGGTTTAATCAGGTTAATTAGGATTTTAATCATGTTTAGGTCAATTAGGATAGTTAATCTGCATTTAGTTAATTAGGATTAGTCATTAGTTAATTAGGTCTTAATTGTTTTTAATTAGATAATCAGATTTAGTTTTACTATTCAGTTTTTAAGTGTTTTTGTTCAGTTTTCGTGTGGGCCCAGAAAGGGCATTTTTGAAGGCCCATTATCAGTTTTGTGTGATCCATTTTTTTGTCCAGAAAGCTGCGCTGCCACTTGTCAGCATAAAAGTTGATCCACGCGTGCAAACCAGGACCCACCACCTCACAATCTCCCTCAGCTCAGAATCTCACACGCGTCCCACCCAGACCCTCACTCTCTCTTCTGCCACACGTCCAGCCACGTGTCCTCCCCCAGTCTCTCCCACTCACGCGTGTCACCACCTCTGACCTCCCCTTCACCACTTGTCACCACCACAGCCCCTCACCTGAGCATCACCGGGACCTCGCCGCCGGCCATGCATCCGCCCTGAACCTCCCCAACGGCCACCGTCTAACCGTCTCCGGTCGCCGTCCCTTGCCGGAAACTGCAAAAAACTCAGAAATTCCTCCAAACCCTTCGTTCTTCTCCGATATTCCTCCATCCAACTTCATCTTCACCTCGCCGGAGAACTCGGCCACGTCGCCGGAAACTTCAAGGGATTTTCCAGATCCTTCATCAAAGTTTTCCAGAAACCCCTCAAAGCTTCATCGTTCTTCAATCTCTCCCCAGAACGTCTTTGTTTATCATCATCGATCACTAAAGAACTTCACCTGTTCTTCGTGCATTCCCCAGAAAACCGTTCAAGATCCTCAATGATAGCCATCAATATCTTCAAAGACGCGCCCAGATTCACTTGAATCTTCGTCCAGAAACTCATAGACCTCCATCAATCGTTCACTTTTTTTTCCCAGAAGAACTTCATCGCTTGCTCCGATTTCAGGAAGCGTTCTCCAGAACATCTCGTCATCCAGGTTCTTGTCTCCTTCCCCTCTAAACTCTGTTCTTCGCATGCGATAGGGTTCAACCTTGAATTGATTCAGGTTCCAACGTTGAGACTGTGAGGGGTTTCGTTAGGGTTAGTCCTTTGAGATGTATTTGAAGTCTCAATTGGTGATGACAGTGGTTTCTCAGGAGTGATCGTTGATGCTGATTTTGAGATTAGTTTGTTTGCTTGAGATTAGGGTCGTTTCAGAGAGGATGGAGGTTGGGGACGAAGCTAGGGTTTGTTGATAGTGAACAGTGTTCAGGTGGTGGGAGAGGAAGATAGGTTTTGTGTCTTGAGGGTGTGGGTTAGGGTTTCGGTTGGGCCAAGCCCAAATGGGAATTGCTGAAACACTCCCAGTTTACTCATCCCCCCCCCCCTGAGCGTGAGAGCAGAGTGAAAGCGAGGATTGGGCCTTAGGCCCTTAATGCTATTCGCACCCCCTTGTGCGTAAGCCCAATGAGAACTAACCAGGAAATTACTCATACTGCACCCCCCATGCGTTTTTCTTTCTTTCTGTTTTTATTAGATTTTCTGATGAGCCATGGACCCTGCATAATTGATATTTACGCCCTCCCCTAGCGTGGGCCCAATACAATAATAACTAGGGATTGCTTTTGCTGAACCCCCTCCCTTTTATTCTTTTTTTTCTTTGATTTCTTTTAACACTTTTTTTTGCATCTTGTATAAAATCACATAAAATAGAAAAATCAATGGTTTTTAATTCTTCTTTTTGCTATAGGTCAATAATAATGTCTAGAAAATTGTATAAAAATAAAAATGCCATTTTATTTTTGTTTGCTATTTTTGGTATATTTTCCATTTAATTGACTTTTTAATATCTTTTAGTTCATGCATGTTATTAGAAAATTCATAAAAAATAGTAGGTTCGATCAAATAATTCCGTTCCTTTTTCTGTAGACTCGTAATTCAACGTAGAATTTTATAGTACAAAAAGCATTAGCTTAATCATGCATTTTCATTTTAATTGCATTTTTTTGCATTGTTATTGATATTGAATAATTGGTTTGTGGCACGTCTGCCTTGCTGATTTTAGTTCTTGCATCTGGTAATGAATTTTGTTCTGATTTTTTAGTGTGTTGTACTAGACTAATGCATGTTCCCCGTAGATTTTTCATAGGTTTTTAGAGGTTGATTGATATTGTTTTAGGGTTAGAGAATAGAGACCTCACAACTTGTTGGTAACCCTTGACCCTTCATATATTAGGGACTGTTTAGTAGTCTTAGAAGTTGATTTAGGCTTTGAGATTTGATCTTGGGATCATAGAGCCATGTAGGTTTCCCCTAGATTTTTGATAGATTTTTGTAGGGTGTTCTGATATTTTTAGTCTGAGCTTGAGGATAAGAGAAATCTTGATGTCTTCTGACTTTGAAGTTCAACTGTGGTTGAACTTCAGAGATAGTTTCTTGTGGTTTGAGGATATGTGGTTTCTTCTTGAAGATGGAGGCTGAATGAAGTCCTGTTGGAGCTTGCAAGGATGCATTGGATTGAGGCTTAGTCTAGGAGCTTGTTCTCTGTTTGTGAGGTTCGAGATCCTGAAGTTTGAAGGGAGTTTATGGTACTTTCCTGAGGAAGGCACTATGAATGACTTTCATTCTTTCTTCTCACCTCTTTCTTAAGTATCCAATGATGTTGGAGCCTTCATGTGAGTTTAGTTTCTCCTGAGGAGGAACGTAAACCGATCACAGTTGTTGAGCCACATGGGATACGATTCCTAAGTGGAAGCCTCCTGGTACTTTTCTGAGGAAGGTCCTAGGGGTCTGTTCACTTAGTTCCTCTAGTTTATGTAAGATTTATCTAGTATCCAATGATGTTGGAGCCTTCATGTGAGTTTAGTTTCTTCTGAGGAGGAACGTAAACCGATAACAGTTGTTGAGCCACATAGGATACGATTCCGAAGTGGCAGCCTCCTAGTACTTTCCTGAGGAAGGTCCTGTGGGTCTGTTCACTTAGTTCCCTTAGTTCAGATAGGCTTTCTCAAGTATCCAATGATGCCGGAGCCTTCATGTGAGTTTAGTTTCTCCTGAGGAGGAATGTAAACCGATCACAGTTGTCGAGCCGCATAGGATATGACTCCTGAGTGGTAACCTCCTGGTACTTTCCCGAGGAAGGCACTATGAGTTTGTCTGCTTAGCTCCCTTTCTTTGGTAAGCTTGTTCTGATGCTTGGAGACTGGGATTGATTCCTCTTGCTTAGGGTTTTGATTAGAGTTTTGCTTAGATCTTTGCTTAAGGTGTTGCATAGGGTTTTGTTTAGAGATAGATTAGGGGCTTGTTTCAGGTTTTATTTAGGGGGCCCTGCTCAGGGTTAGTCTCTTTGTGTTGTTTGACTTGTGTGGTGTTGTGTTGCATTAGACTTAGGAATTCATCTAGATAGTTCTGAGTTAGGTGCATCTTAGAAGTAGGCTTTGTGTGCATGAGAAGTTGAGGTGGTCCTCCTTCTGCTTGTTTGTTATTGAGTGGCTTTGCTTGCTGGTATTTGGTAGAGCTGAGCTCCCTTACCTCTGTGGCTTGCGGCCTTTGCGCCTTGTTTGTTTAAGTTGTTGCATTCATGCATATTTCCAGTATTTCTTTACTTTACTTTGCAGTATTTCCTGTTTGCCGTTTAGTCTTGTTGCCATGATCCCTTAGGAGCTCTGACTTCTCCGCTGCGGAGTCGTTATGATAGACATTAGGATGGTCAACCAGGCATGATAACAGTAGGTAGATTCCCCTCTTTAGTCATAGTTTTAGGGTGTCTTTTCCCGTTCTCAGCAGTAGGAGCTTTTGAGTAGCTTGAGTCGTAGTTAGCCGAACTACAGCTGCTCTGATTCCTCGTACCAGACGAGGATATGTAGGCATAGGATGCAATATCCTAGCGAGCACACTAACAACTAACCTTTGTTCTCTCGCGGCTGTGCGATCGAGACTTTCTCGCTGACGACTGATTGTTACCCTTTTCTCTTGCCCGAGTGCACTTGAGACCAGATCGCAGTTAGGTTCCCGAACCTTTGAAACCAGTTTATTTTCTCACCGCTGTGTGAGAGCTCCCTGTTTAGCCGTAGTTAGTCGAACTACGTTTGCTCTGATCTTCCATGCTGTGTGGAAGTACGTAGGCACAGGATGCGATGTCCTGGCGAGCAACCTTTTCCCCGTTTAGACGTAGGTAGTCGAACTACGTTGACTCTGACTTTCCCATTGCACGAGGGAGTACGTAGGCCTAGAACACCGTATGTTCTGTCGAGTCCTGTCCTTTTCTTTTCTTTTCAGACTGACCATTAGCATAGATAGATAAACACCCTTTTCCTTATAAACACCAAGCGTGGATCCCATCGAGTACGATGGACGTGAGGGGTGCTAATACCTTCCCCTTGCGTAACCGACTCCCGAATCCAGGTTTTGGTTGCGATGACCATACCTTTCCCCGTCTTTGTGAGGTTTACTTCGAGCGTTTCCTTTCCCTCCGTTGGGATAAATAACGCACGGTGGCGACTCTCCTGTCAAGCCGGCGCCGATTTTCGCAGTAGCGACACCCACATAGTCAAATAATAACCCTAGAGAGGGCACACCACACAATCAAGCCAGGCACAAGCAATATACTAATAGTAATAGTAGAATAGGGGAAACCTAGTAATTTCTAAGGGATCTATTATCTACCCATAATACCCCTATAGTCCCATACCCCAAAATTCAAACTACAACTCCTAAAAGAAATGATCTCTTACACCTATGTTATCTCTAAACCCTAGTTTTGATTCTCCTAATCACACCTAAACAATTCATCTAAAATTAAATCCTAAAATCATGAATTAAATCTCATATGAAAATTAAAGTCCTAAGTGAAGTACTCTAAAAAGAATGGGTCCAAAATATACAAGGATCTATCTAAACCAAAATCAACAATATCAAGTGTTAAACTAAACATTATTTACAACCTATTTAAAAGAAAAATATACTAAAAATGCAAAAATAAAATAAAATGCTAATTTTATTATATGACAATTTTCTTAACAGAAATATGAAAAAGATGTAAAAACAACCATTTAAAAATATGAGATTTTCAATTTGTTATGATTTTTCAAAGAATTAAAAAAAATGAGTGAAATTAAAATGAATTAAATTGGTTAAGGGGTGCAGTTATTAGTTATTTCAGTGAAAACATGGATGATGGGCCCAGACTGGGGGTGCGCATAGCAAGGCGCGTCTGGGCCCAGCTAATCAGAAAAAACACAAAAGGAAAAAAATGACCAAAAACGGTGCAAATAGTAAGTAATTCAGTTCATTTCTCGTTGGGCCTTGAAAGTGGTGGTGTGAAAAGCAGTAACAACTTAAGCCCAACCTGAGTGTTTAAGTGAAACGGTGCGCTTTGGCACCCAGCTTCCCTCCAAATTCATCTTTGAAACGTGGCCGTTAGATCATATGTTCAGTCAAAGTCCTGGGAAGGATCCAACGATCCTCATATTTCTTCTCCAAGGAATTAGGGTTTCCACCATTAATGAACCCTGATCAAGCTTGCATGCACCAGAATTCAACACACTCGTACACCTTCTTCCTCCATGAAAATCAAATCCGTAAAAAGCAAAAATGTTCTATTTCTTCTCCTCTACACAACCATGGTCTTGGTTCCCTCTAAAACTCACCCCAGCACCAAACCCGATAGGTAGAAGACCTTGGATCCACCATTTTACACTGAGATCAACCCTGCTAATTCTTGCTAACTCTTACACTAATACATTCTACATGCTATGCTGATCATTTTCATCTATCTAGCTAAGATTATCATGCCCTAACCTAGGTGTTCTGAGGCTCAACAGTTTTGGTGCTCCAATGGTAACCTCCATGAAATGCCCTCAAACTCACCAGAAATGATCCTCTACCTATGCCTAACCATTCTTACCTAAAGATTATTCATCATGCTAACTAATCTATGCTAATTCGAAGAAAACACCAACCTGGTTTAAAGTTGAAAACAGATGGAGGAAATCACCACTTCAAGCTCAGCAATGCTCCAATGGCAATCAATTAATCAAGATCTTGATTCTGTATGCAGTAGTTCTTGCTCAAACCCCTTGGATTCTTGTAATCACTTCCTTTTGCAATTTGGATGTTGCACTTGGATATCACGAATTCTACTTCAATTAAGCCAGATCCTGATGGAAACATGATCTATGATGGATGTAGATGATGATAGGATCAAGAATTGTGGAGAATGATAAAGATTTGATAGAGTTCTTATGTGATTTGCAAAGTTGAAGAATGAGATGAAACTTGGTGTTTTTGATCAAAATGAAGTGCCAAACCTTGAATGAATCCACCCTACTCAATATATAGATGCTCATAGACCTTTCTAGAACTTGTTAGAACCTTCTTGTGCACAATTTCCTTGTGCATTTGGTTATGTTACTTCTTTTGTAAGCCAACTAGTATAACTTCCAAACTTTGAACCAAACTCAAAAATCTACTTTTGCCAATGTTCTTAAAACATTTTTTTCAATCAAAATGACCTATAACTTCATCTCATTTGGCCATGTTATGAAAAATCCCATTTTTAGGTCACTTTTATTCATTAAATTCACCTTTTAAATGACCAAATTTGGAACCTTGAGCTATGAGCCTTTCCAAACTTTCATGATCACTTTTCTAGACTCAAAATGTCATTTGGAGCAAGTTTGATGTTGTGAAGTTTTTCATTTGAAGCTTCCTTGTATGAGTTTTGGGCATAGGCTTGAAATGACCTGTAATTCTCAAATGACCAAAATACCCTTTGCTTGCCAAGGACATAAGTAGAGTTCCACAAATCAGATGAAGGCATACCATACCTTTATAGAAATCTAAGACAATTAGGAACAACTCTCATGTTGACCAGAAATCCATTTGAAAGCTCCTTGAGGGGTAAACGTTGCTTGGAAGACAAGTAACTTTCACAGACAAAATTTCAGATACCTCAGATGACCTGTAACTTGCAAGGACCATAACTTGAGTTCTATAAATCTCCTTGATGTCTTCCACCACTCATATTAAAGGTCTTGAGATCCTCTACAAGTTTCATGTTGGCCAAGGATCCATTTGAAGCTTTCATTTTAAATTATCTTGCTTGGAAGTTTGACCTAAATCAGGGGATTTTACACAGAAACCCTAACTCAGAAACTTCTCTTCTTCTTGATTCCCTTTGTTTTATCCTTGGCACAACACCACATCCATATCTACATGTCAAATGATGAACCCCACCTCTCTCAAATAGACCTTAATGCCTTTCAATCAATCATTTGACCTAGGGTTGACCTAGGGTTGACCCAGATGAAACCCTAGTTGACTGTCTTCAACTGCAGCTCTTGTGATCACATCAATGACTGGTATCACTTTCAAAATGACTCTCCATGTCTTCCATGATGTCTATATACCCTCCATGGCCTCAATTCATGATTCACAACTTCTTTGATGATCTTCAAATACCCTCAAGATAGGAGATAGATCCACTGCTTGGTCCACTAACTTCTCAGATTTCAATTTCTTTCTGATGACTTGGATGTGCTTGAATTTGAACAATAACCTCTTGATAGGCTCATAGAGATGAGAATAGTACTTGGTCCCTTGTTGGATGATTTGCTATGCTATGCTATGCAAATTACTAGACTATGTACATGACTTTGTATGCAAATGCTAATGCAATTGAAACATAAACCAAGTGAAATAGGTTGAGCAAATTTTAGGGTGCAACAGCTGCCCCTATTCAAGCGACTTGGACCCGATTGGGTGAAGAGCGAACGACCTTCAAACATTCGAGGTACGAGACGGTTGAATATTAAGAACCCGGAAATTTGCCAACCGCAGAAATAAACTGCACAAACTGCTTGAATAACAACATCTGCTGACTAGATCTGGTTGTTACGGCAACAAACTGATCCATTAGCGACCGTGTTGGGGATTATTTTCATCAGCCTGAAAAGATTCTATTATCGCAAGGATAGAACTTTGTCCATGTTAGGACGCCCGTTTCGTCAACACGAAAAAATCTCAACTAAAACTTGTCCACGTCAGGACTCCATCTGCCGTCAACACGGAAAAATCTCGGCGACTTCGCTGGGGATGACTCGTCTGCATTCTATCAGCATGAGCGGATCCTATCAACATAGGAATGAATTATCCACGTCAGGAATAAATCGTCCACGTTAGAAATAAACGTTCCACATTAGGAATAACTTTTCCACGTTAGGAATAAACTTTCCACGTTAGGAATACACTTTCCACGTTAGGAATAAACTTTCCACGTTAGGAATACACATCGTCCTCGTTAGGACTAACCCTTCCACGTTAGGAACAAACATCGCCCACGTTAGGAATACATCGTCCATGTTAGGAATAAAATTTCCACGTTAGGAATAAACTTTCCACGTTAGGAATAAAATTTCCACGTTAGGAACACATCATCCACGTTAGGACTAACACCGTCCATGCTAGGACTAAACCTTTCACGTTAGGAATACATCGTCCACGTTAGGACTCACACCTTGTCTTGATCTGTCCGCGTCAGGACTCACATCTTCGACTCGCTGAGGAAATAAAACTTGTCCACGTCAGGACTCACGCTTCGCCAATACGAAGAAAGATAAGTTTGTCCACGTCAGGACTCGCGCATCTTGTCATCATGAAGAACTATAACCTTGTCCACGTCAGGATGCACATTTCACCATTACGAAGAAAGATATCTGCTGGGAATAAATGGTCCACGTCAGGACACCAACACGAAGAGCAATCAATTTTGTCCACGTCAGGACTTCACACTCAATCGATACGGAGAAACCGACTCTGTCCATGTTAGGACTAGCACATCTCATCAACCCGGGGAAATAAATCTGTCCACGTTAGGACACCCATTTCTCTAGCACGGAGAAATCCCGTCAGTATAGGAATAAATTGTCCACGTCAGGACTCATATCTCGTCGACGCGAGGAACTCCTATCAATATAGGCAATAAAATCTTGACGACTCCGGGGAAATACTCCTGTCAACCAGTAAGAAAATACATCCGTCTGTTCCTACGGGAAGATACTCTGAATACAGTTTCTCTGCTTATCTCCACAGTAACTAACTCCATTGGTCCCAACCCACAAACCTTTTAGCACTGACGTGACAGCGACTTCGAGGCGGACTCTACTGGGGATATTTGGAAACCAAACTACCGGACGCCTGTTCTGATAACCGGCGGCAGCCTCTGAAATTCTGATTCACGAAACCCTTTGATGCTGACGTAACAACAAATTTGAAGAAAATAATCCGCTGGCCGGACTAGAGACACTTCAACAAGTAACTCTGACGGGGAAGACAAGAGACATTTACACAAATAACTCTGCTCGGGGACAAAGAGAAACTTAGCCTAATAACTCTGTGGGGAATAATGCCAAAACTGACATTTTCGTTGAATGTCTCACGCTGAGATCTTGAATGTTTGGTAATTCATTTGAGCAAGAGCTCTCTCCACCTGTAAGGGAAACAATACTTGAAACAAACGGTTAGCCAACCTGGTTTATACTTCAAAAATGCATATGTTTGACAATGACGCAATGCTCCATTCGACATGGAAATGCTACGCGCTTTTATTTGGTAGATGCAAATATGACACTATATGCCAATGCAAATGCAGACTCGAACTGCTGGAATACAGAAACCGCTTCAGCAAAATAAAGGCTGAAGACAACGCCAACTCCGCTGGGGGTAACTAGGTGCCACAGAAGTATTCCAGCAAAATAAATGCTGGAAGAGTGAAGCCAACTTCGCTGAAGGATAAATGAATGCACCAATCCTGATTGGACTTCTGCTGGGGAGTGAACGGGTATCACACGGTATTCCGACAAAATAAATGCCGGGGTACGCCACCAACTCTGCCGGGGAGAGTTTTAATCTTCGAGTTCCACTGGGAGGAAAGAAAACACTTGCTGGAAAGAGAACTCCGCTGGGGATAGAACGATTCTCTTAGGGAAAATCAACTGAATCCGCTGGGGAGAGTAAATGACCCTACTGGAAAGGGTAGTCTGTCTGAGTACAGCTCACGAGCTGGAAATGTTAATCTTCTGAGGCTAAACCACTCTGCTCGGAATGGGGGGTCCTTTTGGGGACACCACGCTGTCTGAATACAGCCTACAATCTTGGAATCGCCAAACTCTGCTGAGGATAAATGACTTTGCTGGAGAACGTCCTTTGGATAAGCTACGACTAGCTGGGGAATTTGGTCCTTCTTCAGTAAAGAACAATATTATCTTGGAAGCGCGACCTGCGTGGGGATCGAGTCCTTCGTTACGAGCTCCTGGCTCATACTGCAATCTTTTGATCATCCACTTCATACGGCTATGAACCCTGCAACACCACAAACAAGACAAGACAAGTCTACGCAACCAAATCTATTCAGGTTAGCGTTCTTGACATCATTTTCAGTTAATTCAATGTTTTAACAGTTATTGGCAAGGGCCAGCGACGTTATGCACTTGCTAGTTTCATTAAACCTAGGCGTTTATCATGCACAAAACAGTAAAGAATCAGCATCAAATACTGAATAACATGTTTTATTAATTGGGCCCCTAAATGGGCAGAGTTTTGTACACGGGATGTAACTCCTGAAAAAAGGAAGCTACGCATAACAAATATACAAGCATGCACAAGAAGCATAAATATATTGACAAATCAAATTTGTACATATGTCGGCTGGAAAGTTCTATCCCCAAATCAAATTTATGCTTCTTGTGCATGCTTGTATATTTGTTATGCGTAGCTTCCTCTTTTCAGGAGTTACATCCCGTGTACAAAACTCTGCCCATTCAGGGGCCCAATTAATAAAACATGTTATTCAGTATTTGATGCTGATTCTTTACTGTTTTGTGCATGATAAACGCCTAGGTTTAATGAAACTAGCAAGTGCATAATGTCGCTGGCCCTTGCCAATAACTGTTAAAACATTGAATTAACTGAAAATGATGTCAAGAACGCTAACCTGAATAGATTTGGTTGCGTAGACTTGTCTTGTCTTGTTTGTGGTGTTGCAGGGTTCATAGCCGTATGAAGTGGATGATCAAAAGATTGCAGTATGAGCCAGGAGCTCGTAACGAAGGACTCGATCCCCACGCAGGTCGCGCTTCCAAGATAATATTGTTCCTTACTGAAGAAGGACCAAATTCCCCAGCTAGTCGTAGCTTATCCAAAGGACGTTCTCCAGCAAAGTCATTTATCCTCAGCAGAGTTTGGCGATTCCAAGATTGTAGGCTGTATTCAGACAGCGTGGTGTCCCCAAAAGGACCCCCCATTCCGAGCAGAGTGATTTAGCCTCAGAAGATTAAAATTTCCAGCTCGTGAGCTGTACTCAGACAGACTACCCTTTCCAGTAGGGTCATTTACTCTCCCCAGCGGAGTCAGTTGATTTTCCCCAAGAGAATCGTTCTATCCCCAGCGGAGTTCTCTTTCCAGCAAGTGTTTTCTTTCCTCCCAGTGGAACTCGAAGATTAAAACTCTCCCCGGCAGAGTTGGTGGCGTACCCCGACATTTATTTTGTCGGAATACCATGTGATACCCGTTCACTCCCCAGCAGAAGTCCAATCAGGATTGGCGCATTCATTTATCCTTCAGCGAAGTTGGCTTCACTCTTCCAGCATTTATTTTGCTGGAATACTTCTGTGGCACCTAGTTACCCCCAGCGGAGTTGGCGTTGTCTTCAGCCTTTATTTTGCTGAAGCGGTTTCTGTATTCCAGCAGTTCGAGTTTGCATTTGCATTGGCATATAGTGTCATATTTGCATCTACCAAATAAAAGCGCGTAGCATTTCCATGTCGAATGGAGCATAGCATCATTGTCAAACATATGCATTTTTGAAGTATAAACCAGGTTGGCTAACCGTTTGTTTCAAGTATTGTTTCCCTTACAGGTGGAGAGAGCTCTTGCTCAAATGAATTACCAAAGATTCAAGATCTCGGCGTGAGACATTCAACGAAAATGTCAGTTTTGGCATTATTCCCCACAGAGTTATCATGATAAATTTCTCTTTGTCCCCGAGCAGAGTTATTTGTGTAAATGTCTCTTGTCTTCCCCGTCAGAGTTGCTTGTTGAAGTGTCTCTAGTCCGGCCAGCGGATTATTTTCTTCAAATTTGTTGTTACGTCAGCATCAAAGGGTTTCGTGAATCAAAATTTCAGAGGCTGCCGCCGGTTATCAGAACAGGCGTCCGGTAGTTTGGTTTCAAAATATCCCCAGTAGAGTCCGCCTCGAAGTCGCTGTCACGTCAGTGCTAAAAGGTTTGTGGGTTGGGACCAATGGAGTTAGTTACTGTGGAGATAAGCAGAGAAACTGTATTCAGAGTATCTTCCCGTAGGAACAGACGGATGTATTTTCTTACTGGTTGACAGAAGTATTTCCCCGGAGTCGTCAAGATTTTATTGCCTATATTGATAGGAGTTCCTCGCGTCGACGAGATATGAGTCCTGACGTGGACAATTTATTCCTATACTGACGGGATTTCTCCGTGCTAGAGAAATGGGTGTCCTAACGTGGACAAATTTATTTCCCCGGGTTGATGAGATGTGCTAGTCCTAACGTGGACAGAGTCGGTTTCTCCGTATCGATTGAGTGTGAAGTCCTGACGTGGACAAAATTGATTGCTCTTCGTGTTGGTGTCCTGACGTGGACAATTTATTCCCAGCAGATATCTTTCTTCGTAATGGTGAAATGTGCGTCCTGACGTGGACAAGGTTATAGTTCTTCATGATGACAAGATGCGCGAGTCCTGACGTGGACAAACTTATCTTTCTTCGTATTGGCGAAGCGTGAGTCCTGACGTGGACAAGTTTTATTTCCTCAGCGAGTCGAAGATGTGAGTCCTGACGCGGACAGATCAAGACAAGGTGTGAGTCCTAACGTGGAGTATGTATTCCTAACGTGGAAGGTTTAGTCCTAGCATGGACGATGTTAGTCCTAACGTGGACGATGTGTTCCTAACGTGGAAATTTTATTCCTAACGTGGAAAGTTTATTCCTAACGTGGAAATTTTATTCCTAACGTGGAAATTTTATTCCTAACATGGACGATGTATTCCTAACGTGGGCGATGTTTGTTCCTAACGTGGAAGGGTTAGTCCTAACGAGGACGATGTGTATTCCTAACGTGGAAAGTTTATTCCTAACGTGGAAAGTGTATTCCTAACGTGGAAAGTTTATTCCTAACGTGGAAAAGTTATTCCTAATGTGGAACGTTTATTCCTAACGTGGACGATTTATTCCTGACGTGGATAATTCATTCCTATGTTGATAGGATCCGCTCATGCTGATAGAATGCAGACGAGTCATCCCCAGTGAAGTCGCCGAGATTTTTCCGTGTTGACGGCAGATGGAGTCCTGACGTGGACAAGTTTTAGTTGAGATTTTTTCGTGTTGACGAAACGGGCGTCCTAACATGGACAAAGTTCTATCCTTGCGATAATAGAATCTTTTCAGGCTGATGAAAATAATCCCCAACACGGTCGCTAATGGATCAGTTTGTTTCCGTAACAACCAGATCTAGTCAGCAGATGTTGTTATTCAAGCAGTTTGTGCAGTTTATTTCTGCGGTTGGCAAATTTCCGGGTTCTTAATATTCAACCGTCTCGTACCTCGAATGTTTGAAGGCCGTTCGCTCTTCACCCAATCGGGTCCAAGTCGCTTGAATAGGGGCAGCTGTTGCACCCTAAAATTTGCTCAACCTATTTCACTTGGTTTATGTTTCAATTGCATTAGCATTTGCATACAAAGTCATGTACATAGTCTAGTAATTTGCATAGCATAGCATAGCAAATCATCCAACAAGGGACCAAGTACTATTCTCATCTCTATGAGCCTATCAAGAGGTTATTGTTCAAATTCAAGCACATCCAAGTCATCAGAAAGAAATTGAAATCTGAGAAGTTAGTGGACCAAGCAGTGGATCTATCTCCTATCTTGAGGGTATTTGAAGATCATCAAAGAAGTTGTGAATCATGAATTGAGGCCATGGAGGGTATATAGACATCATGGAAGACATGGAGAGTCATTTTGAAAGTGAGACCAGTCATTGATGTGATCACAAGAGCTGCAGTTGAAGACAGTCAACTAGGGTTTCATCTGGGTCAACCCTAGGTCAACCCTAGGTCAAATGATTGATTGAAAGGCATTAAGGTCTATTTGATAGAGGTGGGGTTCATCATTTGACATGTAGATATGGATGTGGTGTTGTGCCAAGGAGAAAACAAAGGGAATCAAGAAGAAGAGAAGTTTCTGAGTTAGGGTTTCTGTGTAAAATCCCCTGATTTAGGTCAAACTTCCAAGCAAGATAATTTAAAATGCAAGCTTCAAATGGATCCTTTGCCAACATGAAACTTGTAGAGGATCTCAAGAACTTTAATTTGAGTGGTGGAAGACATCAAGGAGATTTATAGAACTCAAGTTATGGTCCTTGCAAGTTACAGGTCATCTGAGGTATCTGAAATTTTGTCTGTGAAAGTTACTTGTCTTCCAAGCAACTTTTACCCCTCAAGGAGCTTTCAAATGGATTTCTTGTCAACATGAGAGTTGTTCCTCATTGTATTAGCTTTCTAGAAAGGTATGGTATGCCTTCATCTGATTTGTGGAACTCTACTTATGTCCTTGGCAAGCAAAGGGTATTTTGGTCATTTGAGAATTACAGGTCATTTCAAGCCTATGCCCAAAACTCATACAAGGAAGCTTCAAATGAAAAACTTCACAACATCAAACTTTCTACAAATGACATTTTGAGTCTAGAAAAGTGATCATGAAAGTTTGGAAAGGCTCATAGCTCAAGGTTCCAAATTTGGTCATTTAAAAGGTGAATTTAATGAATAAAAGTGACCTAAAAATGGGATTTTTCATAACATGGCCAAATGAGATGAAGTTATAGGTCATTTTGATTGAAAAAAATGTTTTAAGAACATTGGTAAAAGTAGATTTTTGAGTTTGGTTCAAAGTTTGGAAGTTATACTAGTTGGCTTACAAAAGAAGTAACATAACCAAATGCACAAGGAAATTGTGCACAAGAAGGTTCTAACAAGTTCTAGAAAGGTCTATGAGCATCTATATATTGAGTAGGCTGGATTCATTCAAGGGTTGGCACTTCATTTTGATCAAAAACACCAAGTTTCATCTCATTCTTCAACTTTGCAAATCACATAAGAACTCTATCAAATCTTCATCATTCTCCACAATTCTTGATCCTATCATCATCTACATCCATCATAGATCAAGTTTCCATCAGGATCTGGCTTAATTGAAGTAGAATTCGTGCTATCCAAGTGCATCATCCAAATTGCAAAAGGAAGTGGTTACAAGAATCCAAGGGGTTTGAGCAAGAACTACTGCATACAGAATCAAGATCTTGATTAATTGATTGCCATTGGAGCATTGCTGAGCTTGAAGTGGTGATTTCCTCCATCTGTTTTCAACTTTAAACTAGGTTGGTGTTTTCTTCGAATTAGCATAGATTAGTTAGCATGATGAATAATCTTTAGGTTAGAATGGTTAGGCATAGGTAGAGGATCATTTCTGGTGAGTTTGAGGGCATTTCATGGAGGTTACCATTGGAGCACTAAAACTGTTGAGCCTCAGAACACCTAGGTTAGGGCATGATAATCTTAGCTAGATAGATGAAAATGATCAGCATAGCATGTAGAATGTATTAGTGTAAGAGTTAGCAAGAATTAACAGGGTTGATCTCAGTGTAAAATGGTGGAGCTAAGGTCTTCTACCTATCGGGTTTGGTGCTGGGGTGAGTTTTAGAGGGAACCAAGACCATGGTTGTGTAGAGGAGAAGAAATAGAACATTTTTGCTTTTTATGGATTTGATTTTCATGGAGGAACGAAGGTGTACGAGTGTGTTGAATTCTGGTGCATGCAAACTTGATCAGGGTTCATTAATGGTGGAAACCCTAATTCCTTGGAGAAGAAATATGAGGATCGTTGGATCCTTCCCAGGACTTTGACTGAACATATGATCTAACGGCCACGTTTCAAAGATGAATTTGGAGGGAAGCTGGGTGCCAAAGCGCATCGTTTCACTTAAACACTCAGGCTGGGCTTAAGTTGTTACTGCTTTTCACACCACCACTTTCAAGGCCCAACGAGAAATGAACTGAATTACTTACTATTTGCACCGTTTTTTGGTCATTTTTTTCCTTTTGTGTTTTTTCTGATTAGCTGGGCCCAGACGCGCCTTGCTATGCGCACCCCCAGTCTGGGCCCATCATCCATGTTTTAACTGAAATAACTAATAACTGCACCCCTTAACCAATTTAATTCATTTTAATTTCACTCATTTTTTTTAATTCTTTGAAAAATCATAACAAATTGAAAATCTCATATTTTTAAATGGTTATTTTTACATCTTTTTCATATTTCTGTTAAGAAAATTGTCATATAATAAAATTAGCATTTTATTTTATTTTTGCATTTTTAGTATATTTTTCTTTTAAATAGGTTGTAAATAATGTTTAGTTTAACACTTGATATTGTTGATTTTGGTTTAGATAGATCCTTGTATA
The DNA here is from genome assembly GCA_963859935.3 of Lathyrus sativus. Taxonomy (NCBI): domain Eukaryota; kingdom Viridiplantae; phylum Streptophyta; class Magnoliopsida; order Fabales; family Fabaceae; genus Lathyrus; species Lathyrus sativus. The sequence continues at coordinate 597,933,937 of OZ012738.1, read as the reverse complement.
TTTTGGACCCATTCTTTTTAGAGTACTTCACTTAGGACTTTAATTTTCATATGAGATTTAATTCATGATTTTAGGATTTAATTTTAGATGATTTGTTTAGGTGTGATTAGGAGAATCAAAACTAGGGTTTAGAGATAACATAGGTGTAAGAGATCATTTCTTTTAGGAGTTGTAGTTTGAATTTTGGGGTATGGGACTATAGGGGTATTATGGGTAGATAATAGATCCCTTAGAAATTACTAGGTTTCCCCTATTCTACTATTACTATTAGTATATTGCTTGTGTCTGGCTTGATTGTGTGGTGTGCCCTCTCTAGGGTTATTATTTGACTATGTTGGGTATTGGGCTTGTTTGGGGCTTGGGGTTTGAGCTGAAGACTGTGCTGATGAAGCCCATTTAAGATTAAGAGAATGAAGACCAATTTCCAGAGTTGGTGAAGAGCATCTTGCTGGCAGCTGTTGAAGGTTATAGGGTTTAGGAGCTAGGCAGAGCTTTAGAATAGAAAACTTGATTCACAAACATGGAAGGTCTTGTATGCCTCCATTCTTTCTCTATGATTCAAAGTCTCTTTTAAATATCCACCTCCTTCCTTTGGAAGGATTAGTGAATGTATTTAAAAGATAGAACTTTTGAGAGAAAACTATCAGTATCATGTTAACAGTCAGTAGGCCACCCTTGGTAGGCAATTGACTGCTTAACATCCAATTCATCTTGTTGACTGCTGATCATCTTGGAGAGGGAGACTTGAAGAAAAGCCAGTGAAAGATTGAAGATAGAAACCTTGCTTGAAGGCTTGAAGATGAAGACTGATGCTTGCTTGAAGCTTGTAGATGGTTGAAGATGACTTGAAGACAGATGTTGATGAAGACTGTTTTTGCTGTTTATTTTTGCTGTTTATAATTCTTGATGTATTTATTGAATTTCCCTGACTGTATTGCTTGTTGTTTAACCTGTTAGGTTGAAAGTGAATTCTGTTCACTTTTTCCTGTTGTTTTCTAGGTTCGAGGTTGAGTGGGACTCCCTTGCCTCGCTTGTATTGCTGCATTCATGCATTTTACTGCTTTATTGTATATATGCTATTGTCTCTGTTTCCGTTTATCCCTTAGGATCTCTGTTTCTCTCTGTGCAAGAGAGGAACATGATAGACATTAGGTCTTAACCCATGCATGATAACATTAGGATTAGTGTGATCCCCTTTTCAACCGTAGGTTAGAGTTCTGTCTCTTCTTTCTCAAAACAAACAGAAAAATACAATAAATATTTCAAACACAATAAAAGACACTTCTTCCGTAAAAAATGTGAACTCATCAAAACGTCATTTTTGTCCGCTTGGACTGTTAATCAGAAAAACCCTTTTTCAGAAGGAATAAAAACAATCAAGACAGACTTGTGTCGTACGTAGCCCGAACTACGTTTGCTCTGATCTTTCATGCTGTATGAAAGTACGTAGGCATAGGATGCGATATCCTAGCGAGCAACCTTCCCCTCCTTTCCAGTAGGTAGGTGAACTACGTTGACTCTGATTTCTCGTTCCAGACGGGAATACGTAGGCATAAAGTGCGACACTTTGCCGAGTCATTTTCTTTTCTTTTTAACCCCAGACCTGTAGAGTAGATAGAATAACAATCCGTACCAGAAAACAAGCGTGGATCCCGTCGAGTACGACGGACGTGAGGGGTGCTAATACCTTCCCCTTGCGTAACCGACTCCCGAATCCAGGATTTGGTTGCGATGACCATTCCTTTCCCCGTTTTGCGGTAGGTTTACCTCGAGCGTTTCCTTTCCCTCCGTTGGGATAAATAACGCACGGTGGCGACTCTTCTGTTCATCCGGCGCCGATTTTCGCAGTAGCGACAGCTGGCGACTCTGCTGGGGATCCAACGTCCCCTGGCTGCTAAGGACTGCGATAGTTCCTTATGCATTTGGGATCCAACGTCCCTTGAGCGAGTCAATCCTAGCGCTTGTTTTCCCGTCGAGGATTTTGTATGGATTTATATTTCTGTATTTTACTTTCAGCATTATATTATTGTTATTATTGCTGTATTGGGGTGTGACGGGTGTTCTATGATTGAGAGATAAGCCGGACCTGGGCTTGAGTGCACTTAGAATTAGAGTAGAAAGTAGTGGGCGCGTGCCGGCTTTGCTTGCATTAGTGTCCCACAAAATCTACACTCGGACGAGGTTCTTCTGGTTGACTTCTTTTTCTACCCTTTGGGTCGAAGGGGTTGTTGGTTAGTTGGATTGTCGACTCCGGGAACCGATCATTTGGAAGTTGGCTAAGTGAGGCCTCTTCAGGATTTGATGATGCCACTCCTTCTGGGAATCGTATCATCAACCCTGAAAGTCTGTGACGCCGACGACCGCATAGGATGCCATACCATTGTCAGTTACTAGGACACCTACCTGTGAGAGGGTTTGGGGTTATGCAGGTAACTAGACCTTCAGATACCGGTTTGTTTCTTGATCTGAGATCCTGAGTATTTATGGACAGTTGTGAGGTCTATCAGAGACCAGTTAGAGTTGCGATATGGGGTCTGTCAGAGGCCAGTCAGATATGGGGGTCTATCAGAGACCAATGTCGGAGCTTTGAATTGGGTCTATCTGAGACCAGGGTTTGAGGAATTCTGGAGGGTCTATCGGAGACTTTTGATATGGTTCAGGCTTCTCAGCCATGGCATTTGGTCCCTGTTGCATGTATTTGCATTGCATTGTTTGCATAACCATTATCATTGCATCCCATTAACGTGTGTCTGTGCTGCAGGTGCATTTGCATATTCCCTGGTTCTAGTGCCCGGACTTCTGCTTATCGATCATGGCTGGTTTGAGAATGACAATCCGTACCCGAAAACAAGCGTGGATCCCGTCGAGTACGATGGACGTGAGGGGTGCTAATACCTTCCCCTTGCGTAACCGACTCCCGAATCCAGGATTTGGTTGCGATGACCATTCCTTTCCCGTCTTCGCGGTAGGTTTACCTCGAGCGTTTCCTTTCCCTCCGTTGGGATAAATAACGCACGGTGGCGACTCTTCTGTTCAGCCGGCGCCGATTTTCGCAGTAGCGACACCTACGTATCCTTAAAAGGATAGAATCATAGAAATCGTAGTTCGAGAAAAATTTGTTGGTTGATTTTAGAGAAAGTTAAATTGTATTAATCAACCCTAGAACTTTGTTTTACCTAAAACAAATGAGGAGCGGACATTTTCACCACATTGAATGGATTTACAAAACTCATTTATGCCACTTATCTCAACTCAATGGTTGTAGGTAAAACATTTCCCTAATGTTTATTAAGATAACATCTTTCATTTTGAAAAGAAGTCTTTGATCTTATTAGATATCTTGAAGATTTATTTAAGAAAATACACTTGATGATAATCAAGGTTTGCTCTTAATTATGAAGGTTTTTCGGTCTCTTGATGATAATCAAGGTTCGTCCATAAAGATGGAAGTTGGATATGTTTTAAGAATGGAGAACATTTGATGAGGATCAATTGTTCAAAGAGTTTGTGCTAGAGTGTTAAACTCTAACATTCTCTTTCATTCAAGATTGCTTAAGAATTTTTTTTGTAAACCATGAACATTGATAGTGATCAATGGTTCAAAAAGTTGCATTAGAGAGCTAGACTCTAACACCTCTTGGTCTAAATTTTTTTTATTAAGTGTTTTAAAGTTGAAAGAATGAAATAACTGACTACCTCAATGTGCAAGACTTGAGACCAATCTTTCAAGGGTTTTGCTAGAATGCTAGATTCCAACAATCCTTTTGTTTCAAGTTTATTTCAAAAGTGTTTGGATGTACTTTGAAGTATTTTAGTAATCCTTAAAGAAAGAAGGAAGTCTTGATATGGCACTTGACAAAGGGCCAAAGTTTGAGAGGGCACTACGGTGAAAAAGAAAAAAGGTTGAAAAAAAAGGAGGTGGCTCGCCAAGGATTAGGGTCCTTGTGCCTACGTATACTAATTGATAAATGAGAAATCAGAGTGTCTGTAGTTCTGAGACTACAGGAAAAAAAAGGTAGAAGGTGGCTCGCCAAGGATTATGATCCTTGTGCCTACGTATCCTCATTAATAAATGAGAAATAAGAGCGTCTGTAGTTCTGGGACTACGATTTGTTTGTTTGTTGATTTTAGCGAAATATATTTAGTCACATTCGATAAAAAAAATTGTTTTACACAAAACAGGTGAGGAGCGGACATTTGCATCACAATAAAATGGATTTATAAATCAACATTTGCGGGAAACACCTCTTATCTCAACTTAAATAGTTTAATGGACGAAACAATATTTTGAATCGTCTCAGGATACAATATCTCTAGATTATGAGAAAGAGTTTAGGAGTATTCGAATGACGACGAGAAAAGATAGCTTGATGTGTTGAATATTTTTTTTAGGTGAATGATGAACACTTGCTGATAATCAATTGTTCAAAGAGTTATGTCAGAATGCTTGATTCCGAATGCCCTTATTTAGTCAAGTTGTTATAAAAATTATTTGATGGACAATAAAATTTTGATAACAATTAGTCGTTCAAAGAGTTATACTAAGATGCTAGATCTCAACAGCTCTTATTCGTCCAAGTAGTCATTAAGTATTTTAAGAACAAAAGAATGAATAAACAACTATCCTAAGATGTTATAATGCTAAATTCCAATTGTCCTCTTCTTTCATATTGTTAAAAAAGTCTATCATTATGCTAATTTGACAAAAGATTTTAATCAGTTTAAGATCAATTGAAAGTAATTTGAAGTTAACTTGATCTTAAATACTTGAAAGTTCTCTTACAAGATTAATTACATATCCACTCACTTTATCATTTACTTAGCAATAAAAGAACCCACACACCAAATGAAATAAGTCACACAATCAAGTGATCATCCATAATAATAAAATATGCCCGCAAATCAAACCACTCAATCAAGATCAAGAGGAAAATCACTCAATATTGTTTCTAAGGCTAGAAATAAATGAAGAAAGTGACTAGAAAAAAAACTAATTCAAAAGCTATACTTCTAAAACTTCCCTTTTTACTTATAAAAAAGTGTGTAAAGGATTATATCCACCTAAAACATTAAAAATAAATTTAAAATAAGTTTATAAAAAATTTAAAAGTTTGTTAACATAAAAAATAAATTTTTTAAATTAGAATAACTACTCTAAAAAAAGAATGGAAAGATGAGCCAGAGGGAAAGCATAAAAGATTAAGCCCAAAGAAAAGGAAAAGGGGTTAGGTGCGCTGTTGTTCAGTTTGGTCGCTAAAACTCGACCCAGCTCTAAAGAAAAATAAAAACGATTGATGTTCATAACCTTAGAAGTTTTCCTCTCCACACATTCCCTATTTTCATCATTCATTTTCCTTCTGCAGAAAAAACATGATAACCAAGCAAGACCTTTTCCCTACATCAATCAATCTCTCTCTCTCTCTCTCTCTCTCTCTCTCTCTCTCTCTCTCTCTCTCTCTCTCTCTCTCTCTCTCTCTCTCTCTCTCTCTCTCTCTCTCTCTCTCTCTCTATATATATATATATATATATATATATATATATATATATATATATATATATATATATATATATATATATATATATATATATATATATATATATATATATATATATATATATATATATATATATATATATATATATATATATATATTAATATATATATATATATATATATATATATACACGATTAGGGATAAAATCCATCCTCTCTCTTTTGACCATCCTCTCAGAACTCATTTTCAAATTCAACGAACCGCGAAAAAACAAAGTCGAAAACGTAGAAAAACAAACGCACACAGAATCGTGAATCCAACAAAAACAACATGATTATGACTCATTCAATATCATATCTCACCCTCAAAGTTCTCATTGGCCATGAACAAACAAGCATACGATCGTATCACAAATGAACAAACAAGCATACGATCGTATCACAAACGAATATAACACCACAAACAAACTCAGCAATGAAATAAAATGAGCAACAACAATGACATGTTCGAACTAAAAAAGCAACCATAGGCAAAAAGTAAATCGTGAAGGGATACTAACAAGGGAGATTTCATTTCAAACTGACTTTAGGTATGTGGTTTGTATGATTTTGTATTCTTTGATGAAAATGTGACCCTCTTCTTTGTTTATTGTTTTTGGAATTTTCTAGTGCGTGTGTGGTTTTCTGATTCTCACTATTTGACCTTTTTTTCCTAAAAACTCTGATTCTGCTGAATATGGCTTGAAGTCTCCCCCTTTTCTTCTCTGATTGATGCTCTATTTATATGAGGAATTAGGTTTCAAATTTGTTGTTGCATATGATGTTGCTGATGAGGTTGGAATTATGCAGAGGTATCAACTCTGCCATTCCTGTTTTTTTACTGTTTTTTGCCATTTTCATGAAAGAAAAACATTGTTGTTGTGTTGCTCAAAATGGGATGGTGCAGGGCTATTTTATTAAGATGCAGAAAGCTTGTCCATTATGGTGAAAAATTGAATTACTTTTACTATAGCATGCTGTAAAAACTTGGTGAAAAATTGCAAGTATTGTACTAGTCTAATACTAATATCCTATTACTCTAGTAAGAATTTTTTCCTTCCCTCTTTTTTTTTTTTTTTTTTTTAATTTGAAATCTTTATTTTAGCTTGTGTTGTAGGTATTGAATGAGGATTTTGTAACATGATTGATGGCATGCACTATGTTGAAGATGGAAAGGTTTAAAGAAATTGACCTAAGTACAAGAAAACATGAGGATGAAGCAACTTGGAACAATTGGAAACGAAAGTGAAAAATTTGAAGAAGATTTGAATTAGGCCTTATAAATCTTTAGTTTTTTTTTGTAACAAAACTCCACATGTACTAAAATTCAAAGTAATGTAAAAATAAATTTCAATTTTCCATGACTTTTTATGAATTCTTTTCTTATGCGATGTCAAGAAAATGGACATAAAAATGGTGCATGATTAGGTCCTTATTCAAAGAAACGTGTAAAAAGACTTAAGGATGGAAACATCATTGAAATGCAATTCTCTCACACTTTTGATGTGATTTGAAAATCAATTAAAGAATATGACTTCTAGGCTTAGAATCCAAACTTGTAATTTATGGGAATGACATTGATCTGGAAAGAAAACAACAATGAGTATATACATGATTTTCAAATTATCTAACTACTAAAACAAAGGGGAAAAAAACAACCACAAATCTTAAATGAAAAGGTAACCTCAATGAGCATGCTAATGATACACAATGACTAAATGAAATGGTCATTGTGCAAAGATATGAATGAGATTCAAATGCGGATGACAAATTTAGAGAGGGGCAAAATTTAAAGTGTGACAAAACACAACAATTTATTTATAACAATCTCTAGACTATTATCATATAACAATGTTACTGATGCTATTTGGAAGGCATAGAAGATTCTTGCAATTCGTTAAGATAAGCTCTATAATACTTGTCATATTTTTTCCAAATTCATGAAGTCTTTTAATTCTTGAGCAGTCAGAGAGAAATAGCATTTTCAATGAAAACTAATAGTCCCACGTTCTTTTGTTTAGAAATAATTTGAGTGTTTATAAAGCTAATAGACACAAGTTAAAATGTAACATGTATATTAGGCCTTGATTTAAAGGAATGGGGTTAAGCCCAAAGACTCTAATTTTAAAACTTTTAATTAATTAATTATGCTAGAAACATATTAATTCAACTTATTAAATATTAATTCATTTAAAAACATATTAATTAATAATTATCTTAGTCATCCTTGCCACCTAATTAAAAAATATTTGTTTTATCTCAATTATCAATTCCACTTCTGCAATAGTGGAGGGAGACTACAAAAATCCAAAGGCTATCAAAATTAAGGGACCAAAGTTGCAGGTTTTGTAATAGGGGGCCAATTATTTAAAACGCTCATACTACGAGGACCACAAATGCATTTAAGTCTTCTCTCTTTTTGTCCTCTCGTACTAGTACTAGGTAGTACATAACGGGTGCAAGAGATAACACATCTTGTGACAGACCTGTTGCGCATGAAAACAAGCAGCGTGTTCATTTCAGAGCTAGTCGTACTTTGTAGTTTATTGTCTTGTAGTGTTCATTCTTATCCATTCATATTTCTAGCTCAAGCTAGTGTTTCCATTCTCAAGCTCTTGCCCACGTTTTCCCTAAAGTTGAGGCCTTTGGGAAATGAGGTTGCATTCCTGAAATGATAAACCTTATCAATAGATCACTCCTCCACAAGTAACAAACACATAAAACTCACAAAAGAAAGCACATATTGTGTTTCATGCTAATTAAGGTGAAAATATCAAAACACTATGAATTCAACCTAATAATGATTTTCAAAACAAAATAAACTCTAGTAATAAGGGCTTAAATATCTTACAAATAATGAGTTATCAACAAACTATCTTGTGCATCTTTGACCACTTGAAATAGTTGCTTGACTTTATGTTCTAAGGTCATATTACATATTCATAATTTATCATCAAATTCAAGTTACATCTCTACATGTTTTCATCATCAAAACCATGATGGGCATGACTTGCTTATCTTTGATCACTTCCTGATTAAACCTATAAGCACATAGTTCCACAGTTTTCACTACGCCAGAAATCACTTTTAGCAGCGCATAGAAAGACAGCGCTTTTTACAAAAGTGTTGCTAAAGGGCCATAAAAAAAAAAGAAAAAAGCGCCTACCTAAGACAGCGCTTTTAAAAAAGCGCTGCTAAATGGTGGGTCTAAGAAAGCGCTTTTAAAAAGCGCTGCTAAAGGGGGCCCTAAGAAAGCGCTTTTTAAAAGCGCTGCTAAAGGGGGACCCTTAGAAAGCGCTTTTTATATAAAGCGCTGCTATATAGAATTGATAAGGCACCCTATGAAAGCGCTTTTAAAAGCGCTGCTAAAGGTATTCATATTATAATTTTAAAATACCCTCCAGAATTTTAATAGAATCAGAACAGTCACGCTAACTATTTCTTCTTTCTCTGGCGAACAAAAACACGAACCAACCACCCACTGTTCATCGTCCGACCATCGCCTTCTTCCGTCTGATCATCCTTCCGACCATCACCGATCGTTCACCGTCCATTTTTGAGTTCATCCATCCGTCTGCATTGCCGGTCCACCATTGTTACGGTACGTGAAGCTTGCTCTGCTTTTCTTGTTTTTTTTTTTTTATCTTTTCACCATTGTTGTTCTGATGATATAGATGGTTTTATATAGATGGTATTTGAACATAATAGATGGTTTTATATTGTTGATGTTGTTGTTTTTATTGAAGGTTTTGTGTTATCTGAGTTATTGAAGGTTTAGTGTAAAATATGATATTGAAGGTTTTGTGTTATTTGTTGTTGCTGTTGTTGTTCTGATGGTTTTTGTTGTTGGTTTATGTAAAATATGATATTGAAGGTTTATGTAAAATATGATATTGAAGGTTTAATATGATATATGAGATATATATGATATTGTTGTTGTTGTTGATGTAAAATATGAGATATTTGAGTTTTTTTTGTTGTTGTTGTTGTGTTATTTGTTGTTGTTGTTGTTGTTCTGATTGTTTTTGTTGTTGTTGATATATATATATATATATATATATATATATATATATATATATATATATATATATATATATATATATATATATATATATATATATATATATATATATATATATATATATATATATATATATATATATATATATATATATATATAATATATATATATATATATATATATATATATATATATATATATATATATATATATATATAGTTTAATATATGATATTTGATATATGATATTTGATGTTTTTAGTGTTATTGAGATATATTTGATATTTGATATTTGATATAGTTTAATATTTGATATATGATATTTGTTGTTTGTTGTTGTTGTAAAATATGAGATATAGTTTATATTTGATATAGATTGTGGTTGTTGTTGTTTAATATGATATTTGTTGTTGTTGTTGATGTAAAATATGAGATATATATATTTGATATATATTGTTGTTGTTGTTGTTGTTTAATATGATATTTGTTGTTGTTGTTGATGTAAAATATGAGATATATATATTTGATATATATTGTTGTTGTTGTTGTTGTTTAATATGATATTTGTTGTTGTTGTTGATGTAAAATATGAGATATATATATTTGATATATATTGTTGTTGTTGTTGTTTAATATGATATTTGTTGTTGTTGTTGATATGAAATATGAGATATAGTGTATATTTGATATAGATTGTTGTTGTTGTTGTTTAATATGATATTTGTTGTTGTTGTTGATTATAAATATGAGATATAGTTTATATTTGATATAGATGGTTTGTTGTTGTTGTTTAATATGACATTTGTTGTTATTGTTGTTGATATTTGTTGTTGTTGTTGTTATTCTGAATTACAGGTATATTATGGCCAGCAACGAGGAAACATCACATGATGGAAAAGAAACACCCAAAGACGTTGAAGGCGAAATTAAAAGAGGCATAACGATAATGAAAAGAATCATCCGTGCGAGAGATAGAGGTGTAAAGTACGATGTCCATTGGAATGAAAGAGATCAGTTGGTTGAGCCTAATGGTGCGCTGCTGACAAGTTATATTGGAGCAATTGTACGTTCGCAAGTTCCGATTACTTGCGATAACTGGAGAATTCCTGCATTAGAAGCGGCTAAGGATAAAATTTGGACCGAGATTCAAGTATGAGATTTGATCATTTTTAATTATGTTGACAGTTACATCTTTAAATTAATTATACTAACATGTTATATGTATGTGTATTTGTTTGCAGAGATCTTTTAATATTGAGGATTCTATGAGAAAATATTGTATTCAGTTGGCCGGAAAACGCTTGAGGGGATTTAGAGCGTTTTTAACCAACAAATTTCTTAAAGATTCTGATGGCAACTTTGTAGACTCGGAGCGTCCAGCAAAGTACGCTGATTTGATTTCGGATGCAGAATGGGAGACATTTGTTGCGAAGCGGAGAACCAAAGAATTTGAAGTAAGTACAACTTATCATGAACAATGTATAATATATATACATATTCCACAAACAAACTGATATGACTTAAACTTGTTTTTTCAGGTTAAGAGTGGCGTAAATCGAGAACGGGCATCAAACCCTGCGTATCCATATAGAAAGGGGCGTTTGGGATATGCACGCTTAGAACAAAAATTAGTAAGTGCATATATATGCTTTAATATGATCTATTTACAAAAAATAGTAAGTATACATAATAGGATATAATGCTTTATTGTTCGTCTTAATGCGTAGTTGGAAGAGGAGAAAAGTGATGCGACATCTCTTCCGGACCATGTCGTATGAAAGGCTGCCCGGGTGGGAAGAGATGGAGCCGTCCAAGAAGAAGTTCAACAAGTGTTTGAACAATGTGTAAGTACAACATTAGTTTTTGAACAAAGTGTATAAAATATTTAAATATGCTTTTATCTATATTTCAGGAGTCCCTATCCCAGACTATAACTCCTACTGAAGACGATGATTGCAGGAGTTTATTGAGTCGGGTGTTGAATATTCTTGAGTACTCTGGGCGTGTGAGGGGCAAGGGATTTGGTGTCACTCCATCCAAATTGTATAAGCAGCCAAGGAAAAAAAATCCAACCAATAAAGAAGTGATGTCTACTTTGGAGGAAATGAAAGCTCAAATTCGTGAATTACAGAAGGATAAGGAGAGATACATGTCCGAAAGGCGCGCTCTAGAGGCCGGTAAAACTACTAGTGACAAAGATAGTATCGGTTGTCCGCAGAAGCTTCCAAAGGTAATTGTATATATTACATTGAAATTAATTTAGCACATTTTTCTTAATTGACACATTAACTGATCATTATTTGTTTAGGGCATTTCACCTTGTCGACTATATTTATCGTCGCCGACTTATCGCATGGTTGGCAAGGGAAAGGTGCATAACACCCTGGGAGACTTACTTCACCATAAACCCCTCCCTGCTGGATTTTTGAAAGTATCTGTTGATATTGCATTAGAGGGGGGGCGTTGTTGCCTATACCAGACGATGTATCAGACGCAACAGTGGTGGGAGACGCGATAGGAGCTTATGTAGCATGGCCGACGAATCTCATTTTCATAGATGATGAGGTAGGTTGAACCTTGTAATATTCCAATGTTTTATTACCCATATATGAAAGTTATTCTGACATTTACACTTTCTTATTGACATGATGATCTTAGACTCCCACAAAATCCAAAACAAAAGATGATAAAATTATTGTGCGGGATACCGATTCAGCTGCATCAAAGTTACAGGTACTAGTACTACAGTTTAATTGATTATTTTATTATAAATTATTTACTGAACTTATATATGACTTTTAGGTTCTTGATCAGCAGTCGCAACAAGTCAGCAAGGGAAACATGCCTGAAACTTCCAAGGTGCCCAAAAAAAAGGTCGAGACAAAAAGAGCATTTGTTCCTCAATTTAGGATGTGCCTTCAAACATATGTAGGGACAACAGACGTGCCTGAGGGCGGCATCCGTCTAATACATATGGATCAAGGTATTTTCGGTTTTGAATATTCTGAAACACTTGCTAAGGAGGATTTCGACCAGGTTTTCAAACATTTAGAATTGGGCGTCGGGGTTATGCATTCCTACATCAGGTACTTCGATCCATTTTAATTAGATAATTGAACATTTTAAAATTCGCTCGTTTAACTGAATAATCTAATGTTGATTATATTTTTTTTAGGCTCTTGTATGACAAGTTGTTGGTCCCCGTTGATTTGACTTCAGTATTCGCATTCTTATCTGCTAGCAGTGTCAACTCACGGACAATAGACCAGACACCAGAAGCAGTTAAAGAGTACACAGTCCAGAGATTTATGGGTGCGAATACGGAGAAGTTGTTTATGTTGCCATATAATACTGGCCATGGGTTAGTTTTTATTCTAAATTCATTTATTATAATTGTTCGATTTTTGCCATATTATATAACATTTCCGTCTAAACTGTTGTCTTATTTTATAGTGGTCACTGGTTGTTGGTCGCAATTAATCCGATTAAAGAAATAGTGTATTATATAGATTCATTGGATGGCGATACAAACAAATATGAAAATCTGAAGAACATGGTTGATACGTAAGTGATGATATATAATGTTCTGAATAATTATATATGTTTATTTATTATGTGACATTGTTCTAAATATGTGTTTATATTATGTTAGAGTTATACAAATATACAGAGCACAGAGAGATGCAACAGTGCCAAAAAGCAGGGCTAGCAACATCAACTGGATCAGAGTGGAGGTATATTTTCCCATGTTTGATTGTTATAGTGTTTCTACTTATAAAACTATTTAAACTATATATCCTGATAAATGTTCGTTCGCTTTTTTCCTAATACAGTGTCCTCGTCAGCGTGGTGGGATTGACTGCGGATATTTTGTACTGCGCTTTATGAAGGAAATCATTCTTTCTGGTCAATTAGAGATTCCAATCATGGTATGGATCAATTCATGAGTTATATGATTCATTTTGATAATTAACTAATATTTCATCTGAGTAATTAGTATTAAATCGTGCTTGTTCTGTTATATTATGTAGTATTTTGATGAATTCAAATGCGCTACGTACTCGAAAGTAAAATTGGAAGAAATTAAGGAAGAATGGTGTCAATTTATGATTGAGTTAAGAATTCTATAATGTATATTGGATTTGTAATTATATGTAAATTGTATATTGTATATTGTATATTGTATATTGTATATTGTATAATGTACAATGTTTAAATTATGTGTAAATTATACTTGAGTTAATTATGTGTAAATTGCAAAGTGTTATTGTATAATGTACAATGTTTAGTTATATTGTGTTGAATTAAAGGCCAAGTGTTGAATTACAATGTTTAAAGGCCAAGTTATATTTAAGGCCTGAATTATAAGCAGGGAATTTAATTGTTATAAGCAGGTTTGTCTAAAAATATATAAAAAATGTGATTTTTCAAAAAATTTTTTTTTTTTAAACGTGAAGTATAGACAGCGCTTTTACAAGAAAGCGCTGCTAAAGGGGGAAAAATATGCATAAAAAAGCGCTGCTATAGGTTAGGAAAGGAGGGGTCTAAGAAAGCGCTTTAAAAAAGCGTTGCTAAAGGGTGGTCTACAAAAGCGCTTTCATAAAGCGCTGCTAAAGGGGGGGAGGGGGAGGGAGAATAGGCAGCGCTTTGTAAAGCGCTGCTAAAGGGGTAAAAAAGTGCTGCTAAAAGTGATGCCTTTAGCAGCGCTTTTTCCACAAAAAAAAGCGCTGCCTTTACCTTTAGCAGCGCCACTTTAGGCAGCGCTTTAAAGCGCTGCTAAAGGTCAAAAAAAGCGCTGCTAGAGGCCATTTTTGGCATAGTGTTTTGTCAAAACGAAAGATTTTATGAAAAAATTTGTTGAAAATAAATTTAAAAAAATAAAGGACCTTAATCTTTGTACCCTTAGTGGTGCTCAAGCTCCCTAGTGAAAAGCCAATAATGCCCCTAAAATCCATAACTTAACCTTCGGACGCACCAAAAATCAACCAAAGTTAAGTCTCAGACCCATGCCATAATATATATGAACATATATGAAGGTTAAGCTCTGTATCTTTTGCGGAGGTTAATGTCCGTATTTTTTTACTAAGACTAACTTCTGTACCAGTTTGATTTGTATAACGCGCTAGACCTTCCCCCTTCCTTCCTCTTCATCTTAGAAATTTTTACTCAGAACCCAAAATAGAGCTCATGACCAAACTCCATTTTCATTAATTTTCAATCTTTTTCGCTACTTCTATTGTATTGCATTCAAGCCTAGGACATTAATCAACCTATACTCCACTTCATTCAACTGAAAATCATCGACTTCTCACATTCGTTAAGTTTTTAATTTTCTTTATTATTTTATTTTGTTTTGTGATGCATTATTTTGAAGTTAAATGCATAATAGGTTGTTTATGGTACATTTGGACGCATAATAGGTTGTTTAGTGAGGTATGCATGTATATTATTTAACGTTTAAAGTTAGAGCATTTGGGCTTGCTCTACTTCTGCAGTTTTTTAGTTTCAGGATGCCACAGAAGTTAACTTTCTGGATTTTAAATGTTCTACATTGTTAGTTTGATTTAGTCTGTTCTGTCCCCTGGGTTTGAATTATTTGATTATAATATAATTTTACGGTTTAATTAAAGTTAAAATATCTGACAACCAATAAAGATTGAGATGTGATAGATTCACTCAAGATGCATTTGTTCAAAGGGGAAAAAGCTAGACCCTGTCATCCAGACATTGGTGTCACTTCTTTTTATGCAGGAGCGTCGTCTTCCATAGTTCATGTGTCTCCTGCATCGTCCTCTGGGAGACATGAATCCCCCGTTGCTGCCCTAGATGCCTCAGAAGTCCAACATGCTAATGTCATTTCTGATGTTTATCCAAAAGGCCCCTTAGACACCTCACTATTTTGTCTGTATGTCGATCATGCTGCTAGGCGCATGTGGGATGGAGAGTTAAAATAAAACTTATTTATTCTTTTAAACAAATTTGTTATAAGATTTTAACTTTCTGACGTTGATGTATTTTTTAAGCAACCTGAGTCGTTAAAATGTATTAACTATAGTATGGAGAATGTGAAGCTGACGCAGCCTAATGAGCCATAGTTTCAAGATGTCATACAACTATATGGGCTACAAAATTTATGAAAGATTTGATATACTTTTATCAAACATTGTTTGTTGTCTGCTTTCATAGAGAGATGGTACTTAGAAACTTCTTCATTCCATCTTTCAGTCAGTGAGATGTCCATCCCACTTGTTGATGTGCCATCCCTCCTACATTTATCGATCATGGGAAGATTATTAAACTGCTCCGTACTAATTAGACTTGAGGCACTAGAGATGATGGTGAAATGTTTACGAGCTGACCCAAGAGATGCCTAATATGATATAAATGACACCAACTTTTTCATGTCAGTTTTGGCTTTTTGGAGAGACTATACATATACCACCTGGATGCGGCAGTTTAGGTTGATGGTGATGATTCACAAGTACAACATCATAGAGTATATGCATTAAGGTCATATCTCTTGTATCTGGTTGGCACAACCATATTCGTGGAAAATAGTGCATACTATGTCAATGTCGTCTACCTAAGATACTTCATTTACTTGGAAGGGATTCATGATTACGACTAGGGGGTTCTTATTTGGTTTACCTCTACTCCAATTTAGGAGAAGCTTATTTATGGAATACTAGACATATGACAACAAGTAACACCCTATTTACGGTAATAAATTTGCTCCTTTACTGTTACTAATTTTTTATAATACTTGTGCTACGTCGTTACGAATATTTCATATAAACTATTTCTAGGAATGGATTCTCTAAAACTTTCCACACCTTTACGACTGAGAATATGTGGATGACTATGACGAGGCTTTACAACTCGTTTTTTCATTCATCCCACTCAGAAGGAATCAAGCAACCAGGTTGTTTCGAGTTTATATTGATTGCATCGTAGAAGATGATATAAACTTCACATCGTATGATGATCATCATGAGACACACCTGTTGAATGAGGTATCATTATACTATGGATGATTGTCTTGTGGGTCACGATTGATGTGTCTACATCTACCTAAGCGAGTCATTCGCAAGTTAATGTATATGCATGGTATTCATAGAGTCCCCATCGTTGTTTCTCCTCCCACACTAGGCCATAGAGATGTTGACGAGATATTTGGGGTATACCATGATCATGTGGTCTTAGAGGATGCACATAGTGTGTCAGCTCCTCAAAATGGAGTACTGCATACTGCTGCATCCAATGGTTTTTTAAATTCACATCCTTACATGACATTGGATGTAGAGACAACCACCTAGACCAATTCATCAAGAGATATTAGAAGAGGATCAGGCAAGGGTGAATCATGACATTGATGTGTTGTTTATCTACAAACATATTATGGCTATTGGGAGAGAGAGAGAGAGAGAGAGAGAGAGAGAGAGAGAGAGAGAGAATATAGAGAGGATAGTTTCTAGAAGGTACTCCTGGAAGGGCCATTGTAGAGGTTGTGATAGCTGAGTCATGAAATGTCATGCAATACATGAGGCAGATGAGAGATTGAAGGGTTAGATATACCCAATACTCATTAGTCCAGAAAGAGCATTTTACACCCGTTTTTTGTACATTTTACACCTGTAAAGTCTTTTAATTTTACACCCATTTTTCAAAGATAAGATGTCTATTATCACGTGCTAATGTATAAAACAATGAATTACATATTTAACACTTTTAATATAACGGGAGTAATAGAGATTTGATGATAAAAGTCTTTTAATTTTACACCCATTTTTCAAAGATAAGATGTCTATTATCACGTGCTAATGTATAAAACAACACTTTATTTACAACATTGTCATCATGTTTCTTATTTACACCCGTTTTTAGTATAACAGGTGAAAATTTTAAATTTTTTTTTTTTTTTGCATTAGTGAGTTGACATTTTCTTTGTATTTTGTTAGTTTATATTTTGTGAATAATGGATGGTTTGCATTTTGACTTAATATGTGGTATTTTGATTGAATTATAAGTGCATGGTTTAATTGATATAAATTTCTCTATAGTTTGTATAAATGACTTAAAATATAAAGTTTATTACAATATGTCAAATTTATAATAAAAATACAATCCAAAGAATAATTTACCGTCATGATAATATCTCCTGAGTTATGAAATAAATACACTATTATAAATGAAAAATGTGTTCAATAGATTAGTCCGAACTTAACCTATACACTCACCTTCCATCAATACGAAAGCTAACTTTATGATAATTTTTTAAGCAACAATAGAATAACTTACATACAAAGTGTTTTGGTGTGTAAGGAATTCTATGGTATAATCCAAGAACATTTTTGAGTTTTTTTAGGAGTGATTGTTCACCGCTAGAATGTTATAATGGATCCAACATACATAATTAAACTTTTTTTGCACAATGTGTGCAACATTATATGTGATTAACTTTCTTCCTGTTAATTACACGTATTATTTAAAGAAAGTTGAGATTTTATGTCGTTTGAAAGGGAAGAGGGTTGCAACTAAACTATCAAAAACTAAATTGTCAAACACAACAAATATAGGGAAGTATAACTATGAGTTTAGTGAAAAAATTGAAATGAACTAAAATCACGAGTTTAGTATTTTTGAATTGAAATTATGAACTATACTGAACTGTTAAAAAATATTTTGAACCGCTAAAATTTTTTTAGAACTGTACTTAACCGTATTGTCAAAATCGTTTTAATTTTATTTAGAATCGAACCGTATTGAAAAAATTTATTCTGAATCGAATCGAATCAAAATCATTCGTTAGTATTATTGTTTCAAATGTGAATCTATTGAACTATTAAATTTTTTTTCTAAATAAGACTATTTATTAAAGAACTGAACCGTTAAATTATTTTTAATTTTTTTAAATTAAAAACTTATTTTTAATGCTTTTAATTTTTAATTTCGGTTCAAATCAATTTCTATTTTGAGTCGATTTTAAAAGTGTTTGTGCAATATAATTGGTTCACTAATCAAATAAAACGATTCATTTATCTTAATTTCACTTCGATTTAACAATTCGATTTAATTCATAATTTTCTAACATTCTTATATATAAATAATAAAACACTAAAGAGTAAATAATAAATATGATAATTAAGTCTGATGAAAAATGAGAAAAATATATAAAATGAGTACGGATGTCAATAAAACACTACTATGAACTTATAGGGAAAATCTCAATTATCACCATAGTTATAGATAGAAATTGGAAAGAGTTTATATAAAATTTCATTCCTTATGTTAATAAATTGGACCTACTGATTTAAAAATTAAATTTTATAATTTTAAAAGAAATTAATTATCACATTTTCTCCTCGCTAATGTTTAATTAAGCATATGTTTTGGGTTAATAACAAAATTTAAAAATTAATATCTCGTTTTTCTGTATATATAAATATATTATTAAAAGTGCTGATGAAAAAGAATATGTATAAAAACGCTGAAGAAAAAGAATATCGATCATAGCAAGTATGAAAAGAAAAAAAAACTAAGCAAACAACTTTTAATATCATTAAGAATATCTATAAAAATGCCAGACAATTTATTAAAAAAGAAAAAAAAATAGTGATAGACTAACTGTGTAAATTTCTTTTACATTATTAAATAATAACGGCCATATATTCCGTAAAATCATATCGAAAATTTTAAAATTATTATATAACGTGGCAGAATGATATATTTCTATTAAATAATAGTGTAAAATATTTTTACACTATCAGTGAATAATAATTAAATTCTATTAAAAAAAATTAAACTATAAAATTATTTTTAATTTTATTCTTAAAAAAATAAAAATTTATTTTTAATATTTTTTATTTTCAATTTTTTATTTAAATCAATTTCAATTTTGATTTAATACTAAAATTATTATAGTATATAATTTGATTCATTAATCAAACATAACAATTCAGTTATATTTCAATTTTGTTTGACAATTCGGTAATAAAACACTAAAGAATAAATAATAAATATGATAATTAAGTGTTATAAAAAATGAGAAAGTATATATATAAAATGTGAACGGATGTTAATACTAAACTTATTGGAAAAATCTCAATTATCACCCTAATTATAGATGAAAATAGGAAAGAGTTTATATAAATTTTCACTTCTTGTCTTATAAATTGGAGCTAGTGATTTAAAAATTAAACTATATAAGTTCATAAAAAAAAAATTAATTATCACATTTTCCTCTTCGCTACTGTTTAATTGAGCATGTCTTTTGGATTAATAATTGTTCTGGCTTGGGTCCCGGCTTGACCGGGTAGGCTCAGCCCAATGATATTCTGTTAGGTCCAATCCAGCTTCGGCTACACCCGTCGAGCACATGTTTTCTGCCGGGCAGACAATGGCCTTTCCGCGGGCAGAACCTTCTCCCTTGTCGAGCAGAACACTGTGTCCTTCAGACGTTCTCCACGTGCTCCCCTCCGCGAGGACATGTCACCAACCAACTGCCCACCTTCGAAAGAGCAGGTCAAATCCACTTTCTGGAGATCACGGGACAGTTGAACTATGGCGAATACCACGTTTTGGCCTTCTCTACGCCACGTAAGCCATAATAGTCACTTGGGTTGGGCCTGACCATCCAGCCCAATTCAAATGACCGTTGACCCTGCGCTGAGGTCTCTCTATAAATACCCTCTTTCACAAGAGGGTCAAGTATTCTATTCTTACCCTTTTCTGCATTGGCTGTCACTCTGTCCAAACTCTTACTTTGACATCAGAGTGTCTTATAGGTACACCCCCATCTCCTTTTCAACACCGGTGAACAGACAGCAGATCAACGACGTGTGGCAAGTCCTTGGTCCCCTTCTGATCAGATCAGATAAATAATAAAGTTTAAAAATTGATATCTCGTTTTTGTGTATATATACATGATTGTCCTATAGGTAGGTCACCAAGCTACCACTTAGGATTTTATATTTTTTTTAAATATTTGCATAATTCTAATTAATTGATTTAAAAAAAAAATATTTTTAATTTTAGTATCTATTAAGAATGTATGATAAAAATAATCATTTAAGATATGTGTTGTATAATTGATTAATTTAAAAATTAAGATTATTTTATGTTTTTGAAAGTTTCGTGTAAGTTAAAAATGATTTAACTATGAAAAATAGATTGAGGCCCTATTTTGTTACAATTCAAACATAATCATTAATTTTTAAGTCATTTTCACCCACAACTTAATCGTGAAATTTTTTGGACTGTGTCGTGTAATTCAGCTTGCACCACTCAAATACAATCTTGTTATAAGTCATACAAATAAATAATAAACATTTAAGTAATTTTTTTTAACTTTCAAAATGTTTTAGTTATATATTGTCAAAATGATTAGTAGAGTGTTTAGATGTGTTATCAATTAAAATTAAAATATTAAATAAATTTGATTAAAATATTTTAATAATTTTACATTTTTAAAAATTTAAAATTATAATTTATTAATTTAAATATTAAAATTTTAATTTTGCTTAAATGTCTTGGGGCGGCCCTGTAGATGTAAATATCTTATAAAAAATGCTGATGAAAAAGAATATCTAAAAGAATATCGATCATAGCAAGTATGAAAAGAAAAATAAAATAGGCAAACAAATGTAGCATCTGATATGACAGATATATGTTCTGCTGTTATCAAGAACCATCAACATTGTACAAGCAATAACATAAAGTATATTCGATCTCGATCATGTTATCAATGAAACAACCAGTCCTACACACAGACACACACACCACCGCAAGTCTTTCTTTAATCTCTAAATGAAACAAAAAGCAGAAAAGAAAATGAAAAAGTTATCTGAGTACTTGACTATTTTAGCACATATATCTTACTTAAAGCTCATATTTATGTTTAAAGAAATCTATCTATGATGACAAGATGACATGATTAAAGCTGATATATACTTTGCCTATTAAATTAATGCTGTACTCCATTTCAATGCAAACAAATCTCAATTGTAACTTATTCTGTTTTCCTTTTAGAGATATAAAAAATTAAAGTTTACCACTTATGTGGCAATGGATCATGTGGTCAAATTAATTAGGAAGTAACATATTCTTTGTGGAAGGAGAAAGCCACACTGTCATGTCCTTAATCATGTTTTAGATAAATATATGTTATCTTTCTTACTTGAATGGTTGTTACTCATGGAGCTTTACTGATTCTACCTCCTTATATCAAAAGTATTCTAATAAACATGGTAATGGCGTAAAACCGGTTGATGCTCCACCTTTCTGATTTCACAGTGTCTATAAGTCACTCTCAACTAGTTAGTTCATCATAGTAATAGAATATGTACTTGCTAGTTTATTGCATAATGTTCTGTTGTGATCACCATGATGTGAAGATGAAACATTTATTGGAAAACGGGAAAATGGCCCCTTTGTTTTGACAAGCAGGCAGGCACAAACAGGAAGCCTAATGAATGTTCATTGTTATTTGAGCTATTATGGACAAGAGATTTTGAAGTGTCATTCATAGTAATATTTTAGGTAAGAAAATGATTCCTATTGAGAATTTTATTAGTTTCCTTTTCTCTACTATGTTAACATTTCAATTATTACACCCATTTTTTTCACTCTATTCAAAATGGTCCACACACTCTACACCCCTTTTCTTCCCACTCTCACCTCATCATTACTGTTACCAACACTTTCCTAAATCTAATCTCCTACATTTTAACTCATCTTTTCTTAATGGATAATAATCACCGTTATTATTACTATTAACAACAATTCATGGAAAAAAGATGACAAGAAAGAGCCCATAGAAGACAGTTCCTTTTTCTTTCTTTTCTTCATTCGGTGAAAAGGACATGTGAATGCGCAGATAAAATAAAAAGCATACAATGTTGCTATAAAGTATTGTTAAAATAAATGTCATTTTTTTTCATTCAATTTTCTCATCAATATTCACAACTCTAATTATTATCATCACATGACTTCATAAACTTTCATGAGAATCACATTAGTACAATTATGGAATCCTACTTTTTTTACACCTACAAATCCTCAACTACCCATAGGCCATAGTTATCATATAGTAACAATAATCAATATTATAATAATGACCAAATAACCAAGTCTCATCATACAAAAAACTTCATAATTTCCTAAACTATTGTAATCACATTGATACTATAATTTTATTGAAACTCTAATTTGTAACTTTTGTTAAACACATACATAAACATACATTTAGAAATAATCAAATCGATGATTAGGTTGAAATGGTTGATCTCTATCTTTCTTGCTTAATTTAGGCACCATAACCCTATTCCTAATCTTGTTCTTATCACTAGGAACTTCAGGAGGTTTAACTGATCTAATCAAAGCCCAATTAACACCTTTGAAAAACTCATGTCTTTTAATCTCAACAGAACCCAAACAACTTCCAATTCTTTTATTTGGATTCTTCACCAACAATTTACTTATAAGATCTTGAACTTTCACCATCTCTTCAAACTCATAATTACTACTCACAGTAATCCTAGGAAAACACAACTCTTGTTTAAGAATGTTAACCAATGTTTTCTCATTGTTTTCACCTTTAAACGGTGTTCTTCCATATAACATCTCATACAAAAATACACCAAATGTCCACCAATCCACTGCACTTCCATGACCTTGTCCTAATATAACTTCTGGTGCTAAATACTCATGTGTCCCCACGAATGATTTTGATCTTGCTTCAATAGGTTCCGCTACAAAATCAGGATCAAGATCAACCTCAAACTCTTCTTGAAGATTCTCTCTTATAACTGTTTCAACTTTTGTTTTCTTTTTCTTGCTTGTCGATGATAACAAACATGACAAAACTGGTTGCATGGGTGAAATGCATGAAGGTGTTGTTGAAGCTCTCTTTGTAGTAGTTTTGATACTACGTTCTAACCTTGTTTTGGTTCTTAACAGCTTTGGAACAACGTCACATTTAAGAGAAAGATCAAAATCTGATAGCATTATGTGTCCATCTTCTCTTACTAACACATTCTCTGGCTTCAAATCTCTGTATACTATTCCCATCATGTGTAGATATTCTAGCGCCAATAGTGTCTCAGCTGCATAAAACCTGTTCATAATTGGTTAATACTTAACTAAGCACCAAGACTCAGACACCAGAAACACGACACGACACCAATCACAGTTTAAATAAAATACAAGAGAAAAAAAGTTGTGAGCTTACTTAGAGGATGATAGGGAAAAGCGCTTCCCAGGCTGGCGTTGGCGAGAAGCATATAAATCGCCACCAGGACAAAACTCCATGACCAAACAAGAGTAATGAGAAGCATCAAACTCAGTATACAAAGTAGGCAAGAAAGGGTGATCAAGCATACGCAAAATCTCCTTCTCCATCTCAGCTCTCTGGAGCTTCTTCCTTATAGCAATTGCTTCTCTATCAACGACTTTCATAGCATACAAACACTGCGGCAAACCCACCACCGGGTTTCTTATCTGACAAAGGTACACATTTCCTATGTCGCCACTTCCGAGCCGTTTTAAGAGTCTGAAGTGGTCGAGTCCGACTCGACCTTGATCGAGTCGGAGTCGGCTCATGGCTTCCCATGCAACCTGGTTTGCCTTGTGAGGTTTAGCGTTGGAAGATAGAGTTGAAGAGGCGTAAGTGGTGGTGGAAGAAACGGAGACGGAGCTTCGGCGACGGCGGCTTCCGAAGCTGAGGTTACTCATCCAGCTCCGGGTGGATTCTGGTACAGTGATGGAGGAGGAGCTGCTGTCGTAGTCAGGTTCATCTTTGTAAGGTGTGGTGGCCATGGAAGGTGCTAGGTAACATGTAAGTTTGTGAGAGAATTTTGTGGGCTTCACATTATGTTTGTGAAGTGTAGTTTTATATGCTATTTTTGATGGCATTGGTAGCTAGCACATGCGTGACGTGTAACGATAACAATTTTTTTTTTTGGTAAAGTTTTGTTTATAATTTATGTGCAAAATTTAAATTTATTTTAAAATAATTTCATTTAAAAAAATATTATTAAAAACTACATTATAATTTATTAAGAGGAGTGAGAATTTGTTAGTGGCATTGATCAAACCCTGATCACCTTCTTAATATTCATTCAGCATCCTATCCTAACCTATACATATATAGGTTAATAACAAATTAAACAAAGTTACAAATGGTTACTTTTTCTTTTATCTATTTTAACTTAATTGGTTAAATTAGTATAAGCTATACAGTAATGAAACAGTTAAAGCCAATATTTAGGCAATAAAAGCAACGTTTTTGAAGAATTTCATATATTATATTGTTCACGGAAAAATTAACATAATATATAATACAAACAAATAATGTACTATATAATAAATTAATAAATTAAGAAAGGAATCTTTTACTGAATGAGAGGCTACAAGGCAAAACATGTTCAACCTAGAAAAAAATGTCAAAAGAACAACAGTTAAGATTCTTCAAAATTTTGATATTCTATATGGTAGGCAACGATTAGGATTGAGTAAGTGAATCTTTAGATTTTATGCTAGTCATTCGATTTTTGGATTATGATTTTTAGAGAAGGAATGGTGGGAAGAGGTTGTTGGGGCATTTTTTGGGATGAGACTCACGTTGTTGTTGTCTTGTAGGGTTGTATAAAATGTGACGACCAAAAGGTATAGTAACTAAAAAGGTTTTTTGGTGCTGTTCTTTGAAATGAGGCATGCTAGAACTCAGTCTCTGGCACGAATCCACTACGTTTTGTTCTCTTTAAAGTTATTTTCAAAAGGAATATGCCCATAAACTTTACTATTCTAATTTCTTTTTAAACAGTAAAACTATATTGTTATACAAATTATATGAATATGCGATATAAATTAATATACTTTAATTTCTTGTGTTTTTTTTTATCAAAATTTAATTTTTAGTCGGCAGTTAAGGCTGGTTTCATGATATGTGAGGTTTCCATTGTGGCACACTGTCCGTGAGTCTCACATATCATAAAATCAGACTTAACTGTATCGTCATATACGTAGATAGTAGGAGGTGAAGGATGGAGGAATTTTTGGAGCATCAAGACTTTTCTCTGGGGATTTGAACTCGTCTCTGGCTTGCAGGTGAATTTTAACAAGAGTCGTTTAATCGATATCAATGTTAGCATTCATTTCATGGAGGCAGCTTCTAATTTTTTGGCCTGTAAGATTGAAAACTCTTGTTTCAAATTTCTTGGTATTCCTGTTGGTGCAACCCGAGAAGGGTTAAAACTTGGTCCTTCTTGATAGACAAATTCAAATCTAAGCTAGCCCTTTGGAGAGGAAGACTTCTTTCTTTTGCAAGCAGAATTACTTTGATCAATTCAGTGTTGAGTGTTAGATCCCAATTATAGTATATATTTGATCTCTTATTAGAAGTATTTTTACTTGTTTTTATCTAATAGTGTATGAATTAGTAGTTGGATTTGCTTAGTTTCATTTTGTTTTGGTCCAAGTGAATGGTGCTTGTAATGTTGTTGTTAGTGTGCAGGAATGACACTAGTAGAAGCACCTTGGAAGAGATGAGAAATAGCTGGTAGAAGGAGATGGAAATCAGAGCATTCGCCAGGCGAAGCTCAGCGAGTGCTAGCGAATGTTCGCCTGGCGAGTGCTGGCGAGCCACAACGAGTAATTCAAATTAAACTCGCAGAACAAAAGGGCATGAAGTTCGTCAGACAATGGTTCCAGCGAAGCTTTGCTACCGTTCGCCTGGCGAAGTAGCTGGCAAAGATCTCTTGGCTTTTCTCTTGGCTATTCCAGTAGCAAACCTGCATGAAATTCGCCTGGCGAGTGAAGCCAGCGAATGTTCGCCTGGTGAATGATTGCTTCGCCTGGCGAAGGCGCGATATCTCAGAGGGCGGTTTGCTTGCTGAAGACACTTTGAAGTGCCTTGTTTCTTTTTGTTCGCCTGGCGAAGGTCTCTGTTCGCCTGGCGAATGGGCGCAAACAGAACTTCTTTTGTACTTTATATATTGCTTTATAGGGATCATAACTTACTCTCTCTCTCTCTTGGTATCATCTTGTAACATAAGAACCTAGTTCTACAACTCCAAAAACAATAGTTTTTCTTTCTTTGGCTCATTGTGTAATCAAGGGAAGTGGAAAGAACATCTTTCTTCGATCATTCGACGTGGATGTTCTTTAATCTTCTCCATTTTCTTCTTGTTCAAGCTACCATGAAAATGAGTAGCTAAGTTCTTCATTTTGTCAAGGTTAGATGTAGGTGATCATTAGCTTTGTATGTATATGGGATGATCTTCATTTGTAAACTCTTGGATGATGAATATATGGTGAAAACCTTGCTTTATTTATAACTCTTTGTGTTGGTTTATGATTGAAAGGTATTTTCCAACTTTTGACCTAGGTTTTCATCCATCTATTTTCTTAAGCTAGAAATAGTTTTGAATGTGGTTGTTCACTAAAATGTTAAACCTAAATGTTGTCATTTTGATAGATTGTGTGAGAAATCAACAATGGATCAAAATGGGAAAAATCACAATGTGAGTTAGAAATAATCACATTGGGAGGATATTGTGAATGTATTTATCATCTAAAGGAGTTTATGCGTTTGTTGATCGAACATATACATGCAAAGTGATTGCCGAACCCTAACTTTGACAATCTTTCTTAAATCGTAAAACCAATCTTTTACCGCAATTTATTACTTTGTATGCAAGATACCTTGACTAAAAACCAAACCCCTTTTGTTACTATAAAGTTAAGAACTTGACAACTGTCGAACGACGGCAATATCTCAGATTCCCTATGGAGATGATAACAAAAACCTGACACTTTACCACTGTTCTAATAAAATGGCGCCGTTGCCGGGGAATTTGAATTGATATTGCGAGCATCGCAATAGTTGACGAATTTTTAACTCTTGAATTATTTGACTTGTGCTTATTAATTTGTTTGGTTTAGTGTGCAACTTTCATTTTATGCGAGGACAGATTCCTGAGGACCAAATTCTTTTTGATCCCGAGATCGAAAGAACCGCAAGGAGACTGAATAGCAGAACAAGACGGAGGAGGCAACAGGCTAGACAACGACAAGAACAAGGAGAAGGTTCTTCTACAACATCACCACCACCTTTCATACCTATCATGGATCCACCACCCCACCGCCCGTTTCCACACTATGTATCAACAGTTCGAGAAACACAACTCAGTTTGCCAACCACACGGGAAGGCAAGCCGAGATGAAGACGGGAACTCTCAACTTGTTATACGGAAGTCCATTCACCGGAATTTTACGAGATAGCATTGGCGGTGGGAGTTGATCAAGCTCAAGAGCTACCGTTGTTCAAAAGAATTTTTCCACATGCTTTGCTCGAAAAAGCCAAAGATTGGTACTTGGATCAAACACCGGCGGTCATGACGGTTTGGAACGTGTTGGAAGAGAAGTTCATTGAAAGGTTTTTCTCTCACAACCGGTTCATGGAATCCAAAATGGAAATTTCCGTGTTTTCTCAAGGAGCCAACGAATCATTGAACGAGGCATAGGAAAGATTTAAATCCATGTTTCGAAAGTGCAAAGGTCATGGTTTTGACGAGTTGACGCAAATCCACATTTTCAAAAGCGGCCTTCAACCAAATTGTAAGACTTTATTGGATGCCACTGCGGGGGGTTCTTTATTGTCTAAAAGCGCCGATGAAGCTACGGATATCATTAACCGTATGGCTCTAAATGACCTCCAAAGTCAAAGTAGAGGAAACACTTCGAAGAAACTGGGAGTGGTTGAACTTGGGAAAAATGATGCTATCCTTGCACAAAATAAACTCATTTCACAACAAGTGAAACTCTTAACTCAACAAATAAAAGAGTTGAAAGAGCCTTCAAAAGCTAAACAAATAGCTTGTTGTGAGCTTTGCAAGGGTGACATGATACCGGATTTTGTCCACCTCCCGGGTTCGAAGAGGTAAATTACATGACGAATCAACGAGATTATCAACCGAGGCAACAATAACAACAACCGTATCAACAACATCCTCAAAACCAACAACAACAACATTATCAACCAAATCAAGGGTACCAACCAAGAGGTAACTATCAACATAACCAAGGTTATGGGGGTGGTAATTCTAACCGTCAAAATCCTTATCAACCTCAACAACCGTCGGTCGTAACTTCAAAGTTGGAAGACTCATTGACGCAATTCATGCAATTGTCAATGGCTAATCAAAAGAGCAACGATGCGGCAATCAAAAATCTTGAAACTCAAGTCGGACAACTTGCTAAGCAACTAGCGGAACTACAATCCGGACCATCTTTTTCGGCGAACACACAAACAAATCCAAAGGAGCATTGTAAAGCGATAACGACGAGAAGTGGAAGGGAGTTGGTTAGTGAGAGTAAAAAAAAGAGATGAGAGTGAAAAAAGAGAGGATGAGAGAAAAGATGAGGAGAAAAAAATTGATGATAGAATTGATGGTGAAGTTGGGGAGGAAAGTAAGGAAGAAGTTGAAAAGAATGAAAAAAGGGTTGAAGTTGAAAATAAAGAAAGTGTAGAAGTAGAAAATAATAAAAGGGATGAAAAGAAGGTGGAGGAAGTGAAGAAGAAAAAATAGCGGAATTCTAGAGCATCTAGAGGAAAGGAGGTAGTGAGCACTACACCGGTCCAAAACCTACCATATCCACATGCTCCATTTAGAAGGGAAAATGAATGGCATTACGCTCGGTTCATGGATATTTTTAAACAACTTCAAGTAAACATTCCGTTTGCCGAAGCTTTGGAGCAAATGCCAAAGTATGCCAAGTTCATGAAAGACATACTTACTAAAAAGTAGAGGTATACGGAACCGGAAACCATTGTTCTTGATGCTAGTTGTAGTGCTATCATCCAACGGACTCTTCCGAGAAAAGAGGTTGATCCAGGAAGAGTTACTTTGTTGGTTACTATCGGTGATGTATATGTCGAAAAAGGGATAATTGATTTGGGGTCAAGCATTAATTTAATACCTTTGTCTATTGTGAAAAGGCTTGGCAACATTGAAATGAAAGCCATCTGGATGACGTTGCAATTGGCCGATAAGTCGACTACCCATCCTCATGGGTTAGCTCAATACGTATTGGTTAAAGTTGATAAATTCTTCTTCCCGGTTGATTTCATTGTGATTGATATGGAAGAGGATGATGATGCTCCACTAATCCTAGGCCAACCTTTCATGAAAACCACGTGAATGATGATTGATGTTGATGACGGTTTGATGAAAGTGCGAGTCCAAAATGAGGAAGTCACTTTTGATCTTTTCAAAGCAATGAAGCATTCAAAAGATAATCGTGATAGTTTCCGAATTGATGTGATTGAAGAAGCAACTTTGGAAGTTTCTAAGCATATTCATGTGACATCTCCTGTGGAATTGGCTCTTGATGACTCTTTTGAAGTTTTTACAATTGAAGAAGAGCAAACTCTTGATGAATGTCTAAGAGAGCTTGATAGTCTTAAAGAGTTGCATCCATGGGAAGTTGAGGAGGAAGTGTTGAAAAAGGAGGTAAACGAAGAAAAACTGTCAATTGAATTGAAAGAGCTACCTTCTAACTTAAAGTATGCATTCCTTGATGAAACCGAAGAGAAGCCGGTTATCATAAGCAACCTTTTATCTAAAAATGAAGAATCCCGTTTAATCGATGTGTTGAAAAAGAATAAAGAAGCCATGGGGTGGACTCTTTTTGATCTCAAAGGAATTAGTCCTTCTTATTGCATGCACAAGATTTTAATGGAAGAGGATTTTAAGCCGGTAGCTCAACCTCAACGCCGCTTAAATCCTACTATGAAGGAGGTTGTTAGGAAAGAGGTTGTAAAATTGTTGGATGCGGGAATGATTTACCCAATTTCGGATAGCCCTTGGGTGAGTCTCGTGCATGTGGTTCCAAAAAAGGGTGGCATTACCGTCATTCGAAATGAAAAAGATGAATTGATCCCGACGAAGGTGGCAACGGGGTGGAGAATGTGTATTGATTATAGGCGGTTAAATACCGCAACTCGAAAAGACCATTTTCCACTTTCGTTCATGGACCAAATGTTGGAAAGACTTTCGGGCCAAAAATAATATTGTTTCCTTGATGGCTATTCCGGGTACAACCAGATTGCGGTTGACCCGGCCGACCACGAGAAGACGGCTTTCACATGTCCGTTTGGAATTTTCACATACAGAAAAATGCCCTTTGGGTTATGCAACGCACCGACGACTTTCCAACGATGTGTGCAAGCTATATTTTCCGACTTAATCGAGAAAACGATGGAAGTATTCATGGACGACTTCTCCGTGTTTGGAAGTTCTTTTGGTTTATGCTTGGATAATTTGGAAATGGTGCTGGAAAGGTATGTGAAAACAAATCTCGTTCTTAATTGGGAGAAATGCCACTTCATGGTGACCGAGGGGATAGTTCTCGGACATAAAGTCTCTTTAAAAGGGCTTGAAGTGGATCGAGCAAAAGTTGACGTGATTGCGAAGTTGCCTCCTCCGGTAAATATGAAGGGAATCCGAAGTTTTCTTGGGCATGCCGGTTTTTATCGGCGCTTTATTAAAAACTTCTCAAAGGTAGCTAGGCCTTTGAGTAATTTGCTCGCCAAAGACCAGGTATTTCTCTTAACCAATGAGTGTTTACATGCTTTTGAAGTTTTGAAAGAAAAGTTAGTTACCGCTCTAATTATAGTCGCTCCCAATTGGAATTCAAATTTTGAACTAATGTGTGATGCGAGCGACTATGCTATTGGAGCGGTATTAGGCCAAAGAAAAGACAAATTTTCATGCTATACACTACGCAAGTAAAGTTCTAAATGAGGCGCAAATTAATTATGCCACCACCGAAAAAAGAATTACTTGCGATAGTGTATGCGCTAGAAAAATTTCGGTCGTATCTTATTGGTTCTAAGGTAATTGTGTATACCGACCATGCGGCGATTAAATATCTGTTCACCAAACCAGATTCGAAGCAAAGACTCATCCGTTGGATCCTCTTGTTGCAAGAATTTGATGTTGAAATTAAGGACAAGAAAGGATTAGAAAATTTGGTGGCAAATCATTTATCTCGCCGTGTTAATATGGAGGTTACATCTTCTGAAAAGGAAATCCGAGAAGAATTTCCTGATGAAAACCTTTTTAGAGTTCAAGTTACGTCGTGGTTTGCGGACTTTGCGAACCATAAGGCTAGTGGTTTGGTGCCGCCCGACCTAACTCCGAACCAAAAAAGGAAATTCATCTCGGATTGTAAGTATTATGTGTGGGATGACCCATACTTGTTTAAGTTGGGTGGTGATAACATTTTGATAAGGTGTGTTACCGGCGATGAAGCGCAAAGTATTCTATGGCATTGTCACAACTCGCCTTACGGCGGACATTTCAATGGGGCAAGAATGGCCAATAAAGTCCTTCAATCAGGATTTTATTGGCCTTCTATTTTTAAAGACGCAAATGCCCATGCACAAAGTTGTGACAATTGCCAACGAAGTGGTGGGATAGGTAAGAGAGACGAGATGCCTCTCCAAAACATCCAAGAGGTTGAATTATTTGATTGTTGGGATATCGATTTTGTCGGACATTTCTCACCCTCTTTTGGAAATGAATACTTGCTGGTTGCAGTTGACTACGTGTCAAAGTGGGTTGAGGCGATTGCCTCACCACGGGCGGATTCTAAGACAGTCATAAACTTTTTAAAGAAAAACGTTTTTCCCGCTTTGGAACTCCCCGGGTGTTGATTAGTGACGGAGGGTCACACTTTTGTAATGCACCGTTGGAAAAGGTTTTGCAACATTACGGTGTAAAACATAGAGTGACAACTCCGTATCATCAACAGGCCAATGGTCAAGCTGAAGTCTCTAATCGTGAGATTAAGAGAATACTTGAAAAAACCGTGTCTAACTCTAGAAAAGATTGGTCGCAAAAATTTGGATGAAGCTCTATGGGCATACCGCACTGCTTATAAAGCTCCAATTGGGCTAACTCCATTTCAATTGGTTTTTGGTAAAACTTGTCATTTGCCGGTCGAAATGGAGCACAAAGCCTTATGGGCTTTAAAATTTTTGAACTTTGATAATGAGTTGGCCGGTGAAAAAAGAAAGGTGCAACTGCTTGAGTTGGAGGAGATGCGCAATGCCGCATATCACTCAAGTTGGTTGTACAAAGAAAAAGTCAAAGAATATCATGATAAGAAGCTCCGAGAAAAGGAATTTGTGCCCGGCCAGCTGGTACTGTTGTTCAATTCTAGGTTGAGGTTGTTCCCTGGAAAATTGAAGTCAAAATGGTCCGAGCCATTTCGTGTGAAAGAGGTAAAAACTTTTGGGGCTGTTGTCATTGAAGACATTGAAAAGAAGGACAGTTGGATGGTAAATGGCTAACGTTTAAAGATATATCTCGACGGTCATGTGGATCGAGAAAGTTGTTCCTTCCTTCTAGATGTTCCGGTGTCAGCATCTTGGACCGTCGAGCTTATCCGACGTTAAACAAGCGCTTGTTGAGAGGCACCTCAACATTGTAAGTATTTACCTACTTTATGTTCATTTTCTGCATTTTGTGAAAAGTTGGTTGTGAATTGGTGTGATAGGAGCATGCAGCAGGCCCTGTTTCTGCTGTCATGTTCGCTAACATTCGCCTGGCGAGTGGTAGCGAGTGTTCGCCTGGCGAGACTAAGCGAAGCTTCGCTGGCTTTCGCCCGGCGAATGTGGCGAAACAACGAACCCTGGATTGCCACATCAGTTAAATTGGGAGGATTTTAGGATGGGCCACTTGGGCCCATGAACCATTATTATTTTTCTTGCTGAAACCCTAACCTTTTCTTTCCCTTGCCTCCAACTTCACACTTTCCAACTTTCTCACTTGCCTTTCCTTTCTCTTTTATTTCCTGCACCTCAATCTCAAGGTATGATTTCTGAATTTTCTTTCACTTTGTACATTGTATATGTTGTTTTCTCTTATTATTGTTCTTCTTTGTACATTCTTGGTTTGGAATTCTTTGTCATTGCCTCTGACATTGTGCTAGGTTTAGAACTTCCCTTTGACTGTTTCTGTTTAATGAAGTGTTAGCATGTTTGAATTGGCTCTGGTTTTTTAGAAGGGGAGGGGGAGAGGGGTTGTTCACGTTTGGTTGAACTGTTGCGCAATTGCAGAGGCTCTGTTTTTCTGAATTTTCGCACATTTACTGGCATTCGCCAGGCGAGTGGTAGCGAGCATTTGCCAGGATTCGCCTAGCGAACCAAGGCGAATGCAGCATAATTTTTATTTCCTTGCTATTTTATGTTGTCTGATCTTTCTAACTTGTTTGTTCTGTTATGTTTGTTTGTATCTTTGTTTTCAGAATGGGACCTAAGATGATTAACCCACATAAGAGGAAGGCTTCAACTTCTCGTAATGTACCGATCCGATTCGACCATGATAGATTCTGCGGTGCTACTCATGCCGCCCACTACGAAGCCTTCGAAAGACGGAATATCGTGGCAGAAAAGAGGTTCCAATTGAGTGAAACTGGACAATATCATACTATCGACGCGCTTTTTGTGGCAAAGATGTGGGATCGTCTGATGACCCCACTGGATGGATACAATGCAGAGATAGTACGGGAATTCTACGCAAATGCCCTCCCGGATGATGGAGAAGTTTTCAGTTGGACCTCGATGGTCCGTGGTGTTGTGGTGAGGTTTGATCGGAGAGCTATTAGTAATGTTTTGGGTAATCCTCTTTCTCTTACAGGTAGCCAGATTGATGAGTACCACCGTGACTTGAACAAGCATCGAGATTTGGACGCAATGACCAGAGATTTGTGCCTAGATGGATGCACTGTGGTGCGTAACTCTTCCGGAGTGGCTATTCGATACCTTCGTACTGATATGAAGCCTTTGGTGCAACTGATTCTTTTGTTTGTTCTGACTAATGTTGTGCCAAGGTCCCACCACAGTTTGGTACCATTGCTGATTGCCCACTTGATTCACTCGATCTTGCAGAATGTCCAGATTGACATTGCCCGCATCATTGCTGATGAGATGTGTGCTGTTGTCCTAGGTGGACGCGGAGGGTTAGCGACTCGCAAGAATGCCCCGCTGGCTTTCCTGTGCCTCATCATGTCGCTCTGTGCTTACAGTGGTGTAGATATTCCTCAAAGGCGACATGTGACCATTCCTGCTGCGATTGATGATAGGTATGTTGATAAGTTCTATAGAGCTAAGCCTTTTATTGGTGAGACCTCTGGTGCCGGTGCTGATGCCGGCAGACGTGCCAACGGTCCTTCTGTCTCTGGTCAGGTTCCTCCTGCTTACTACCCATTCTAGCAGAAGATTTGCACTTATAATTGGGATTGGATGGCCGCTCAACAGCGAGCCATGTGTGATCTGCATGACTTCATGCAAGTTTTACAACTGCAGATACGTGAGCCTGCCGGTAACCACACGATGATGACAAGGGAGCAGTTCCTTGAGCATGCTGGATGGCCTGTGGACATGCCCAGTTTTGGTAGGGGGAGGATGCAGAGAACAATGACCCTGCTGGTGATGATGTAGAGGCAGATGACGGTGACGGTGAGGATGACAACACTGATGAGGATGGCTACGACATGTCCGAGGAGGAGGAGTGATTTCTGTTATATTTTGTTGTTTCCTTTATGCTACAAAGTGAAGTTTTTCTTGTATTTCCATTTATTTGTTTTGTTATGCACTTTGGTTATTGTATTTTATATTTGTACTTGTACCTTTTAAGGTACCCTGTGACATTGTTGGTGTTATACACCATTTTAGTATTCAGCATTATGATTAGTATTTTGAGTTATTTATTTATTATTTAAGTTTTAATTTTAGTAAGTTTTATTTTAAGTTTTATTCAAGGGTGGTTGTAAATATGTTAACACCCTGTTGTCAAAGCAAGTGTTCTTTTGTAGATATGCAAGAATTTCTTTCAAGTGGGATGGCGATGATATTATCGTTCTCACAAATTTGTTTACAAGGTACTTAGTTACCTTGTTCTAGAATTTAGAATGTTTTAGAACTTGTTTTTCTATGTACAAATCTTGTAACTTTGCTTCTTTTGCAACTTTGTGGATTGAGATGTCATTTAGGTCCTATATCGCAAATGTGAGAATCCTCCTTTTACTTGTACATATGCTATGGATGGATGATGAATTTTGTGTATACTTATAATTCATGTTCTATCTTTTGTTCTTTATAATTTTGTGGAAGTTTTAGAGAGGATCAATGCACTTGTTTGTATTGAGCACAACCCTTTCCATACACGTCCCATGAGGAGTGTGACTTTTGTTAGCCCCTTTTGAGCCTTCTTGTTTAAAGCTCATTTTGTGAGTTTCTAATGTTTGTTTTCTTCTTGAACCTTGAGTTATGCTTAAATTGCCTTTCTTGCCGTAAAAGCTTGGAACATTCACTTTGGGTTGAGTTGGAATTAAGTTGGGGAGAACGGAAAAAGTAAAAAATAAAAACCCTGCTAAAATAAAAAAAAAAAATTGTGAAAATCTTTCAAGCAAGTTTGTGTAAAAGAGAAAATAGCTTAAACAAAAGTTTGATGAAAAGAGAGAAGTATGCTTGCTTGAAGGAGAGAAAAGAAAATAATTGTGCAAGCGAGCTTGTGAGGGTTTGCTTTTGAAAGAATTTGGTGAATGAAGTAGTGATGTAGTAAATACTTGTATAGTGAGTGTTCTTAAGCATCGGCGATTTCGTTTCAATGGCCTTATAAATGACCCTTTGTTGTAACCCGACCAAGCTACAACCCTTTAAGTCCTATGTAATCTTTAACTTCCATAATTTTTGTTGTGATCATTTAGATATTACATGAATTGTGTAGTATTGCATTGATTGTCATTTGAGTGGAAATCAGAGCATTCGCCAGGCGAAGCTCAGCGAGTGCCAGAGAATGTTCGCCTGGCGAGTGCTGGCGAGCCACAGCGAGTAATTCAAATTAAACTCCCAGACCAAAAGGGCATGAAGTTCGCCAGGCAATGGTTCCAGCGAAGCTTCGCTACCGTTCGCCTGGCGAAGTAGCTGGCGAAGATCTCTTGGCTTTTCTCTTGGCTATTCCAGTAGAAAACCTGTATGAAATTCGCCTGGCGAGTGAAGCCAGCGAATGTTCGTCTGGCGAATGTTCGCCTGGCGAATGATTGCTTCGCCTAGCGAAGGCACGATATCTCAGAGGGCAGTTTGCTTGCTGAAGGCACTTTGAAGTGCCTTGTTTCTTTTTGTTCTCCTGGTGAAGGTCTCTGTTCGCCTGGCGAATGGGCGCAAACAGAACTTATTTTATACTTTATATATTGCTTTATAGGGATCATAACTTACTCTCTCTCTTGGTATCATCTTGTAACATAAGAACCTAGTTCTACAACTCCAAAAACAATAGTTTTTCTTCCTTTGGCTCATTGTGTAATCAAGAGAAGTGGAAAGAAC
This sequence comes from Lathyrus sativus, assembly GCA_963859935.3. Classification (NCBI taxonomy): domain Eukaryota; kingdom Viridiplantae; phylum Streptophyta; class Magnoliopsida; order Fabales; family Fabaceae; genus Lathyrus; species Lathyrus sativus. Next base: position 597,896,993 of record OZ012738.1, on the reverse strand, counting down.
ATCTTTCTTCGATTATTCGACGTGAATGTTCTTTAATCTTCTCCATTTTCTTCTTGTTCAAGCTACCATGAAAATGAGTAGCTAAGTTCTTCATTTTGTTAAGGTTAGATGTAGGTGATCATTAGCTTTGTATGTATATGGGATGATCTTCATTTGTAAACTCTTGGATGATGAATATATGGTGAAAACCTTGCTTTATTTATAACTCTTTGTGTTGGTTTATGATTAAAAGGTATTTTCCAACTCTTGACCTAGGTTTTCATCCATCTATTTTCTTAAGCTAGAAATAGTTTTGAATGTGGTTGTTCACTAAAATGTTAAACCTAAATGTTGTCATTTTGATAGATTGTGTGAGAAATCAACAATGGATCAAAATGGGAAAAATCACAATGTGAGTTAGAAATAATCACATTGGGAGGATATTGTGAATGTATTTATCATCTAAAGGAGTTTATGCGTTTGTTGATCGAACATATACATGCAAAGTGATTTCCGAACCCTAACTTTGACAATCTTTCTTAAATCGTAAAACCAATCTTTTACCGCAATTTATTACTTTGTATGCAAGATACCTTGACTAAAAACCAAACCCCTTTTGTTACTATAAAGTTAAGAACTTGACAACTGTCGAACGACGACAATATCTCAGATTCCCTATGGAGACGATAACAAAAACCCGACACTTTACCACTGTTCCAACATTGAGCTACGTTCCTATTTCTGGATTGGAAATTCGACTTTAGCTTTCTCTTATCCATATCTGTTTGAGTATAGTAACTGTAAAGAAACAAAAGTTAGGAGCATGGGTGTTTGGGAAGATGAATTTTGGAGGTGGGGGATTTTGGTATCTCGTTGGATTCTCAGGCTGAATGTGCTGATAGTTTTAGGCAGTTGCAATTATTGGTAGCAGGAGTTATTCCTAAGCTTAATAAGCATGATGTAGTGATTTGGTCTGCAGGTGATTCCTTGGTTTTTATCATTAGGGAGGGGTATAAGGTGATGAGAGGTGCAACAGATAACAGATGGTCGGACCAAGCTTTGGCGAGAGCTTTGGATATGTTATGGAAAGCAAAAGTTCCAGCAAAAATAAAGGCTTTCGGTTGGAGAATCTTTCTGAATAGAGTGGCTACGAGGGACCAACTCATCAGCAGAGGTATGTGCTTTTTCTGATTTGGAAAAGAATGTGTTTTGTAGTTTGGATGAAGAAAACATGGTATATTTATTCTTTAATTGTCCAATTTCTAAGAAAGTTTGGGAAATGGTGGGAGTTTGGTTAGATTGCCCTGTTGTTTTTGTTGACAGGGTGTGGTGAGACAACCTATGTCCCATTAGTGGAATTCTAATGAAACCTTTAATAAAATACTGAAAAATTTGAAACTTTTAAATGACAATACTTAATTAATTAAAAACATCCTGCTTCACATACATATGCTTCAAATATATTTTACAGAGTTTGACACTGTTAAGACTAGCGGCCTTGCCACATAGATAAAACATAAAATAAAAGTGATGAAAGGAAACCAAAAGATAGCATACCAAAAGGACCTCCTAAGTCCAACAAGACTGACACTTATACTGACTGTAGTAGTAGGGATATGATCAGCGTTTGACAAAATGCTAACAACTCCCAATATAGATGTTATAGTAACCCATATCCACATCACTTCATATTCTTTCCTTCTGAACTGTCAGGAAGTAAGCAAGATTCGCGCTCGTCGTCTGATCGTCATAAAATAGTCCAAAATGCAAAACAAAAATGACACAGGGCTAAGATTCATGTACGAGTTTAAAAGTGGGAATGAATGTGTAAAATAATAATATATATAACAACCATATTTATTCAAACAAGCGTACCTTACACCCACAATTACATATACTCTATTTATTCTAATGCATCCTTGAACTATATGCTGACTCAGGCCACTAAACGCTGTCAATGATATCTATCCCATTTACCAAGATCAGATAACACAAGACCACATGCCACCAACGTACTCTCAATTACCAAGAGCTACGCCACCTAACTTCACATGGAGTCTGGGTGTTATAAGTCGATCTTCCCTGAGAATTCAGGCCAAGGACCTTGTCTTGCCTAGCATGCATAGATAATAATCCCCGTCGGGATTGTAGGCGACTGATCAACCTCGTGCATCCCATACCGCACGACAGTGGACTTACACATTCCTCAATGAAAATCTATATGATCACTCAATCATCTTGTGGCAACTCTCAACCATAAGTATTAAGTTAATAATGGGGAATTATCGTATCAACTTTTCAAGATATACTTATTGTCTAGATACTTAGGTTGAGTGCCAAATCTATCCAATGTCGTGCCACATTTCTTTTTGGCATGATCCTTATCCTTACATTATCAGTTCAATTTATACGATGAATAATTGTATGGTTAACTTCCCAGGTAAGAGAGGTGGACTGTAAAGGACATAGTCGACCAAGTCTTTCCTTAGCCAGAACCCAACCAAATACAACTACTCAATGTATCCAACTTTCCTTTAGTTATTGGGGATCAATTTATTAATATCTAGAAATGTTGTTCTCTCATTAACCGATTATTTCCTTAGTCTATCAATCACAATCATTCAAGTATAAATAAAATAAACAATTATAAAATTAATCGAATAATGCAAGCACAATACAATCTCAAATTGTCACAGATTATTCCTATGATAAATAATTAAGGCCGACGTAACCTCGCCTAATGATTCGTGAAAATCATTATTTGAGAATAGGCCCTCCTTACTTATTTATCGCTAGTAGGGCTTAGGTCACCACTATACACATATATATTAAGTTATTTTACGCTAACTGTCCCAACGTATACGAAATCTTGCCCCCACCTTTTGTTGAGTGTTGTTGAAAGTCCACGAGCATCGTCTTCGATCTTTGCCAAGAACCGATTACTTATGAAAATGATTTGGGAAGATCTTTGACTTATAAAACTCCTTGGAAACTTTAGAAGAACTTTTACCACAAAATACTCTAAAAGTTACGAACAGATATCGTGGGACTTCGATAACTAAAACTAATATTGCTATATGAAGAAATTAGAGAAGGAAAGAAGTAAAGAAGTAAGAAAGATGATTTGTGAATGAGTGAATGAAAATGGGGTGAAAAAGACCGCTATTTATACTAGTGGTAAAATATTAAAATAACATAAATTTATCTTCTTTTGCCCATACCTTCCATCTTTTCAACTCTTGCTAGTAAATGTCTTAATCAAATATTGACTAATCTTACATCAATAGTCCTTTTAGGTGTTCTAGTATGACTTTGTGAAAATAATTTATGACAAAGGTATGGGAGCTTGATTTCATGACATAATATCATGTAGGATATTAATAGAAAATGAGATATATATTTCTTTTATAAAAATAATAATAAATGGTAACAAGGATAGTTATTTGATATATTTATTGACTTAAGATTATTTTATTTACTAATTAGTTTGTAGAATAAAATGATAATATTCAAATAAAATCAATTAATAATAATAACAAGACAACAACAATAATAATGATAATAATAATAATATGAATAATTAATTAACTTAAAGTTAAGTGTTTTAAGTATTAATTTAAATTTCAAAGTTTAGTTTGTAAAATGAAACGATGATATTCAAATTGAAGAATAAATATAAAAGGTAATTAATTGATAAATTAATTATTATAAGTGTTAGTTTCAACATTTAGTTTTTAATAACTAGCATTGCTAAAATATCAAATCTAATTAGATATATTATTTAGTGTATGGAAAATTAGGATGTTACATGTGGACCTTTTTTGAGGCCTGAACTGTGGAAGCCAATGGTTCAAGGATGAAACGAAATAGAGGATCGGTTTGGTTGGTGGTCGTGTGGAGTATTTGGAATTGTAGAAACGACATAATTTTCAGCAATGGTATAAGAAATGTTAATGAAATAATTTGGAACATTAAGTTGTTATCTTGGAAATGGGCGTGCATTAAAGATATTTCTTATTCCAACACTAATTTTTACGACTTTTGTATGGCTCCGTACGTATAGTTGTGATGGTGTTGGTAGGAAATGTCATTGTTTGTATTTATGTTGTATTGGGAGAGTACCCCTTGTACTCATATTAGTAGAATTTGCTTTAAAAAAAACTGTATCATCATCAAATAGTCAATCATAGACATAACACATATTAACAATTAAAACTGAAATTTGATAATAGCAAAGGTCGTAGTATGATTAATGGTCAGATGTTTTCTGATACACAAGATCCTCATTTAGAAGCAATTTAGAGGCGTGTGTAGAGAATACTTATATATATGGGGAATTATGATATGAATATATTAACTAAAACTTTTAGGTAGAAAGAAAAGGTTTTTAGATCATGTTTGTTCTTAAGCACACAAGAACGTTTATTTGATTACTATATTAAAATATATTACAAGAGTTCTCCTTTTATAATAACCAAGGAGGTATATATAGAACAAAAGCAACATTATTTACAAGCATGACATTTTTAACACTATAGGAATGTCTTTTTCAAAAGTCTGACACACTTATCACTTATGGATACATTATTGTAGTATTATTGCACAAAAAGACAAAAACCACTATTCGTGCTTGTGACATATAAGGGACAATTGTCCAATTGGTATTTGAAAATGGGTTCATGAGAGGGGACATATTCTGATCTGATATGTTTCCATCAGAAAAGCAATCCCCATAGCGAGATGACTCATGCTGCCAGATGTCATCCATAATACAAGGGTGATCCATTAATTTTCTATTAGTTCTTTGATTAACTGAGAATCCAACTTCCATTAGAGAATCTGGATTCTACTGTGTGGCTTGAGTTGAGTTTTCTCCAACTTCTGATCTTCTGAACTTTTCATGACTTATGCAAGTCGTATTATCATTGAGATTCTTTGGATCATATATATGTTGATAGAGTTAACATAATCCATTAATTCCCTTTTGATTTTTAGACTGGGAGGATAATCATCAATGGTTTCTCATAGGTGAACATAACTCTTACATTCAAGTAGCTTAGTTGCGGGGTCTGTCTGATACGGTATGTGTAAAAGGAAAAAAAACTTAAGTTTGCTAATATCTTCTAAAGCTTATCTTTGCTCTTTGACTTTGTAACACCCGAGGTCGAAAAAGGGCGAAGAGTGGTTACATGTAACACCCGAGGGCGAGGGAGTGATTGTCGGTGCACGAGGCATGACAATGAGACACTCCTAGTAGCTTGGCGAGGGAGTGGTTGTCGGTGAATGAGGCATGACAATGAGACACTCCTAGCAGTTTCTAGTGAAAAACTGAATTCACATCGGAATGAAAGGGATCCTGAGGTTGTGCAGGTATGAGACTGCATGGTTAAAGGAAGGCTTATATTGGTTAAGTGATACTACCTATACCAACAAGATGCATCTTCTTTTCGGTAGCCCATTCCATAAGAACTCCACAGCTAAGCGTGTTTGAGTTGGAGAAATTTTGGGATGGGTGACCTTCTGGGAAGTTTCTCGTAAAGTGTGTGAGTGAGGACAAAGCATGCTGAAAAGACCCGTGTTGGTTTGTGGGGTTAGTCGGTAATCCTGAGAGTAGTCTGGGGTTTGAAGAGTATCATTCAAGAGACCTCTAGATCAAGGAATTGTGGTTTTTGGGATCCATTATGTGTTGGTACATGACTTTAGTGGGAACAAGAACAGACATAAAATACAAACTGCTGGCACACCAAATATACCACAAATGGTTTTTGTGAATTTAACATTTTGATTTATTAAAATTGGTAGGAGGAAAGGTGTCTATGGGAAATAATGAGTATGATTTGGGAGTTTATTCCCTATGATTTTTTTTTTCATGTAATAGAAGAGATTGTTCCTGGTATACTGCCTACGCTAGAACAATGAAGAGGATACCATTATTCCCGGAGGAAGATTCTTGGTTGTGGATGCATGAGCTAGTAGTGGGTTTGACCATAAGAATCAGAGGGCAAGTGTGCTTGGTTGTGATGGCCTGGATAGGTTTCATAGGTCGGGATAATAGATCAGGGATCACATTATAAGTTCCTTTGATATGTTTTATAGAGAAATCATATATGGAAAACTAACCTTTGAGGCAAAGAGTTTGAGGATCTGGTGGCATCTTATCTTTGAATTCAAGGATCTTGGGAAAAGAAGAATTGTCCATTTGGACTTCAAACTGGCATCCTCTTAGGTGGAAGTCAAACTTTTGGATTCCTATTTTTACTGCGATAACTTCCTTATATATGGTGTGATCGTGTTTTTTAGCTTATTTAAACTAGCCATTAGCATGACCACAATAATATCTTTTTCCTTCAAGTTCTTCTATCAGGACTACCCCCTAATAGTGATCATTGGAATCAGTCTGCAAAATTCTTTTGCCATTCCCAGGGATTTTCAGGGCAGATGGAGTTTGTGCGATCTTCTTTAAAGCTTTTACAACTTCAGTTTTCTTTGTTCCCTATGGTGGGGTTTTTTTCTTCAGCATTTGGGATAGAAGACTCGTGTATCTTGCCAGTTTTGGTAGGAAATCTTTGATATAATTAATTATACTCAGAAATTGTTGAATTTGCTTAATTGTGAGATCTTCAACAGGAAAGTTTAACAGTGCTTGGGCAATATGAGTTTGAGGTTGATATTTCCCTTAGGAGAAAGGCATCCCTAAAAAATCAATTTATGTTTGGACCAATTGACTTTTCTTCTCAAAGAGCATCATTCTATGTTGTTGGGCTATTTGAAGGAATTAGCCCAATTATTGTTTATGGTTTTTTTCATCTTTTGATAATAATAGCATATCATCAATATAGATGATGATACTGTTGAGATGGGACAAAAAATTCTAGTCATGGCCTTTTGAAAAAGCGATGGAGCTACCTTAAGCCCAAATTGTAACACGGTCCATTGGTACCAGGCATTAGGAATGCAGAACGCCATTTTATGATAATCCTCAGGGTCGATATCCAATTGCCAAAATCCTGACTTAAGATCGAACTTAGAATAGATTTGGGCATCTTTGATGAAAACATTTAAGGACGATGCCTTTAGAATGAGAAATTTATCATCTTTGAGAAAACGATTTAAAGGTTTGTAATAAATTACTAGCCTTTTTTCCTCTCAACTTTTCATATCTCTTTTCCACATAAAATGCTTGGCAAGCCCATTATGATTTGGTGGGTTTTATTAGACCTTGTTTGAGCAGTTGGTTGCATTCTTCCCTAGCTAACGTATAGTTTGATGGACTCATTCATGGATGAGTGGCTTTGGTTGGATTAACATCTTCAATGAGCTTGAAATGAAGTTGAACAAAAAAGTCTTTATTTTTCCATAGAGGTTTTGGGTGGCGAAATTTCTCATGAGTGTCTGTACAGAGTTTAAGTAAGTTGGACTTGATTTCTTCATAGCTAGTAGGGATTTTAAAAACTGAATATAGTTTTAATATATCCCAGAATGAGGTTTGAATTCTCTTTTTAATTTGATTCATGTGGGAAGAATTTGAAGTCTAAAATCCCTGCAAGAATCAAATTCTATTTAGCATAAGTATACTTCAAATTCTCCCCATAGAAACCAACATCTTAGAATTTCCCCTACAGACTATATGTTAAAGAAGAAGAATAAGATAGCAGAGGATAAGCAAGGTTGAAGAGTTTACTTCTCTGAAGATTCTATGAAATTATCATTTGGCTTCATCTTTTTCACTCCAACAATTTTTTGGGGAACTTATCATCCTCGTTGGTAGGTTTCACGCTTTCTCCTCCTTAACTTGTGCCCTCACTGTTACAAAAATGTAGTGACGTTCTTAAGGAGACAAACCCCTAAAGTTTAGACTCCTTATAGCTCATCTGCGTCATTTAATTCCTGAAGTAGATGTTAAGGTCTTGCATTCTTTCACGCAATTGGAACAGGCGGTGATGAATTAGGGAAAATTAGTGTTGCATTATGGAAAAGATAGTTTATACGGGTGTATTGATGTGTGTATGGGAAGGTTTAAACCTCCAACACCGTCGAAGGCGATTTTCGGCGCGACGAGGTTTCAACCTCAGATGATGTAGGTGAAATGAACTTGGTCGTGCTTATGTTTGATGGAATGAGAAATTAGGCTTGCTGAAACTCTCCTTCCTCCCTTGGCCATGTATTTTGGGATCAGTAGTCCTTGGCCTAATGCTTTGCTGCTCAATGCACCCCTACACAACCCATACACCCTCTTTCTGTTTTGCACCATTGACCATAAGGGACTTTGGGCTTCTTGAAGCCCATACAGATCATTGCACACCCCAATCTGTGGCACACCCCCTGCCTAAACTTTTTTTTATATATTTTTGTTCTTTAATCTTTACTTTTTTGTTTTAATATCCTTTTTTAGTTGATTTCTTTATCACATTTTAATTTCTTTTACATTTCATTACTTTTTCCCATATTGCTATTTTGTATGAAAAATACCTTAAAATATAATAATATTCTTAGATTTTTAGGTTTTAATTGTTTTTCCACTTAATCCATGCTTTGAAAAATTATATAAAACAATACATATTTGTTGCACCCTAATTTTTGACCATAAGCTCCCACCTCTTTTGCGCGTTTTCTATTGTTAATTTGGACTTTATTTTAATATTTATGTTTTTACGGCTAACCAATTTGTGCGTATGCAGTAATTTCAAATGGAGGTAATATCCTTTCTTCTTTCTTAAATACCCCACGACGTGGCCAACTGAGCCTGTTTCAGATCGATTACGGGGTTTTATTGGTTTTCCCCAACATCTCTTAAAATCATCAATGTCGGCCCCTGAGGAGAAGTGGTTTTTATTTGACATAATCAATTGAGGACTGTTCGTACTCATTTAAAGCTTCATTAAGTCAAAGTGCTTCACGTTGATTATGGACGAGGATCTTATCAGAATGAACACGATTAATTTATGTCCTAACTAATGGATTCATGAGTCAAGTGTGATTTCAAGCAAGTCAAGTTCATAAACATTCCATTTTTTTTGCTGAAGGTTTTGACTTAGGTTGGTTGTGAGTTTCCTGAGATTTAATGGCAGAGGTATCGCTAATTGAGAAACCCTAACAGCAACCACAAAAACATCTTCACGAAAAAACCCCAAAATTCCCCAAGTCAAAAACCCAAATTGAAAAAGAAGTGAACTTATCTCATGATATCCCCCGCCGTCGCCGGAAATCGAAAAGCCATCACCCCGTCAAGACTTTCGAAACTCTATCACCATCCTTCGCCACTGAGACCATCGCGCCGGAAGCTCTCATTTCGCCTTTTCCCAGTTTCCACTTCGAAACCACCATCGGAAACCCTTGCGGAAGACGTCAAGCCGTGATATTTCTCTAACATTAATCTTCTTTTTGTTGTGTTTCTATGTAGGAGAATGAAGGGAAGACGAAGCGGAGAAGAGGAAATAGCCGCAGAAAGAAAGAAGACGGAGGGAGACAACGCAAGAGAGATTGAGAAGGGGGTCGGAGAAGGCGCGATCGGAGAAGGGGAGATTGGGGGGGAATTTAGGTTTTTCGTGTTTTTTTTTTATTATTTACTTTATTTCGTTTACTGATGTAATAATAACACTAATCACACACCACACTCACTAAACACACACATCATCCATTAATCACCCTTACAATCTTAATTAACCCTTTTTTACCCAATCAACACATTAAACCTTTTCCAAATCAGTTTTTTTTTTAAATAAAACAAATTAACAGATATTTTATTAACTAATTAATATAATATTAATTTTTTTTTATGAAATTAACTATTGATTTTTTTAAATCAATTGTCTAATTAATCAACCATCTAGTTAGTTTTTTTAATAGACTTAAACCTTTTATAAATAATAATATACCCTTTTTTTGAAATTATCTCACACTTAAAACAACTTTTAAAATAAATTAATAACTTTTAAATCTAAATTAACTTTTATCTCTTATGATAATATCTAAAAACCATTTTTTTTATGATTTAATAAATCCTATTTATTTAAAATCAATTCACATCCTAAAACCTCTTGCTAATAAAATTAAGTTGACATCTTTTTTAAAATCAACTTCATCAACTATTTCTTTTTTAAATTATCAATCCAACTTTTAAAAACCCAAACAACCCTTTTATAAATCCAAATTAAAACCAATACGTCTAAAAATCAAATCAACATTTTTATTCAAACTAAAAATCAAAATCAAACGATTAAAATCAAATAACAGCGTAAAAACACAACCTAATCGTGCACATTCACATTCACGACACAACACACTTGTACACCTAGCGCTTTCATGCGTATGTTTGTTTTTATCTATTCTTATTCATTCACAGTTCACACACTCACTTAGCGCTTTCATGCGTTCGTGTATGTCTTTACTTATCTGCTTTATCCGCAATTTACATTATCGCATTTATATTGCTACATAGCATTCCGTCCAAAGGAAGATCCTACACATGATTCAATAATCGTGTGTAGTGCACATCATTTGCATCATTCCCCCACACGATCCTTGATCCCATTCAAGTTGATCACTTAAGATAGATCCTACCCCATAGGAAGGACCTTGTCTTTATCTTTACAACTTAGACAAACAAACAATCAACAATACAATACAAACTTTTCAAACACATTAGAGAATAGATGTTAATCATCTTAAGCGAGATAGAATCTCCACCCCACAACAATACAATCAAGCCGTAGGGACTTTTCCTTAAGAGAAATAAAGGCATACTCGTCAAACAATCCGAGTACTTAAGCCCTTTTCTTAAGACGATGCAAAGACTATTTTCCTACAACCTCTTACACTTGTGGCGGTTACATCTCCCTTAAAATGAAGACTCATCTCTTCTCCCAAACCCAATCAAAACAACTACCCTAAACCCGTAGGAACTTTGACCACAGTCAAAGAGCGCCTCTAACCCTTGAGGGGAACTACAAATACTCTGATTTCACTCCCGTAAGGATATGTAGGCATAAGATGCGACATCTTATCGAGTATACTTAGAAATAAACCACTAGGGTCTTTCAACCTTAAGCAGATAAACTCTTAGCAATAGACAATATAAAACAAGAGGTTCCTGTAGAGTACTACAGAAACTTAGGATGCTAGTACCTTCCCTAAGTTTAACCAACCCCCGAACCTAAAACTCTATAGCTTGCATATGCATTGCATTGTGGGAGTTTCGATCTTTATCCCTTCCTTTGGACAAATCAAAGTTCGGTTGCAAATTGAATTAACGATTCAAACTAACCAATAGTTTGGTATCCAAATTTCACCGCGACAGAAATGGCGACTTCACTGGGGATTCTTCAGTGGGTTTCCCTTACTTGTTTTATTTATGCTTGTTTATTATATTTGCTTAATTGCTTATTTGTGTATTTGTTTTATTGCTTTTTGGGTTGATATCTTTGAGTGGTGAGACAAAGTCCTACACCCGTACTTGAGAGAAATTAAGATAGGATGGTGATATATTCGAGGAGGCTTATAGGGAGTTGAATCCCGACTAAGTTAAATCCAGAATCCCGCTCAATTGAGGCCCTCTCGAGGTAGTACTGTTGAACGAGTAATCGTAAAGACACTTGCTATTTTCGACCTTGGAGCCTATGATATTGAGGACCGTAGTTACCTTAACCCAACTTTGGCCTTTATTAGGACGTAGTGCGGGACTATGAGGGAGTACTCCCAAAATAGTGCTACACGATGCTACACTCAAAAGAAGTTCTCTTGAGAATATTATTAACCCCCGAGTTAGTTGGGAAGTTGACAATATCCGAAAGATGGGCTAATGACGTTGGGAACCTTTTTAGAACCTTGTTCTGCAGGTACAATCAACCTTTAGTCCACAACCTTTGGGAATGGGTATACCTTTGCTCCACGCTCGTTGCAAACCTAGGGTCCCCTTGTTTGTTTACCCTTGTTTATCTATGTGCCTACTTGTGTTTGCTGCATTCATATAGCATCATATTACATTGGTTTCATGGAAGTTCTAGTTTATTTATAAACATTATAGAACCAATAGGGATTACAAAAGAAAATATTTTGAAATATTCTTTTAAGAGTCCTAACTTGGATGACCTAAGGAAATTAAAGGCGCTGAATCAAGAAACTCAGAAGGACAAATGCCAAAGACTTCCCTTATTATCAAAGAACAGATTAAGTTCAAAAGACTCTCACTAATATTAAAGGTCCGAGAACACAAGGGATTCATTCCTTACTTTCCAACAAGAACAAAAGAAGAGATGGAGGATTTATTTTCCTCTATCAATTTAATCTTTAGACGATCCAAGTGGAGGAACAAATCAACAAGCACAATGAAGGATTTCCTTAGGGCTTTATTTAGCTTTTATTTATCTATTATGTTGGGACTCTTATAAGAATCGGAAAATAATAATTTTACTTGGTAATTTTGTAACGTTTATAAGAACTTGAGTTCCATGAAACCTTTCATTTCTGCATTAGCATCTAGCATCTTGCACATGCATGTGTCTCTTCTCCGTTGCGTCCTCATCCGTCTTTCCGTCTTTGTCAGTTGACATCTCGACCATCTGACCAAGCTCGAGGTATTACCGAAGGATAGCAAAGAGAACAAAGGATATAGATTCTATGACTGGCTTCAGAATTGTGACTAATCCGTTGTTTGATCTTCCCTCCGATGAAGATGTTCAGCAAGTGGATGTCCCTACGCAACCTCGGCCCGTGCAAGATAACCTGGTTGGTCAAGGTGATAGAAGAGATTCCCAGTTTCCACAGCGTATACCGAATCCTCCGAATGTTCATGCTAAGATGAAGGTGGATGATCCTAGATTCATAGCAATGGAGAAAGAATTTTGTGATTTCAAAGAGCAATTGAAAATAGTGAAGGAAGCTAATGTATCTGATCTTGATGCTCGTGACCTATGTCTAGTTCCAGGCGTAATTATTCCTCCAAAATTCAAGATGCCTAACTTTGAAGTGTACAAAGGTACTGTTTGTCCAAGATACCATTTGACAATGTTTTGTCGAAAGATGGCCGCTTATGTTAACGATGACAAATTGATGATGCACTGCTTCCAAGAAAGCTTATCTGGGGCATCATTGATATGGTATATGAAGCTACAAAGGAATCACATTCAGTCTTGGAGAGATTTAGCTAATGCTTTTGTGAAGCAGTACAATTATAATTTGGACGTGGCTCCAGACACTGATCAACTAGAAGGAATGAGTAAGAATAATGACGAATCTTTCAGGGAATATGCTCAGCGATGGAAAGAGTTGGCAGCCCAAGTTCGTCCACCACTTCCAGAGAAAGACTTAACCAAGATGTTTCTAAGAACACTGCCAGACTCTTATTATGATAGGATGGTGGGCGTTGTGCCACCAGATTTCTCTAAAATTATAGAAGTGGGAGTAAACATTGAGAATGCGCTCAAAAGTGGAAGAATTCAAGATGATTTGAATAACCAAACTGACAAAGAGATTTCAGTTGATGATTCCCTAGAGAAAGGAAATGTTGATGTTAATGTAATCCTGTCAGATCCAGTTCCAATACCTTATCCTCAACATTAGTATGTGGCGCCTGCTCAGCGCAGACGACGAGTGCCTCGTAAACGAAGATTAACTTCCCCAAATCAGCATCAGAATCGACAGGTTCAAAGACGGTTTCAGAATCAGAAGACACCTCTGGATATTCCAAAAGAAGAAACTCGTTGGTTTGATCTTATCCCAATGACTTACGGTCAACTATGGTCTTGTTTCATCCGAAATTCGGTGATGACACCCAGAAAGACTAGAATCATGAAGTCTCATCCACCGTGGTTCAACCCGAACACCAGTTGTGATTTTCATGACGGTGTGTTGGGGCATTCGATTGAAGAGTGCAAATTTTTTCAAGAGAAAGTCCAAGAAATGATTGATGACGAAGTGCTAACCTTCAAAGGAGGAAGCCCGGTCATGAATGGAACACCGTTATGCTGATCGCCTATTCACTTTCATTTGCTTACGTGTTTTATTTCTTTGATTAAAAGCATAATTGGCATGTAAGAACATGTTATTTTGAATAAGTAGTGCAATAAGTGTTTGTCTTGAAGAAATCCATTCGTTTCACTCTTAAAAATTTTCTTCATAATGCCAACTTTTACCCAATATTTTTCACTTTGGTGAAGAATTGGAAGGAGGATGATGAAGTAAAACGCAAGGTCTCCTGATGTATGCTTTTGAATAAAACCCTACTGATTATGTAAGGCATTGTTTCAAACCTCCTAAACACCCAAAACATAAAGCGGTTATTTCCTCTTTAACCATTTTCAACCTCATTTTTAGACCTGGGGCAAATTTTTTAATCAACTTGATTGAACACTTAAACCTTTCAAAAATAGTGAACCTTCAAAATGGGTGGGTGCAAATATACTTTGACCTTTATTTCCTTTGTTTCACAAACCTTGAACTAAACCCTGATATGACCTTCAAATCCCTAATTGAAGTAAGGTTACTTCGAAAGCATACTCGATGAGATAACGTTTCCTGACTCTTACGAGCTATGCTTAATTTAATGATTGGCTTTATAAAATAATTTCGTACCCTAACTAATGATTTCGGTCACAAGTTATCGTAATATCTCTTTTCAAAACTTCAAGACAAACATATGTTGCATTAACGGTTTCAGAATTAACATTTTATACGTGTTGATCTTTGCCGAGGTCATAGAAAGTTTTGTATGCGAACATCAACATTAAGTTTGTTCTGTTGGAATTTGAAGACTCCGCCAACCTGGGGCAAGTTATTTCCAAGTGGTTATTTTGTGCAGATTAGACTTCACCTAAAGAAGCTATTTTTGAAGACTCAGTTATAATACCGTCGATCAGGGCCAGTTACGTCGAGATTCGGCGAATCTCTCAAAGAGTTTGAAAACAGTGGGACGCCACGTTTTCTGTAAAATCCTCTTAGAACGACTTCTTCTCATAACCATGTGACTTGGGGCATCTGAGAAGTAAAGATTATCTTATCCATTCTACACCTGTTGTTCAAATGGCGACTACCATCACGCAATTCATCAAGACAGAATTACCTTTTTCTTGCAACATTCTTCATGTCCCTAATGAATTTTATTTTTGGTGGTCATGACAATTCTTCGATAAAGCTTTTCGATGCAGAATTCCCAGTGATTTGCTCAACTTCACTTCCTCAATGAAGTGGATGATATTTTAATCCTCAGTGGTTTGCTTCTCCAACTTCACCTTCCCAGTGAAATGGACGTGTTTTACCCCTCAATGGACCTTCTACGACATCGATCTTCTCCAGCATGAGTCTCTCCAGTAAAGCGGATACTTATTTTTATCCATGAAGTTTCTATGGTTTTGATCTTCCCCTAGTGGATCTTTATCCTCGCCTTCAACAGGATAATCTTTCAGACTTATCAAGAGGTTATATCCCCAAGCGGAATGATCTCCATTCCCCAAGAGAAGTTTTGAAGCCTCGAAACAGAATGGTGATCCCATAATTCCGGTTCTCCGCCTATCCCCAAGTGGTACTTCTATCTTTAAAGATTGGTCAGATGTTTGCTTCGAGATGTTTATTTCGTCTTTGTTTACCTTTGTTCTTTTGTTTTGTCAGCATAGTGTCGCTTGCGCGAAAATAAGGTGCCGGCATGACAGAAGAGTCGCCACCTTTCGTTATTTATCCCTCAGAGCGGGAAAGGAAACGATCGGAAAAACCTGACGAATAAGGGTAAGACAAGGTCGTCGCAACCATTGTCTGGGTTCGGGAGTCGGTTACGCAAGGGGAAGGTATTAGCACCCCTCACGTCCGTCGTACTCGACGGGATCCTCGCTTGTGTGTTTACTTGGACGGGTTGGTTTTAATCTATCTACCTATCAAGGCTGGCTGAAAAAGAAAAGAAAAATGACTCGACAAAGCGTCGCACTTTATGCCTACGTATTCTCATCAGAGAATGAGAAATCAGAGTCAACGTAGTTCGGCTAACTACGGGTGGAGGTTGGGAAGGTTGCTCGCTAGGACGTCGCATCCTATGCCTACGTACTTTCATCTGGTATGAAAGATCAGAGCAAACGTAGTTCGGGAAACTACGGATTAAAATGACTCAACTAGGAGGGAGACTATCAAGTCCTACTGTTATCATGCCATGGATTCATCCTATGGTTGAGGTTTGAACAGGGAACTCCTAGATGTTGTCATGCATAGGTTTCAACCTAAAAGTCTATCATCAAATCCTCGTCAGAGGAAATGAGAGTCCTAAGGGATCATGTCAATGACACACCAAAACAGACAAAAGCATCAGCTTAACAGTAAAATGCATGCAATGCAAGTGAGGGAGGAAATGTGTGTGGGGCTTCAGCCTCCACAAGCTCATCTCGACCTCAAGCCAGTCATGAAATAACAGTAATCATACTGAAGATAATCAACATGCTATCAAGCAAATAACCAGATAAAAGAAGGGAAATGCCATCAGGCAAACAAACACACTTGAGAAAGAAAGAATCTACTCTCTAATCCTAACCCTAGCACAGAATCTAAATCAAGTCTAAGCAAAGCTCTCAAGCAAAACCTAACCAAGAGAACAATCCCAGCCTTCAAGCTTCAGAACCAGCTTACCAAAGAAAGGGAGCTAAGCAAGCAGACTCATAGGACCTTCCTCAGGAAAGCACTAGGAGGTGTATACTCAGGAGTCATATCCTATGTGGCTCAACCACTGTGATCAGTTTACATTCCTCCTCAGGAGAAACTAAACTCACAAGCAGGCTCCAACATCACTGGATATTTAGGAAATCCTATCTGAACTAGTGGAACTAAGTGAATAGACTCATAGGACCTTCCTCAGGAAAGTGCTAGGAGGCTTCCACTTAGGAGTTGTATCCCATGTGGCTCAACAACATGTGATCAGTTTACATTCCTCCTTAGGAGAAATTAAACTCACAAGTTGGCTCCAACATCATTGGATACTTGAGAAATCCTAGACAAACTAATGGAACTAAGTGAATAGACCCATAGGACCTTCCTCAGGAAAGTACTAGGAGGCTTCCACTTAGGAGTTGTATCCCATGTGGCTCAACAACATGTGATCAGTTTACATTCCTCCTCAGGAGAAATTAAACTCACAAGTTGGCTCCAACATCATCGGATGCTTAAGAAAGAGGTGAGAAGAAAGAATGAAAGACATTCATAGTGCCTTCCTCAGGAAAGTACCATGAACTTCCTTCAAACTTCAGGATCTCAAGCCTCACAGACTGGGAGCAAGACAAGCTCTGGGTCTCTGAATCTTGATCTACAATCTTCTCTTCATGATGCTCTCCATCAATATCTTCAAGGCAACACAAGCCCCACAACAAATTCCCCTCAATGAGTCCCAAAGGTGAACAGATAACCACAGGGGAGGCAAAATCAACAGGCAACTTCAGAAAATACCTAAAAATACTAAACTCATGGGGAAAAATCTAACAATTATTCACAAGGGTCCTCAACACCTACTCATAACATCTACAAAGGTCTCTACCTAAAAATCAAGATAAAACTCAATCAAAGAAAGTGATTCATCACCTAAGCACAATTCTAAACCCTAATTAGGATACCCTAAGTCTACCCTAATTAAACTAATCAAAATTTAATTCTAAAAATCTAGAAAAAATCCTATGGGGAACTATGATTCATCACCTAATTGCACAAAAAAGAATGGATTAAAAACCCTAAGGGAAGGTTCTAAAACAATTCCTACAAAATCAAATACCAAATTAAGACTATTAAAAAGCTATTTATTTGGAAAATCTATTAAAAATATTAAACCTAAAAATAAAATCTCATTTTTATTTTTATAATTTTCTACACATTTTAATCTAATCATAGAAAAAAGAAGAAGTCAAAAATCATTCTTTATCATTTTTTAATGGATTAAACAAAACAGAAAAAAAATAGAAGAAACTAAAAGAAATAAAAATAACATGCAATGGGAGAGGGGTGTAATCAGTAGGTGGGTTAAGTGTTAAACGCGCTGGGCCTTTTAGCTGGGGGTGCGCGTAGCACCTGGGGTCAAGCCCATTAACATTCAGAATTTAATTAAATAAATCAATGGAAAAAAACTAAACCAGCGGTGCGAATAGAAGAGGTGTGTAGTTCATTTCGCGAATTGGGCCGTGATGGGGGTGGGGAAATGAAAACGCAAGCTAAGCCCATACGTTCACATTAAGTGAAACGCAGCACTTCATGTGCTTGTGAATTCCCTCCGCTCTCTAATTCAAACACAGCCACACGATTGAAGTCTTGGGTCAATGCTTCTGGCTAGATCCGACGGTCAATACGTGTCTTCTTCCTTGGCCATGTATTTAGGGTTTGAAACCTCCATTAACATGCAGCCTTCACGCGGTTCTTTCCAGCTCGCGGTTCTCACTCTCTACTCAACCAAATCACACGCTATAAAAATGAAAATTGCTTAGAATTTCTCCCTCTACACATGTGCACCATTGGTTTACTTTGAAACTCACTCTATCCTTAAAACCGCGAGCAACAACCTCTTGAAACCATGAGATGCTCTGAAACTTTTTCTCATAATTCTCACTAAAACCTATATGAATCTACTCTACATCTAATGGTAATAATTCTGAACCAAATGCCTAAGCTTCTAACACCCTAATCATGGAGTTCTATGCCAATCAAGATTCAAGCACCTGCACTAAATTGTCTCTAAACAGCACCAAAGTTATCTAAACTATCCTCCTAACATCCTAGATCAAGATTATGCTAATGAATCTACACGAATCTACTTAAATTAAGCAAGTGGAAGCAAAATGCACCTTGAGCAAAATGTGATGGATGATGAGGAATCTCTTGGATCTTGATCTTGTGAGGCTTGGATCTTGCTCTCCTTTTGCTCTAGATGATTCTGTATGCACGAGTTTGGAAGGAGAATACTTGTAGAGGATGAAATTCAAAGTTGCTTGAAATTGAAGAAAGCTCTTTAATGGCAATGTAACTCTCTCTTTCTCCTCTGACTTGGCTCAAGTTTCACCAACCTTTAACACTCCTCATGGCATTCTTTTTATAACAATTGATGGATGCTTCTAGATTCATCTAGAATGGGGTGGAAACTTCATGAAAGTCTCATGTGATGATAAGTTGGTTATCTCATCTCCCATGTGCCATGCCTTGCAATTTTGTCTCAAATTCTCCTTACATGAGTTATTGAGAAGGGATGAGTGAAAAACAAGTTCATTTGTTGCTTATGTAGGGTTTTTCAACATTGCCTTCTTATGCAAGCAACAAATTTCCAAAGGAAGTCCATTTTTGGAGCCTTAAATGAAAAATCTATTTAAACCAAAGTTCTTAAAATGGTTTTTCCAATCAAAATGATATATTGGATGACCTATTTTGGATTTGTGGATCTCCCAAATCACTTTTCAATTTCAACTTTTCAAAGTTATAAGTCATTTTTAGTTCATTTTTGACCAATCATGGAATCTCATGCTATGAGCTTTTTCAACAATTTGTGACCTTCTTTCTAGACTTAAAATCACATTTTGAGCAACTTTCATGTTTTGAGTTTTTCCATTTGAGGCTTGGAAATAGGAGTTTTAGGCATTGGCTAAAATGACCTATAACTGACAAATGACCAAAATACCCCTGCCTTGTTCAAACCATAAGTTGAGTTCCACAAATCCAATCAAGGACTTCTACCACTCAAATTAAAGCTAAGAAGATCCTCTTCAACATTCATGTTTACCAAGAAACCATAGGAATCCTCCTACTAGGGCAAAAGTTGTCTGCAAGTTGGGTGACTTTCAAGGACCCAAATTCACACACCTCTGCTGACCTGTAATTTGTCAAAACCATAACTTGAGCTCTGTAACTCCTATCAAGGACTTCCACCACTCAAATTAAAGCTAAGAACAAGCTCTACAACATTCATGTTGTGGGGAAGATGAGATATCAATCACATCTAGTGCTAAAACTGCCTGGAAGATAGGGATAAAATTAGGGTTTTCTCACTGACAATCCTCAGAAACCCTAGCTCAAAACTTCTCAAACTCCTCAATCATGATGAGTTGGTCTAGGAATCATATTTACAACATCTCTATGCATCATTCCATGATCTCATGGCCCTTGGATTGAGTCTCAACCTTCTCCAAATCTTCAGTTAGTTTAGGGTTGACCCAGTCAAAACCCTAATTCTACCATTCATGGTTGAATCTTCTGAATTCTTGCACAATGACTTCTCTGGCATTCATGATGGCTATCAAGACATCTCATAAGCTTTCTCAAAACATCAAGTTTATTCTTAAAGTCTCAGAATCATCTGAGGAGCACCCACAACTTTCAAACTGTGAAGCACACAACCCTGGTTTTAAACCACTTCTCTGAGGGATCTCTTGAACTTTTTGATGAAGGCATCAACTTTCAAACACTCAATGAATGAATAATTGTTGGTCAAATTTTGGGGTGCAACAGCTGCCCCTATTCAAACGGCTTGAACCTGACTGGGTGAGAAGCGAACGGCTCTCAACCAATCAAGGTACGAGACGGTTGAATATCGGTAAACCCGAAAATTTGCCAACTGCACGAGCACACGGTACTCTGCGGGGAACAAATCTTTGAATACTGCAACACTAGCTGTTCAACAACTAGCTGGAGAGATACTGATCTGACATCACCGTCAGTTATCCACATTAAATTCTTCTGACGTTGCCTTCAGACACCCACAACACCCAACCTCGCCGCTGGAGAACTGAATCTTCTAACATACCCAACATTGCTGCTGGAAAACTGAATTTGACATCGCCGTCGGAAGCAAACATCGCTCTGAGAGACACTCGACATTGCCGTCGTACAAACATCATCTCTGCTGGGGATTTAAAGAGCCCGACCTCGTCGTCAAACAAACATCCAACCTCGCTGCCGGAAACAAACATAATCTGACCCCGCCGTCGGATAATCAAAATACCCCGCATTGCCGCTGGAGAAAATACAACACTGAACAACTCTGACCTGGGGTTCACCCCTGGTAAATGGAACAAAAAGTATACTTGCGTATTTGAAACTACCCTGCTGGAAATGAGAGACTTAACCGAGCACACTCTGATCTGGGGGTCACCCTCAGAACCATGACGAACATCGGAATACTGCTGCACACTGCCCCACTGTAGAGCTTCAACATCAGAACTATATGAAACCCTGGCCCCTGGCCACTTCCAGCCTCAGCTAGAAAAGATCTTCAAGTACTTCTGAAGATAAGCATCCTTGGCCTTCAAGGATGGCAACTCTGCAGGAGGTATCTTCGACTTCAGTCTAAAGCAATGGTCCTTGGCCTTCAAGGATGCATGGATCTGCCTTCAGGCAATTCCACCTCTGCTATAGAGCATCCGAGACTTCAGTCAGGGACATACTTCGGCCTTCAGCCCGAAAAATGAATCCTAGGTCATTCATGACCTTGGGGATAACCTTGCCCTTAGGCACCTTCGCTTCAGCTTAGGAAATCTGCGACTTCAGTCAGAGAAATGGTATCCTGAGCCACTCATGACTCCACGGGGATTCAAACACTTTGCCTTCAGGCAAAACTCCGCTTCAGCTGGAGAAACATCTTCGACTTCAGTCAGAAGAAAAACTATCCACTTGATCGTAATCAATCATCTCCTCAGGACAACTGACTTGGTCTTCAGACTCACACGAATTACTCTGTTGTATCTACAATCTCTGGAACCTTATCTTCAGCCCTTCGTTGATTCATCAATCCGGATATCTGAACTTACAAGAACCTTCTGATATCGCCTTCGGGCGCTTACGAGATCCATCTTCAGATTAGACATCGTTGTTGGAGAAACATCTTCGACTTCAATCAGAAGACGTATCATTCTCTTGATCGCGCTCAATCATCACCTCAGGATAACTGACTTGGTCTTCAGACTCACACGAATTACTCTGTTGTATCTACAACCCTGGAACCTTGTTTTCATCCACCCGTTGATTCTTCAACACGGAAATCTGGACTCACAGGAACTTTCTGGTATCGCCTTCAGGCATTTACGAAGTCAGTCTTCAGATTAGACATCACTGTTGGAGCAGACATATCACGTTGCTAAGGACTTCAAGAACCATCTTGAACAAACAGATCCATCGGGCATCTTCAAGAATCGTCCTGAACCAATAACCTTTCTGGAGCAAACATTCTGTTGGGAATTCCAGGAATCTTCCTGGGCAACTCCTGCTGGAGACGCTATTGGGGAGCTCAAGAATCGTCCTGAGCAAACTATTCAGGAACCTGTACTGGGGTCTTAAGAATCGTCTTAAGCAAATGGCCTTGCTGAGGGATTTGAGAATCATCTCGAACTGAAGACTTTGCTGGGGATCTCAAAAATCATCTTGAGCGAGCGACTGCGGGGATCACACCGGGGTCTTTTAGAATCATCTAAGAAAACAACCTTGCTGGGGAGAACATCAAGAATCGTCCTGAGCGACCGATCTTTCGGTGGAACACCTGTAAAACAAGGATGATAATGATCTAGATCATGCTTATGATGCATATGCTTCTGCGTCATGCCCCACATGGGAATGATATGCATTTATGCTAAATGCCATGCAATCATGCACAATGCCATGCAATCATGCACAATGATGCGATCCTGTCAGCAAAATAAATGCCGAAGGGGGAAATCCTCCTGTCAAGGAGAAAGAACCACTCAGGTAGAGGAATCATCCTGCTGAGGAGAACGTGAACACGCCAATATCAATCAGGCTCTGTCTGGGGAATTGATCTTCCGCGGACTGCTGCAGGGGAACAACTTCAGCTGACTGCTGCAGGGGACGAAGCTCTACGAGAACTTGGATCTGCTGATATCAATCGCGAGAATGAACTGTGCGGCCGTCTCGGCTACTCTTCTGGGGATGGCCGCCCTGTGGGGAACCAACTTCAGCTGCTCCACACTTCACTGGGGAAAAACCAATCATGATCTGATCAACTTCCAAGGATTCGGATCTCTTGGACATCTGCAAACTCGGATGAGGAAGGAGAAATCATTCTGCTTTGCTGGAGAGAGTGCGACTCTGGGGGAAGTACAGCATCGGCTGCCCCATGCTCTGCTGGGGAAAATTGATCATGACCTGATCAACTTCCAAGGATTCGGCTTTTCTGCGGACTGCTGCAGGGGAGAGAAATCATTCTATTTTGCTGGAGAGTACGACTCTGATGGGGAATTTCAATTCCGCTGGGGAGGAAAGGATCACCTGACTTCGGGGAGAGTACAACTCTGCAAGGGAATACAACATCAGCTGTTCCAATACTCTACTGGGGAAGAGGGAATCGTCCAACTTCAGGAGAGGGCCTGACTCTGGTGAGGAATCTCAATTCCACTGGAGACTTCAGTCTGGCACCATCAGTTACTGCATACTTCGGCATACGAACAGCTTCCTACGAGACCTGCACTTGTGACCCGGTGCGGGGGGAGAATCCTGCTTCGGCGACTTTACTGGGGAAAACACGAGCTTCAGCTTCCAAAACATTTCTATGAATTCTGCACTTGTGACCCGGTGCTGGGGGAGACGACATCATTCTTCGGTGCTTGACTCAGCGGATGAGGTGACATTCCTTCAGGATGCGCTTGCTTGGGGAAGAGAATCACCTCTATCTGGGGGAGACATATCAATGCTCACTATCTGATTCCGATTCTGCAGAGGAGAGACTATTGAACTCTGCTGGAGAAGGAAGACTCGCTCCGCTTCGGGGATATCAATCCTGGTCTACTGAGGGCAATCTTGACCCTAATCTGATGAGGGGTAAAAGCCATCTTAATCTGCTGTAGTCTCAAACTGTACAGGAGGAACGACCTCAAACCGTACATCTCTGCGGAGAAACAATCCTGATTCAACAACGCCAACACATGGAATACAGGCTACCAATCATGGAGTCAAGTAACAGGTTATGCTGTAGGATAGCAATCCAATGACTACCAGGCTTCTTCAGAAGGTTCAGGTTTTGACGGGGTAATGACACGATTCCCCGATACTCAATTCTTGCTAGGGTGAACAAACTCATTTGAATAACTTGCCCCAGTGCATTTCAACTTGCCCCAATCCGACCTTTGGGAATAATTCAATCTGAGCCGAAAACAACTGGCAACAAGACAATCTTCAGAGGGCTTGCCCCAGTATCTGCACAACGGGAGGATTCATCCTCAACCAATCAACTCTCAGCATGGTCGGCTTCAATATCTCTGAAGTAGTTTGCCCCTGAACGAGCGATGAGCGACTCAACATGCTCTGATCGAACGCTGGAGGTATCTGCCCTTAAATCGCAAGGATTCCGGATAACTGCCCCTGATTGGGTTTCGAGGAGATTCACTTCTGATCAACCGCTGCTTGCATAAACTGCCCCATAATCAACTGATGCTCCGGGACTTGTTCTCAGACAAACCGATTCCAAACTCACTGGAAGTCATGCCCCAGATTCACAGGGCTTCGCAGCATACCATTCTGATCCAGACCTCTGGCGATTCAGTCCTGATTGACTATTCCCGGTTGAAGTTCCTTCGTATCAGCTACTAACCTGCAACTAAAATTGTTTATTCACGAATAGTAATTTTAATGCAGTGTTCATGCAAATTTCGAAAAAATGTTGTACTGTCACTCATTTACGTGTCATGCTAGTGAGTGACGAATGAACCAAAGAGTTCAAACGTAGTGCTGATGCGATCAGTGAGAAATGCAATAAGGATATGATTAGCAAATCATGAAGGAGTCAGGTTACTCAACCTTATCGTAATGCGCTCTCAGAATAAACCCTGCCTAAATTAGGTCTTTTAAGGGTTGTATCGTGGTCGGGTTCACGGTTCGTGAAACAAGGGATATTTGGCTCAAATTATGATTTGTACCCACCCCTTCTACGTGATGTTCTCCGATCCTAAAGTTCAGTCAACTCGGGTCGAGCGCTCGCCTCTTCAAGAGGTATGTTGAACATTGGGAACAACTGGTTAAAGAACTCACAAGGTGTTTTGGAGTGACAGTTACTCCTTTTTCGTTTTCGGTGTCTGCATCCACACGACTTCGCCCTTGTTCGAGGATTTTTCTTTTTTATATCCTTTCTTTTCATTCTTTTGATTCCCTAACTTTTGCCTGGACTGACTCCTTTTGAGTTCTTTTCGATTTTTCTTTCGAAGTCCAGCGGGATGCCCTGATTTTTGCCTAAGTATTTGCTTTCTAGCTTTTCCTTTTTTTACTTAGCGGGCTTTCTTGTTTCTCTTTTTTTCTTGAAACAAAGTCGTGCGACACTGGTTGTCTTGATTGCTCCGAAAGGATTATAACTGTCTCACTCCTGATTGGTGAGGTTTAACCATTGTGGTTGATGAGGTACGACCTCTGGAGAGGCATATGATGTGATTGGCCCTCGAAGGACAACACTCCTCTATAAGACTTGAACGCTCGATCAAGCTAACTGACGACTACCCTGCCCCGGGTTAAGATGTGAGGGTTCAAAATAGTCCGAAAGAAACTCCTACTTCTCGGCTCGAAGTGGTTAACAAGGGATTCTCTTCCTTATCTCTCCGGTGTTTAGGGGATTTGAAATAATGCCTTGTACGTCATCGGCAAAGTTTTATCTGAAAGCAATACGATCATCGGTTATGAGTATTCAGCTTCATCATCCTCCCTCCGCTCATTGCTAATCATAGTAAGAAATCGGAGTAAATAAAATGCAAGTGTCAGTGCAATGCAATAAATGAGTGACAACGACATAACTAATTCAGAAAAATGCATCGTCACTTTATTAACATTACCATTCGAAACATACAATGTTTTAACAGCAAGTAGTAACTAACAGAAAAGAAACTACAAATGCGAATGGTAAAAAGCCCGAGGGCTGCCAATGCTGAGGTCGTCTGCCTGTCTGGATCACTGGCTTCTGGAAACAACCCTCTGAATCTACGAGCTCAAACAGCTGAGAGGTTGTCACGTACAACCAGAACTCCATCTGGAAAGGAAATACACCCTTGGTCGATCAATTGCTGCACCTTCGCCTGGAAAGCCTTGCAATCTTCAGTTGAATGCCCCAGAGATCCACCATGGTAGCCACATTGAGCATGAGGATCGTACCCTGGAGTGTAAGGCTCTAGCACGGGCTTGAGAGCTTTCGGTTCCACCAAGGAATTCTGAACCAACAGTGGAAGAATCTGGCTATACGGCACAGGCACTGGATGGAAAGAAACATTCCTTTGTTCCACGTGGTTGCGAGGTCTTTTGTGATCCTGGTGCTGGTATTCTTTCCGCCCAGGAGCAAGAGGTCGTCGTTTCTGAATGGCGACGGTCTCTCGTTTAGGCGCTTGCGTCCTTGAGCTTGATCCAGGTAGAAACCGCGAGCGAGGCGATTCAGTCACCAAAGGTCGTGGGACGTATTCGAGATCTTTCTCAGCTTCAGGCAAAGGAGTGGAATCATCCACCTCTCCTGCAGGGTAGGGGATAAACTTTCCCGATGCTCTTATGCCGCCCGGCACAAGCCTAATTGTCCTCGAGTCGATTAGGTCTTGAATCTTATTCCTGAGAGCCTTGCATGTTTCAACATGGTGCCCCGGTGCTCCTGAGTGGAAGTCACAACGCATGCTTAGATCAACGTCTGGTGACACGTCATCTGGTGGATTTGAGGTCCGAAGCTTGAGAACATGGTTCTGAACCAACAGCGGCAGCAGCTGGGCATAACTCACAGGTAGTGGGTCTACAGCTCTATCAAGTAGCTTCTTCTTTTGACCATAACCTTCAGGATTATTCTGAGATGCTCGGCGCGGCTGATGACGAGACAGGCCTCGAGCTTCATGCTGTGTAGAGGGTCCATGAGGTCCACTTGGCTTCAGCACAGGTGGCAATGACGGCAATGGGGGAAGCACTTTGGTCTCCTCCTTGGGTGCTTGACCACTCTCCTTATTTAGCATACTTCTCACCACTCCCATGAGAAAGCTCAACTGATTCTGCAGCTGCTGATTCTCCTCTCTGAGTACTTGCTGGTCCAGACGCACTGCCTGTATGTCATTCATGACCTGCCCCAGCTGGCTTTGGATTTTCTCCAACTCAGTTTGTATCTGCTCCATTAGTCTGAGCTGCTCGATTCTGAGTCAAACCTGCAAACACAAGGGTTAGAAGACAAGCCCCGGCTCCATGCAAGATGAATTATGGGTGTCTGTACGTCCAGGAGATCACCCCTGATTCTGGTGTCAACGTGCCAACAAAGTGTCAATGCAATGATAAGACTGGATCCATTCATGGAAGAAAATATCTCATATTGCTCGGGACACCAGAATCAGAGTACGAAATGCGCCTGCAGCACAGACACATGCTAATGGAATGCAAACATGGATATGCGAACTAATGCAAAATGCAGGGATGCAACAATATATCCAGGTGGCTGCTGTGGAGATTCGGTATCAACAGTCACTGATGAGAAGGAAACCCCGGTGTAAAACCACTGATCTGATCTGTTGTGAATAACCATCTGGTAGGATCGAGATCAAAATTCTGCTCTGTCAAGAACGAAGGCCTGATAATAAAAACCCCGAATGCAAGATCAAGGAATATCTGTTGATGAAGTCTTCAGACCCCAAATCAAAAATCTGCCCTATCAAGAACAAAAATACAGCTGCTGATGAGATCTTCAAACCCCACCCAAAATCTGCCCTATCAAGAACAAACAACAACTGCTGACGAGATCCTCAGACCCCACTCAAAAATCTGCTCTATCAAGAACAAAATGCTGATGATAATACACTGATCAAAGCCTGCTCTATCAAGAACAGACAAACACCCGATGATAAGATCCTCTGATCAAACCCTTGCTCTATCAAGAACATCTCTGCAACTGAGAACCCAACATAACTGATTCACTGTCAAGAAAACCAGGTAGTCTGGAGGTCAAAGTTTCCTGCAATATCCCAACCCCACTCACAGGTATGATGGACCTAATCCACGGACAAAGGTACGGCATCCTATGCGGTCGTCAGCGTCACAGACTTTCATGAGTGACAATACGATTCCCAGAAGGAGTGGCATCGTCAAGTCATGAAGAGGCCTCTCTTAGCTGACTTCCAAGTGATCGGTCCCCAGAGTCGACAATCCTCACGTCTGGACTCCCCTCAGATCCTCAGGACCGGAAAGGAGCACCTCTGCAAGAATCTCGTCTGAGCGCAGATTTTCGTAGGGAACTGTGCCTGCTCAACAGACAGGTTCGTCTACTACTTCTCCACAACTATATCTAGGTGTGTACTCAAGCCCAGGTCCGGCTTTTCACTCACAGTAACATCCCTCTCCCACAGCAGCACAGATAATCATATCAACTGGAAATAAAATGCGGGAAGTAAAAATGCGGGAAGTAAAAATGCGATAAATAAACGCAACCCAACAAGCAAACACACAAACGATAGGATTGACTCGCGTAGGGGATGGGAAACGGTCCCAGCATAAGGGATGGGAAAAGTCCCTAGATGCTATACAGTCCCCAGCAGAGTCGCCAGCTGTCGCTTGCGCGAAAATAAGGTGCCGGCATGACAGAAGAGTCGCCACCTTTCGTTATTTATCCCTCAGAGCGGGAAAGGAAACGATCGGAAAAACCTGACGAATAAGGGTAAGACAAGGTCGTCGCAACCATTGTCTGGGTTCGGGAGTCGGTTACGCAAGGGGAAGGTATTAGCACCCCTCACGTCCGTCGTACTCGACGGGATCCTCGCTTGTGTGTTTACTTGGACGGGTTGGTTTTAATCTATCTACCTATCAAGGCTGGCTGAAAAAGAAAAGAAAAATGACTCGACAAAGCGTCGCACTTTATGCCTACGTATTCTCATCAGAGAATGAGAAATCAGAGTCAACGTAGTTCGGCTAACTACGGGTGGAGGTTGGGAAGGTTGCTCGCTAGGACGTCGCATCCTATGCCTACGTACTTTCATCTGGTATGAAAGATCAGAGCAAACGTAGTTCGGGAAACTACGGATTAAAATGACTCAACTAGGAGGGAGACTATCAAGTCCTACTGTTATCATGCCATGGATTCATCCTATGGTTGAGGTTTGAACAGGGAACTCCTAGATGTTGTCATGCATAGGTTTCAACCTAAAAGTCTATCATCAAATCCTTGTCAGAGGAAATGAGAGTCCTAAGGGATCATGTCAATGACACACCAAAACAGACAAAAGCATCAGCTTAACAGTAAAATGCATGCAATGCAAGTGAGAGAGGAAATGTGTGTGGGGCTTCAGCCTCCACAAGCTCATCTCGACCTCAAGCCAGTCATGAAATAACAGTAATCATACTGAAGATAATCAACATGCTATCAAGCAAATAACCAGATAAAAGAAGGGAAATGCCATCAGGCAAACAAACACACTTGAGAAAGAAAGAATCTACTCTCTAATCCTAACCCTAGCACAGAATCTAAATCAAGTCTAAGCAAAGCTCTCAAGCAAAACCTAACCAAGAGAACAATCCCAGCCTTCAAGCTTCAGAACCAGCTTACCAAAGAAAGGGAGCTAAGCAAGCAGACTCATAGGACCTTCCTCAGGAAAGCACTAGGAGGTGTATACTCAGGAGTCATATCCTATGTGGCTCAACCACTGTGATCAGTTTACATTCCTCCTCAGGAGAAACTAAACTCACAAGCAGGCTCCAACATCACTGGATATTTAGGAAATCCTATCTGAACTAGTGGAACTAAGTGAATAGACTCATAGGACCTTCCTCAGGAAAGTGCTAGGAGGCTTCCACTTAGGAGTTGTATCCCATGTGGCTCAACAACATGTGATCAGTTTACATTCCTCCTTAGGAGAAATTAAACTCACAAGTTGGCTCCAACATCATTGAATACTTGAGAAATCCTAGACAAACTAATGGAACTAAGTGAATAGACCCATAGGACCTTCCTCAGGAAAGTACTAGGAGGCTTCCACTTAGGAGTTGTATCCCATGTGGCTCAACAACATGTGATCAGTTTACATTCCTCCTCAGGAGAAATTAAACTCACAAGTTGGCTCCAACATCATCGGATGCTTAAGAAAGAGGTGAGAAGAAAGAATGAAAGACATTCATAGTGCCTTCCTCAGGAAAGTACCATGAACTTCCTTCAAACTTCAGGATCTCAAGCCTCACAGACTGGGAGCAAGACAAGCTCTGGGTCTCTGAATCTTGATCTACAATCTTCTCTTCATGATGCTCTCCATCAATATCTTCAAGGCAACACAAGCCCCACAACAAATTCCCCTCAATGAGTCCCAAAGGTGAACAGATAACCACAGGGGAGGCAAAATCAACAGGCAACTTCAGAAAATACCTAAAAATACTAAACTCATGGGGAAAAATCTAACAATTATTCACAAGGGTCCTCAACACCTACTCATAACATCTACAAAGGTCTCTACCTAAAAATCAAGATAAAACTCAATCAAAGAAAGTGATTCATCACCTAAGCACAATTCTAAACCCTAATTAGGATACCCTAAGTCTACCCTAATTAAACTAATCAAAATTTAATTCTAAAAATCTAGAAAAAATCCTATGGGGAACTATGATTCATCACCTAATTGCACAAAAAAGAATGGATTAAAAACCCTAAGGGAAGGTTCTAAAAAAATTCCTACAAAATCAAATACCAAATTAAGACTATTAAAAAGCTATTTATTTGGAAAATCTATTAAAAATATTAAACCTAAAAATAAAATCTCATTTTTATTTTTATAATTTTCTACACATTTTAATCTAATCATAGAAAAAAGAAGAAGTCAAAAATCATTCTTTATCATTTTTTAATGGATTAAACAAAACAGAAAAAAAATAGAAGAAACTAAAAGAAATAAAAATAACATGCAATGGGAGAGGGGTGTAATCAGTAGGTGGGTTAAGTGTTAAACGCGCTGGGCCTTTTAGCTGGGGGTGCGCGTAGCACCTGGGGTCAAGCCCATTAACATTCAGAATTTAATTAAATAAATCAATGGAAAAAAACTAAACCAGCGGTGCGAATAGAAGAGGTGTGTAGTTCATTTCGCGAATTGGGCCGTGATGGGGGTGGGGAAATGAAAACGCAAGCTAAGCCCATACGTTCACATTAAGTGAAACGCAGCACTTCATGTGCTTGTGAATTCCCTCCGCTCTCTAATTCAAACACAGCCACACGATTGAAGTCTTGGGTCAATGCTTCTGGCTAGATCCGACGGTCAATACGTGTCTTCTTCCTTGGCCATGTATTTAGGGTTTGAAACCTCCATTAACATGCAGCCTTCACGCGGTTCTTTCCAGCTCGCGGTTCTCACTCTCTACTCAACCAAATCACACGCTATAAAAATGAAAATTGCTTAGAATTTCTCCCTCTACACATGTGCACCATTGGTTTACTTTGAAACTCACTCTATCCTTAAAACCGCGAGCAACAACCTCTTGAAACCATGAGATGCTCTGAAACTTTTTCTCATAATTCTCACTAAAACCTATATGAATCTACTCTACATCTAATGGTAATAATTCTGAACCAAATGCCTAAGCTTCTAACACCCTAATCATGGAGTTCTATGCCAATCAAGATTCAAGCACCTGCACTAAATTGTCTCTAAACAGCACCAAAGTTATCTAAACTATCCTCCTAACATCCTAGATCAAGATTATGCTAATGAATCTACACGAATCTACTTAAATTAAGCAAGTGGAAGCAAAATGCACCTTGAGCAAAATGTGATGGATGATGAGGAATCTCTTGGATCTTGATCTTGTGAGGCTTGGATCTTGCTCTCCTTTTGCTCTAGATGATTCTGTATGCACGAGTTTGGAAGGAGAATACTTGTAGAGGATGAAATTCAAAGTTGCTTGAAATTGAAGAAAGCTCTTTAATGGCAATGTAACTCTCTCTTTCTCCTCTGACTTGGCTCAAGTTTCACCAACCTTTAACACTCCTCATGGCATTCTTTTTATAACAATTGATGGATGCTTCTAGATTCATCTAGAATGGGGTGGAAACTTCATGAAAGTCTCATGTGATGATAAGTTGGTTATCTCATCTCCCATGTGCCATGCCTTGCAATTTTGTCTCAAATTCTCCTTACATGAGTTATTGAGAAGGGATGAGTGAAAAACAAGTTCATTTGTTGCTTATGTAGGGTTTTTCAACATTGCCTTCTTATGCAAGCAACAAATTTCCAAAGGAAGTCCATTTTTGGAGCCTTAAATGAAAAATCTATTTAAACCAAAGTTCTTAAAATGGTTTTTCCAATCAAAATGATATATTGGATGACCTATTTTGGATTTGTGGATCTCCCAAATCACTTTTCAATTTCAACTTTTCAAAGTTATAAGTCATTTTTAGTTCATTTTTGACCAATCATGGAATCTCATGCTATGAGCTTTTTCAACAATTTGTGACCTTCTTTCTAGACTTAAAATCACATTTTGAGCAACTTTCATGTTTTGAGTTTTTCCATTTGAGGCTTGGAAATAGGAGTTTTAGGCATTGGCTAAAATGACCTATAACTGACAAATGACCAAAATACCCCTGCCTTGTTCAAACCATAAGTTGAGTTCCACAAATCCAATCAAGGACTTCTACCACTCAAATTAAAGCTAAGAAGATCCTCTTCAACATTCATGTTTACCAAGAAACCATAGGAATCCTCCTACTAGGGCAAAAGTTGTCTGCAAGTTGGGTGACTTTCAAGGACCCAAATTCACACACCTCTGCTGACCTGTAATTTGTCAAAACCATAACTTGAGCTCTGTAACTCCTATCAAGGACTTCCACCACTCAAATTAAAGCTAAGAACAAGCTCTACAACATTCATGTTGTGGGGAAGATGAGATATCAATCACATCTAGTGCTAAAACTGCCTGGAAGATAGGGATAAAATTAGGGTTTTCTCACTGACAATCCTCAGAAACCCTAGCTCAAAACTTCTCAAACTCCTCAATCATGATGAGTTGGTCTAGGAATCATATTTACAACATCTCTATGCATCATTCCATGATCTCATGGCCCTTGGATTGAGTCTCAACCTTCTCCAAATCTTCAGTTAGTTTAGGGTTGACCCAGTCAAAACCCTAATTCTACCATTCATGGTTGAATCTTCTGAATTCTTGCACAATGACTTCTCTGGCATTCATGATGGCTATCAAGACATCTCATAAGCTTTCTCAAAACATCAAGTTTATTCTTAAAGTCTCAGAATCATCTGAGGAGCACCCACAACTTTCAAACTGTGAAGCACACAACCCTGGTTTTAAACCACTTCTCTGAGGGATCTCTTGAACTTTTTGATGAAGGCATCAACTTTCAAACACTCAATGAATGAATAATTGTTGGTCAAATTTTGGGGTGCAACACATAGCATACACAAAGCATATAGATAGATAGCATGACATATGCATTTTGCATCCTTTGTGTTTGTTTTATTCTGTCGCTTTGGTCGTAGTTATCCCCGAGTGGTTGGGCGCGTCTTCTCCCTCCAATTAGATTCGTCAGCCCTAGGCAGAAAAAACATAATATTTTTGTTTCCCCACGAAGATTGATCCTCGTGGAAGGCGGTTGTTTTAGTACATCTCATTTGAGTTCATACCTCAATGTTCGAGTCTTGTTTAACAGTTTCTCTTCAGATAAGTTTCCATCAAGTGACATCTCCTCAGAGAAGTCAAGGGCGTCTATCACATTAGTCTCTCTTTATTTGAGAAGACATACTTTACAATTCAACCGGCTCGCATCTCTCCTGAAGATCCCCGGTGAAGTTCTACAATTTACAATTACAAATTACATCCACAACAACAGAGTACATTACAACTTACATCAACAAAAATTACAATCTACAGAGTTCTACAATTTACAACGACATTTACATCAACATCTACAGTCTACAACGACAACTACAAATTACAATGATTCTACAATCTACAAAATTTTCAACATTTCGAGTAGAGACTGAGACCAGCTCATGGTTCCCATACCATGACGCTCAGGGAGGTTCATACCATGACGCTCAGGGAGGTTCTGAGACAGCCTATGTCCCATTAGTGGAATTCTAATGAAACCTTATAAAAATACAGAAAAATTTGAAATTTTTAAAGGACAATACTTAATTATTTAAAAACATACTGTTTCACATACATATGCTTCAAATATATTTTACAGAGTTTGACACCGTTAAGACTAGCGGCCTTGCCACATAGATAAAACATAAAATAAAAGTACAGAAAGGAAACCAAAAAGAAAGCATACCAAAAGGGACCTCCTAAGTCCAACAAGACTGACACTTATACTGACTGTAGTAGTAGGGATGTGATTAGCGTTTGACAAAACACTAACAGCTCCCAATCTAGATGTTATAGTAACACATCTCCACGTCACTTCATATCCTTTCCTTCTGAGTTGTCGGGAAGTACGCAAGATTCGAGCTCATCGTCTGATCGTCATAAAATAATCCAAAATGCAAAACAAAAATGACACAGGGCTAAGATTCATGTACAAGTTTAAAAGTGGGAATGAATGTGTAAAATAATAATATATATGGAAACCATATTTATACAAACAAGCGTATCTTATACCCACAATTACATATACTTTATTTATTCTAATGCATCCCTGAACTATATGCTGACTCAGGCCACTAAACGCTGTCAATGATATCTATCCCATTTACCAAGATCAGATATCACTAGACCACATGCCACCAACGTACTCCCAATTACCAAGAGCTACGCCACCTAACTTCACATGGAGCCTAGGTGTTATAAGTCGATCGTCCCTGAGAATTCAGGCCAAGAACCTTGTCTTGCCTAGCATGCATAGATAATAATCCCCGTCGGGATTGCAGGCGACTGATCAACCTCGTGCGTCCCATACCGCACGGCGGTGGACTTACACATTCCTTAATGCAAGTCTATATGATCACTCACTCATCTTGTGGCAACTCTTAGCCATAAGTATTAAGTTAATAATGGGGAATTATCGTATCAACTTTTCAAGTTATACTTATTATCTAGATACTTAGGTTGAGTACCAAATCCATCCAATGTCTTGCCATATTTGATCTTTGTCCTTACATAATAAGTTCAGTTTGTATAATGGGTAATTGTATGGTTAACTTCCCAGGTAAGAGAGGTGGACTGTAAACGGCATAGTCGACCAAGTCTTTCCTTAGCCAGAACCCAACCAAATATAACTACTCATTGTATCCAACTTTCCTTATGTTAATGGGGATCAATTACTTAATATCTAGCAATGTTTTTCTCTCATTAACCGATTATTTCCTTAATCTATCAATCACAATCATTCAAGTATAAATAAAATAAACAATTATAAAATTAACCGAATAATGCAAGCACAATACAATACCAAATTGTCAAAGATTATTCCTATGATAATTAATTAAGGCCGGCGTAACCTCGCCTAGTGATTTGTGAAAATCATTATTTGAGAATAGGCTCTCCTTAATTATTTATCGCTAGTAGGGCTTAGGTCACCACTACACACATATATATTAAGTTATTTTACGCTAACCGTCCCAATCGTATACGAAATCTTGCCCCCACCTTTTGTTGAGTGTTGTTGAAAGTCCACAAGTGTTGTCTTCGATCTTTGCCAAGAACCGATTACTTATGAAAATGATTTGGGCAGAACTTTGACGTATAAAACTCCCTTGAAACTTTAGAAGAACTTTTACCACAAAATACTCTAAAGGTTACGAACCGATATCGTGGGAACTTCGATAACTAAAACTAATATTGCTATATGAAGAAATTAGAGAAGGAAAGAAGTAAAGAAGTAAGAAAGATGATTTGTGATTGAATGAATGAAAATGGGGTGGAAGAGACCCCTATTTATACTAGTTGTAAAATATTAAAATAACATAATTTATCATCTTTTGCCCATACCTTCCAACTTTTCAACTCTTGCTAGTAAATATGTCTCTATCAAATATTTACTAATCTTTCATCAATAGTGCTTTAGGTGTTCTAGTATGACTTTGTGAAAATAATTTATGACAAAGGTATGGGAGCTTGATTTCATGACATAATATTATGTAGGATATTAATAGAAAATGAGATATATATTTCTTTTATAAAAAGTAAAATGTTAATAATATTAATAATAATAAAAATAGTAAAAAGGATAGTTATTTGATATTTTTATTGTCTTAAGATTATTTTATTTATTAATTGGTTTATAGAGTAAAATGATAATATTCAAATAAAATAAAATCAATTAATAATAACAAAACAAGAACAACAATAATGATAATAATAATATGAATAATTAATTAACTTAAAGTTAAGGGTTTTAAGTACCAATTTAAATTTCAAAGTTTAGTTTATAAAATGAAACGATGATATTCAAATTGAAGAATAAAAGTAATAAATATAAAAAGTAATTAATTAATAAATTAATTATTATAAGTGTTAGTTTCAACATTTAATTTTTAATAACTAGCATTGTTAAAATCTCAAATCTAACTAGATATATTATTTAGTGTATGGAAAAATTAGGATGTTACATTACCACCCCCCTTAAAAGAAATTTCGTCCTCGAAATTTAGCGTACCTAAAACATATGTGGATACTTCTGACGCATGTCTTCTTCTCTTTCCCAAGTAGAATCACCAGTTACATCATCCCACACGACTCTAACCAATGGTATTTGCTTTCCACGAAGTTCTTTAATACGATGATCTAAGATCTTGACAGGTATAGCCTCATATTCCAAATTATCTCTAAGTTCCACAGTTTCAGGCTCAATGACATGTGAAGGGTCCGGATAATACTTCCTCAGTTGTGATACATGAAATACATCATGAAGATTAGACAAGTTTGGCGGCAAAGCAATGTGATACGCTACAGGTCCAATCCGCCGTAGAATTTGAAAAGGCCCGATAAACCTTGGTGTTAACTTCCTAGTTTTGATTGCTCGTGCAATTCCCGCCCTAGGAGTTACCCTAATGAACACGTGATCTCCTGCCTCGAACTCCAAAGGTCTTCTCCTCTTATCATTATAACTCTTTTGACGGTCCTGTGCTGCCTTCATTTTTTCTCTAATAAGTTTAACCTGATCTGTCGTTTGTTGCACGAATTCTGAACCCAATATTTTATTTTCTCCAACCTCATACCAACATAAAGGTGTACGACACTTTCTTCCGTATAATGCTTCATATGGAGCCATGCCGATACTTGAGTGAAAACTATTGTTGTAAGTAAACTCAATCAATGGTAAGAACTCGTCCCAACTTCCTTTGTGTTCAAGAGCACAAGCTCTCAACAAATCCTCTAACGATTGAATCGTCCTCTCAGACTGGCCATCCGTTTGGGGATGATAAGCTGAACTTAACCTCAGTTTTGTTCCTAACTCTAAATGCAACTGATGCCAAAAATTTGATGTGAATCTGGGATCTCTATCACTGACTATACTTGAAGGTATTCCATGCAATCTAACAATCTCCTTTACATATACCTGAGCTAGTCTCTCTAATTTAAACGTCTGGTTGATGGGAATGAAATGTGCACTCTTTGTCAACCTATCAATGATCACCCAAATTGCATCATGTTGTTTCTGAGTCTTAGGCAAAGCGGTTACAAAATCCATGGCTATTCCGTCCCACTTCCACTCTGGAATATCTAAAGGTTGTAGCAATCCGGCTGGCTTCTGATGTTCAATCTTTGCCTTCTGACATACCAAGCAACTTTGAACATATTCTGCTATATGTCTCTTCATTCCAACCCACCAAAACATTTTCTTCAAGTCTTGATACATCTTTGTGGCTCCTGGATGAAAACTCAACTTACTTTTGTGGCCCTCTTCCAAAATCAACTTTTGAATATCCTGATTTTGAGGTACACACAACCTTTCTTTAAACCTTAGGATTCCATCACTCCTTATGTTAAACTCTCCATTTTGACCATTTCTTATATTTTCCTTTATGCTCACTAGACGGTCATCAAGTTGTTGTTCATCTTTGATCCATTTCAGAAATTCATTAGACACGACAATAGCGCCTATGAATATACTTCCTTCATTGTGATGTACTCCTAAGTTTAAATCCACGAATTTGTCAATCAACTCTTCTTCCTTCAACATCATTGCAGATACATGAAGTTTCTTTCGACTCAAAGCGTCTGCTACAACATTGGCCTTTCCGGGATGATATTGCAACTCAAAATCATAGTCCTTCAAGAATTCCATCCAGCGCCTTTGTCTCATGTTTAAATCTTTCTGATCAAATAAATGCTTCAGGCTTTTGTGATCACTTAACACAGTGAACTTTGATCCATAAAGATAATGC
This sequence comes from Lathyrus sativus, assembly GCA_963859935.3. Classification (NCBI taxonomy): domain Eukaryota; kingdom Viridiplantae; phylum Streptophyta; class Magnoliopsida; order Fabales; family Fabaceae; genus Lathyrus; species Lathyrus sativus. The sequence continues at coordinate 597,858,771 of OZ012738.1, read as the reverse complement.
CTCCAAATCTTTAAGGCAAACACAATTGCCGCTAACTCTAGGTCGTGAGTTGGGTAGTTCCTCTCATGCACCTTCAATTGTCTTGATGCATAAGCTATCACTTTCCTTTCTTGCATCAACACACACCCAAGACCTTGATATGACGCATCACAATACACATCAAAATTTCCTAATGGGTCTGGTAAGATGAGTATTGGTGATGAAGTCAATCTTTCCTTTAGCTTCTGAAAACTTTCTTCACACTCTTTAGTCCATTCAAAGTTTTTACCTTTCCTCGTTAACTGAGTCATGGGCAAAGCGATCTTTGAAAATCCTTCAATGAACCTCCGATAATATCCAGCTAGTCCAAGAAAACTTCGAATCTCGCCAACATTCTTTGGACTCTCCCACTTTGTTATTGCTTCGACTTTACTTGGGTCTACTGCAATACCTTCTTTACTAATTACATGACCAAGAAATTGTACCTCCTTCAACCAAAATTCACATTTCGAGAATTTCGCGTACAATTGAAGGTCCTTTAATATCTGTAGCACAATTCTCAAATGTTCTCTGTGCTCTACCTCATTCTTGGAATAAATCAGAATGTCATCAATGAAAACTACAACAAATTGATCTAAGTATGACCTAAAGATCCTATTCATGTAATCCATGAATACTGCTGGAGCATTAGTCAAACCAAATGGCATAACTAAGTACTCATAGTGTCCATAACGGGATCTAAAAGCTGTTTTTGGAATATCATCTTCCTTCACCCTGATCTGATGATATCCAGACTTCAAGTCAATCTTTGAGAATACTGATGCTCCTTTTAACTGATCCATCAAGTCGTCGATTCTAGGCAAAGGATACTTGTTTTTCACAGTGGCTTTATTGAGTTGTCTGTAATCCACACAAAGTCTAGAAGAACCATCCTTCTTCTTCACAAACAAGATTGGAGCTCCCCATGGCGATACACTTGGTCTAATAAATTCTTTCTCTAACATCTCGTCTAATTGTTTCTTTAACTCCGCAAGCTCTGAGGGTGACATTCGATAAGGAGATATAGAAATTGGTCCAGTTCCTGGAACCAAGTCTATAGAAAATTCCACTTCCCTAACCGGTGGTAAACCTGGAACTTCTTCTGGAAAGACTTCCGGGAATTCACAGACTACGGGAAAATTTTCCACACTAGGGGTTTCTCCTACTGACATGGAGAATAGCATCATAAAACTTTGAGTGAGGGTTTCAGCTTTGCTGATTTCTCCACTATCTTCTCCAAATGTAAAAATTTTCTCCTTGCATCTCAAGTTGACATCGTTGGCTGATAACCAATCCATTCCTAAGATGACATCTAGGTCTTGTAGCGGGAGTACCACAAGATCTACTAAGAATCTTCTATTTTCTAAGATTATTGGACAGTCTACACAGACTGAATAAGTTACCATTCTTTCTCCCGAGGGAGTTGTGATAGTCAACTTATAATCGTGATCAACAATTTCGAATCCCAAAAATTCAGCACAAGAGGTAGATATAAAAGAATGTGTAGCTCCTGAATCGAATAAAACTGATACCAACTTATCTCCAATTAAACACATACCTTGAATTAACCCAGCTGACTTTGAGATCTCAGCTCCTCTAATTGTAAATACTCTTCCTGTGGTTGGCTTATTTTGATTCTGAGGTCTCTGACCAACACTTGGGCCTCCATTTCTTGCTCTCCCTATGTTGTTATTGTTTATTAGGCCGCTCCTCTGGCCTGTTGGTTGACTTTGTCCTTGGGGACAATCTTTGAGAAAGTGGCCTTTCTGACCACAGCGAAAACAAGTTCCAATATTTCTATTTGGACAATCTTTGTTAAGATGTGCCCCTCCACAGCTGTAACACTTGAACATTAACCTTCTAGAATCCTGGTTATGATAAGGTGTAGGCCTTTGATATGGCCTACCCCCTCGTTGGATTCTTCCTCCGTGGCCTCGGTTAAAGTGGCCCTTGTGATTGTTGTTTTGGGTTGATCCTCCTGATCCATATTGATTCTTCCTATTGTCAATCCCTTCCAACTCCAGACACCTTTCTACTAGCTCACCAAAGCGCATAATATGCAGAGGTAAAACTGCCCTCTGGATATCATATTTCAATCCATCTTGATACTTTTCACACATCCATTCTTCCCTTGGATGCAAGCGGTAAAACTCAGAATACTTTAGCAAGGATTCAAACTTCCTAGTATATTCTCCCACCGTCATCACACCTTGACGTAGATTCTGAAATTCTCTCTCCTTCTCTTTCCTACATAACTTTGGAAAATACTTCCCCAAAAATTCTTCTTTGAACAAGGTCCAATTGATTTCTCTTCCTTCCTCTTCCAATAATCTATACTTTCCTCTCCACCAAGCTTCAGCATCGCCTGTCAGCATGAATGTTGCATAACCAACCCTTCTATTCTCTCTACAGTGAGTGAAAGAAAATATCTTCTCCATTTCTTGCAACCATTTCTCAGCACCCTCCGGATTAAAGTCACCACCAAACTGTGGTGGTTTTCCTTTCAGAAACGAGTTCAATCCTGTATCCTCATGCACCATTTCCCTTTGTTGTTGCTGAAAGAGTTGATGATCTCGAGTGATTTGCAGGATTTGAGCATTTTGTTGTGTTTGAACTAACACAGCTGCAGCAAGTTCACGAACATCTCGAGTGTCAGCTTGAGAGTTCGTTCCAGTTTGGGAATGATCTTCTCGTCCAATGGGAATGGTAGGTGCTCCTTCAGGAGTAACTTCATCACTCGCATTCCTACGTATACCTCTAGTAGTGCCTCTAGCAGCACTCCTACCACGCCTCGCACCTCTGACGTTCTGAACCATAACTTCCTGAAAAGGAATAGTTATTAGGTTCAATCATTCACAAGACATAAAGAACATAACAATTATGTATATTTATATCCCAATGAATGATTCATCGATAAGGATTTTTATCAAGTCTCCCACAGGCAAGGGATAATTGTGTCTAAAATGTTGAATTAATATCTTAAATATAACTAGAATTCAGGAAAACATAATCAACATTTAATGTATAAACAAAAATGTATCAATTTATTTAATAACAACGATTACAAAAATCGTGACCATGTCTCATTCAAAAACCTCTACTTGTAAACCAAGCTAAGACTAATAGTGGTAAAACTATAATTATCATTATTGCTACGAAATCTTTACCTAATTCTTCATGCTTGATGATACCAATAACAAACAAAATAATGACAAGAAGAGTGATGAATAAAAGAAAGGATTTAGCCATTTGAAAGGTATAGATAAATATTTAGGAATTGATATGAAAATAATGGATGGGTGTGAAGTATTTATAAAGTGAATTTTGTGAAGTGTCCGTTACGTTACCGTTGGGTTTGTGACCGTTGGGGAGGAAAAATAAAGTGTGCTAAATAAGTTTCCTAGACCATTATACTAGAAGGCTCTCAAGATGAAGACTCAATGCACAGAAGAAAAGTTATCATCCAGTTTGGAATCCAACTTGATACAGTCAGTATAATTCTAGACACTTACGGTCCGAGCTGAATCGACCAGCTCTGATACCATTAAATGAGACAGCCTATGTCCCATTAGTGGAATTCTAATGAAACCTTATAAAAATACAGAAAAATTTGAAATTTTTAAAGGACAATACTTAATTATTTAAAAACATACTGTTTCACATACATATGCTTCAAATATATTTTACAGAGTTTGACACCGTTAAGACTAGCGGCCTTGCCACATAGATAAAACATAAAATAAAAGTACAGAAAGGAAACCAAAAAGAAAGCATACCAAAAGGGACCTCCTAAGTCCAACAAGACTGACACTTATACTGACTGTAGTAGTAGGGATGTGATTAGCGTTTGACAAAACACTAACAGCTCCCAATCTAGATGTTATAGTAACACATCTCCACGTCACTTCATATCCTTTCCTTCTGAGTTGTCGGGAAGTACGCAAGATTCGAGCTCATCGTCTGATCGTCATAAAATAATCCAAAATGCAAAACAAAAATGACACAGGGCTAAGATTCATGTACAAGTTTAAAAGTGGGAATGAATGTGTAAAATAATAATATATATGGAAACCATATTTATACAAACAAGCGTATCTTATACCCACAATTACATATACTTTATTTATTCTAATGCATCCCTGAACTATATGCTGACTCAGGCCACTAAACGCTGTCAATGATATCTATCCCATTTACCAAGATCAGATATCACTAGACCACATGCCACCAACGTACTCCCAATTACCAAGAGCTACGCCACCTAACTTCACATGGAGCCTAGGTGTTATAAGTCGATCGTCCCTGAGAATTCAGGCCAAGAACCTTGTCTTGCCTAGCATGCATAGATAATAATCCCCGTCGGGATTGCAGGCGACTGATCAACCTCGTGCGTCCCATACCGCACGGCGGTGGACTTACACATTCCTTAATGCAAGTCTATATGATCACTCACTCATCTTGTGGCAACTCTTAGCCATAAGTATTAAGTTAATAATGGGGAATTATCGTATCAACTTTTCAAGTTATACTTATTATCTAGATACTTAGGTTGAGTACCAAATCCATCCAATGTCTTGCCATATTTGATCTTTGTCCTTACATAATAAGTTCAGTTTGTATAATGGGTAATTGTATGGTTAACTTCCCAGGTAAGAGAGGTGGACTGTAAACGGCATAGTCGACCAAGTCTTTCCTTAGCCAGAACCCAACCAAATATAACTACTCATTGTATCCAACTTTCCTTATGTTAATGGGGATCAATTACTTAATATCTAGCAATGTTTTTCTCTCATTAACCGATTATTTCCTTAATCTATCAATCACAATCATTCAAGTATAAATAAAATAAACAATTATAAAATTAACCGAATAATGCAAGCACAATACAATACCAAATTGTCAAAGATTATTCCTATGATAATTAATTAAGGCCGGCGTAACCTCGCCTAGTGATTTGTGAAAATCATTATTTGAGAATAGGCTCTCCTTAATTATTTATCGCTAGTAGGGCTTAGGTCACCACTACACACATATATATTAAGTTATTTTACGCTAACCGTCCCAATCGTATACGAAATCTTGCCCCCACCTTTTGTTGAGTGTTGTTGAAAGTCCACAAGTGTTGTCTTCGATCTTTGCCAAGAACCGATTACTTATGAAAATGATTTGGGCAGAACTTTGACGTATAAAACTCCCTTGAAACTTTAGAAGAACTTTTACCACAAAATACTCTAAAGGTTACGAACCGATATCGTGGGAACTTCGATAACTAAAACTAATATTGCTATATGAAGAAATTAGAGAAGGAAAGAAGTAAAGAAGTAAGAAAGATGATTTGTGATTGAATGAATGAAAATGGGGTGGAAGAGACCCCTATTTATACTAGTTGTAAAATATTAAAATAACATAATTTATCATCTTTTGCCCATACCTTCCAACTTTTCAACTCTTGCTAGTAAATATGTCTCTATCAAATATTTACTAATCTTTCATCAATAGTGCTTTAGGTGTTCTAGTATGACTTTGTGAAAATAATTTATGACAAAGGTATGGGAGCTTGATTTCATGACATAATATTATGTAGGATATTAATAGAAAATGAGATATATATTTCTTTTATAAAAAGTAAAATGTTAATAATATTAATAATAATAAAAATAGTAAAAAGGATAGTTATTTGATATTTTTATTGTCTTAAGATTATTTTATTTATTAATTGGTTTATAGAGTAAAATGATAATATTCAAATAAAATAAAATCAATTAATAATAACAAAACAAGAACAACAATAATGATAATAATAATATGAATAATTAATTAACTTAAAGTTAAGGGTTTTAAGTACCAATTTAAATTTCAAAGTTTAGTTTATAAAATGAAACGATGATATTCAAATTGAAGAATAAAAGTAATAAATATAAAAAGTAATTAATTAATAAATTAATTATTATAAGTGTTAGTTTCAACATTTAATTTTTAATAACTAGCATTGTTAAAATCTCAAATCTAACTAGATATATTATTTAGTGTATGGAAAAATTAGGATGTTACAGGTTCTACATTAGAGACTGAGACCAGCTCATCGTTCCCATACCATGATGCTCGGGGAAGTTCTACAACTACAACAACACCTACAACTTCAACAACATTTACAACTTACAAGCTCTACAACGAACTACATCTATAGTTTGCAATGACATCTACAATCTACAAAATTTACAACCCCCTGTCAAGGTGCTCTCACGAGTTTTCATCATTTCGGGAAGAAACTGAGACCAGCTCATGATTCCCACATCATGACGCTCGGGGAAGTTCTACAACTACAACAACATTTACAACGACATCTATAACGACAATCATTCGAACATCTTATAGTTCCTGGTTAATCTCGGCAGTAGATTCCCAGAAGACCTCGGCAGTAGGTAGTTCCTGGTTAATCTCGACAGTAGATTCCCAGAGGACCTCGGCAGTAGGTAGTTCCTGGTTAATCTCGGCAGTAGATTTCCAGAAGACTTCGTCAGAAGTATGTCTCCAGCAGATTTCAACACAGAATCTCGGTAGTAGATTCCATGAAATTTTAACAGTAAATACTTTGGCAAAAGTATTCTCAATTACAGTTACAAGTCTTGACAGTAGACTTCTACAGAGGATATCTTGAATCAATTACATTTGACATATACAGTAAATTCTTCAAGTGAAGTCCCTCACGAAGTTCTTTACGAACACTTTGTGATTGTCAATCTTTCCCCATGGAGTCTCGCTCTGATAAACCCGTTCTTCCCGTGTATCGAGTCTAGTTGTTCCCCTGTGACATCATTTCCTCGCAAGACCGTCTATCCTGCATTCTCATATCATTTGCACATCATACGCATTTGGTGGAATCTTAGGGCCAAAAATTCGTGCAGTGTTGTATTTAAGTCCCTCCTATCTCGTCGAGACGGAGATTTCGATCTCCATATCTCTGAATAGAAGTAACTTAAATAGGGGCATCTGTTGCACCCCAATTTTTGACCATAAGGTCCCACCTCTTTTGCGCGTTTTCTATTGTTATTTTGGACTTTATTTTAATATTTATGTTTTTACGGCTAACCAATTTGTGCGTATGCAGTAATTTCAAATGGAGATAATATCCATTCTTCTTTCTTAAATACCCCACGACGTGGCCAACTGAGCCTGTTTCAGATCGATTACGGGGTTTTATTAGTTTTCCCCAACATCTCTTAAAATCATCAACGTCGGCCCCTGAGGAGAAGTGGTTTTTATTTGACATAATCAATTGAGGACTGTTCGTAGTCATTTAAAGCTTCATTAAGTCAAAGTGCTTCACGTTGATTATGGACGAGGATCTTATCAGAATGAACACGATTAATTTATGTCCTAACTAATGGATTCATGAGTCAAGTGTGATTTCAAGCAAGTCAAGTTCATAAGCATTCCTTTTTTTTTTGCTGAAGGTTTTGACTTAGGTTGGTTGTGAGTTTCCTGAGATTTAATGGCAGAGGTATCGCTAATTGAGAAACCCTAACAGCAACCACAAAAACATCACGAAAAAACCCCAAAATTCCCCAAGTCAAAAACGCAAATCGAAAAAAAAGTGAACTTATCTCGTGATATCCCCCGCCGTCGCCGGAAATCGCAAAGCCATCACCCCGTCAAGACTTTCGAAACTCTATCACCATCCTTCGCCACTGAGACCATCGCGCCGGAAGCTCTCATTTCGCCTTTTCCCAGTTTCCACTTCGAAACCACCATCGGAAACCCTTGCGGAAGACGTCAAGCCGTGATATTTCTTTAACATTAATCTTCTTTTTGTTGTGTTTCTATGTAGGAGAATGAAGGGAAGACGAAGCGGAGAAGAGGAAATAGCCGCAGAAAGAAAGAAGACGGAGGGAGACAACGCAAGAGAGATTGAGAAGGGGGTCGGAGAAGGCGCGATCGGAGAAGGGGAGATTGGGGGGGAATTTAGGTTTTTCGTGTTTTTTTTATTATTTACTTTATTTCGTTTACTGATGTAATAATAACACTAATCACACACCACACTCACTAAACACACACATCATCTATTAATCACCCTTACAATCTTAATTAACCCTTTTTTACCCAATCAACACATTAAACCTTTTCCAAATCAGTTTTTTTTTAAAAATAAATCAAATTAACAGATATTTTATTAACTAATTAATATAATATTAATTTTTTTTAATGAAATTAACTATTTATTTTTTTAAATCAATTGTCTAATTAATCAACCATCTAGTTAGTTTTTTTTAATAGACTTAAACCTTTTATAAATAATAATATACCCTTTTTTTGAAATTATCTCACACTTAAAACAACTTTTAAAATAAATTAATAACTTTTAAATCTAAATTAACTTTTATCTCTTATGATAATATCTAAAAACCATTTTTTTTATTATTTAATAAATCCTATTTATTTAAAATAAATTCACATCCTAAAACCTCTTGCTAATAAAATTAAGTTGACATCTTTTTTAAAATCAACTTCATCAACTATTTCTTTTTTAAATTATCAATCCAACTTTTAAAAACCCAAACAACCCTTTTATAAATCCAAATTAAAACCAATACGTCTAAAAATCAAATCAACATTTTTATTCAAACTAAAAATCAAAATCAAACGATTAAAATCAAATAACAGCGTAAAAACACAACCTAATCGTGCACATTCACATTCACGACACAACACACTTGTACACCTAGCGCTTTCATGCGTATGTTTGTTTTTATCTATTCTTATTTATTCACAGTTCACACACTCACTTAGCGCTTTCATGCGTTCGTGTATGTCTTTACTTATCTGCTTTATCCGCAATTTACATTATCACATTTATATTGCTGCATAGCATTCCGTCCAAAGGAAGATCCTACACATGATTCAAAAATCGTGTGTAGTGCACATCATTTGCATCATTCCCCCACACGATCCTTGATCCCATTCAAGGTGATCACTTAAGATAGATCCTACCCCATAGGAAGGACCTTGTCTTTATCTTTACAACTTAGACAAACAAACAATCAACAATACAATACAAACTTTTCAAACACATTAGAGAATAGATGTTAATCATCTTAAGCGAGATAGAATCACCACCCCACAACAATACAATCAAGCCGTAGGGACTTTTCCTTAAGAGAAATAAAGGCATACTCGTCAATCAATCCGAGTACTTAAGCCCTTTTCTTAAGACGATGCAAAGACTATTTTCCTACAACCTTTTACACTTGTGGCGATTACATCTCCCTTAAAATGAAGACTCATCTCTTCTCCCAAACCCAATCAAAACAACTACCCTAAACCCGTAGGAACTTTGACCACAGTCAAAGAGCTCCTCTAACCCTTGAGGGGAACTACAAATACTCTGATTCCACTCCCGTAAGAATATGTAGGCATAAGATGCGACATCTTATCGAGTATACTTAGAAATAAACCACTAGGGTCTTTCAACCTTAAGCAGATAAACTCTTAGCAATAAACAATATAAAACAAGAGGTTCCTGTAGAGTACTACAGAAACTTAGGATGCTAGTACCTTCCCTAAGTTTAACCAACCCCCGAACCTAAAACTCTCTAGCTTGCATATGCATTGCATTATGGGAATTTCGATCTTTATCCCTTCCTTTGGACAAATCAAAGTTCGGTTGCAAATTGAATTAACGATTCAAACTAACCAATAGTTTGGTATCCAAATTTCACCGCGACAATATTAGTTTAGAAAATCAATCATTAGCTATAAAAAAATTTCAATAAAAATCTTTTTTTTTTATAAAACAATACACATGTTGTTATGAATTTTAGATTAGTTTTAATTTGAGAAATTAATGTGCATGATTAACACTTTTATTTCCTTAGGTTTTCATACTTAAAAATCTCTGTGCTTGATTCATATCCCTGACTGGTTGATTGATCAAAGTATTCTTTGATCAGTTAATAATTTGATATTTGTTTGATCTCCTTGTCCAGTCAAGTGATCATAATCCTCTTGGTTACTTAGTGGTACCATGCCTTGGTATTTGTACTACATTGGATCATTCAAGTTCAAGACTTCACATGCAAGACACTGCAGATAGATTGAACATCAAGACCCTAGCCATTGTTGAGGTTCATCCATTTCTTTTCCTTATTCACTTAAGACTAAATTCTTTTGTAAATAAATTCTAAAACACATATAAATACAATGTGAATTGTGCGCCACAAGCCTTAAGTGGTGGAGAAGGAAAAAGATGGATATATTCATACCCTTGTTCTGAATACCTTTGGATACGGGACACTTCACCCATTTGTTCAAAGTATTTATCTCCACTCATAGAATTTAGTGCAATTTAAATCAAGACAATACTCTTTCAAAGCTAAAATCAATCTCAACTCACCAAACTCAATTTTCTGCCTTAGGGCATTAAAAAGCCTTTTCAAAAAGTACATGTTATTTTCGATCTACCGTAAACAAACAACACTTAAGTCTCTCACACGGGAGTATGCAAGCAACATTTAAATGCTAGAATGCGAACGGTAACATTGCTCACTAAAAACAATCAACAAACACTCATTTTCTACCTCAAACTATGGAGCTCTGGTTTCCTTATTGCACTATGAGGATATGTAGCCACAAGATAAGGAAATCTTGCCGAGCACACTAATTAAAAACTCTTTTTTCCTTCTTTCACAAGTAACCTTTAAATAATAACACTCACCAGTGCAAAGAATAATCAAAACGGTTCTTGTTTAGTACAACGGATGTGAGGGGGGCTAATTCATTTCCCTTTTATAATCGACATCCGAACCCAAGCTTGGTTGTGACGCCCATTTTCTTCACCTTTTGGGATTTTATCGATATTTTCCTTTTTCTTTGGAATAAATAAAGTTTGTTGGTAACTTTGTACGCGTAGTGACAACAATAACCATTGTCGTGTATCTTTCCAACTTGTTACAATAGTATATTTAATTGATCAACAACATTTTTGACTGTGTTTTTGGGTGTTTTATTGGAAAATCTTGTGTAGTTGAATCCTATTTTTTGCATTTTTTCTGTCATATTTATGTTTTCATTTAGATTCTGATGAAAAAGACGAGACAACTAATTGGATTTAAACCAGGACAGGTTTGAAGAAAGTTGCATAAGAAAGGGGTATTTGGTACAAAAACCAAAGCCCAATATGTTATGGTTGTAGCAAAAATTAATGGCAGTAGTGGATCCTTATTTTCTTACCTTTTTTATCCTTAGTACAAGATACCAGAATGAGATATGGTCTGCCTAGAGCCACTGCTACGACACATAGTGCACCAAAAGGTTGCCTCAGATTCCATATTGACAACATATGTTTTTGAAGGCCATTCAATTTCTGGTTGTTTCAACTATTTCATTCATGCATCAAAGGCTTATTACAGAAATTTAAGTCATTCTTAATGGACATTAGGCCTAGATTAATTTGTTGGAATTTGTTTCTTCAAGAGTTTGATCTGGAAATCGAGGATAAGAAGGATATTGAGAATATGGTTGCAAATCACTTATCTAGGTTGACTGGCGTGAGATAAGAAGAGTTTCCTCTAAATCACATTTTTCCTGATGATAAGTTATTTGCGTTAATACAGAGCTAAGTGGCTTGGTATGCTGACTTAATCAATTAGATTGCGGTCGAAGTCATACCTCCATATATGAAATATCAGCAAAAGAAAAATAAATATTTTTTGACTTAGGAAATTATTAGTGGAACTGGCCACTACATTTTTAGAGATGAGTTGACAAACTTTTTGGAAGGTGCGTTCCTGAAGAAGAGATGGAGAATTCCATGACTCATTTCCATGCTTCTGCCTACGATGGACATGGTAGTACAACTAAAACTATTTCTAAAATACTCCAGGCTGGTCTATATTAGCCAAGCCTCATCAAGGATATGCACTTATTTATTAAAAAGTGTGACCAGTGTCAACACACTGGATATATTTCCAAAATAAATGAGATGCCTTTAAATAACATCCGAGAAGTAGAGATATTTTTTGTTTGGTGATAGACTTGATTGGGTCATTTCCTTGTTCCTTAGGGAATCAAGACATTCTTGTGGTAGTCGACTATGTTTCTAAATGGATTGAGGCAGTAGCCTCTCATATAAATGATGCTCGAGTGGTGATTAATTTATTTAAGAAAATCATCTTCCTAGGATTTTGTGTGCCTAGGCGGATGATAAGCGATGGAGGATCCCACTTCATTGCAAGACAATTTAAGAGCTTGTTGAAGAAATACAAGGTAAAACACGAAGTGGCAACACCCCACCATCTGCAAACTAGTAGCCAAGTAGAAGTTTCCAATAGGGAGATAAAAGCTATATTGGAAAAGATAATGTCCTTTTCTAGGAAAGACTTGGCCATGAACTTGATGATGCAGGCATATCGAATAAAATATAAAACATCAATTAGAATGACCCCATTTAGGCTTGTATATATAAAATCCTCTCACCTACCGGTGAAATTAGAACATATGGCATACTAAGAATTAAAGGCCCTAAATTTAAATTCCAAAGCCGCTAGTGAGAAGAGGAAGTTGCAACTCATTAAATTGGAAGAGCTGAGACTTGATGCGTATGATAAGGCCATGCTATATAAGGAAATAACTAAGAAATGGCACTACACGTGCATTTTGAATAGAAGCTTTAAAGAAGGAAAAATTTTCTTGATGTTTAACTCGAGATTGAAACTCTTTCTGAGAAAACTATGTTCATGATGGTTTTGACCTTTTGAAGTAATGAAGATGACACCGTATGGAGTTATTGAAGTATGGAGTGAGTCCACTAGTTCATTAAATGTGAACGAACATATATTCGTACATTATATGGAGGGGGAGATAGAAAAAGGGGGAGTGCATAACTTTTAAAGATCCCTCTTAAAATATTTACACATGTAAAGTCAAGCTAATGACTTTAAATAAGCATTTCATGAAAGGAAACCCACGATGTTTAATTGTAAATGTCTTTTTGTGTTTTATGTTTTTGTAGATAAATAAAGAAACTCGCTTGATGATGGATAGAGTCATAAATGAAAGCTAAAAAGTAAAAATATGCCAAGGAAGACAAAGAGAAAGATGGAAAAATGAAAAAAGGGCCAAAAATACCAAAAGTAAGCCAAAAATACCAAAAGTATGGGCTCATTACAACCAATAATGAACCCTAGAAAAAGCCAGACCATACAAAAGATCACGGTGGATTATGGCCTTCTTGTAGCACTTACTATAGGTCATATCCCCTATTATTCTTGTCCATCATGCTCGTAGAAGCCCTATTACAGACCCATAGTAAAAAGCCGCCAACACTATGATTTGATTGTGGCACACGCTAGTGGTTATAGTGTTAGGCACTCTAATCTTTCCAAATCCTTTCTCACTTTAAGTGGTGGGCCCTAACCTATTCCCCACCATTAAAATTCCAAAACCACGACTATTTTACCACCAAACTCCAATTTTTCTTCCACTTTTCAACTTCCTCATCTCTCTCTCTCTCTCTCTCTCTCTCTCTCTCTCTCTCTCTCTCTCTCTTTCTATATATATATATATATATATATATATATATATATATATATATATATATATATATATATATATATATATATATATATATATATATATATATATATATATATATATATATATATATATATATATATATATATATATATATATATATATATATATATATATATATATATATATATATATATATAAATCAAACTTCATCTCCACTTGGTGGTAGTAATAAAAAAAATCATGGGATGGTATCAAGGGTAATGTCTATTTTTGTATGTATAACGAGGATCATTCTCTAAATATGCAATAGCTTGGAGAAACTTTCCAGTTGCATACTGAATGGCATGGAAAAGGTATATAGGGATTTTAGTACCACACAACTGTGGGGCTCCATGACTGGAGAAATTTATGACTCAGTTGGTGCTAAAGCATTAGCTACCCAACACTCTTGCTTTTTCTATATTCAAAAAGCTTTAACACATAGTGTGTTTGCACGGAGGGGTAGTATTGGTGTCGCAACCCATCAAGAATTAATTTTGTCTATGCTATTCTAAATGATGAATAGTTACATGTTGATTGCTTCTTAGCTTCTCCTTTTCAAAACGTGTCTAAGGTTCATCCAGACATGCAACTATTGAGGGATTGATTATCCCTATTGCTAAAAAAATTATGTATGAATTTCTGAAGAAAATCCTCCTGTTTTCATGGGCAACACAAGAATTTATTTAGAGTGGTTGATAACAATGTGGATGATTCTTCACTCTGGTGATTATTATACACTTATGGTAAACAAGAAAGAAATCACTGATCTACCAAATCCAAGAAGGGTAAGAGTGAATAATAAAAATAAATGGCTATATACAAGTGGTATCCAATTCCTTGAAGATTTGTGAGAGTAATAGGATTTTCCTATCCCAGATGCCTCCAACAGATCTCCTTATAGAAGTAAATTTCACTATTACATCTTCTCCTCCTACCCAAAATAAAGTCGAGCGTAAAAATATAAACCAGGCTTAGAGAGGGAGAATGGAAGTGTAGCTTTTAAGGCAAGGACAAGAAGAACAAAGAAAAGAAGGAGAGAAAGTAAGGCTAAACTATATGATTGAAGCCATTTACCATTGGCTGTTGTCTCAAGGCCACTTCCCTCCTCAGTGATCTAGTGAGTTTTCTATTTCCCTTCTTTTAGTTTCTAAACCATCTAGGACCATGCTTAGCTTAAGTATGGGGGAGAATATCATAGCTTTTTACTTAATTGTTTGTTTATTTTAATTTGTTGTTTTTTGTGTTTATATGCGTGTTATGCTATTGATTAACCTTTTTCATAACATAAACCATTTTGGAAGTTTTTTATTTTTTTTATTTCCTTTCATGGAAAAAGTGTATAACCCATGAAATGTGAGGATTGAGGCTAAGGATTTTGAAGGAAAAAAAAACTCAGTAAATCGGTTTAGACCTAACACCTAGAGCCTTCTAATTAGATTCTAATTTAACTTAACTTGACTTGTAGTCTTAGTTACCATGATATATTATTCTGAGTAATTCACACATTATGATCACGCATATGATTAATTTTTGCATACTTTTGTTTGGATAAGGATATATTTTTTTTTGAAAAAAGAACTAAATAAGGGCAATAAAAAGAAAATGTACCTACTAAGTTGGGTAACCCTCATCCCGTTTTTCAACCCAATAGTGAGTTGATCCCTAATTCCTGAAAAATAATTAAAATTATGTGTGTATCAAATAAAGGATGTCTAATTGGAGTAAGTCAGACAACCTTAAACTGATCACCCTTCCCAAAAGTTAGTTCATTCATAAATCATGAAATATACATAAAATTTCCTCAATCCAAGCAAATTCATGTGTGTCTTAAAATATGTGTAAGAATAGAAAATTCCTTAATGTGATCAAATGTGTGTTTGAAAATAAAAAGAGTTGTGTACAGAGAATTAGGGTCAAGTCTACAAAAAGTATTTATCCCAATTCAATTAATACATGGAACTTGCTTGGAGACAAGCAATGTTGTAGGCATAAGGGATTGGATTAGTAACATTCTTGATTATGTTTTTAGTGTACTTTATTTGAAAATATTAAGTAGTTGAACCCTATTTTTGTGCTTTTTTGTTTCCATGTATGTGTTTTCTCTTTGTTTCAGATGAAAATTACGAGACAATATGACTGAGCTGAATCAGAGTATAATAGAAGAAGACTGTATTAGAAAGGGGTCTTCGGTGCAAAAACCTGAGCCCACTACAGTATGGATGTAGTAATCATTAATTAATGTAATGGAACCCCATTTCCTTACTTTTTAAGCCTCAATACAAGAGACAAGAGGGCACCACAAAAGGTTTCCTTAAATTCCATTTTAACAACAAAGTTTTTTGAAGGCCTTTTAATTTCATATTATTTCAACTATTTTATTCCTGCATCAAAGGATCATTACACAAATTTAAGTCATTCTTAGTGGATTTTAAGCCTATATAAAGTCACGTAGAGATGAGAAAAACACAATTCATTTTCTACATATTACCATATTTTCAAGCTTTGTTATTTTTCTGCGTTTCAACTTTTTATAAGTGTTGCTAGTGTACTTTTGTTAAAGTCTCCTTGGAGAAAACTCTTGTAGCAGATTACACTCCATCTGAGGTTTTAATTTTAGTTTTCCTATTATAAATATGCTTGTGTTGTCTTCTATTTTATTTAAGTTAATCATAAGCATGTATAAGTAGATCTTTTTAGGATTTCGGACACGGGGAGTGTCTAATTGACATACCTCATGCAAGTATACGTTGAAAGGGTATAATTAATGTTTGATTAAGAAATTTGAATAGTTGAATATGAGTCGACGAAAGTGTCTCTGAGTTAACTAAGAAATACTTTATTGTTTTAATATGTTCACTTTTAAAGGTTTCTAAATAAACAAGATACACTGCAAAAATAGGCAACTCATTAGTTTAGAACATGGCAATGCGATGATGAAAGTAGGAATTCTAACTAATTTCTATTATGTTTCTACAAAAAGGCTTCTCATCATTAACTGAATCAAACTTGTATGAGTATGTCTCAAACAAGAATCGTTGTCTTAGAGATACTTCTTTATAATCATTACAAAAACCAATTTTCAATTTTTTTCTTCAAAATAACCATAGAATTTGACCATCTTAGATAAACACAAAATAGTAGAACTCAATATTTGAACTAGTCTCCGAGGAAAAATAACTCTTTTATATTACTTTGATATATTTGTATACTTGCTGTGCATCAGTAATAAAAAAACATGCACCATATATATCATGTTGGACTTTAATGCAGTACTTGACCAATCTTTCTCTAAGCTTTGATTAAGAAAATTTTTTAGAGACTACTAGAATTCCAGTATCACTTCATGGGAAAGATTTATATGTTGGGTCCCACCCGAGGAAACTCCAAGTGACTATGGCGGGTAATTTAGATAGTTTATTCGTATTGCCTTGATGGGAGGCAAGGATCTTTTCCAAGAACTTCAACCTACAAAATATTTCCTTAAAAAGAGGAAAAGATCTTTTCCATGAAGTCCAACATAAAAATATTGCCTTAAGAGGTGACATGGATCTTCATCATGAATTCCATCATACAAAATATATCCTTAAGAGGTGGGAAAGATCTTCTCCATGAACTTCAGCATACAAAATATTGCCTCAAGAGGAGACAAAGATCTTTTCCATGAAGTCCAACATACAAAATATTACATTAAAAGGCATCAAAGATCTTTTCCATGAAGACAAGCATACAAAATATTGCTTTAAGAGGCGGCAAGAATATTCACCATGAATTCCAACATACAAAATATTGCCTTAAGAGGCGGCAATGATATTCGCCATGAAGTCTCGCAAACAAAATATTGCCTTAAGATGCAACAAGGATCTTCGCCATGAATTCCAATATATAAAATAGTGCCTTAAGAGGCGTCAAGGATCTTCACCATGAATTCCAACATACAAAACATAAGAAAATGTTCTTGATGCTCATACCATTCAAGAAATTTTTCATAGGTAGATGATTATGTCTCTTAAGGAATTAGAATTATATAATTGTAATAATATTTAAGATGGAGAGTGTTCCAAGTTTTGGGTAGAAATTCCATCAAATTCCTACAACTCGTATGCCCCGTGGGAGAGCTTATGGAATATGCAATATAATCCCTTCTAGTTGGATTGTAGTTTTCCCTGCTGTGCACACATAACCACTTGCTTAAGACCAGGTCGCCTTCTCGCATATCCCTCGGCTTGACTTTAATGTTGTACCTATTAGAGACTCTATGTTTGGAGGAGAATTCTTAGATATTGGTGACTTCTCTCAATTTATCGACCAAGTTCACAACGTATTCTAATCCTTCCTTGTTTACCTATTGATCAAATTGGGAGCATCGCCATGAGGGAATGTCAATTTCTATGAGCATCATAACGTCCGCTCCATACACCATGGAGAATTATTTTTTCTTTGTATAAGAGTGGGGTGTGGGATGATATGACCATAATATTTTGTGGAGTTATTCCGTACATAAGCCTTTGGCATCATTGGGCTTCTTTGTAAATCATCTTGTTTCTATTTTAGCTTTCTCATTGGCTTGTGAGTGTACACTGTATATGAACATTATTTACAGTCGTAAATCTCGAAAAAAGTTGGTGACTATAGTTCATACAAACTGGTTTCGTTGTCGAAGACAATGACTCCGAGAAGCTCAAACATACACATAAATTTCTGCCAGTAGAAATGGCGAACTCTTCTAGATGTGATTTTGGAAACAACTTCATCCTCTATTCACTCTAAGAAGTAATCCACTTTCGTTTTCAAGAATTTTAGTTGGTCTGGCGTTAGGGGGAACAGGCCTAAGATGTCCACCCCTATTGGTAGAAAATCCATAGTGACATCTTTGACTGAAGAAGCTCATATGCGGAATGATTAAGGTTAGCATGCCTCTGACATTGACTGCACTTATTGGAAAAAGTGATGCTATCTTTAATCGGGATAATCCAATAGTATCATGCCTTGAGTAATTTATGGGCTAGAGCTTTTCTGCCAAAATAACAGCCACATGCCCCTCTGTGGACTTCGGCGAGCCCTATGACAGTTTCATGTTCTCCCAAACATCGTAGCATTAAAGATGCTCTCCCTATTTTATAAATTTTTCCTACGAGAAGGGTGTACTTGGCTACCTTTTTTTGGACCCTCCTTGCTTCCCCTTCATCCGGTGGAAGCCTATTTTCCTGCAGGTAGCATAGTATGGGAGATATCTAACTAGATTCAGGGACAACTTCCAAGGAGTAAACTTTTTCTGTCTCAATGCTGGAGTGGTGAGAGTCTTCTTGATCACTGATTTATTAAACTTTGTCATTTTTGCACTAGAGAGCTTGGTTAGGAGGTCTACTCTAAATTTCAATTCATGGGGAACATGTTCTACTTCAAAATATGTAAAGTATGTAGATAGACTTCATACATTGTATAGATATTTTATCATCTAAGGTTCTTTGGCCTAGTATTGTCCAGATAATTTGTTAAAGACTAATTCGGAATCACTCTAGGCTTTCAATCGGGAGGCTTTCATCTCTAGGGTGATAACCATGCCGAGAATAAGGGCTTTGTACCCCGTTTGATTGTTTTTTAAGTTATTTAATATTAAGCCGCAGGAAAAAGTGCCGAATAATAAGTTTTTTTTTTTAATATTAACCAATGCCAAAAATTATTTTTAAAGTTGTTTTAATTTTAAGCCGTAGAAAAAAATTAAAATTTATAGAATATAAAGTGCAGAAATTAAAGATTTGAGGGAATAGAGAGAACACCAAGAATTATAGGGGTTCGTTCAAATAAACAAAAAAACCTAATCCTCTCCCCAAGAATTGATCTTGAGAGCTTTTAGTAGGTTATACTCACAAACTCTCCTTATACAAGGAAAAATGAAGTTTAAAGTTGAACTCCAAACAAACAATAAATAGCATAGTGAAGCAGTGAGTCTTCCTTGTAAATGATAGATCGAAGTGGATAGTCTTTTTTCCATGAAAATCTTGGAGCGGTCATTCTTCAAGCTTCTAAGCAAACTTTGGGAACTTTTAACACCGGACTGAGCTCATGAACCTTAAACCTTGGTTTTATCATGAGCTAACCAATAACTATGAAATCTTAATAGTAGGATAATCTCAAGCCTCACACCTTGGTTTTATCACGACTTAACCAAGAACTTGAGAGATTTTAATATCGGGCTAATCTCAAACCTTAAAACTTGGTTTTATCAAGGTCTAACCAAGAACCTATGAAAACTTTTATCATGGACTGAGCCTTCGAACCTAAATAAGGGTTTGATCACACGATCCCCAAATCAAATATTTTACGAGTTTGACTTCTAACTCAAACAAACAATCCTTAATTGGATAAAATGCTCAACCAAGGTATAAGCAAAAGTTCCTTGGTGAACTTACAAATCTACCCTTTTAGAATTATAACTTCTCATAGAGAAAAAGGACTTTCTCAAAAATCAGTTCATCCAAAACTTTAGTGAGAGAAAGTAAAAGAAAAAGTTTAGAGAGAGAGAGAGAAGTATGAAATGAAACTAAGTTCTGGATGATTTGAAATGAGGGAAGTGACATCTATTTATAGGCTAGAGGTTGACTTAAAAAGAAAGTTGTTTTAAAATCATTTTATGACCTGCCAATCAATTGGAAAAGTGTTCTAATCAATTAGTTGGCTCTATTACAATTGATTGCCAATTTAAAAATGAAAAGAAAAGATATATAGGCATTACCCATCATTAAGATGTTATCTTAATCGATTATGGCACATTTTTGAAATCTCTCAATCGATTGGGATAAGGTGTCAATCGATTTGAAAAGACAGAACTTTGCCCATGTCTTTTCAAACATCTTCCAACTCATATAGAACGACTTCAAGACATTTTTGAAAATATTTTCTTGAGAAAAAACAATTTAAAAAATGTTTTCTGTCTGTGTGTGATTTAGTCATGTACTATTACGAAAACGCTCCTATACATTACATATTTTCACTCAGACTAATTAAGGTAGGGGAATTATTATACTTCAATATTTTTTCAAATACTTTCATTCTTGTAGACACTTGCTTAAGTTTACTTGAGACGTGGCTTGAGTTAACTTCCATTAGGTTTCCATCATCAGATAGTTAAGTCCAACAAACCATCATTCTTTAGTTTATATCTTTAATCGCTTAACCACCTATGATTAACTTGTCATTATCAATTGTCATCATTAGACAAAGGTTGTCATCATCAAAATTAAAATAGTTTTCTATGTTAAAGGCATATCACCTGAAAAACAAGGTTCCACATTCTCCCCCTTTTTGATGATGACAATACATCTCTTAGAGGATGTGTTAAAAGAAAATAGCACATATGTGTTTGGAGTAGTTAAACTCCTCCTGAGTTAAATAAAAAGTATACTCCACTTCCTATGAGAGTATATTTCTTCCCCTTTGTCGAAATCAAAAAGGCGGGTAAAGATGCATTGCAAAAAATATAAATATGCACACATAGAAAAATATGCATTTTGGAAAGGAAAACCATTGTCTTATTCATTACTTGAAAGTACAAATATAAAATTTCACGGAATTCAAAAGTACAAAAAGAAAAATTGATAAGTTTAGATATTGAATAAAAAACAAGATTCGTAAACTAGAAAAAACATATAAGTGAAATCATTCAATGCCATAAGCATCAACATTCCTTGCCATGATTTTCTTCGTATCCTCAGCTAGATTTTGACAAAATTTCAACACCTTGTCTATTTTTGTGTCTTCTTCCCCATTATAGTAAATTCAGTTTGCATAATATATTGAGTTTACTATTATGGGGTACCTAAACATTCATAAGAAGTCGTTTTACAAATATTTATAATACAAAAAAGAAACAACTAACAACAGATCAAACAACACAAGTTCAATTCACATACCACACAAGCTTGCATCAAACAAATGCTATCTCATTCCAAAAATGTTTATTTGAGGATTATTGCTCTAATACCAAGTATAACGCTACCGATTTTCATCCAAGACATGACTCATAAGTTATTAAAATACTTGTTTAAAACACAAATAAAAGGTTTTAAAATTAATCAAACTCGGTGACAATTCAAATTCATAAGTGGAAGGTCACTGCATTTCTAATTCTTCCAAAGGAACATAAATAAATAACTTAAAATATAATGCAATGAATTTATAGACTATTGGAACATTTTTATTTTCAAAACCCTTTCTTCCCCATGACCACGCATCAAGCAGATATTAATCACTTTGAAACTCCACATTTATACCTAAAATGTAGTTGTAAGGGGTCAATTTCCATTAACCACAATCCATGTCAAACTAAATTAAAAAAGAGTTAAAGATCACAAAAATATAAATATACACATCATGTCCAAGAGAATTAAATAAAAGTACTCACTAAAATTATTAACAACTGAATGCTAAGCTTAAACATAAGTACACGTACGAGCTAATCAAAATTCTCAACAACCAATCTTATATCGTTCATATGTAAAAATGTGCATGATCCAAAGACTACATGATCTGGATATAATCAACCCACCACTAAGGCACCACACATAATTCATCCCATATCAAAGGGGAAAATAACTCACTACTAAAACACCACACATAAATACATATGACATGTCATGCATGACAAAAAATAAAAATATAATTATCCACAATCACACAGCAAATTTACCTACCACTATAGCAATAATAAGATAATAATAATATTCATCCTCCTTCAACTATTTTCAATACTCTTCACAAATATCATCACTAAATTATAATTGTTTTATAAAACTCAGTAATAACACACTCTATTTCTTTTTATAACCAAACTAACTTGTATATTTTTTTGTTCATCATGAATTATTTGACTTTAGAAATTAAGAATATACTAAATACACTATAAATTAACGGTTTAAGAATTCAACACATATGCAAAACCCACGTCGCTTTCTTCACCCTACTTGGCTAGAGTGCACTTGGCATTTATAAATTATGGAACACATACAGACTATTAAGTAGCCATAATATACACTAAACAGAGTATATTCAAGTACCTAATACATTAAATGTTATGATATAGTATGATATCAGTATGTTATGATATGGTATGAATTTCTTGAGTTCACGCATATATTCAAGTACCTAATATATTAAATGTTATGATATAGTATGTTATCAGTATTTCCATTCCTTTTCAGTCATTCATAATGGCAACATACTGCTGCATTTTTCATTGTTGAATTTACTTAATAGTATTAAAATATGTTTGAACACCTACAAAATACCAAGTATATTTAATTTCTAAAATAAAAAATCATTTCTTCTTCAACGCATAATGGTATTGGTTCCTTTATTCAATAGTGATCAATTTTATTAACCAACTTTTTATACTTTAGTCACACATATACTATAGTCAATCTAACAAGACTAATTAAGTATTCAATTAACTAATCAACTAGACCAATAAAACCAACTTAATTTATTATAAATTTAATTCAACAAATAAACATCAACAGAATATAGAAACTAACATAAATGAAAAAGTTAATAATTGAGACATAGTAAAACAGTTTAATACGTAACATTATAACAAAGAAAAACCAATGAAATTAGAGATATGTAAACATTATTGTCATACTCTAATTTTTACCCTTAAGATTTCACATATAATATCATGTGCATTTCAACCAAAATTATAAGCATGGTATCCTCCGAACCTTCACTTCTTTGGTTTTGTCTTTGAAAGTGATCACCAAGCACCCTTTGTGTTTCTTTTTGCCTTTATTGATTGCTTAAATTCTAACATTTCTAACTTCATTCAAAATACAAAAATATGTGTTGTTTCCTCTTTCTTATGATACAACTGACAAGGTAAGGACTTGCAATCAATGGATCGAACTTGATTTTTAAATTAGGGTTTGGATTCTCAAAGTTAAATTTTGGTTAACATGTTGCCCACAAGAGCTTTCATTTCAAGGCATTGCCTATAATCTTAGGTCACATTCATTTTAAGCTTCACTAAACATCATTGGATCAAGAGAAGTTAAAGTTTGGTGCATGATTTCAAATATGATTCAAGTATGGTTTATGTGTTTATTTCAATGCCATATTCATCTAATTCTCAAGCAATCATCAAATATTATTCAAAAGATAATCAAGATTTCTTCATTTGGTATTCAACTGTTCATTATTGAGCCTATGGAAACAAGAAAATAGAAAGAAATCTCAAGTTGGCACATGATTGGTTCACTACAAGAAAAATGAGATTTACGACACTTGAGTTGCGATAGTTATCACAAAACCGTCATTATTTCTGGATTGTGACGGTTGTCACGACAGTTAGGGTCAACTGTCATAGATTTTTTGCGACAGTTACCAAAAAACCGTCCTTATTCCTGGACTACGACAGTTCTAACGACGGTTTGAGCCAACCGTCGCAAATTTTTTAGGCATGTTGTATAAAATAATGCGACAGTTACCAAATAACTGCCATCTTTCCACACTCGCGACAGTTAAGGCGAACTGTCGCAATTATTTTAGCCAATCATAATCACTATTTTTTTTATTCCTTTAATTTTTCACTTTTTTCTTCATTTTTATTTTCTAACCTTTTCAATTTTATTAATTAATTTAATAAATAATTATTATAATTATTATAATTTTCATGACAATATAGCTTAATATTTTTGTCTAAAATAATAGTAAAATATTGTCTGTTTTATTATATAAATAGTTAACTTTTATTAAAATTAATTTTGGTAACAATGTTAATATATATATATATATATATATATATATATATATATATATATATATATATATATATATATATATATATATATATATATATATATATATATATATATATATATATATATATATATATATATATATATATATATATATATATATATATATATATATATATATATATATATATATATATATATATATATATATATATATATATATATATATATATATATATATATATATATATATATATATAAACATAAACTGTTTTATCTTTTTTGGCAAATACTAATAACCCGTTTTGTAAAAATTGGGGGAATAAACTTTTGATTGTCTTCTTTCCCTCTGCAGGTGCAGTTGCGATTTTCTTCTAAAAGGATTTTTCAGCGGACTATGACGTTCTAAGGTAAGCATTATGCTTCCAGCAGCTTAATTCATTTTACTAAGAGTGAAACATTTGTATTTTTTTTGGAGTAGTTTTAACTTTTTCAAAAGACACATTTTTACATATCCTTTATTATTTAAGATCATTCATTTTTTTTTCTAATATATATATATATACCTTGTACATTTTTGTTAAGAAAAATTAGTATAACCTTGTACCCAAAAAAATAATCCACCCACCTCATGATTTATGTTATCATGGCCATAAAATTTAAGACGGTAATTTGTGATGTAAATTTGAGAAAGCCACGTATTTGGAGTTGTAGTAGTGGATAATGTAAGTTCCAGGTGGGAAATGGACATTGTCGTATTTTGCATTGTTTTGGAATTTTGTTACGAGATTTAACCGGTAATATTTAAACATTATTTTTAATGTTATAGAACATATTATATTAACATGTATTTAAATATTTTTATAAAATTTATAATCTTTTATACTTTATGTTAATAAATTTACACAAACTTACATTGTATTTGTAAAGAACAATAATTATTTTATGTTTACTTATTGAGTAGTTTGTTTTTAATCATTGGACTTCTAAAACACAGTCCAACCTCTAAAAGCACATGAATCGTCAATTTTCATCAGTTTGGTAGCGGTTTTTCGGTTTGGATACCAGTTTTGAGTTTGAGCAATTTTTGGACTTATTTAGATCAGACACAGGTTAGGATTCTTGTCTAACTAGTTGAACCAGCTGATCTAATCCATTTTCAATTACATTAGAAAATATATCATATAATAGGAAAAAAAGTTGTTTAACTTATTAACTCATAACTTTTTCTAACTTAAATATATATATAAAACAAATATTCTTTATTTTCAACTTCTTTGACCCTTATCACTTGAAAAGTGATGTTACATGAGACAGTTCACATATCTTTCTTCTAACTCTTTTTGTTCTTAAATATCATATAACAATCTTGGCAACTGTGGAAGGAGAGCATAAATTTCCTAGCATCAATGGAAGTGGAAACTTGAAGGAAGCTTTACAAAAACTTGGATTCATTCCTTTATACAAATTATTAGTAAGATTAATAGTATTTTGTAAGTCTTATGTCATTTTGTATTATATGTGGTGATAGTGGGAATACTTAAATAATAACATTAAATTAAAACCATTGATATTATCCTGCTAATCAATCTCCAAGGTTATACCGTTGCGGCCAATATATGTATGACAATATTTTTCACTATAAAGGTTCTTAATCATTGATTGTATTAGATGTACATATTACCCATTCGAATGTCATATAATGAATTTCTATCTTATTATTGAAAATTGATAATTATTTTGTTGGCCTTAACTTGAAATAGTTTTTCATTATGTTTTGAAATTTTTCTGCTGTTAAATCAGGTGACTTTACAGTGTTTGTTTGTGCTCATTTGCTAATGTCATTTTTTGCAGACCCATTAACGTTACTTGAACATGGCACAAATACTAGGAGGCTGCTTGAAGCTGCTGTTATTGTCATGGAAATCTAATAATAGCATTAATATGGCGATTAATAGAAATATTTAGTTTCATTTTGATATACCATTTTGTATTACTATTTATTCATTTCTCCTAGTTCCAATTTATCATAGATAATTTTATAAATTATAGCTTTGATTTGACCCTAGAGGTCCACCATATTTATTATATAGTCCCATAGATTATTCATATAATTTCATATATTGATTTGATTATTTGACCTTATAATTTCTGATAAAAAGGCTCTATAATATTTATTATATAGTGGCTAAAAAATTGAGGGTAAAATTTTTTATAATAAATATTCACACAATCAATAATAATAATGAAAATAAAAATGAAATTCCACAGGAAATTGTCACGCAAATTGCGGCGGTTCAAACCGTCGTAACCTGCCAAAAAAAACAGTCGCAATTTGCCAATTTTCTTGTAGTGAATTATGTCAGTTCCAACCAGTCGTAAAATAGAATTCACGACAGTTTTAAACCATCACAATAAACAATGAAAACAAAAATCAAAAGGCTAGTAACGACGGTCTTTAACCGTCGCCATCTCCAATTTAGGTCAGTTCCAGCCCGTCGTGAAATATAACGACCATTGGTATGGCGGTTTTGGCAACCGTCGCTAAACAGTCCGGGGACACATGTTTCTGCGATGGTACTACGACCATCGTAGAATGTAATTGATGGTGGTTTTAACCGTCGTAACCTACCAAAATAACCGTCGCAATCCATCATTTTTCTTGTAGTGGTTGGCCAAAAGTCAGGTATGGCATGTCACTTGGTATAAACACCATAACTTTCTTATTTCTCAACATTTTTGAAATATACTTTGAGCTAAATGTCACATTTGAACTCCTCTACAACGTTCTTTCAAGGGTCAAACAACCATTCAATCTCTAAGTCCATCAATTTTAGAATTTCCTCAACTGCCCATGTGTGCATAAAAGTAAGCCCAAGACCTGGTCGACCCAATGCCTGGCCTAGAATTTCAGGTCCTGAACTCAACTTTGATACAATGCCATTTTCAATCTAAGCATTCTTTTGATGTGGTTCTTTTTGAATTTTATTCTTTGCCATGAGAAGATCATTTGGCATAAAGAAAAATTCAAGAACGCACCAGTGGATTCCATTTGGCCTAAGTTCAAATAGGTAATGATTTTCACTCCGATCTCAATTTGGGACTACATGCACATGTACAAATTCTTTGTGAACCAAAAACGTGTTCAAACAAACACAAAATGACTAGATTTCATGCCTAAGTCATGATTTTCATCACTCATCTCACACAGATGGCAAAATCGAAATTCTAACCCTAACTCACATGAATTTCAGATCCAAACCACATGTGTGAGCTCACCATTTCATTTCCTATAAATAGAGGATTATTTCGCCTTAACCTCAAATCTTTGAAATCCAAAGAAACTCTGCGACGATTTGAGCATGATACCTCCAAAGACCAGAAATCCATTTTCTCAATTCAAGCTTGCTTTGCTTTGTTTCTTCGCCTAGAATCACTCATTGGCACCTTATGAAGCTAACTGAACCATTTTCATGCCTTGAAGCTTCCTGAATCAACCTCTCCATTTCCACCATTGTTGACCTCTGAAGCTTTAACTGAAAAGGTAGCAACGAGTAACATTTTTGAGCAAACAAGTTACCAGTCTCTTCATTTGTTCCACTAACCAAATGCCCTATATCCCCTTGAATTTATATTTGTATCCATCATTTAATTTTACTTTAAAGAACTAGAGTGCTTCACGTGTTTGAAAAAATTCTCTCTGCTCAGAGAAAATTCTCTTTGCTCTTATCCAGAGAGACATGAACAATTAAGTATTTCACACTTGAATCCATGCTTGATTCTGGATAAAAACACGAGTTCATGGATTTGCAAAATTGAGATGAAGGTTGAAGATGAATTTGCTTTGCGCGCTAGCTGTCGCTCTTTTTCATTTTTAAATTGTTTTTATTTTATTTTCTTTTATGATTTAATTTTAAATCATTTTTAATGCTTTTTTACTCCAACTTTTTTTTCTTCATAATTTCATAAAAATATTTAATACCACATATAGTTTTTGCATAATTTTTATAAATCATTTTGCATTTAACTCATATTTTCTTCTTCTTTTTTCATTTTATTTTCCATTTTCAACTTTATTTCTGATCATTTTCAAACAATTTTGGATTCAATTTTTGAGATCCTTTTATTTGCAATAATTTTTTCTCATAATTTTCTCCACCATTTATTTTACCTTTTGATGCTTCTTTTGGATTTTTCTTTTATTTTCCATTTTAAATCATTTTTAATTCTTCTTATTTTTGACTTTTTTTGTTCAATTTTGGGATGTCTTGACTTGGTCTCTTGATGATTTTTTGGTTGAAATTTTTTTCAATATTTCAACTCCTTGGTTGATAATCTCTTGGTTGGTTGAACCTTCTTTAGTTCAAACATGTTAATGGATGATCATTTGATCATATGTAACACTTTGCATCAGAGGTAGATTATCCCTTGGTGATCATGTTTTAAGTCATTTGACTTGTTGATAGATGATCCCTATGTGATTATGCGAGCCTTCATTTCATTCTTCCTATCATCTCTTCTTCCTCTTCTTCTTTGATTTTCTCATTGTGTTACATGTTTTAGGAGACTAACTTTGTGTTAGTTCTCTAACATGTTTGACACATAAATTGTTATTGACCAGTCTTAGATAGGTGTGACTTTTACATAAGTTCACTTACGATTGCTTAACATAACGCTAAGTTATTCCGACTCGATTAAATTCTCATTAACACTAATATTGACATATTAATTATGCTAACATCTAACATTTATTTTATGCTCTTTATATTTATGTCATTTACATTCATTCCATTTCTACATTTTTTTCCTTTTTACTTTTGCTCTTTATTTTATGCTTTATTGCTCTCTTATCTTAAAAGAACAAAAAAACATCATAAAATGGCTAAAATCCTAAAAATATTTAACTTGTTCTCATAGAATTTATGTTACTATCCCTTGCTTGAGGAGTATTGTGGACCTTGGACATTAGGCCTTAGTATTTTTCCTTTGCTTGGAGTTGCATCTGAGACCTTGTGATCCATCTGTGACATAATACTTCATCTGATACTTTTTGATCTTCAATTCAATATTTGGAGGCTCTTTATGACTTGGTGACCTTGGTTGTCCATCTAGCTTTTTCCTTTGATATTCATTTGTGCTTGTGCTTGCTCATCTTGCGGCTCAATCCAAAGGGAAAGGAATGCTTGTTTTCACTAATGTGAAATGCTTGCCTCTTCTTGTGGTTAGTACACTTGCACAAACAAAGACTTTCTCTTGGGATACTTGATAATGAGACCATTTACTTTATGCTTTAGGATAGTCTCTTCATCTCCTTCCCACTTCTTCAATTTTCAAAACTTCTCCCTATTTCAAAAACTTCTTATTTTCAAACTTCACACCTCTTTCTTAATAAACCTTAACTTTGTCAAGTGATCTAGAAGATCTTTTTTCAATAAATGCTAAAACACTTAAGCATACTCAAACTCTTTTCAAACTACTAAAAAAGACAAACCTCGTCAAACTCATTTTTGTGCCTTTGTGCATTTTTCTCTAAGAGCCTTTTTTTTCCTTCAAAAGATTATATATTAATCAATTCTTGTAGTGATGAAAACCACTATACTTTTACAGGATGTTGTGAAATGATTGAAATTTTCCATTTGAATGTTGAGATGTACTTGTGAGAAAGTCTAGGTAAAAGTTCTCCATAACAAGATGATGCAAATGCTCATTTCCTCATACTTGTGGGTAGTAGGTTAAGTTTTTCTACTCGAATACGAAAAAATATATTTTCATTTAAAATCAATCAACAAAAAACTCAACTTTTTATAAACACAGATTTACAAGTGGTTCCTGTTGAGTACAACAGATGTGAGGGGTGCTAATACCTTCCCCTTGCATAACCAACCCCTGTATCCATATCTCTCTTTTTTAGCATTATGCTTTTTATGGATTTTGTTCGAAATTTTCCCTTTTCCCTTTGAAAACAATAAAGTTTGGTGGCGACTCTTCCTTTTCTGAGTTAAGTTAATCAATAGTTCAATCTCAATGATTTCTCCCGCCGCAACAATGATATTACATATTATTTTAACTTTAATTTTTAATTATTTATATCTCCAAAACAATGAAATATATAAATTACATCTACCTAACACTTAATTAGGTCTAGTTTAGAATTGCATAGGGAAAATCCCTTATTTCTAAGTGTTTTCCTTAATGATAATCTTGATAAATACTCTTCTAAAAGACATTGGAATGTAAAAACAAGGTTATTGATGGTGAAGAATAAGAGGCCAAATGAGTCGGAAAATTTTTATCGTAAAATATAGGTTTATTTTTGTTTTGTGAAAAGTCTGTAAATGGAGTATGTGGAAGATTAAAATGCAACGATTGAGTCAAAAGAGGAGGAAATTGTAGAACCAAGTAGGTGCTGACACACATACACGCTCACGGATACACGCAGACGCTATGTACACACACACGCACACACATATGCACACTTTCTCACACACACGGACACGCACAAGCACACACACATGTTATACACACACGCACACGCTCGCACACACACACACACATACGTACACGTATGTGTGCATTCACATGCCCAGACACACAAGCACCCACACAAACACACACACGTGCGCACATATACACCCACACCCCCTTCCACACACACACACACACACACACACACACACACACACACACACACACACACATATTTCCTTTATTTTCTACCACTACTAAGTGGTATACCTATTACTCCTTCAAAATACTAATTCTATTATTATTATCATTATCATTTCACTTTTATAACTAACAATATCAACAAGTTAATTATAACTAGTATCATTAATAACTTAATTTATCAACTGATTTTACCTGATCAGAAAGGAATCAGTAGCATGTCATGCGTCATGAGCTTCTGTGTTCACCGGTGTTAAAGAGGAGGAGGGGGTGTACCTGCAAGATACTCTGATGCCTAAGTGAGTAAAGGAGTTAGAAAGAGAAAGTACAGAAAGAATATGTGTTGATAATAGAATGTCTAACCCTCTAGCGAAAGAGGGTATTTATAATGTGCCCCCAGCGTAGGGCCAACTGTCGCTATGTGAAAAATGACACAGAATCGCCACCGAATTTTATTTATCCCAAGGAGGAAAAGGGAAATAACGCTAAAATCTTTGGGAAAAGAGCATGGCCATCGCAACCAAGTCTTAGGGTTCGGGAGTCGGTTATGCGAGGGGAAGGTATTAACACCCCCATCGCATCCATCGTACTCGATGGGAACCTTCTAGGTTGTTTGGTTTGAATGGGTGTTTTAATCTAAGAGTTTGCTTGCTAAAGAAAAGAGGGTTTGGTTTTTTATTAGAGTGCTCGCCAAGGATTGAGGCCCTTATGCATACGTATATTCACTTGTAAGAAGTGAAGAATCAGAGCATTCGCAGTTCACAGAACTACGGTGAAAGATGGAAAGTTTGGGTGGATGATGCTATCATGCACATTCTAGCAATTAGGTGTTTTGCGGCTCGTTCGTGGAGTCTTATGCGTTACCTGTTTGTGGTAGAATGAACGTAACATGTCTTTTTTGGGTGATGAGGAATGATGAGTAAAGGTGGGAAAGAAAGAAAAATGCTCGCTAGGATCATCGCAATCATATGCCTACGTATTCTCAACAGGTGTGAGAAATCAGAGCAGCCGTAGTTCGGCCACTTGAGAAATGATTGTATGTTGGTTGATTTTATACCTTGAAAAAGGGTTTTCGGATTGATGCCCTAAGGCGAAAATAAGTTTGATGAGTTGATGTCATTCTTTAGGTTTTTGAGAAGAAATTGTTCTTAATTAGGACCATGCTAAAAAACTTTGGATAGAGATGAATATTTCGAATAACCAAGTCGAGCGCCTTGTATTCAAAACATTCGAAACGAGTGTAGGAGGGTTCCATTCTCATTCCTTCTCCACCACTTTAAAGTTTATGGTGTATGACTCCAAATGTATCTTTATTGTGTTTTGGATTTTTTATGAGAAAAATACCACTTGATGTTGGATCAAGAATTTTATTGTTTGTAAAAATATTTGAAGTGATGCGAACAAGGTCGATGGCGAACGCATAAGGCGGTAGACTTACAAAGGTGAAAATGGCTCGATAAAATCGAGAGTTTATTTTTGAAAATAGTTTTTAGAACCAAAAGTCAAAAATGACCGTAACAACATCTAGACACAATGGCCGCACCACCACATCGGATTAGTCGGCTTGAAAAAAAACACAAAACATAAAAAAACAGCATGAATGTTTTTTGGGAAAAAAACTAGAAAAACTAAGGGAAGTTCGCTAGGTGAAGGCTATAGCGAAGCTGCCCAGAAACAACAAGAAGTTTGCTAGGCGAACTTCCTAGCGAACGCAAACAGAGACAAAAGGGGGCAAAGTTCGCTAGGCGAACCTTGCAGCGAAGCTGCCTAGAAAAAATAAACAAAAGTTTGCTAGGCGAACTCCCCAGCGAACAAAAACAAAGGCGAAAGGGGGCAAAGTTCGCTAGGCGAAGGTGCCAGCGAACATGACAGCAAGAAAACATCAAGAAGTTCGTTAGGCGAACTTCATGCTATTTTGCCCAGAATAAGCCTTTTTTATGGAAACTGAGGGAAAACAGGGCAAAGTTCGCTAGGCGAACTTGCCAGCGAACATGACAGTAAAATGAGCATTTTTCAACTCATCTTACTATGTCAACTACACTATATTCTTTCTCTTTCCTTTGTTCTTTTACAACAGTTTCTTGGTCATATCAAGACCTTATTACAGTTATACAACACATGAAAAACACATGAAAATAAACATGCAAACATGTAAACAAAATAAGGGTTTAAAGGGAAGGATACCCAAGAGCTACTATCTTCCTTCCCCAATGGGCTTTGTTGGATGTGCTTCTATGGTCCACCTACTTCTTCTGGTTCTTTTGTTCCTCTCTTGTTCTCTCAAGGTTTTATTCTCAAACTCTTTTTTTTTCTGCTTTTCACTCTTACTCTCTTTTTCTGATTTTTCTCAATGCCTTTTTTTGCTCTCAATATATCTCTATGTCAATGTGTAGTGAATGCCTTTTGTTTGCAACCCCCTCTCCTTTTTATCTCACTACATTAGGGTTTTCCCTCCTTTCAAAACTTCAAATTTTTTACTTAGAAATTTCCAATGCCACTTTCTTGGTGCACCCTTTTTCTTTCCATTTCTAGCATGTTGCTTTTCTGCTTTTGTTGCTTTTTCTGCATTGTTGTTTTTTCTGCTGCACTATTGCAGGATTTTGCTGCCCTTTTGCATTGCTCTCCTTTATTCACTTGTTCTTGGGATGTCCTTGTGGTCCATGCTTCTCCTTTTGATAGAATTTTGAAATTCTGAATTTTGGCATGTAAGTGAACCAACATGATCTAGTTCCTCAAGTTTTGTGACATGGTTTATTTGGTTGGGAATTAGTTGGTCATGGGGCTGTTTTGGATCAATTTAAAACTGCCTTGAAATTTCCCATGAATAAGCATAAATGGTTTTGATTTTAAAATGTTCTAATATTGCATTAAACCTTAATTGTTTTCCTTGGATGTTTGTAGGCTCATGTGGAGATTTAATTGGTTATGAATCATAATGTGGAACATGTAGACTTAATGAGGCATGAAGGGTACCATAGCATGAAGAAACTTGAATTAAGATCAAAAGTGACTTAATTTTCTAAGCATTACTTAGAGTTGGAAACTTTGTAACAAATGACATTCTTGCAATGTCATCAAATTTCCCTTTGTAAAATTTTAGTCTTGAATTCAAAAATCTTGAACCTTGAATGATGGATTTCCCTTATACCATTATTTGGAATGGCTGAAGTATTGAATTATGAACTTGTGAGCTTGCCTCATACTTTGCAAATTTGAACTCCACTTGACCAAGAATTTAAAACAAAGTCGGATGAAGAGATCTTGAATTAGGCATTGCACTCTATGTACATTAGGAACATTGATCTTGAATATCCTAATGTTTTTCAAGTAACTTCTCCTTGAAGGAATCTACATGAGTAGACTTTCCAACTTGAACCAAACCTTAGATGATGAACCTTTTCTTCCACATAGCCCATGATAGGCAATTTCTCTTATTTGAAACAAACAACAACATACCGACCCGATCCTTACCTCGTGAACCCACATGCTCGATATGCAATAGAACGATGTACGATATGACGAATGTAGGGTATGAAAGGCTAAGGTGAAAATGAGGGTGTGAAACCAATAGTTACTTTGCATTGGGTTAGATTGCAAGACCCAATACGAGTAACTGCCAGGGCTTACATGGAGTAGAAAAGACTAGCACGTGGTCTTCTCCCTGGATCAACTGCCCTGTGATCTTTGAAAGGTGGGCTGACCAGTTCTTTCAAAAGTGGGTAGTGGCCTAACCATGTATCCCTGCGTGGGTAACACGTGGAAAATGTGGGGAGGACGTGTGAGCTCTCCCCATGCTTGGTAACAATCTGCCCGACTGAGGGGCTTTGTTGAGAATTATGCCCAATAAAGGGGGACTTGGGCTTTGTTGGACCTTCCTATCGTAGTATTGGATTGGGTCTACCCGACAGAGGGTCCGGTCTCGGCCTAGTCCAAAATAGGAGCCCCCTAATTTTTTGCTCCTAAGTGGAGGAGTAATGACTTAAGAGCATGTTAGTTTGTCGAGGACCATTTTGGAGGATGGGCGCTTGTCCGGCATACAGAGTCGGGTTGTATGCGTGGCCAGGAGTGATAGATGCCCACCAAGGCAGTAGGCCACTAAGAGATAGAAAGTGAATGGGTGTGCTTGATCTCTGGGAACGAGGGGACGCGCGTGATGTCCCCTAGCGCCACGTGTCACGCGTAATTAATACCTAGGGAGGCTACGCGTAGGAGCACTTGAGTGCCTATTGCCGCCTCGGTTCCCGTTCCAGGCTTATAAATAGAGGGAAAGTTCCTCTCATTTACATATTTCCCCTTCATATCTACTAGAATCCTATCCAAATTCTTCTTGCCATCGCCGCCACCGTCTCCTTTTTCGTCACCACTCTCCGTCGTCCAGATCCTACTTCTACAAGTAAGTTTTTATTTCCTTTATGTAGTTTTATGAGTTTTCCAGCAACTCTCATAAAGTTTTTGGGAAAGCTATGAATTTCCCGGTCTGTCTAATGAAGTTTTCGTCCAAGGTATGATGTTTTCGGCGAGGAAACTGGGAAGTTCATAAAGATTCTGGGATCTTCATGAAGTTGTCGATGAATTCCCCGGGAGCCTGTGTTGAAGGTCTCTAGAAGCTAGGATGAATGCCTCAGGGAGCCTTGCTCCTCGTAAGTATACGGTCATCGCGAGGAGGTTTCACTCACGGTTTCCCACGCGTATTGGTGTTCTCCCAATTAGCGAACATCGCAGTCGAGGAGGTTCCACTCAAGGTCTCCCCGCGCGTGTCGGGGTCCTTCCAATTGGGGACGAATAGCTGTCGGAGAGACTCATTGCGTGGAGTCATCATCGAGGTTTCTTCTTGGATGAGCCTCCATCGAAGAGGGGACCCATTGTTCCGGGATTCCTGTCCCTCCCTTCGCTATTTCACTTGATTTGTGGTAGAAGGGTGGGTTTGACCTTTGAAGTCGAATTCACCGTTTTTCTCTACTTTTAAGGTAAAATAGTTGTAAGGATTGAGGGCATCATCCACATTGCCGATGAGTCCGAGCCTGATACTCCCGCCGAGGTCGAACGAGATGAACTCATTCGTACGCCCGCGGACTGGGCCAGGCAGGAACCTCTTATTATAACATTGCGCTT
The DNA here is from genome assembly GCA_963859935.3 of Lathyrus sativus. Lineage (NCBI taxonomy): Eukaryota > Viridiplantae > Streptophyta > Magnoliopsida > Fabales > Fabaceae > Lathyrus > Lathyrus sativus. The sequence continues at coordinate 597,822,655 of OZ012738.1, read as the reverse complement.
CGCCTTTGGTGACACAGACACTTTTGCCACTACCGATGACCGTTTGGAAGGTTCCTCCACGAGCTGGATGGTCTATAATATAATGGAAAACACCGCATTTGCTCGAGTTTCAAGGAGATGAGGTTCTCTATGTATGAATTTGCATTTCGTGAAGCGGGGATCCGCCTCCCCTTCAGTGATTTTCAGGGGGTGTTCCGGTGACTCTGCCTGGCACCTTCGCAACTGCACCCAAAGGCCATAGCGTTCGTGCGAGCATTCGAGCTTGTCTGAGAGTATCTTCGTATTGGGGCCACACTTCCCCTGTTCTTCCGCACCTTCCATCTCCAACGCCAATCCTCTGAAGGTAGGAACAGTTGGGTATCCTTGAAGCAGTCGAGGAAGTTGTTTCGGGCGTACCAAGATTCTGTCCCGCACCTTCAAGGACAGGTTTTACATTGTGAAGCCCGTGTTGCACGCGGTTGTTGACTCACTGTACGACCTCGTGATCACAGAGGAGTACGGGGAAGGTGCCAAAATTTCTACTTGAGTGGGTCGAGGACCATTTCACCCAGGGCACAGACGATTATATCATGAAGCATGTCGACCTGGATGCTGATAACCGGTTAGCTTACCAAAAGATGGTTGATTTTGTCTCTGGCTTCACTCCCACCAAGTGTGTGCAGAAGGATGGGAATTCATCTTCAACGAGCATGGGGAGATTTATCGTGAGGCTCGACTGATTAACACTAAGGCTCTCCTCGAGTGCGGAACTTTCGAGGAGGCTTTGAGGTTTTTAGGTAACGAATATGTTCTTTGGCAGGGTGTCTGTCCTTTTTCTCTTATTATTGACTTGGTTTTCTTTGTTCATTGTTGTAGGCCAGATGTCGAATGTGCAGGAACATATATTGAAGCTCGCGGTGACAAAGGGCAGGAAGAAAGGCAAGAGCAGAGTCTCCCAAGTCCAGCAGATGGTGAGGTCCGACCAGAGAGCCGGTGGTTCTTCCTCTCCTCAATGCAACCAATCTCCTTCATGAGATGAACGAGATGAAGGACGAGCTGAAGAAGGCCAAGGAGGAGCAGGGTCGGCTGCAAACCAAGGTGGCCGATCTGGAGGCTAAAGCCAGCCGGCTGAGGATGAATCCACTAAAGAGAAGCTCATGGTGTCTCGGGATGACCTGGTGTCAAAGATCCTGGAGCTCGAGCAGGATTTTCTAAGGGATCTTGAGGTAGGTTTCAATAGTGCTATGAAGCAACTTCAGGTCGTGAACCCTAGCGTCCAGCTCGTCGCCAAGGGAACAGGCCCTTATCATTGGGTGGTCCAGGGTCGTGCGGTCGCGCCAAAAGCCGAAGAGGAGGATTACAGTCAAGTCATGGTGGGCGACCAGCTCGAGGAGAATGTATTTGTTTAGTGTTTTTTTTGTATTTCTTTTTCTTGGCCTACGCGCCACATTTTGATGTAATTGTCTTCAGTCTGCGTGCCGTATTTGTAACCTTTGAACAATGGGCTCTACCCACACTTTGAAAATGCAATATTCTACTTTTATGTTGTGTGTGCTCTATTTTCCTTATTTTTGTGTGTATGAAATAGCGCACGTTGTATGTTCGTTATCGGGGGTTTTTCTCGACATATATTATGACCGACTATGTAGGGAACTAGTCGGATGATCAGAGTTGGTACTCGATTGGTAATGGAGCTATGACCTCGGTCGAGGTCTGTGCCCTGCAGCGTGAACTTCCCATTGCGAGCTGGTGTTCTTCCTTACTTGTACGTCAATAGTGGAGCTCGATTGAGGGGTCCCCGTCAAATCAAGAGCCTGCTCGCACACACAAAAGGCAGACTCTTGTCTTTTTGTTTTGGATATAAGAGGCGCGCCTGTACCATGTCGCGCTCCTATGGTCGCAACGCTCATGGGTCGCGAGCAGTTTCTAACTATAGTATTGTTTGAGTTTTCAATGTTCCATGGTCAAGCAAGTTCTTCCCCGTGCAGGTTTTCGAGGTAATAAGCCTTGCTGCCCATTTTGTCTCGGACTCGGTAGGGGCCTTCCCATTTTATAGCGAGTTATCCCTCACACGAGTCCTTCTGATTCCTTCGTAGGACCAGGTTGCCCACTTGGAACTCGTGCTTGATGACTTTGTTGTCATGCCACAAATTTATCTTTTATTTCAACGAGGCTTCTCGTAGGGATCCCCCCGACCTGATTTCCTCGACTAGGTCGAATTCCTCCCTTAAGGCCTCGTCATTTGCCTCCTCATCGAGGGGAGACTCGGTTCTCCGGAAGGGCTCTCTTATTTCCACCAAAATCACTTCCTCAGTTTCGTAGATTAGTTGGAATGAGGTCTCCCTGGTTGTCGAATGTCGGGTAGTCCTGTAGGCCCTGAGCACACTGTGTAGCTCCTCGACCCACCTCTTCTTGGCGTCTCCCAACCTTCACTTCAATCCATACATAATTACTCTGTTCGTGGCTTCGGCCTGCCCATTCGTCTGCAGGTGTTCGACCGAGGTGAAGTGTTGCTTTGTGCCCAGCCTAGTAATGAAGTCCTGGAAGTTCCTGTTGGTGAACTGAGTCCCGTTGTCAATGATGATGGACAGGGGTATTCCAAAACTGGAAAGTATATTCCTCTTGTAGAAGTGGAGTGTGTTTTGGGCCATGATTTTGGCCAAGGCTGCGGCCTCTACCATTTAGTGAAATAGTCGATGCCGACTATTAAATACTTGTTTTGATACGATCCTATGGTAAAGGGCCTGAGGATGTCCATCCCCCACCAGAAAAACGACCATGGGGACGAAAGCGTTTTGAGCTCGTTGGGCGGGGCCAGGTGCATGTCCCCGTGTCGTTGGCATTTGTCCTACTTCTTGACGTGCTCTTTGGTGTCCTGCTGCATGGTGGGCCAATAGTATACTGCCTGTAGAGCCTTACGGGCGAGCGATCTCCCACCCAGGTGTTGGGCGTTGATTCCTTCATGAATCTCTTGGAGTATGCCCAGAACCTTGGACTCGTCGACGTACTTGAGGAGGGGAATGAAGAGTCCTCGTCGGTACAACTTGTCCTCCATCAAGACGTATGATCAGGCTCAGCGCTTGACCATGTTGGCCTCCTTGGCATCATCGGGCAGTCATCCTGTGCTGAGGTAGGTGTATACGGGGGTCATCCAGCAGTTACTTTCACTGATAACGTTAACCTCGATAATCGTTGCGTCCTTCTCGATGCTCGGACGAGGGAAGACCTCTTGTATTACGGACTTGTTGCCGCCCTTCTTCTTCGTACTTGCTAGTTTCGACGAGATGTATGCTCTGGTGTTGTATCTGCATGGAACGTATTGCACTTCCACGGACTCAAAGCTCTTCATTTTCTCTTTTACCAAGGTGAGGTACTCGGCGAGGTTTTTGTTTTTGGCTTGGTAATCTCCCCTCACTTGGGAAGCCACGAGCTGGGAGTCGGTAAAGATCTTTACCACCTTCACGCCAAGGTCTTCAGCCAGACAGAGTCTTGCGAGGAATGCTTCATACTCATCTTGCTTGTTCGATGTTGGGAATGCCAAGGCGAGGGAGACTTATATCAGGATGCCTTCTTCATTCTCCAAGATGATGCTCGCTCCACTTCCCGTCGAGGTAGAGGCGTCATCGATGAAGATGGTCCACTTGTGTGCCCCGGGGGTCGGGGACTCCGGAAAGGTCATTTATACGACGAAGTCAGCCAGAACTTAAGTCTTGAGGGATTGTATGCTCTCATACTGGACGTCGAATTCTGAGAGTTCGAGCGACCATTTGAGCATTCTTCTCGACACGTCTGGCCGCCAAAGTAGCTGCTTGACGGGCTGGTCGGTTCTGACCATGATCGTGTGGGCCAGGAAGTAATATCGTAGCCTTCTGGCTGCGTTGATGATGGTCAGAGCAACCTTCTCGGTGTGCTGGTATCTGAGATTGGGGCCTTAGAGGGCTTTGCTCGTGAAGTATATTGGCTTCTACCCTTCGCGGGTTTCACGTATCAGCGTTGCGCTGACGGCCTCGGTCGTGACGGCAAGGTACAGGTACAATGTTTTCCCGTCCTTGGGCCTCGAAAGTACCGATGGTTTTGAGAGGACTTGGTTGAGGTGGAGGAGGGCCTGCTCGCACTCCTCGGTCCATTTGAATGTGGCCTCCTTTCATAGAAGCTTGAAGAAGGGGATGGCGTGCTGGGCAGACTTGGCGGCGAAACGTGATAACAATGCGAGCATCCTGGTTAGGGACTGAGTGGACTTCTTTGTGTTCGGCGTGGCAAACTCGGAGAAAGCCCTACACTTGTCTGGATTCTCCTTTATTCCTCGTTATGTTGTAGTAATAATTTCCCGACTCGGTCATGAAGGTCGTGTATTATTTCTAGGCCTTCTCCATGGGGATTTGATTGTACCCCGAGTACGCGTCCATAAATGACAGCAGTTTAAAACCTACAGAGTTATGGACGAGTTTGTTGATGTTAGGTAATGGGTAAGCATATTTGGGACATGCCTGGTTGAGATCAGTATAGTCAACACACATCCTCCATTTTCCATTATGTTTTTAAACTAGTACAATGTTGGAGAGCCAGGTTGTGTATTGGGCTTCTGATATAAAATATTCCTCTAGGAGGTCTTTTACAGCTTTTTCAGAAGCCTCCGCTTTCTCAGGAGACTGCCTACGTCCACGTTGAACTAAGGCCCTAGCGGTCGGGTATATGGTGAGGTGGTGGCATGCTACATCAGGATTGAGACTGGGCATCTCAGTAGCGACACGAACAGGTCAACATTCTCGCGGAGGCATGCCTTTAGTTGCTTCCTCGCCAGGTTGGGGAACCAACTGTCGAGGTCGACGAAGTTGACGTGGGGTAGTGGCTTCTACTCTACATCCCGGGATGATTAGTCGGTTGTCTTAGGGGTGACGTTGATTGAGTTGAGGCCCTTGATTGCTGCCTCGAAACATCTCCTAGTCGCCTCAATTTCCCCGTGGAGGGTGACGACTCGTCCTCTAGTCGTGTAGTACTTCATCTTCAAGTGTACTGTAGATGGCACTACGGTAAATTCAACTATAGTCTGCCTCCCTAGGATACACTGGTACAGAGAAGGGCACTCGATCACCAAGAAGCGGACCTTTACTTGCTTGACAGTCTCTTCAGCTACGAATGTGACAAGCAACTCCACGTATCCCAAAGACTTCATGGTGGTGCCTTTGAAGCCCTGTAGGTCGGAGCCGACATACTAGGTCAGGTGGCCCTCGTCGAGCTGGAGGGTCGTAAACAGATGATCGTACATTATGTCCACCGAACTCCCTTGGTCGACTAGGATTCTGCACACGTCAAAGTTTTCCATCTAGGCCCTGATCAAGAGGAGGATGCTGGAGTTAGGCACACCCCCGGGGAGCTTCTCGAGGTAGAAGGTAATTGAGTTCGATTGACCTTTAAACTTGTCGAGGGTAGCATTCGTCTTCAAGCTTTTTTTGATTAACTCCTTGAACTTTCTCTTGACCGACCCGACTGAGAGCTTGCTGGGGCCCCGCCGGATATGACTAAGGTGGCAGGGAAATCCTCCCAAGGACTTCAGGCAGACAGCGGTGTGTCAGACTTACCCGGAAGGAAGAAGTCTTCTGGATGGGAGACACATAGGGCGACCTACAGTCCGACTTCTCCAGAGGGGGGGTGATATCTCCTCGATCCTTTTGGCCTCACAGGTCTCCCATAGAAGAGGCTCGTTTCTTTGAGTTTACTGTTTTAGGTGCCCCTCCTTGATCAGGATCTTGATTGCATCCTTGAGGTGGATGCAATCTTCCGTGACATGTCCATGACTCCGGTGAAATCGACAGTACTTGGATTTGTCGAAGTTAGGCTTGGGGGTGTCGGTTTCGGAAAACAGACACAACCTCTCTGAAATTCAGAGGTAATACATTCGGCCAGGATACGCTCGTAGAGAGCTGTGAGTAGCATGTACTCAGTGAACTGGCATGTTGGCCCTCTCTATTCTCGGGGCTGATCTTCTCTTCTTCTTTCTCTGCCTCTTCGAGGAGCAGCGACATCCTCGTGCCTGGTGCCCTGATGCCTTCTTGGTTTCGTGTGTAGCGGGCTTCGTGGGCGACCTCTATTTCCTCACACTGGATATATGATTAGGCCTCGAGGAGGAGAGCGTTCAAGGTGTGGGGTCGTTCGATCCCAACAACTTGGCGAATTCAGTGTGAGGATGCAGTTCTCGCTCGATCAGGAATATGTTCATGTAGTCCAAGGTGGCCACCTAGACAGCTTCTTGGTTGAACCTCTCTATGTAATCCCGAAGAGGTTTGTTCCTTCCCTGGATGATGGCTTCCAAGGCTTCCTCTGTCTTTAGATGGTGTTGGGAAGCTGTGAAGTGCCTGGAGAACTGCCTCTTCATTTTGCCCCAAGAGGTGATGGACTCGGGTGCGAGGCGCTTGTACCACGTCATGGTACCCTTCCTCGGGGTAGTGGGAAAAACTCCTGCACTTGATAGCTCCCCGCATGTTCCGATAGTCAAGCATCACATAGATGCTTTCTATGTGGTTGTCCGGGTCAATCGTCCCATCGTATGTCGCCAAGGGCGGGGACTTCTCCATCCCGATGGGCAACAAATTCTCTCTGATAGCCCTGGATAGTAGTGAGCATTGGTCGTCCTCGTCGCTCCTGACAGGTGATCGAGAAGGGGAAAGGTCATCGAGAATTATTCTGTTTCGTCGGGGAGGACTCCTGCAGCTTTGTTCCTTTTCTGCACGGGGGAGCATCGCTCCTTCCAGGGAGGTGAGAGATCGCGCTTTTGGAAGGCTACTGGCTGAGGCCGCTCCAAGCGAGCGCGATGCCCAGTAGGTCTGAGAGAAATGCTCCAAGAGTCGTCGCATCGCGTCTCGTCCTCCACGGGGAAGGAGAGGGGTTGTTGGAGATAGGGCGACAATGTCTCCACGGGGGAGAGCGTGATTGTTGATCCTTCTCGAGCATCTATATGCGTTCATTCTGTTGGAAGATCATCAGGTTGGTCTGGTTGATCGCAACGAATAGGGCCACCATGGTGGGGTCGGCGCTTGGTGGCACCGTGATAGGCTAGTATAAAGCCGGTTTATCAAAGTGGTTGGTGAAGTTGAAGGACACATCTTCCGAGGAGGAAAGGCGGTGTGCTCGTCCCTGGAGTCGCCCTCCTCGACGTGAATAGTCACATTAGGATTGTGGCTTTCACCGTCGGTGAAGGGGACGAATGCAGAGTCTGAAGCGTTGTCGTTGCGTGGGCTGACCATGATTAAATGGAAGTTGGATGTTGCTTTAGTTCTTGAGCTTCTACGCTTGTATAAGAGAAATAATATGAGAGCAAAGGGTTCCCACAAACAGCGCCACTGATCTTACCTGATCTGAAAGGAATCAGCAGCCTGCCACGCGTCGTGAGCTCCTGTGTTCACCGGTGTTGAAGAAGAGGAGAGGGTGTACCTACAAGATATTCTGGTGCCTAAGTGAGTAAAGGAGTTAGAAAGAGCAAGTACAAAGAGAATAGGTGTTGAGAATAGAATACTTGACCCTCTAGTGAAATAGGGTATTTATAATGTGCCTCTAGCACAGGGCCAACGATTACTTTGCATTTGGATGGATTGCAAAGCCTAATACGAGTATCTGCCAAAGCTTACGTGGCGTAGGGAAGACCAGCACGCGGTCTTCACCCTGGATCAAATGCCCCATGATCTTTGGAAGATAGGCTGACCAGTTCTTTCGGAAGTGGGTAGTTGCCTGACCACATGTCCCTGCTTGAGGAACACGTGGAGAATGTGGGGAGGACACGTGAGCTCTCCCCGTGCTTAGTAAAGGTCTACCCAACTGATAGGCTTTGTATAGATGTGTTCCCGACAAAGGGGGACTTGGTCCTTGTTGGGCCTTCTTAACGTAGTATTGGGTTGGGCCTTCCCGACTAAAGGGCAGGTCTCAGCCCAGTCCAAAACATCCACTAACATACACATACTACTTTAAATAAACATAAAAGTAATAGAGGTGTTACAATACTCACCCTTTTAAATCACCTTGACTAGTACGATATATTTTCCCCTCATATGCCTCATACTCCTATCAACAATGCTCATCGGAGGAACTTCGAATGAGAGGTTCTCTTTAAGTTGAACATCGTCAGGTGTGATGACATGCAAAGGATCAACCATATATTTCCTCAGTTGAGACACATGAAACACATTATAAAAGTTAACCAAATTTAGATATGGAAATCAAGCATGAAATCATGGAAATCATAAGAAATGGAAGTCGATTCGCACAGACAATGCCACTATTCTGTTGCGGAACCAAAAATGGATAAGATTGCAGAAATCATGGTGAAGTGAAGCATTGCATGTGATTTTACGATGTGTCACCATGGATCGAAGGTTGTGATCACAATGCTTCTTGATCTAGAAGATTTGGTCATAAGTCAGCATTGTTGATCAATGTCGATCTTGAATCAGGATCGTTAATTTCTGATACGACGGTTCAGAGGAGGGAGGGTACTTGCATAGTTAACACTTCAATGCTCAAGTCAGTTTTGGGTTTGAGATACTTGCAATGAGAGTGGAGATTAGAGACAGTGTATCTGAAAACCCTTTGTAAAGGTATTCATACCCTGGGCTTGATGGAGAAGGTGGAATGATCGAGCCTCGTGTTATTGGGTTTTTGGCCAGTGTGGAGCAGTGGGTCCCTAGGCCCTTGTCTGACATGGGACAAGTTTCATGCAAATCATTAACTTCTTTTTTTAGATAGATACAAGTCTCACATGTTCATTTTTACTTTCTAAGCTTGGTTATTTCTTCTTGGAATAATTTATTTATTCCTTCAAGGTATCTTACAGACTCTTTAAGACCTAGGGAGTGTTCTTTCATTTTATAATTTTCTTCTACTAATTGACTACTCATTTTAAAAAATTATTTATAAGATGGTTTAATACCTTGAACACTATCTACATCGTAGGTTTCCTTTAAGCAAACTTCATCTTCTTTGCTAGAAGAAGATTTTTTATATTTCTCCTGAGGTTGATGTCTCTCATCCTCTTCTTTGTTTGAATATTGATGAAACTTCTTCTTCTTCTTTACCATTTATTGAATAAGTGGTTCCTTTGTTTTATGTTGAATCTTCCAATGATCACTTAATTACTGAGTATATCTTTTCAAAAGATTCTACTGGAGTTGTATGATAGGAGTATGATGAAGTTGGTGATTCTTCAATTTTTACTTCTTCATCTTTGAGTGAGTGAACTAGTTTGTTCAATTTCTATACAATTTCCTTCATTCTTAATTTTTTATATAATTCATGAAGGCTCTAATCTTTTGATTTAAGAGTTGAACTAGTTACAAGCGTTCTAATATTTCTAAGTTTTGAAAATGTTTAAAAGCAATATCTTCATCTTCTTTGCTTTGTGTGTTCATCTCCTCTTACTTGATACTTGGAGAAACTCCATATATCATTTCAAGAGTATGCCACATTTCTTTGGCAGTTTTGCAATAATAAACATATGCAAATTTACTATCATCTAGAGACATTGCTATAAAGCTCTTACTTTTAAAATCTATCTCAAACTTTCTCTTTTCCTCTTTGGTCCAAAGGGAATCAAATTTATCTGCTACATCATTTACTTGATTAGTAGGGATAAACAGACCATTGATTATTGTTTCCCACAATTTATGATTTATACTTTGAAAAAAAATTATAAACCTAGCTTGCTAAGTTATAAATCTACTATAATTGAAAACTGGTGTTGTGTTTAGAAAGGTTCTCTTGTCAGAAGTCATCATCCTCCTGAGATGATTAGTCGTTAAACAAGAGTCTGGCTCTAATGCCACTTGTTGAACATGTGATTTCACACATAAGAGGGGAAGGGGTGAATTGTGTGGTTCATAAAAACATGGTTTGAAAAAAATTTCGATTTAAAATCAGATTTTAAAATCACTTTTAAAGTTGTTTCAATATTAAGCAGCGGAAAAAATAAAATTTGCATAATATAAAGTGCAAAAAGTAAAGAGTTGAGGAAAAAGAGAGAACACCGAGAATTGTAGAGGTTTGGTCAAACAAAGAAAATGAACCTACTCCTCTCCCTAAGAAATGATCTTGAGAGTATCCAATAAAATTGAGAGATTTTAGTATGTTATACTCATAAACCCTCATTATACAAGGAAAATGAAGTTTAAGGTTGACTTCTAACCAAATAATAAATAGTGGAGCGAAACGGCGAGTCTGCATTTCAAACGGCAGATCAAAGCAATTAGTCTTCTTTCCACGACAATCTTGAAATGGTTAGTCTTCAAGCTTATGAACAAACTTTGTGAGCTTTTAACATCAGGTTGAGCTCATGAACCTTAAACTTTGATTTTATTATGGGCTAACCAATAACCTGAGAGATTTTAGTATCGAGTTAATATTGAACCTTAAACCTGAGAGGTTTTAGTACCAGACTAATCTCAAACCTTAAACATTGGTTTTATCACAAGCTAATCAAGAACATATGAAAGCTTTTATCACGGGCTAAGCCTTCAAACCTAAACAAGGGTTTGATCACAAAATTCCCAAACCAAAGCTTTTATGAATTTAGCTTCTAAATCAAATAAACAATACCTAATTGGATAAAATGCTAACCCGAGGTATAAAAAATTTCCTTAGTGAACATAGAAATCTATCCTTCCAGAATTACAACTTCTCACTCACAAGGACTTTCTCGAAAAGAAATTCAGCTAAAAACTTAGTGAGAGAAAGTAAAAGAATTTTTTTTAGAGAGAGAGAGAGAGATAGGTATGAAATGAAACTCGGTTCTGGTTGAATTGAGATGAGGGAAGGGACCTCTATTTATAGGCAAGTGTTTGGCTCAAAAAGGAAATCGTTTTAAAAGCATTTTATTACGTGTCAGTTGATTGGCAAAGTGTTCCAATCTTTGGGTTGACTCCATTACAATCTATTACCAAGTTAAAAATGAAAAAAAGACATATATAGTCATTACCCATCATTAAGATGTTGTCTTAATCGATTAGGATGCATTTTTGAAATCTACCAATTAATTGGGATAAGGTGTAATTCGATTGGAAAACACAAAACCTTCCCCAAATATTTTAAGACAAATTCCAACTCATCGAGGACGACTTCAAGACATTTTTGAAAATATTCTCTTGAGAAAAAACAGTTTAAAAAATATTTTAGTGTGTGTGTGTGTGATTTAGCCATGTACTCTCACGAAAACGCCCTTATGCATTGCATTTTTTCACTCAGACTAATTAAGGCATAACTTTATTGTACTTTAAGAGTTTGTCAAATACTTCCATTCTTGTATACACTTGCTTGATTTTACTAGATATGGGGAATGCGTTATCATCCATTAGGTTGCTATCATTGGATAGTCAAGTCTAATAAATCCTAATTATTTAGTTTGCATCTTTAACCGCTTAATCGCTTATGCTTAACTTATCATTATGAGTTGCCATCATTAGGAAAAGGTTGTCATCATCAAAACAAAATAGTTAAAAGCATATCACATGCAAAACAATGTTCCCCAAGGGCTTGTCCGAGGCAGCGAGTGACCATGTATGGTGGAGTTCTGGTGTTTCTTGTGGCAAGAGAGGTCAGCTCACGTGAGGTGAGAGGCTCTTTATTATGCGATATACTGGTTAAGTTATGACCTGTCCATCTCTCGTTAGGGGAGAAGTATTTGTAGAGGCCCTTATCCTTGGGAGCAATAACCACCCACTAGTCAATGGTGGACCGTTGAACCCTTACTTTCTAGGAAGACGTGGATCAACTAATTACTATGACTTCTCTCTATCCAAAAAACATCTCTCTCCATGTTTCCCATAATTGGGCGAGTGGGGGAAGCTTAGGGCGAGGTGATTTCCATCAAGGAGAGACATATGATCCTCACCCCCTCTAAGAGCTACAACCATCCCGCCTTTGCTAAATCTTTTGCAAATATAGCACTACAGTCACAATGTATTAGATCTAAAGGTCTGGATTCTCTTATTACTAATTTATGTGAAGTTTTAGTTATTTTCACTTGATAAAAAAATCATATTTTTCTAAATTATGGATATTTAACTTTGGGATTAGGCCTAGATTACCTAAATGAGAAACAATGTGCTTATTAACATGATAAAGTCTAGCATTGTCAAACATTAAAATCACATAAAGAGACATTTTTATTCATTTTAATATTTAACTTAAACATGTCATAGTGACATACCCTTTTCCAACAAAAATACCATTCTTAGTGATGGTTTATAAATCTTTCCCAATAAACTACCTAAATGAGAAACAATATGCTTATTAATATGATAAAGTCTAGCATTGTCAAACATTAAAATCACATAAAGAGACATTTTATTCATTTTAACATTTAACTTAAATATGTCATCAATGACATACCCTTTTCCAACAAAAATACCATTCTTAGTGATGGTTTATAAATCTTTTCCAATAAACGGTCTAAATCTACCTTATTCAGAAAAAAAATCAGAAACAAGATTCTTTCTAATCTCGGGAGCATGCATGACATCCTTCAAAATTAATGTCTTTTCGAAGGTGAACTTCATCTCTACTTCTCCAATACCAACAACATTAATGGTGTGAGCATCTCCAAACAACACTTTTTTATTTTCAACTCTTCGTGAATGTTTTGAACTTTCCACGATCATAACATACATGACGAGAGGCTCTAGTGTCTATCCATCAACCATTAGATTCATCAACAATGTTGATTTCAATTATCTTAGCAATAAATTGCTCATCAATCAGGTTAACATGTGCATTAGGTGTAACACCATGTTTAGGCACACTCTTACATTTCTTAGCCATATGACATGGTTTTTCACAATCGAAACAAGAGAAAACACCATCGTCATTTCTTTGTGGTGGTGGTTGTTTCCTAGTAAATGGGGGTAATTCGGGCCATTTAAAAAATTCTATTCTTAATTCAATTCACAATATTGTAGTTTTGGTTCTTTAATAGTTTTCTAAATAACTTTAAAATTGCACCAAATTTCTTTATGTTGTTTGAAACAACCAAGATTTTTTCTTTTTAATATTGTCTATAATATTCTTCAATTCAGAGGTGAGTAATTAAATTCTCAATTAAAAATTATTTTATTTTATGATATATATATTTTTTAAATCATTCAAATCTATGAGTGGTTTTTCAACGATAAAATCAATTTAAATTTGTTCATATAAAACATATCATTAATCCTGGAATAGGAATCTGCTCCACTCCCGAATAAAGTGGCAACACCACTATTAGGATTTGAGTTGAACACTATTTTATACCCGATTTTTATCTAAAATGTTAAAGTATTTAGTTTATGAGACCTCTTACTGATATGTTATTTAAGATTTCACTTTTTCAAATAATATGAGACACTTACTCGCTTATAACACATCACAACAATCACATCAAGATAAATTGAGCATTAAAGTTATCTTGTGCCGAGTTTTTTTTACCATTTTACTTTTAAAAAAGTTGTTCCAAATTTTCTTAAGAGTTCTTTCTTTTCCTTTTTGCTAGCATGCAAACAAATAAGTTTCCATAAAGGTTGGTCATTGGATGGTATAGTGGATGGCACTTTTGAACATTTGGGGTGAAGAATGTTATGGGCAAGTAATGGAGCTTTGAGTGTCTCCCTATCTATTTGCTACTCTGCATTGGTGCAATTTATGCCGGGTCTGCTACCAGAAATTGTAACCAAAAGTGTACACGACAAGATCTTGAAGATCTATGTCAATAAATGGAAAACAAAAACAACAACTTATTCACGTGCATTCTGATTAATTCATAGCCACAAATGATTAGAAGTCTAGAATTCAAACACTAATGTTTAGAATCACAAATTCAATCAAGATAATAATTTGGCATATACGATAAATTCATCGAATCAATTCAAATTAACTAACAAGATTGATCTTCACATTGTTTTTTGCATGAATGGATTTAATATGTTTGTTGTTGTGATCCATGATTAATAATTTAATTAATGAAAAAAAAAGGACTCTACTTATGGGTCCACAAGATCAACATCATGAAATGGGATGCATGACAGCTAGTCTAATCCATGAACAATGTGGGGGAATGAGGATATCTCTTTGTTGACTGATGTATAAAGCTAGTTTGAAAAGTGGGGAAAATCATGCCTTCATGCCTTTAAAAGGATTATACTATACCATTATTCATATTTAGAAGTTAATTATCATAAGTATATATAAAGAAATTAGATGAAAAGAGTCTCTTCTAATTTAATCAAGAGTTTTAAATTTGAATTTGGTCTTGAATAGGTAGTAGTGTCAAATTTCTTGAAGAGTTTTTTTTACTGTGGTCTTCACCGACTCGAGGGATTAATCCTGTACTTTGTCACCTATTGTGATTTTCTCCAACACAAATGATTAGTCTCTGTAATGCAACAACGTTAAATCTCTTAAAGATAAAACTTTATTGTCTATTGTGGTCCTCCTCAACTTGAGTTGAGGGATTAATCTCTAAACTTTGCTGCCTATTATAGGTTTCCTCAACTCAAATGATTAGTCTCAGTAATGTAACAATTTTAAATTTTTTGAGGGAGAACTTCATCATCTAATATGATCCTTCTCTACACGAGAGATTAGTCTCTATACTTTACCATCTATTGGAGTCTTCCTTGACTCGAGAGATTAATCTCTGTAATTGTCAGTATAGAAAATCCGAACTTTAAAAAAAAAAAGTATGATATTTATGAAGTGGGAAAGGGTATGGACCAAAGGAAGCAGTAGCAATATTAGGTCCCCAATAAGAAAAAATGGTTGATCACATGCATGACAAGAATACCATAAATTATAAAATGAATATATAAATTATGTACTGTACTATGTCTAATAATAACTACGTACAACAATCATATTGCGGTGTGAATTCAATTTGGTGCACGGGTTCTTCATGAATCCTCATTCCTCTTCTGTATAATTGTAAATACGTTATTTAATTTATTGGTAGCAATTTATTGCTTTGTAATATTTTCTTCAGCTGAAAAATTGGATGAGAAAAACCTATCTTTAATATCAATATAATATTATATACTCCAAAAGAATGATCAACCATGACAGAGTTTACTATGTTGTTTGCATGCTGCTTATGCTTTCTGCTTTGTTATTCGGAAAAGAAAAGAAACTCTTCATGTGCGTTTAACAAAAAAAGAGTTGTTGCTTTTGACTATCTACTTTTTTTAGGGCTATGCTTTAATTATTTTGGCTCCAAAAATAATAACAAGTTTTAAGATTGAGGTTTGTGTATGATTCTAAGGATGTTTTTAACATAGAAAGACCCTATTAAAGTTTTCCATGATATAGATCAATCAATTTTTTATTCTATTTATACATATTCACACCATTAACCACTAGACAATGGACAACACAAAAATTACAATTGAACTTTAACATCATCATGTGTTATTCAAGATGCCAATTTTGCTTTAGGCATTTAAATACACCTACAAGTAAAGTACATAATTGTTACCAAAATCACAGTGAAGCTTGGTAAATATGTAAAAATCATACAACTAAATATCATTCTAGTGTAGGGATGGCACTCCAACTTCATACAATTTTCAAATTAACTGTGGATAAATGCATGCAGATTTTTCTAGTCCTTTTTTAAGTTATAGGATTACACACTTAATAACTAAATATAGCAACAAAACACTTTGTCTATCAAGAAGAAAATTAAAGTTAGTGAATTTAGCTAGTGAGCTTTTCAAATATTTAACTTCACATTCCAATTTCATGCAATTTTCAAGAGGAACATTCATATATCAAATAGATATCCAATGTTAGATTTCACATCAACATGCAGGTATGGTTTTATTTTTAGCCAAGACTCTCATTATCTTTATCCAAATTCGATATCATTTTTAAAAAGAATCCAATGGCTAATGTATGTAGCTGCTCCCTCCCTAATGAAATACAAATAAAAATAGCTTAATACATACTAATAGAGTGTGGAGAAATTAAGAGTAATCACAAATCAAATGTTTGGTGATTACCAAAGAGAAAGATCTCATATCTCTATTCAAAATCTTAAAACATAAAATATATAGATTACATCTTTTATAAATTTAACATTTGACTCTGTGAGACTCAATTATTCACACTTGTTTTGGATTAAGCGCCCATTACTGTGCTAAAAGCAATTGTTGTTAGTGAGGGTGACACAATATTAATTTTCTTATAGCAACGAGCCTTAAAGGGGATGAATCTAACACATCGTAAGAGTCATGGGTTGAGATGTTAAGCCCGTTGAATCGTAACGATAACGTTGGATAAATAAATCACACAATCTCTCCCCAGTGGCTGTCGGGGAAATTCAAACTCATGACCTTCCTCTGATACTTATTTTTAGATCAAGCATATTGGGCTAAAAGCAATTTCTGTTAATAAGAGTGTAACTATATTTCCTGATAGCAAAGAGTCCTCAACGGGATGCGCCTCATTGTAGGCACCATGAGTATGAATGTTAAGCTAAATGAATCACACAGGTGACATTGGATAAATAAATTCAACATTTGTATATCTATGTGCTTGTAGATATAAAGTTGATAATCCTGTAAAAGATCATTTATCGAGTTTCGATGATGACAACAATGATTATTGAAGTTGGTGGCAATAGTTTCCAACTATTTGATGATGCCATTCAACCTGAATATATCTTAAGGTTCATATCCAAGAAGATTCAAGAGAGTGCTTATGTGATTGGCTTATTTGGCAAGTCAGAAAGCTTCAAAGTATGAAACAAAGGAAGTGTGAAAGCTTGTTAGGTCGTGTCTGTTTGAGTGACAAGAGTTTTTTGAACTGACCAATTAATTGGAGCATTAAGCCAATCGGTTGAAAAAGACCTAATTGATTAACCAGTCGATTAGGACGGCATCTTAATGACTTGTAACAGATCTTTATCCAATATTTCTATATTGGACAAAGGTAATCGATTAAAAT
Organism: Lathyrus sativus; assembly: GCA_963859935.3. Lineage (NCBI taxonomy): Eukaryota > Viridiplantae > Streptophyta > Magnoliopsida > Fabales > Fabaceae > Lathyrus > Lathyrus sativus. Next base: position 597,805,726 of record OZ012738.1, on the reverse strand, counting down.
TGATCATCTAATCTATTAGGACAAGGAGTCAATCAATTGAGAGTTTAGTTTCGCATAATTATCTTTACGTTTTTTTTCTTCCTTATCTTATATAAAGGAGGGTCATATCCTCTTCGTTTCATACCATTTTCTTTGTAATTTACCTCTCCATTTTTTCTCTTCCTCTCTACAAATAATTTTCTTTTTACTTAAGTTGTCTTTGTGCTTTTGAGTTAAACATTACTTGTAAGAATTTGTATTGGTCGTATTGTTGTTCTAATTCTCGAGAGTGCGATACTCTTGGAAAATTCAATTTGGTTCATGAAAAAAAACCAGTCATAAAATCTCTGTTTTGGTTTTTAGAACTTTTTTGAAAAGCGTTCTCTTTAGTTATTACGATAAGCCTGGACAATATCTAAATGGTTTGTTAGCTTAGTTTGGGTAAAAGCTCTCTTTTTAGTTGAGGATAAGTATGTATAATATCAAGATCAGATTGTATTAAGATTCAGGGGCATAACTTGTTAAAGCTCAAAGTTTATATTTAAAGTCTCAAGAAAATCACTTGGAGACATGAGTAAGACAACGTTTGGCCAAATTTATATAACTCTCTGGTGCAATCTCTCTAACCTTTATAATCTTTTATTTATGCTATTTATTTTTATTGTTTTTATTTCCGCTGCTATTTATTCCATCCTTAAGAAATTACTAAAATAATTTCAAGTGTAATTGAGAAAACCATTAAATTAATCGTGAGTTTAAATACCACAATTCACCCTTCCCCATTGTGATTGAAGTCACTTGTCTCAGAAGTGACATCAAAGCCTAACTAATATTAATGACTAATCATTTCAGGAGAAAAAATGACTTCAAATTATTGACTAAACAAACCCCCGTCCTTTAATAGAGAATGATATAGTTTATTATTGAAAGAGAAAAATGAAATTTTTCATAGAAGGGATGAATCGTGTTATTTGGAAAGCTGTGAAAGAAGATTCATTTGTCCCTACATACAAAGTTAATGGTGTTGTAGAAAACAAAACCGAAAAGGATCACTACAAGAAATATTGCAGTTTCCCAAGTGATATTCACGTCACTAACATAAAAACCACTTCACTAACAGCATTTGCGACGTGGATAAAACACGCCGGTAATGTAATGGTGGGAACTTTTTCCCACGTGGTAAACACGTCACAAAGTTGTGACATGTTAACCACGTCGCAAACAACAAAATAAAGAGGAAATGTTCCCACGTGAAAACAAGGTCACTAACTAGTGACGTGAAAATCATGTGGGAACATTGAATTAATATTCACGTCACAAAGTTGTGACTTTGTTTTCACGTGGGAAACCACATTGAATTAATATTCTTCCCATGTGATTCCCACGTCACAAAGTTGTGACTTTGTTTTCACGTGGGAAACCACATTGAATTAATATTCTTCCCATGTGATTCCCACGTCACTAATTAGTGACATGAGATTCACTTCACTATTAAATCTAATTATAAAAAAAATAAAATAATATTAACTGAAAGCTACTATAAAATTAAAATATAAATTAAATATTAAATATAAATTTAAAATTAAAATAAATTTTAATTAAAATAATATACATTTAAAATATATAAATATTTAGTTACATGAAATTCACGTCACAAATACAAATAATAATAATAAAAGTTGTGACGTAATATTCACGTCACAAATAAAAATACTAATAAAAAAAATTATTCTGTCACTAAATAATTCATCTTCGTTTTGGTCATCATCTCTGGGAGAATAACTCGATCTCGAGGCAAAATATTTTCGCATTTGTGCCTCCATGTCTGATTGCCGCTTCCTCATTTCCTCTATTTCAGCATTTTGTCTATTTCTCATATCATCCATTTCGTCCTTTAGGGCCGCCTCACGTGTCTCCGCCTCTCGTCTCGCCTCAGCTAGAGCTAACTGTCTCACTGTTGCCAACATTTCTGGTGTCAATTCTGCTGGACGCGATCCTCCTTCCCCATCATCGAGTCTTTGAAATAAAGTTCGGTCCCCTTTTCTATAATCACCAGCCAAAGACCCCAGACCAAAAAAACATCCATTACCTCTCTTCCCGCCTACTGTTAAATTCCAAATATAAAGATCAACGCGCGGATCAAGCGGTGCATCCCCAATCGGCGTATATTGAGGTTTTTCAGTTAGAAATTGGGCAAGCAATGTCTGGTACAACTCCTACACACACATTAAAAAAAATTAAATTAAATATAATTTAAACAATTTAATTATATAGTAATTATGAAATTAAAAGAATTCTACTAAAATAAACAAGTTACCAAGGTTGATTTGGAACGACCGTCAACAAAGTCGCCCGATTTTTTGGTTCGAGTCTTCACAAATAGCTCATTAATTCGTGGCTCCCTCCCCAAGTCCTTTTTCTAATTAAAATAATGAAGCTTAATTAAATATATATAATAATACAAAAAAAAAAACTTTAAAAAATAGTTATAATTACCATTCGTCGACGATGTTCGCCGATACTGATACTTCCAACTGTATTAAGACAGCCACCTGCTTCAGATGCCCTCATCTTTTTAGCATGTTCAGATCTTCTCTGAAAATCTTATGTCTTCCACCACTCAACAAGTTCACCAAATATTTCCTCGCCTATCCAGTTAGGACGAGTGTGATCTCTTTCCCAACGTTGTCTAGCATTCCTAAGCATGTCAAATAATCTGCTAGATACCTTACTTTTGAAATTTTTTTTAATTTTGAACTCGTCAAATTTCTTCCAAGTACACCTTTCCTGCAAGTTATATGACAGTCAAATAAAATGTTAGATATATATAACAAAAAATCGTTATAAAATAACATAACTATAATAAAAATACAATTTACCTTGAACTTATCAAACCATATATCTTTCTCCTCATCTGGGAGCTCTCCGAAAGACTTAATGAGTTTTGTATACATCAATTGAATGACCCAGTTTACAGCTTTAGCAGCAGGACGACACGGATCAAAACTAAACAACAATAATTTGAACGAGTATTAAACATAAAATGATAATATATAGCTAAATAAATATTATAAATTAAAAACATACCCAAATCCCTCATGCCTAATCAAATGTCGTCCTTCAACCACCAAATGCTCCTCTGCAACAGGATTTGTCTGCTCCTCATGAACATCGTCATCCCCCTGAACAGTGTGGTCATCCTGCTGCTGACTCGCAGGTATATGTGTGGGGTGTGGAATGCGGGAGCCAGATCCCTCTGGCTGGTGCGTGGATGGTGTCGGCTGAGGAAAACTAGATCCTGAAGGTTGCAGCGTGAAGGAATACTGCTGAGGAAAAACAGTTCCCACAGGCTGTGCAAAGTGAGTCTACTGAGGAAAACTAGACCCCCCAGGCTGCGGCGCGAAGGAATACTGCTGAGGAAGAAAACTAGCTCCCCCAGGAAAACTAGATCCCCCAGACTGCTGCGTAAATTGTTAACGTTATGCCATTAATGCCATTTTTTCTTTTCAAAGTTTGCGACGTGGGAAGCACTTCGTAATCTTGCGACGTGGAAGCAAGGTCAGAACAATCCCCCTATATTAAATTTTTACCGTTGCTCCACTAAATGCCAAATCTATGGTATTAATGTAAGTGGGTTGCGACGTGTTTTCCATGTGGGTATTTTGTGACAGGTTAATCACGTGGCAACAAAAATCTATTTTTTGAATTTTAGGTTCTCATGTGAAATACACGTCACAACAGAATTTGTCAAAAATTCAAAATTCCCCCTCTCTTAAAAATCCAAAATTTCGTTCCAGATTTTAGAGGTAAAAATTTTATTAATAAAAAATGTTTGTGACGTCATAATCACTTGGCAACACAATTTTTTTTCCAAGTGTTTACCACGTCACTAATTCACTAGGGAAAAACAATGTTTTCTTGTAGTGGATTGGTCCAAAGATGATAAAGAAAACATGTAGCACGTTTCATAATGCAAGACTATAAAGGAGATATGGTACATCCTCCAAATTATCCACTAAGGAACTACTGAGGTAAAGAGAGCGAGGTTGGTCACTTTAATCCACGAGTATGAATTATTCATAATGAAAGTATTAATTAGATATAAATATTATTTATCCATATCGTGAGTCATATGACAAATCTTTGAAAAATATTTTCAAATGAATAATTGACACTACTACAAATAACCTCATTTCACCTTGGACACGAAGGAGATATAACCTCAAATTACACAAGCGAGGTAACAAAGAGCGTAATGAAAATTCTCTATTTTACCCCTCGGTTTCAGAATAATTGAGGGGATAGTTGAAATGGTCATCGACTCGATCTCCGGCAACAACATATTTATATTTTCAAAACTACTATCACATACCTATCAATTTTTGTCAAAAATCGAGGGAAAAGAATTTTTTAATATAAATTACATTGTTTATACTAAATATTAAATTAAATTGTATATGCTGAATATTAAATTACATTGTTTACACTGAATAATTAAATTACACTAAATAATTAATTCAAAGTTTCTAATGTTACATTGTCTTGGTTTCAACCTACAAGTCCAAATTTTTGACAAATCTGATTCATCATCATCACTTTGAATAAATCCAAATTTACCCAATGTTTTTCAAGCTCAATGGTTTGCATGCTTCCAATTTATGATATAACATAAATAAAAGATTAGATACATAACATAAAATTCAAGTAAAAAGATAAGATATTATGTAAGAACAATAACTTTAGAACAATTTTTTTCTGCATATGTAATCCATCTCAGAGATCTGTTCCAAGCTTCCATTATCAATGTTTTCATGGCAAACACTTTCGTTATAAATGTTTGAGTTTCACAAAATGAAATCTAAGATATATAGTGGTGGTGTTCGCGTTCTTATTGAATATAAAGGGTTTCTTGTGGATTGATGTGTTGAAAATATCTTGGACGTTTTTACTTTATGAACGTAAGACATAGATTTGTTGTTGATTAATTGAGTAACTATACCCCTCAGTTTTTTTATAAAACTGATAAAAAAAATTATTTCATTATTAATTCAAAAATAAAATAACCTAGGTACTTTCCCTTAGATTTTATATAAAAAATGAGGCAATATATTACTTGTAGAAAAAGTCACTGACTGACAAAAAATTGAAAGTAACATGTAATATTTCTTTTTTTCAATTTTTTTTTATCATTCACCACTTTCTTTGTGTGCAATTTTTTTAGGAATAAATTTTTCAATATTGTCAACCGAGGAAAACAATAAATCATTATGTGAGATTGATTGCAATTTACATTATGTTTTCTTTGATTGACAACATAGGAAGGTTATCCTAAAATATATCAATGGTCTTGTAAGAGAGGTGGAAAAAAAACAACAAAAACATAAAATATGTAATTATGTGATATGGATTGTAAGAGTTGAAAAAATATTTTGTTCAAGGTTGGTGTTAGAAGAACAACATACAACAACATATAGAACCTTGAAGATTTTTTCAGTTTTACAATTCATCCCAAAGAATGATGTATACGAGTTTGGAGTGGCTAGGTTTAGGGTAAAACTTAATGAATGAGTGTTTTTATAGTAAAATCAAACCCCTCGGTAATTAAAGAAACCGAAGGTATAGATCAATTAATTAAAAAATAAAAAATAAAATACAAAGAAAGGCATAATTTTAAAGAAATAACACTTAAATTGTTTTTTTTGGGATTCGAAGCATGTCATGAATTACTTTTTCCCTCAGTTATATTCAATATCTGAGGGAACATATGGTATTTTTCTTAAATAAATTATAGCGCTTCCTATAATTATATCTCGATTTTGTGTCGGATGAAGTGAAAGCGTTGTCATAAAATGTATTATTTCTAGTAGTGTGGTTATAAAAACTCTTATATGCCTAAATTGTAGTTGGAAACCTAAATCACTTCAATTTATCATTCTAATGATCTAGCGTGCGCGCACGCACACACACACACACACACACACACACGCACACACACACTTTTTAGTAAACTGTAGGAACATGAGATGGAGATGAAAAGACTTGATGATGACGAAGAAGATGACAAAAAGAAGAATAAGAAAAATATTGTACTTACCGATACTAACATCAAAGATACAGAATCTTAAGATGAAGATTGTCAAAGTGAGATTAATAAATTCATAAAGCTCAAGTTTAAAAATTCAAGGAGTTCTTAAGGGACGAAAAACAAACTTCAAGACTCCAGAAGCAAAGTGAAGAAATTTTATCATCCATTCCTACATGTGATTAATGCGGGGAGAAAGAGAACATAAGACCAAGTTGTCCTTAAAATTAGAAAAGAAACCAGAATAAGAGAAGATCCGAGAAACCATAAAAAGAAGTTAAGAGAGCATACTTATCTTGGGATGACATTGATGATAAGGAAGAAGCAAACATATGTACCATGGAAAATCATCAAGAAGATAAGGTAACCTCTTAGTTTTACTATCAAGACTTATTTTGAATTTTTAAAACCTAACTAAAAAACAAGTAAGTTAGAGCAAATTGTCTCTACCTCCAAAAACATTATTTCCTCCCTTGATTGAAAAATAAAAAATAATTGGAAGAAATAGAAAATCTTAAAGAGATACAAAATGATCTAATTTAAAACTTTTACTCATCTCACAAGTCTTAGATGAATCTATCAAGTGTAATCAATGTGACATTTTGAAAATAAAATTGATGGTATTCAAAACACATTTGATAAATTCACTAAAGGGAGAGACAACTTGAATCTTTCGTTAGGTAACCAAAGGGCATATTACAATAAGACAGATCTTGGTTATGAATCTAAGAACAATATTCAAAGCTTTAGCAATATTTGTAATGCCCAACAAACATCTAAAGGAAAAACCCTAAAATGAAACTAATGTAATAAAGACGGCCACATTGTCATATTCAGTTTTATCATAAAGAGTCATGAAAGTAAAGAAGGACATCCTCTTTCATACTTTTATAAAGATCATTGTGAAATTAAAAAGAGAAAAATGTCTCCTCGTAATATGTATTTCACTAACATCAAAGGACCCAAATAAATTTAGGTACTAGAGGTAGAAAAGCCAACTTGTGATGTAGATGATGATACCCACAGTTGCTCTTCAAGTCACACAAATGAAGAAATAAATATGTTCTATTGTTTCACTTCAATGAGGGAATAAGTTTCTTCACATGATAACTACAAGATAAAAATCATTAAATCTTAGATTTTTGGTAAGACCCTAATATTACCCTTTAGTTTTTTCTAATTGGTTAAAGGTTTACTATACAAGTTACTTAGTATTAAGTAAGTTGTGCAACAAAGGTAATAGAATATGTTTATTTCCTCTATATTAATTGTTTATAAAAAACCTTAATGTAAAATCCTTTTAAATCTTAGTTTTGAAAAGACCATGACTATGGAAGAACTCATACATATTACATTTGGTGAACTAACCCCTAGTATGTAAAAGTTGAGGTTTTTAATTTTATAGACATCCCTTAAATAATATCCTTGGAAGATGGAAATCATGGGAAATAAAAATATCAAAGACAAGAGAAAGGCCAAATTCCAAATGAAAAGATTCAAGTTAAAGAAGTCAACTTAAGAGAATTAATGTCTATGGATAACCATTAAGGATCATCTCATTCTGAATGTTAATGGAGATAATTCGAAAGAAGTTGCATCTCAAAATTCCCTTAGAAAGCTATGTAACCATGTGGGTTTTGTTTCACAAATTAATCCAAAGGAAAATGATGAAGCTATCCTCAAAGAAAATTGGTGTATTGTCATGAAAGAAAGGTTAAATCAATTTGAGAGAAACAACAATTGAGAACTTGTTCTCAAAGCTAATTGGGTTGATTTAAACCTTAGTGGTTCTTTTGCAACAAGATTAATGTATTTGAAAATATTTTTAGAAATTAAACATGAATCGTTGCTAAAGGTTATAATTCACATAAAAAATCATAGATCTCGATGAAACGTATGCTCATGTAGCTCAACTAGAAGCCATAAGGATGTTTCTAGCTTTCTCATGCATTATATTTTCGTAAAATCTTCTAAATGGATAAAAAAAGTACACTCTTCAACTGTTACATCAATAAGGAAGTTAATAGTTCTTCAAATTTTATAAAACTCTTCATACTCATGCTTTCAAAATGAAAATGTTTCTCTATGATATGAAATAAGCTCATAGAGCTTAGTTTGATAATTTTAACAATTTTCTTCTTGAAAAAAGGTTTCTAACAAGAAAGAATGATATAAATTTTTTTTCAAGACCAGTTATTTCCTTCTTATGAATGTTCTTTTTGTAGATTGAGTGCTACTAAAAAAATCCTTGTGAAAGGAATATTCTAAAATAATGTAGAATGAGTTTTATATGTCAATGATGGGAGAGTCTAAATATTTTCTAGGACTTCAAATCCATCAGACTAAAGAAGAAACCTTTATAAGTCAAGCCAAATATCGTAAAGATTTTATAAAAAGGTTTGATATGGAAAATTCCAATGTAATAGCAACCCCAATGTCGACTTCGTGCAATCTTGACAAGGATAAAAAAAAGGAAAACTAGTTGAATAAAGCAAATACTAAGTTATGATAGGCCTCTTCTTTATCTAACTGCATCTTTCATTGATATGATTTTTGTTGTCTGTATGTGGGCGCACTTTAAAGCATCCACAAAGGCATCACATCTCAGTACAGTTAAACGCATAGTGATATATGTATATATATATATATATATATATATATATATATATATATATATATATATATATATATATATATATATATATATATATATATATATATATATATATATATATATATATATATATAGCACATAACAATTGGGTTTATGGTACCCCGAGGGATCAAAATGTGATTTAGTTGGATATGCAGATTCCTACGATGTTTGGTGCAAGATGGATAGGAAAAGTACCAGTGATATGTGTCACTTACTTGGGAACTCTCTTGACTCATGGCATATCAAGAAACAAGGAAGTATTTCGTTATCCACAGCTGAGGTAAAATATGTTGTTGCGCTTAGTTGTTGGGCTCAAATTATTTGGATGAAATAATAATTCAGTGATTACAGTGTTAATCTTTGAGTTGTCCCAATAAGATGCAACAACACTAGCTCCATAAACCTCGCAAAAAACTTGATTCTTCACTCTCAGGCTAAACACATTGAGGTTAGGCACCACTTTATTAGGGATCATGTTGAAAAATAAGAATGTGTACTTGAATATGTAACCTCGTCTAATCAACTTGCTGATAGTTTTACTAAACCTCTTCCTAAAGAAAACTTCTATTTCATAAGAACTGAACTAGGTATTTTAAGAAAATCATGCATGGATTAGTATGCCTATATGTTTCTTTTCTCAAATTAATGCCATGTGATTTATGTGCTTTATTTTACGCCTTTTTTATTATGCCAAAGGGGTAAAATTATACTATCAGGGGAGTATAGTATACACTCTACTTAATTAAGGAAGAGTTTAACCACTCCAATTACATATCTATCTAGTTCTCTTTTACCACCTCCTTGATAGATGTATTGTCATCATAAAAAAGGGGGAGAAAATGGATCTTTGTATTTTCAGGCATAAAGTTGATAATCCTACAAAAGATCCTTTCTAAAGGTTTGATGATGACAATAATGATTGTTGGATTTGGTGGTAATAGCTTTCAACTCTCTGATGATGGAATTCAACCTGAAGATATCTTAAGCCTTGTCTCCAAGAAGATTCAAGAAAGTGCTTTTATGATTTGCTTATTTTGCAAATCTTGAAGCTTCAAAGTTTGAAATAGAGAAAGTGTGGAACCTCGTTACATTGTGTTTGTCTGAGTGACTAGAGTTTTATAAAAGTAAGGAAGTAATTCCTAAGTAATAAGGAAACACACACACACACACACACACACACACACACACACACACACACACACACACACACACACACACACACACACACACACACACACACACACACACACACAAGTCTTTTGAAACAATTAAAAATGAAAATGTTTACAAGGTTAAGCTAAGTCTTTAAGAAACTGTCTACTTTCTATTAAATTCTTTTTTAAACTACCCAATCGATTAGGGCCTTAAGCTAACTAATAGGAAATACTTTTCTAAACTTCCCAATTGATTAGGGCATTAATCCAATCAGTTAAAGAAGGCCTAATAGATTAACCAATCGATTAGGAAAGTGCCTTAATGACTTGTAATGGCTCTCTATCCAATCTTTCCATACTCGTCAAAGATAATTGATTACAGTTTATCATCTAATCGATTGGAACAAGGAGTCAATCCATTGGGACTTAAATTTCACCTAAGGATCTTTTCCTTTTTATGAATTCTCTTTCTCCTATATTAAGAAGGTCACCTTGTCTTCATTTCATATCATTTTTCAAAGCTTTACATTTACTTAGGAATTATGTCTCTATTTTCTATTTTTCTCTCTCTAGAATTAATTTTCTTGTCACTTAAGTTTCCTTGGGGTTTTTAAGTGAAACATTATTTTTGAGGAAAACATTTTGTTGGTAGTTTTGTTGTTTTAATTATCGAGACTATGATACACTTGGGAAATTGAGTTTGGTTCATGAGATAAACTACTCATAAAATCTTTGTTTTAGTTTTTGGAACTTTTTTGGAAAATGTTATGTTTGGTTATTGAGATAATCCTAAAAATCTCTAAATTGACCATTAGCTTAGCCTGGTTAAAAGATATCTTCTTAGTTGGGGATAAGCTTTTAAAATCTCAATATCATATTGTATTAAGGTTCATGGACATAACCTGTAAAAGCTCAAAGTTTATACTCAAAATCTGAAGAATATCTCTTAGGTATATGAGTAGGCCAACGTTCGGATGAACCTTGATAACTCTCTGGTTCAATCTCTCTAACCCTTATCCTCCTTAATTTTTGATATTTATTTTTACGATTTTTATTTCTGCTGCTATTTACTTTATCCTTGAGAAGTTACTAATACAATTTCAAGTGTAATTGAGAAAACCACTAAAGTAATCACGATTTTTAAATACCATAATTCACCCCCCCCCCCCCCTTCTTATGCTTGAAGTCACTTGTCCAAAAACTTGAACCAAACAATCTCCCCTACAAGAGTGAGTCTTCGACATTCTATAACATTATCCCATAACGGATCCAACTCCGACTCCTCCACTGAGCAAAATTATGTCAACAAACCAATGTGTATGTTGAGTTTTCCCCTTTTTCTTTTTTTACAAAGGATCCCAATATGGGGGCAAAGTTTATTTGAAGTCTAACTAATGGTGATCTCTAAATCCTCTAACTCTCACTTCTTACTCCACCAACCAAGATTTATGCAACACGGTGCACCAACACCCTTTGGGATGATCAATGAGGCTACCCTTACTCAATAGACTTCACCAAGTTTTTTAGACATTTCAACCTCTAAGTTCTCATATTTTTCTGTACCACATATAATTCATATTCTTAAATAAGAGACACAAATTACCATTTCATAAATCATCATTAAAAACTTCTACTCCATTTGAATGATTTTTTCTTGATGTTTGAGGTCCCTCTCTAATAACTTTTGTCAATGATTATAGCTATTACCTTAATTTCGTTGATCACTTCACTCCATATTTATGTTTATAGCCATCAAAACAAACAAAAAATTGAAGTTGTCACAATCTTTCCTCAATTCCAAAAAGCCATTGAAAAACATTTACACTAACACTACTATAAAACGCACAAACAACAACGTCAGGTTTACAACGGATTCATATACACTGTTGTAATAGGTTAAAATTTTCGCACACAGTGTATAGCTGGATTTATAAAAAGTAATTTAATGACGGTTGTCCTAAAAAACCATAGTAATAAATGATGTGTAGCAAGTTTTCATTCCTAGCAACTACAGTTTTTCCATTTTTTTAGAGTACATTAAGCGTGTGTCACTTTAAGTCCATTATTTAAGAAATAAATTGTAAATGATTTTATAACGGTGAAGTAAACCAACCGTTGTTAGAGGGTATTAAGCGTGTGTCACTTAAGTCCATTATTTAAAAAATAAATTGTAAATGATTTTACAACGGTGTAGTAAACCAACTGTTGTTAGAGGGTATTAAGCCTGTGTCACTTAAGCGTGTGTCACTTAAGTTCAATATTTAAAAAATAAATTGTAAATGATTTTACAACGGTGAAGTAAACCAACCGTTGTTAGAGGACTTACAATTCCACTAAGGTTGGGTTGTCCAACTGCAATTAAAGGGTTTACTGATAAATTAAAACAAAACTCATTTTGTATTTCTTTCATATGACGCCCTAGGCGAACAAGAGAGCCAGAGACAAAAGCGGTTCCATAATCTTCACCCTCTTCGTATCCATTCATTTGGAGCTAAAATCTTCACCCTCTTCATTCATTTGATTCTCCAGCTTCGAAGTACGGTACTCTTCAACATCTTTATTCCTTACGTGGATAAGATTCTTCACCTTCTAAGTACGATATTCTTCAACATGTTCGTTCCTTTTTTCTTTGTTTATGTTGTATATGTTCAAGTCAGTATGAGATTTCATGTTTCATATGCTTTAGGTTTAGATTTGCATATGCATATGCTTAAGATTTTGGATTAGATTTTGGTGTGTCATTGACATTATTATACTTGTATAAATTTCATAAGTTGTTATGGATCGTAGTTGGATGAAAGCCGATAGATTAGGTCTGGTTTATGAGAACAGAGTTCTTGAATATGCTGATAAACATCTTCCCGAAAATAATGGTATCTTTTATTATCCTTGTGTTGTTTACACGAATATAAAAAAGGGTACAAAGAAAGAAATATTCCATCACCTTTGTTGTGATGGTATATGTCAAAATTATGTAATATGGACGTGGCATGGTGATGTGGATAAAAAGGAAAGTCGGACGTCACAAAGTCAAAGTGTGGACGAAGATTAATATATGGAAGATCAACTAGAAGATATGTTTCGTGATATTGGAGAATCTTTTTTTAAGAATACTCATATTTATGATAATTTATGTAGTGATAAAGACACCACTTTATATAAGGGATGCACGGATTTTACACGATTGTTGGCAGTGTTAAAGTTGTTTAATCTAAAGGAAAAAAATGGATGGTCGGAAAAACGTTTCACAGAATTACTTGAATTGTTAAAACAAATGTTACCAGAAGATAACAAATTGTCGGATCGTTGCTATGAGGCCAAGAAGATATTGTGTCCAATGAGTTTGGAGTATATCAAAATACATACTTTCCCTAATGATTGCATATTATACTAGAAAGATTATGAAGACTTGTATCAATGTCTGAAATATGGTGTGTCGCGTTACAAGCTGAAGGCCAACAATGGTGATGACAATGACTATGACAATGTTAGTAGGAAGCATCCTCCTGCTAAAGTGTTATGGTACTTAACAATAATTTCACGATTTAAGAGATTTTTTTCTAATTCGAATGACACAAAGAATCTTAGATGGCATGCAGATGAAAGGAATCATGATGGAAATATTTGCCATGTAGATGATTCGTTGCAATGGAAGAAAATTGATTCGTTGTTTCCAGATTTGGGAGTTGAGCCAAGAAACCTTAGGCATAGGCTTTCCATCGATGAAATGGATCCCTTTGGTAATCTGAGCACTAATCATACTCTGTGGCCTGTTCTTCTCACTATTTACAACCTATCTCCTTGGTTGTTTATGAAACGCAAGTATATACTATTAAGTATGATGATTTCTAGACCACGACAACCTTGTAACGACATAGATGTTTATCTAAATCAATTAATTGATGATTTAAGACTCTTATGGGATGAAGTCGTTGAAGTTGATGATGCATATTCTGGGGAAAAGTTTAAGATGCGTGCAATGTTATTTTGCACAATCAACGACTTTCCTGCTTACGGTAACTTGGCTGGATATAGTGTCAAAGGACATAGAGTGTGTCCTATATGTAAAAATGATACTTGTTATCACCAACTTGAGTTTGGAAAAAAGACCGTTTACCTTGGGCATCGAAAATTTCTAAAACCCAATCATCCTTATCATAGATTGCAAAAGGCTTTTAATGGAGAGCAAGAGTTTAATGAGGCTCCTGAACCTTTAACTAGAGATGAAGTTTATCAACAGCAGGAACACATTAATGTTGTCTTTGGGAAGAGAGAGAAATATAAAGGGCAGTTGCAAAAAATATATGGAAAAAGAGGTTCATCTTCTTTAATCTTCCATATTGGTCAAGTCTTGATGTTAGACATTATCTTGATGTGATGCACATGGAGAAAAATGTGTGTGATAGTTTGATTGGCACACTCCATGCAAGACTAAAGATAATAAGACTTCTCGTCTTGATATGGAGAAGATGGGTATATGAAAACAGTTGGCTCCAGTAGAGAAAGGAAAAAGAACTTATCTGCCTCCAGCATGTCACACTCTATCTAAAAAGGAAAATAAAACTTTTTTCTAGTGTTTGCAAGGTATTCAAGTTACATAAGGTTACTCATCAAACATAAAAAAACTTGTATCAATGAAAGATCTCAAGTTAATTGGTTTAAAATCTCATTATTGTCATGTATTGATGCAACAACTTCTACCAATGGCTATCCGTGGGATCCTACCAAAAAATGTGAGAGTAACTATAACGAGATTTTGCTTATTCTTCAATGCCATATGTAATAAATTTCTTGATTTCAAAAAATTAGATGAATTAGAAGATGAGGCTACCATAACCTTGTGTCAATTGGAGATGTATTTTCCTCATCACTTTTTGACATTATGGTTCACTTACTTGTTCATCTAGTAAGAGAAATCAAAATTTTTGGTCCAGTTTATTTAAGGTGGATGTATCCAATAGAGCGTTATATAAAGATCTTTAAAGGATATACGAAGAATCATCACTGACCGGAAGCTTCGCTTGTTGAAAGATACATCATAGAAGAAGTTGTTGTGTTTTGTACAAACTATTTATCGGACGCAGATTCTATAGGAATTCCAAAGTATCGTCATGCTGACACAAATGGTAGAAGTGTTCAAGGTCTAAATGTTAAGTCAATGGCTCGAGATGTAATTAGTTAAGCACATTTCTATATATTGAATAATATAGATGAAGTTCAACCTTTCCTAGATACTCATAAAAGATTTTTGAGCAAAAAACATCCCCGAATGAGTGACAAGTTGTTGTTGAGAGAGCATAACAAGAGATTCGTAGATTGGTTTAATAAATGTATATCTAATGATCGTAGTGCACCCGAGATACTTAAATGGTTGTCGTACGAGCCAAAATTGTGTGTCATTACTTAGACTGCATACGACATTGGTCATTATACCTTTTATACAAAATCATAATATGATCATAGTACAATACAAAATAGTGGGGTTATGGTTGAAGCCCAATCGATGTATTTCTCTAGTTCGAAAGATAAGAATCCTATATTGGCAACTACCACGTTTTATGGTGTCATTGATGAGATTTAGAAGATTGATTATGTTATTTTAAAAGTGGATTTATTTAAATGCAAGTGGGTTCCCAATAATAGTAATGGTGTACACATTGATGACTTAGAATTCACCCGGGTCGACCTTGCTAAGGCATCTTTTATGACCGAATCATTCATCATGACTTCTCAAGCAAAACAAATTTTCTATGTTACCGACCCATCGGACATATCGGGGAAATAATCAATCCTTCTCCAAGGAAAAAAAATTCCTCTTAGTGATGAAAGTCTTGATATTCTATCCACACCTTCTTACACAACACAAGTTCCTACCTCATATGATGAAGTTGATGGAGATGTCGAGCATGCTATTTGAATCGATCATGAAGAAGGCATAAGGGAAAATTAACAAGTACGTAATTTATTCTTTATTCATAATATATTAATTGTATGTTATAGCTTCTAAGTATTTTTACTAACAAGTATAATTATTTGAAATTATACGTCTTTAGAGTCAAGACACCAAGAAACAAGAAACCAAAACACCAAGTTACAATTATGTGATGTTATGTAATGTGTAAATTGTAGGTTGTTTGTTCTGATACAATTGAATATGATACAATTATGTGATATTATGAATATGATACAATTAATATTATTATGATAACTTTATCACAAATGTGAGTTGTATTTTCTGCTGTGATATGGTGAACAATAATACAAGTTAAAAAATAGGATTAATTATAAAAGAAAGATAATATTTGTTAATTCTTATATATCATAACCGTGATGATATTTGTTAATTCTGTAGAAAATTTAACAATGGTTATATAATATAACCGTTATAATATCTCGTGCGCTGTTAAAGAAAATATCAAAGCGTTGCAACTGAGAATCGAACCTATGACCATGTTTTTATCACAACAGTTTTTTGGAAAACTCGTTGTGATTGTGTGTGTGCTTTCCAGTTTATTACAACGGTTACTGGGCAGTGATTGTAAGTATCATATATACAATGACACTCTACATAACAACGCATGTGTCTGTTTGATTATATATCATTTCCAACCATTGTTAAATGACTTTTTCATAGTAGTCTAATGAATGGACATATTATATTAAACTAAAATTCTATATTTACACACATGGAATATTCCATTTTATCTCTCCACCATAAAGACTGAGAAAAGAATGAGTAGAATGAGAAATCATGTTAACTCTTTATAGGCCAATTTTAATCTATTAAAAGGGGTTTTAATTGATTAAAACATTAATGACAATCAATTATGATTTATTGATTGGCACGGCATGAAATTATAGAGTATTTTAATCAATTAATCCTTTAGGTTTAATTGATTAGTTGGGAACAATTTTGAAATTCAAATGGCCTAATCGATTGACCCTTAAGTTTAATCGATTCGAAGATGGTTTTTTAATTTCTTTTAGCTCGTTAGGGCCTTGAAGGATTATGGACTCCTAATTATATTTGCACCTCCTCCTTATTTGTTGTTACATCCGCTTTTCTAAAAGTTTCATTTCTAAAACAATTGATTAGTGATGAAATAACCAAAATGGACTAGAGAATTCATTAAATAATTGTTAGAAAAATAACCAAATTTTTTTGAGTTTATTTTTATACCAAGTATTTTAGCTTAAAATCTCAAAAAAAATTAAGGAGAGATTTATCCCCTTTGATAGATATGGAGTCATGCATTATCATTTTCCTTTTGCATCTCTCTAAATTATTTGATACGAGAGTTGATTTGGAAAGCCACTTACTCTTTGGTGAGATATCTTCCAATAAAAATTTTCCCAATGAACTTCTTGATTAAATTATTTCAAATAATTCCTAAAATATCATATCTAATTCATTAGAAGAATTTTAGAACTCATGATTTGCACAACTTTTTCTTGATATGCATTTTGGTCATTGAAACTGCAAAGCATCCCTACAAAACAATCATGTTTTTATCTTTGGTACCCAAATATATTTAGGTCCTTTAGGGTTAGTGAATTTAAGATATCTTGAGTCATATCCTTTAGTCCATCTTAAATCATGCATTTTAGCAACAACAAAAAAGGTTAAAGACTGTTGAACAAGCGACGCCAAAACACATGGAGGGATTGTGTGGGTTTGAAAAATGATGTTCAATTAAAAAATATATCTAAAATTAATTGTTTAAAACAACTTTGCAAACCAAAAAAATAATAATACGCAACAAAATAAGAAAATAATAGTATTTAAGAAATGAAAGCACAAAGAAAATAAATAAATAGCGGAAATAAAAAAAAGGATATTTTATAAGAGATTTGCACCAGATATTTATAGAGTTTCGACCTAACCACTTGGCCTACCCTTCTCCCTAAGAATTTTTCTTAAGAGTTTCCACTATAGATGTGAGATTTTCACAAGTTATGCTCATGAATCCTCTTACAAACAGAATGGAGTTTTATACCAATTATACTCCAAACCAAACACGAGATTTTACAAGAGGATAACATAAGAACCAACAGATAGATTTTACACAAAGCGTAACTCACAAATCAAATGAATATTTTAACAGATAATCTGACGAACCAAATGAGAGATTTTACAATAGGAAAAGCTCACAAATCAAACCAAAATTTTAATTGACAATCTCACGAACCAAACGATATCTTTTATTGGCTAAGCTTGCAATCCAAACAACTACTTATGACTAGAAATATTACACAAGAGATAAATCTCTCTTGCACAAATTACAATAAGGTAATTTAGTTAAATGAAAGAAATTATAAGAAAAGGAGTGGAGAGTGAGAAAGTATGTCTAAATATGTTTTTTGGTGTATTATGAAAGTGAGAAGTCCTCTATTTATAGGTGAAAATATGGATCAAAAAGGAAAGTTATCTATGGGATTTTTAGTGCTCATAATTGATTATATATTAGGTCTAATCGGTTATGTGCTTCATAAAAATGCAAACCCTAATTTCCAAAAAGGAAAACCTACAACGACTAGTGTCTTAATTCAGTAAAAGTGTTCTTAATCGATTAAGAAGCTTTATGCTTTTCTTTAACCGGGTGGCTAAGGGCCTTAATTAATTAGGCAATGTATATAAGCTTCCAAAATGTTTACGAACACCCTTGATCAATCCTATAAGCACCTTGGTGGTTCCTTTAAGGTTTTTAAGGTGTTTTATCAAATAGAGATGTTAAAAATACTTATAGGTGAGTGTGTGCAATTCCTTAGAAATTTAATAATTACTCTAATATATTTTACAAGACGTTGATCACTCTGACACAGATCTTGTAAGCTTTCACATTTTCTCTCTTTCAAATTCTTTGAGACTTCAAGATCCCTTGCTTGATACATCAAGATTATGCACTTTATATGGGACTTGACTTCTTATATCTAATGAGGCTTGATAAGGCTTCTTGATAGACAATCATTAGAGAGATGTTGGATTGTAGATCATCAGAGATTCCACTAAAAGTTGTTTGACATTAGGTGTTGCTCTTAAGAGATTGTGTTTTACATCTTTCATCTCCCAAGCATAACATCTTGATCATAACTTCATATGAAACCATCACCTCATAGTGTTGTCTTCATCAAAATCATTCAGATCATCTGACTGTTGTAGACATTATACCAGCAAGCACATGGATCCATTAAGATGACCATGCTTATGGCAAAAATTGAATTCATACACAAAATGATTTTTCTTCTTCTTAGCATGGCAAATACTTAAAATGTGTTTGGATGAAGCATTTTAATGAAGGAACGTAATTTTTTGAAGAAATTTAAAATAACTTAATCAAAATTCATTGTTTGGATAAAAAATATAGAGAATTGTTAAAATGATGTAAATTTATGAAATATTTTATTCAAAGTAAATTTAAGGAATTTCAAATGACACTAAAAAGTAAAGAATTTGAAATTTCTCATTCACTCTATATATTGTGAATACTAAAATGTTTATTATTATTTTTTCAAATTTTACAAGATGGTCTTTATATTTTATGAAAATTTAAAATTCACCCTAAAATTTTCTAAAATTACAAATAAGTCCCTAATAATTTTAAAATTTTATGAATTGGTCCCTTCAAATTTTTCAAAAAGTGCAACTTGATCCCTATTTTTATATTTTAAATTTAGCCCAAAAATTTCAAAATTTATGAAAATGATCCCAAAAAATTAACAATGAATTATTTTAATACTCCATCCAAACACAAGAATTTAAAAATGAATGAATTTCAATTGAATCATTTAAGTTGCATAGAATTTTAAATTCCTTAAAAATTCTTAGTTACTCATCCAAACACACTCTTAAGAAATAGTTATTAGGTTGTTAACCTAGACCTATTTATTATAAGAAGACCTTTGATTACATAAAATTAAGTCTATATTTTCTTTACCTTTAGTAAACTTAAGGTTTCATGCATGTTTCCATTTTTATTTTTCAAGAAATTACAAGTTTCAATGTCAATTCTATCATCATTACTTTCAACAATATGATCTACCAAAGATGATATGTTTCTTTCTAACTTCTCAATTTTCTTGCTAAGGTTAACACTTAAGGAAAACAAATTTTTGTACGCTAGAGTAGTTACCTCACTGTCACCCTCTTCATAAGTGTCTTCAAGTCAAATATTCACCACTTCATATGATTCTATAGTTGAACTTTTAGAAATTGCTTCACTTGAAAATTTCAATGAATTTTTTGATGTAACTTTGGAAGGTGAAGGTGTTTTGTAGTGTTATATTTGCAAATAACTTGTCTAAGATGACAGCTTGGGATAGCCCTAAAAAAGGGCGATGATGCAATGTCGCCCGACAGGATATACCGCCTCACCCTTACATTTTCCTTGCCCTTGAGATGAGGAAACGTGGAATAATACATGTCTTGGATAAGGAGAAAGTCAAGATAGTTACTGACCCATGTATCCCTTGGAAATAAGAATACAACAGTCCATCTTATAACTAGGTGGGCGAAAAACATTTCCATAAAAACCCTAGGAATTAGAAATCCCTATAAATACCCTAACCCTTCAAAGGGATAAAGAAAGTAAGATTCACTCAATACCACCCCTTAATGCTTGAAGGGCATTTTGCTCTCAATAGCCTTAACACTGATAATTTGAACATCCACCTGCAACCTAGTAGCACTGGCCGCGAGCAGGACCCCTCACCCCGCGTGAACCGGTCTCTTAAAAGCCTAAAAAACCACCGTACATGACTACTCCTAACCAAGAGATAGCCTTACCCTATCACTTAATTAACCATAGACTTCATATCTTCTAAGGCATGATCACTATCATTGGCTATGCCATTATCATCCTCAACATCTTCATAAACTTGACCATCAACTTCCTTATGCACTTCAGATAAACTTGACCATCAACTTCCTTATGCACTTGAGATTTATTCAATATGTTAGACAGGGTATCGGACACATTGATATCACCATTCAAAATTTTCAAACCTGATTTATGGGAATCTTTAACTTGAAGGATTTTCAAAGTTCCATTCATAATTCTCTCAGCATCTAGATTAGACTTGTCACATACAAGATCCAGTGCACCCACTTCCAATTCAACAAGAATCATGACATGTTTTTTATGAGAAGGATTTCTATCATAACCACTATTCTCCCTTAACTGAACTCTAGAAGGTTGTTCAAAGTTTGGAGGACCTTCAACCTGACCATCAGCCTTCCCTTCAATGATATAATCCTCATGAGTTACTTCAGACTTCTGAGACAGATGTTGAACCATCTATTTTGACATCTTGATGAACCTTTCTTTAATCATAACATCTTTATAAATCCTGAGGTCTTGCAAACTCTTGATGTCTTCCTCCTTCCTCATAAGAACTTCTTTACCTTTGATACAATGTTTGTTCATATTCGTAGATGACTCTCTTCTCAATGGAACCTCTTATGGCCTTGGAATAACCAATCTCTTTAAGCCTTTGATTCTTCCCTTCACACGATTCCCATGAGATGTCTTATCTATAGCCACGTGTTTGGTACCTTCACCATACCAACTTTTCTTTGAGGAACTTTTGTGTTCTATGGAGCTAATTGAAGTAGTATTCGGATTCCACTTCTTTTTAGCATGAAATTCCTTGCGCCCTCTGATGTTTAGCTTCAACCATTTGAAGCAATAAGGCCTTTTATGTCCATATTTTTCACACTGGTGACATATCAGAGTGTGTTTTTTATTTCTCCTATGATGAGGAGACACATGTTGAGCACAATGCTGAGACATGTGATCAGACTTTAGAACTTTTGTCTTCTTTTAAGGAGGGACATCAATCTCTATAACCTTCTTATTACCATTCAAGGTATTATTCATAACCTCTGAATTTTTGCTAACAAGTGAGAAGATTCAATATTATTTTCACATTTAGATTTTAACACTCTAACTTCTTCTTCTAGACAAGTGATGGAAGAAGCTTGATTTGCCTTTTCTAGGAGAAGATCATTGATATTTTTCTTCTGATTTTCCATTTTCATGCAAGCTTCCTCTTGTTCTTGATGAAGGTCACTTATGTTTTTCTTTAGTCTCTCTATTTCCAAGTAGATTTCTTCCATACTGGGATGCACGATCATGAAGTATGTATCAACCTCTTCTTTAGATTGGTCTTATGTATTAGATACACTTGAAGATTCACATCTTCCAAAATACGCAGTCACATTTTTCACAATGTCTCCTTCACCTTCACTATCAGAATCAGATCAAGTGATGGTTAATTGCATTTTATGTTTTCTTAGACAGTTAGGGCATTTTGGTATAACGTTTTCATAGCCTCCACATTCAATGCATTGAGTACCCTTCCCATTGTTGGGATCTTCTTCATTCCTATTTTTTTTCATGGGGAATGATGTTGGACCACTTGTCTGGGACATTGGTCTTTCACTTCTTGTCTAGATACTTCAAGGTTTTCTTGAACTTTATCCCAAGAAGAGTAATATCATATGCTAAGTTCTCTTATTTGACACCTTGACTTCTAGCTTCCTTAGTGTTGGAAACAAAGGTTTTACTTTTGTTCTTCTTTTCTGACCTTTCATTGATGGACATCTCAAAGGTTTGTAGGGAACCAATGAGTTCACCAACCTTTATATTACTTAAGTCTTGAGCTTTTTCAATATCAGTCACGTTCATATCAAACCTCTTAGGTAATGATCTGTTAATATTTTTGGAAAACTTTTTTTTAAACAAATTTTCTCCTAAGGAAAAGGACGTGTTGGCAATGTCACACAATATTCTGATGTGAAACTCACTCACAGTTTCATCTTCATTCATTTTTGGGTTCTCAAATTTTATTGTTAGGAGCTGCAACCTTGACATATGAACCTTAGATGTGACTTCTTGTATAATTTTAAGAATCTATCATGCTTCTTTAGCTTCTGAACATGTTTTGATCAGCCTGAACAAGTTTTTGTCCACACCATTGAAAATTGCATTCAATGCCTTGGAGTTCCCAAGGCTTCATCATCTTCAGCATTCATCCAATCAGCCTATGGTTTTTGGCTGGTTGTATCATCTTCATAGGTAGTCATTGGATGTTTCCATCCTTTGATCACAACTTTCCATGCTTTATTTCCCAAGGATTTGAGAAAAACCACCATCATCACCTTCCAGTAATCATAGTTTGTGTCATTCAAAACAAGTGATTTATTGATTGCTCCTCCATCTTTAATTGTCTCCATTTGATAAGAATTTATCTTCCCTGGAGCTCACTCAACAGGCCAGGGTGTCTGTTCTGATGGCAATTGAAATTTTGTTCCTCGAAGGACAGATGTCGAACCTGATGCTCCAACAACGGGTGCATAAAGATACACTAGAAACAATACACTAACTAGTAATAGATGATGGAGCAGAAAAACAGTAAAGAAACAATCAAATTATTTACCTAGTTCGATGAAACTACACCTATGTCAGGGGGATGAATCCATATCTTAAGAAAGAAAATTCACTAGTAGTAGCTAGGTACAATTAGACTTACAAGCAATAACAAACCCTACGTTGTTTAATGTCTCTTCCTAACTACCTAGTGACTTTCTATTTAGAGTCACCCCCTAAATATGAGAATCTAATCACTTTCTTCTCTTCCACAATCATAGTGACAGGGGAAATAACCACTAAACTATAGTGATCAACTTTAATTTTCACAAGATAAAGAATGTTGAAAGTTACAACTCAACTAGACAACTCGTATATGCCAAGTTAGTGAAACATAGATGTGTACATAAACAATGTTGATTACAACTCAACTAGAGAAACCTTATATGACAAGTTACTGAAACATAAAGGTGTACATAAAGATTCAACACTAATCCTCTAAGAATATTAGCGTGAATATACAACACAAAACTTAGACACTCTAAGATCATCAATGGGAGTGCTTCTCTTCCAATGCAGGTTTTGATCTCCATGTATAACAAATAACTCTGGGTTTTTTCTTTATGGATCTTTAGATATTTTCGTCCAGAATCTTTGCACAATTTGTTGGATATTTGATTTGCTCCTTGAATATCTCCAATAAGATATGATTTGTTTTTAATTCAAATCTTCATTTAAATTTGAATTAAATTTCATCGAGCTATCAAATAAATCATCTAATCATATTTTTAAATCAATAACAATAAAATCTCTGACCAATATTCTACATAACACACTTTAAAATGCACATTCTGGAACCTGTTGCACAAGGCCCAGATATTGTACCAACATGTTGGAGCATCGCGCCCAACATGTGTTCTTTCTGCAGCTTCATACAACTTGAGCAAGTTAGACCAAACTTGAACACTTGGACACTTCTCCAAAATGTTGTTTTGCTAAAAATGCAGTCAATCCAAAGGGGCAATTCAATTGGAAGAACACATGCTAGTATAAATACGAGAAACGTAAATCTTAAAGCAATAAGATAATGAGATGAAAGAAATTCTTAATGAGACCAATAATTTGTATGAGTGAAGTACCAAGGTACAATAGTACTCTTTATAGACTCACTTGTGCGATTGTGGAACTTAGGCCGATTATGATCAATTTCTACGCTCAAATAAGACTCCATTGATTGATTATCTTTTATTTACCTCTTTTTGTTGGAATAAGTTTACAAATAAGTTTGCAGAAGTATGTTCTAAAACAAGGGTTGGAGTGTTATACGCAGAAAGAAACGATTGGGTATGTAAAACTTAAAGATAAGCCTCAAATTTGACTTTTCTCGATCACATTTAATTGTTCTTTTATGTAATTCGAAATGCTGTTATATTTGAACCGCTATTCCAATGTTTGAGTTATTGGTGTCTTTCAAACTATAAAATTGCAATTTATACTTTGGTGTTGATTTTAGCAATTGATTTTTCGTTGTTGAATTGGTTACAAAAATTAAGTGTTACACATCATTTGTCACATCAATGAAAATTAACTTTATTACTGATATTTGGATGAAAATAACTAACTTAATATATTTTCAAAAATTAAAAGACTCAAAATACATTTTTTTAATTTAAGAATCAAAATAATTACAAGGTTCAGCCAAAAATGATATTGAACCATCTTTTAATTATTTTGTCGTAACAAACTGAATAACACTTTTTTTTCAATAAGCAATGAATTAAAACAGCACAAGGGGTGCACGAACCCACTGTTACAAAAACAATTACAACCTCTTAATACAGTTAAGAGGAGTAGTGTATCATTCATAAAACGAACAACTATGATACATATTTTTTACAAATAACCACCTCTAAGTGAAGAGTTTGATCGAGTTTAGAGTGTCATCAATTGATTTGATGGTGTTCTTAAAAGATAAATTGTTTCTACTATCTCACAAAAATTACACTGTGGCAGCCCACACGATATTCCCCAAAGAGTTATCGGTGACTATTTTAGAAGAACGAATAAAATGAAAAACAAAAATATGAATAACGCTTATGATTTCTAAATACAACAATATTTTCTCTAACTTCTTGTTTGCATACAACACAATCTTAATAATTATTTTGTACAGTATTTTATAACGTCTAAAATATGTGTTGAAATATTGGTGGCTTTTATTCCATAAAAGTGCAAAACTATATATGTAACAAACTCATGATGCCAGTTATCTGTTTGTTTTCTTTCTTTTTCAAAAGATATTTGAGGAAGTCGCACTATTAATCTAATATTTGAACTTTGAAGTGCAGTTGCTGAATCTTAAAACAAAATCTACCAGTCAGAAATGCTTATAATGCATAGACAGAATGTGTGGTTAGTTTTCAAACACTAAATACGGATAGAAGATAAGAGAAAAACAAAGAAGACACAAAACTACCAACTTTAACATCTTTCTCAGAGAGTATCAGAGAGTTCCACTCCTTCAATAATTCTCAACATACACTGAACAAAGCATACAAATCTGACAACCCTGCAACAATTTAATGTATCAAATATACCACCAGAATAATAACAAGAACTAGCACAACCAAATTATGAAAATTAACTTGTATACAATTTTTTAAAATAAATTGTATAGTGAATACTAGAATATTAGGGTTAGCATTAATTTCAGTGAAAAGTGGAGGAAATGTAGGAAGACACGCATGGAATATGGATGGATATAGCGGGAAAACAGAATTGGAACTTTTATGCGATCTTGATTTGTTGTTGCCTGTGACATATGACATATCATGATGGGCATTTCGGCTTCTGTTTTTGGGGTCCATGCACAAGGACGAAGTAAAAATATTATTAACTTCAAAAATAAATTTAGGATAGGGATATTAAATTCTAGTCGTAAATGGAGATCTCTGCAATGTCTACATCGTGTCAACCCATGCAGGTAGAGATTCTTTCGTTTTTCTTTGAGACAACGAGAAAAATCACCACAAAGCACGTTGTGAGAGATAAGGAATCGATGATGATGGGGAATAGTAATATGAATGATAGAGATGGAATTGTTTGTCAAATTGGACCTGGACTCAGCTGTATATAAGTATGAACAATAATTTGGATGTTTATATTCAAGACCAAAAACGTATTTTTATTCTATATAATCTGAATCGCATAATTTGAACTGTTCGGAAACAAGAATAATTATATCAAAATTAAATATATTAAAACATCAAATTATAATATAATATATCATTTTTGGGGACTATTTACAAAGATTTTTATTTATTTATTAAATAATTAATATATTTTGTTTATAGATTAGTGCGTGTTTGCTTTAGTTTTTAGAGACAAAAACAATTATATAGTATAGAATTTGTTCTGGACTGGGCACAGACATGTTCATCCGCCAGACAGGTCTAGCCCAATACTGTTTGGGGAAGGCCCAAATCTTCCAGTGTCGGGCACGGCTCTGGACAGGGTCGGGCAGGCATCTTCCCCCGTCAGACAGAACAACATGACTTTTCCACGTTCTCCACATGCTCCCCTCGCGGGAACACGTCATTAGACAACTACCCACCTCCGAAAGAGCTAGTCAGCCCACCTTCCGGAGATCACAGAACGGTTGACCTAGGGCGAAGACCCCGTGCTGGTCTTCACTACGCCACGTAAGCCCTAGCAGTCACTTGAGATGGGCCTGGCAGCCCAGCCCAACACAATTGATTGTTGGCCCTGCGCTGGGGTCTCGCTATAAATTCCTATTTTACTAGAGGGTCAGGATTCAATTCTCTATCTCTCTTCTGTATTTGCTCTCACTCTGGTCCATTACTTACTTTGACATCGGAGTGTCTTGTAGGTACACCCCCCTCCTCCTCCCTACTATCGTCGAACATCTTCTAGATTGACGACGCGTGGTAGGTCACTGATTCCCTTTTTATCAGGTAAGATCATAATTGATTTTGAAAAACATAAAATATTTGTTTATAATAATATTAGAAAGAGTACATTTTAATAACTTTTTTCAAGACTATACATTATTAAAATATCATGTTCAGTGCTATCTTCGAACTATGCAAAATACTGACTATGAAAATTTCACACACGCACACGCATGCGCTTGCGTGCACACAAAGGTTATGATTGTTACACACAAGCATCAATAACACATAATATAAATTTTAATCTGAAACAAATTTATCTACATGAAATGACTATTACACGCATATTCAAGGCAAATGAGTTGTTCAAATTTTTTTGGTGCATCACATAGAAACAAATAAGTTTTTGAGAACTCATATCTTCAATGAAAACCACAACACTGTTACATATTTCTGGAATAAGAAATCTTATATATGACATAATCTATTTATCTTAAGCTCTTGGATAAAATCCCCACAGTTACTATTTAGACTAAATGAATTGAATCTTCGTCCCAAACAGTTGGATATAACCCCACGATATTTGTTTAACTCCCTTTAAGATCAAGATAGATGCTTATATGATATTAAACAGACAGACCAAGTAACCTTGATATGTCACAAAATCCATGATGACCGTCTATTTTAACATCGTTGATATTCTTAAAATATTGATACATGAACACATGCAATTCGTTTTGATTTAGGAAGTTGTGTCGTGTTAGTGAATGATTAGGTGAATAATTAGTAAGTTGGGCATGATGACTTCGTCTGTGAAGCTTTTATATAAGGATCAAAAAGTCTACATACTCTAAAAAAATGGTAAACTTTTAGTGGGAAGATCATTTGGACTATAACAACCCCTATTTGGTGCACTTTTTTTCTTAGCCCTGTTTTTAGATGGGCATATCGAAGTTAGTTCAAGATAAGTAAACTCACAAAACCGCATCACATGTAGCCTCTTTTTTTTTTTTATAAGAAGAATCTATTAATAAGAGATTAAGGAAATCTCAGACCAAAAGAAACAATTACAAGAAGTCGAAAGGAAATTTGAACCAATCATACAAGCTACACTACTTGCTCTCCTTCCTACCTAGGATCAACCAATTTCAAGAGGAAAGTTTGATGTCGAAAACAATTCCATCGACCTCAGTGACTACATTATTAAAAATAAAGTCATTTCTAGACCTCCAAATACTCCAGCAGGTAATGAACCAAATAGAATTTATTTTGTTCGCTTGACACCAGCCACTAAGGCTCAAGTTCCACACCTTCGCAGGAGGATAACAACAAGTTTCCGATATTATCTCTATATACGCCCATTCACACATCTTGTTCCAAACCTGCGTGGATTTAAAGCATGGGAAGAAGAGATGGGAGACATCCTCGAAACTACTAGAACAAAACACACAATCCAAATCTTACTCAGAATCAAACACCCTTCTTTTCAACAAATTAGTTCTAGTTGGCAATCTATCTAGCGCCATTCTTCAGCTGAAAGTTTTAAATTTCGCTGGGATAACCGTCTTCCAGAGAAACTCAAGATGGGAGGCACAATCAAAACCAATATCTTGATCAAAGGAGGAGGAAGTTAATGTTGAATGTAAAGAGCTAACCTTGAACGACAAAGAATCATGAAGCAGCCACCGCCATTTATCGGACTCGTCGGGAATAACATAAACATTTTCCAGCATATTACAACAATCAGTCCAGTCTGATTCAGGAGGAAAATCTGAGTCGATCAAAGATTCTCTAATTTTCCAGGTCCACTACCCGTCCTCCCAGGATCCCATATCCCGAACGGTCGCCGACTTCCTAGGACAACTCTGAAACAGCCGCTGAAATATCTCTTTAAATGACAATTCACCATTCCAAGTAGACTTCCAGAATGCCACGTTGTGGCCTTCACCAACAGAGCAAACCGAAAAAATGCAGAAATTAGCATGAGAGTTGTATGAAGTGTTGGTCATAATATCCTTCATCCACAACGAGTCAGTTTTCAATTTATCAACGTCGAAGTAAGTTTGCGTCTTGATACTCAGGTTGTCGTATATATTTGTGAGGGTCTTCCTCCAAATTTCATTACCACCAGCTTGGAACCTCCAAAGCCATTTTGCCAACAGAGCACTATTGAAGCGACCCACATGCTTAATTCCAAGACCGCCATGTTCCTTAGATTTACAAACAGAATTCCAAGAAACCCAAGGAATGAATCTATTGCTTGAGTTTCCAGCCCGTAAGAACTGACGTTGGATCGCGATAATATTCTTCACCACTTTTTTAGGAGCCTTGAAGAAAGCCAAATAATGGATAGGAAGATTTGCAATTACCGAGTTAATGAGGGTTACTCTACCTCCCGTAGACAGATTTCTCCCATTCCAATTAGACAGTTTGTTCCTCAAGCAATTCAGAACCGAATTCCAAAAAGAGTAGTGACGATGGTTGCCGCCAACAGTGATACCAAGAAAACTAAACGGCAACCTTCCGAATTTGCAATGTAAAAAATTTTCAGCAGCCACAAGAAAATCAGGGTCTACATGTATCCTGTACAAGCAGCTTTTAGAGAAATTAATTTTAAGACCTGAAATTAATTCAAAAGCACACAGAATAACATTGAAAGCCCAAATATTAGACGCCAATCCGTCTCCTATAAGCAGAGTATCATCAGCAAACTGAAGCAAGCTCACAGTGGTTTGATCATTAATTTTGAATTGAGATAACAAGTACCAGTAGCCGCTGATTTCACCAAACTCGACAGCCCCTCTGCAACAATTGCAAACAAGAACGAAGCAAGAGGATCGCCTTGCTTCAGCCCCCTGCCAGCCCTAAAATCCTTCGAAGGACTTCCATTGATAAGAATTGACACGTAACTATTGAAAACTGATCCACTGATCCATTTTAGCCACTTAATACCGAAGCCCATATTTACAAGCAATCCATCTAAATAGATCCAATCAAAACAATCATAGGCTTTAGCAAAATCAACTTTAAAGAACATGCAATCCTTATTGAATCTCTTAGCATAGTCAGCTAGTTCGTTAGCCAACAGAACGCCATCGTAAATCTGCCACTCCGAGATGAAAGCAGTTTGAGATGGAGGGATAATTTTATGAATAACCTTCCTCAGTCTGCAGGCAAGCATCTTAGATATAACCTTAAGAACACAGCTGACAAGACTAATAGGCCTGTAATCTTCAAAATGTTAGGGATTTTTAGACTTTGGAACAAGCGAGATGAAAGAAGATGCGAAGATCTTCGGAAGATAACCAGTTTTGAAAAATTCCAGGGTGCAGTTCATAAAATCCTCGCCTACTATCTCCCAATAGGATTTGATGAATTTAAAATTGAATTCTTCGACATCGGGGCACTTATTGCCATCACAACTGAAAACAGCTTCTTTCACTTCTGCAGGATAAAAATCAGCTTCCAGAAGTAAGCTATCTTCCTCTTTGAGGCAAGCGATATGTTCGAGATCACTACTAAACTTGGACGATTCTTGGCTCTGGTATCTCTCCTTGAAATACTTCACAGCTTTAAGTTTAATGGCCTCAAGGTCTTCCGCAATCTTGTTTCCCACGCTGATAGCAGATAAACAATTCAAACGGTATATGGATTTTAAAGAGTCGTGGAAAAATTTTGAGTTCAAGTCCCCATCTTGTAACCAACTTATACGAGATTTCTGAGCCAGCATGCTTTCTTTAATCCTGAGGTTATTCCACATCTCCTCTTGATTTCTCAACCAATCCTTATTTAAATCATCATCATGGGATGCTAAAACCAAATCACTGTCCAACTCTAACTTATTGAAGTTAAAAATATTTTCCTCTATCTTTAAATCTAGCCAACCGAAGACGTTGAGATTCCAACTCCGGAGGTCACTTTTCAGAGCATTAAGCTTCTTAATCAGTATGTTGCAATGAGATCTGTGACATGGTACGAGTTCCACGACTGCTTAACAAACAGAATGAAATTCTTATGAGAGAATCAATAATTGAAGGACCTGAACGGTTTTGGCCCCCAATTCACAAAGTTAGACTTCAACCACACAGGCCGATGGTCTGACACGTCTCTATCGCCCACCACTTGATTGTTCAGAGATAGCATAGAGATTGCATGATCATCTGCCAAGAATCTGTCTAGTCTACTTCTACTCTTACCATTGGAGTTAAACCACGTAAACCGGTTGCCAAACACCGGAAGATCCGTCAAATTCATTTCATAAATAAACTCACTGAAAGCCTTCATATCCCTACATCTGTTAACGCTTAGGCCTTTCCTTTCCTCCCCATTCTTCACCTCGTTAAAATCACCCCCACGATCCAGCCAACACTTGAGAAGTTTCTTTTAATTTTGGCCAGATCCCTCCACAAGTTCCTTCTGTCAGCAGAACCACAAGGCGCATAAACGTTAACCACAATCAGACTTTGACTGCTCCACAAGAAATGTATGCCCAAGGAACCAGTACCACAAAAACTGGAGACAGTTGTGATTCTCGCCCTATTCCACAAGGTAAGGATTCCTCCAGATCTGCCAAAAGAATTTAAAGCTGACCAATCCATGTCGGTGTTTCTCCAAATTCTATGAGTGATACCATCCTCCATATGAGTAATTTTAGATTCCTGAATAAGGCATATGTCTGTGTTGCCTCTCTGTAGAGTTTGAGAGATTTTCCTTCTCTTTAAAGAACTGCAGCAACCTCGAACATTATAGGAAACAATATTCATTGACCACTGGTAGCTACAACCTTCTTGCCTAATCTAACAGCCTTGTCCTCCCTATCCAGTTTCCTCAGAGTATGCCCAAGCCCATTTTCATCATCTCCCTGAACCCCTAAATCCATCAGGTGATTTCTCAATTTGAACGGGACTTCTTCGATGGCCCTTCTACATTGCAGGTTTCCTCTTTCTACATCTGTATCAGTAATAGATTCACCGCACAGAAAATCAGAGCAAGTCTCAAGGGATTTTCTATTCAGCGGGTTCTTATTCCTTTCCTCCCTAGCAGAACCCCTTAGTGAAGTTCCTGCATTCCCTTTAGAAGCCGTGAGGAGGAGAGTAGAGAAATAAGAGGGGTGTATGGTATCTTAATGCAATTATAAATCTCATGGAGCATCTTTTTCTTTTTGGCTTTTCCTAAATTCACAGGCCCAAGAAGCCCATCTGGAGGCCCAATAAGAGGTGGAGGCAGCCCCAGGTCCACAACTAAATCTCTATTTAGGGTTAGATTATCGTTTGCCACAAAAATCTAGTTCAATTCGAGGTCAACCGAATGATTAGCAAAATTGGGGCCAACTGAACTAAAGGGATCAGAAGAGTTCCAACGTGGCTCCCTCTAAGACCACCACCTGTAACACTCAACCCTAGGTTGTCTCTAATTACTGACACGATATCAGAAGCGGTATGATCATACTCTGAACCTAGGATTTCAGCAGTTGGGGCTCTCACATCTGGTTCGTTGATCGATGCGCTGGATTCCCCACTCTCATCCTCTACAGGCACCTCCCACGCACCATCAATGTCTGAAGGACCAAAAGATTCAAAGTCAACTGAATCTATCAACTCGTCTTCTTCACCAGCCAACAAGGAGTCGCGCCCACATGAAGCTTCTTCAGTGACAGAAAGATGATAAGCAATGCCATGCACTTTAACAACAATCTTCATTTTCTAGATAGCCCCTAAGCTCATTTTTATTAGGAATCTCGCTACATCCAAGCACTCTTTATTCCTAGTCTTCTCATCGCACTTAACATAAGTACCCAGGCTAGTTGATATCAACTGAAAATTGTTTTAACTCCATGCAACACAGGGTAGACCAAGGCATTTTACCCATACGAATTTGTCTCTGTCAATCACCTCCTGATCCCAGGGATGAATCTCGCTGAACCAGACATCCAGCCATTCGCTAGAATCTTTGATGAACTCCTCAATGTCGCCACCAGAAATGTCTTCCAAAAGGCACATAGAAGCTCCCAAAGGAATTGCCTTAATGATGAAGAAGCCTTCTTCGTTAATGACCTTCTGGATATTGAACGCGTTACCATCCTCTAAAACTACTCCCACTCTCATTCGTTTTAACCTAGATACCCATTCATCTTCCACCTCAAGACTAGTGCAGGGACCACCTCCCGAATCCTTTCCATCTGTCTTAGGCTCAACCCCACTAACCACTCTGGCAAAATACCTAGCAACAGTGTCGAATTTCTCAAAACTTCTTGGGCGTCCAGGTTTATTTTGCTTCCTCGCGTTCTCACCATCTGGGTTCATCTTCTTATGTTCCATTCTAAACCTGGGAATGTTAGCTAACATCTTCTTGCCTTTCATAACAACACTATCAAGATTACAAGCTAGGATTTTGGGGTCGTGAACTTTCCTAAATTTAGCGAACCCAAATCTTCTGCCTCGCTTATCACGCCTACCAGATATGATACTTCTGAAATAACTCCATACACCTTGAAAACCTTGAACAAATATTTAGCATTCATCTTATCTGGTAATTCGGTAACGAAGAAAGATGTCGTAGGATCTCCATCCAAAGCTCCTTTCCCATTGTTCTCCTTCCAAACTGAAAAACCTCCACTTCTACCCTTTCTATCATTCCTAACAACCCTTTCCCAAGCCATCGAATACCACAGTCTCAATCCGAGAAAGACCAGACGATTACCAAGGCCCCTAAACTCGAAAGCTAGGAATTTAAGCCGAAGATAACCACCTAATCTTTATAGTATCGAAACATGCAACTTTGAATCAAATGAATCTTCTTATTCTTATTTTTTCAAACTAAGTTTTTGTTCTACCAAATCTGAACTAAAACAAAGCAGAAGTTCATGTAGCCTCATATTATAGCATGCATATTTAAGTTCAGCATGTAATTCACAAACATGTAATTTGTATTCTATAATAAGGACTATTAAAACATTGTTTGGATTGTAGAATCTGACTTACACCAGTAACATGACAAACATGAAAAGACAAGAGTTCTATATACCACACATGAAATAGACACCTAAAAAATTTCATCGTCGTCATCAAACGACAACCAATTTTAGTAATTGTGAGTTTTATTCCTGGTATGTTTGAGTTGGTGGTATGTGTAACACTCCGATTTAATTATTTATTTATTTAAATAATTATTTTTTTGATGTATGACATTTGTGGCCGGTGACAACATTTGCGGTGTTTTGTGTTAATTAATAAATTTAACGGGAATCAATTAATTTAATTATTAGAATTGGAGAGAATATGAGGAATTTGGTAAAAAGTGAAAATAATGAAAATAGGTGGTTAGCAAGGAAGAATTTTGATTAGTTGGGCCAAAAGTTAATTAAGAGGAATTAATTAGAATATTATATATTCTAAAATTTAGAGAAATTAGGGTTAGAGGACCTTCATTAAAACCTGATTTTGTTGTTTTGCTGGAATTACAAGGTAAGGAGGGGAGATTGTTCAACTAAGGGTGCCTAAATCATGAAAGGGTATAGAGGTTTCCTTTAACCTCCATTAGGGTTTTCTTTTTTCTATTTGATTGATGATAATGTGATAGATGATGCATGAAAATTATGTTTTAAGGTTGTGAATTGCTATGATATTGTGTTGTTGATGCTATGATGTTTTCTGTTTATGAGTAAATTAATTCAATGATGAAATTCGTGTAAAATTGGGTGTTTTAGGGTATGGACATGATTGAATAATTCATGATGAAACTTATAGGGTTGTGTTGATTAGTGATTACCTGATGCGTTTGTCCTATTAGAATGTGATTTTGTTCTGTTTTGATTGTTGCAATTGGAACTGGTTTGAGGAGATGGATATGAGAGAGGAGGAATACGAGTGATACTATAAAAAAAAAGTGGAATTCTGGAAATATCACATAGAATAATCGATTAAGGGGGTGTAATTGATTGGTTCACCTTGTTTCGATTGAAATTTTTTGCAGAAAGCTTGGACCAATCGATTGGTTCAAGTGTGTAATTAATTGGTTCCATTAAAAATTAGAATTTTTAGCCAAAATGATGGGAACAATCAATTGGTTACCTAGTATAATCGATTAGTTTCATTTGGAAAGTGAAAAATCAGTGAAACATTAAGTTGAGTGTAATCGATTCGTCCCTGAGTGTAGTCGATTCGTCCCTGAGTGTAATTGATTCGTTCACTTACTGTTTTTGCCATAACTTGAGTTTCGCACTACGCCAAAAATGAATTTTGGCAACGCAGCAAAGACGGCGCTTTTTTTAAAAGCGCTACAAAAAGATTTATATAAAAAAAAAGGAAAAAATCACAGGCTTTAGAAAGCGCTTTCTAAAAAGCGCTGCTAAAGGTTGTTATTTTGTAATACTATAGAAAGCGCTTTTATGAAAGTGCTGCTATAGGGAGGGGATACGAAAGCGCTTTCTAAAAGCACTGCTATAGGGGGGGAATACGAAAGCGCTGCTAAAGGTCCTGCCCTAGACAGACTTTAGAAAGCGCTGCTAAAGGTGAGATTTACAAAAGTTCTTTTAAGGAAAAAGTGCTACTATATGGGGGGTTTAAAAGCGCTTTAGAAAGCGCTGCTATACGTCTTTAGTTATTTAAAAATAAAACAGACTTTTCATTATTTCATTTCACACTTCAGTATTTCTTTCTTTCTCTCTCTGGCGCTCCCTCCGTCGTTTCCTCTCAATCTCTCACCACTGAACCATCTGCTTCCGTCGTGCTCCCTTCGTACGTTCTCTCTCATTCTCTCACCACTGTAATTGCTGTTATTGCTATTTTTATTTCTATTTCTATGTTTATGATAGTTTTAGTTTCTGCAGGAATTTAGTTTAGTTTAGTTTGCTCTAGGGTTTAGTTTCTGCAGATTAAGTGTCTTAGTTTAGTTTAGAATTGATTTTGGAATAAGATTATAATGTAGTCAAGATTCTATTTTTAATTTCTAGTTCTATTTCTATTTCTATTTTTTAGAATTGACTTTTTAGTCTAATTTCTATTTTTAATGTATACATTGTTGTCAAGATAATAAGATTATGTTGTTGAGTGTTGAATTCTTTATGAATAATGGTTTATAGTTTTTATCATGTACACTTGTACTACTAGTATTCTCTTTTTCTAATCATGTATATTATATTTTGAAAAATACTATCATAAGCTCTCTCTTTGATATAGTAGAGGTTCAAAAATATGGTCTATTGTGTATGGAAAATTTATAGTTTGAGTTTGAGTGATGTTATTAGAACTCACTTTGTCTTCTAAAATTACTTAATAAACAATATTAGATATTTCGTACCTATAATAAGATTTTAAAAATTAACAATTGAGAATAGTTTGTTAAGAAATGCATTAGGTTTAACATTTTGGACTCTGTTATAATTTTGTTATATGATTTTTGAAAAAGAGTTCTTATTATTTTAATAGTTACATGAGAATTAGACAAATTTTGATTAGTTGCTTCATACCAAATGTATCATTTTTTGACGTTGTTAAATGTCATTCCAAATGTTGTTGTTGATGTTGTTAATGTTGATGTTGTTAATGTTGATGTTGTTAATGTTGATGTTGTTAATGTTGATGTTCATGTTGTTGATGAAAACATGAATTAATTTTGTATGTTAATTTGTTATAGGGGTTACTTGTGAAGATTGTGATCATTTCCAAGAATCTTACTGTGTAGTTCTAGAAGTTGGTGATTTCTCTGCAAGTGCTACAGGTATTCGCTGTTTTTGTTTAGCTTACTTAGTTTAGTTGCTTCATACCAAATGTATCATTTTCTGACGTTGTTAAATGTGATTCCAAATGTTGTTGTTGATGTTGTTAATGTTAATGTTGATGTTGTTTGTAACACCCATTTTAATTATTTAGTTTGTTTGGTGTTATTGTATTTTGGGGTGTCCTTATGTGGGGGTGTGCCTGAGAGCGTTGGGTGGGTGTCCTTAACTTATAGGAACTATTTGGTAAAAGATGGAATTTAATATTATTATAATATAAATAATATTGGTGGTAATATAATAATTAATGGTAATATTATTATTATTATTATTTGTATTATTATTAGATTAAATAAATAAAATAGGGATTAAAGGGGGTATTAGAAAAGTTTTTGGGGAGAAGAGGGAGAGACACGATAAAAACAGTTTAGAGAAAAGATTTGGGAGAAGAACGTGAGAAGGAAGAACAAGGAGAAGAGAGGAAGGATAGGGCTGTCAAATTCTTGGAAACTCTTCATCAATCTGAACAATAATCGAGGTAAGGGGGAGAAACTGATTGGGATTGGTATGTTTACATGAATTGGGTAGAGGGGATTCCTTAACCCCGTAGGGATTTGATGAACATGATTGATATGTTAATATGTGTATGATTGTTGCTGTTATGAAGAATTTTGTGTACATGTTGTTGTAATTTTGGTGAAATTCTATGTACTTCTGTGGTGTTGGTGATGAACCTGAATATTGGTTCTGGAGAGAAATTTTAAGGAACAAATGATTAGAATAGTGTATGATGGTTGTAGTAATGATAGGACAAAAGTTAGATGAAGAACGATAGGTTTGCAATTGATTATTACATGATATAGGATGATAGGGTCTTTAGATATGTGTTGTTGGCTGTTATAATTGTCATATTATGGTAGGATTTCGAATTCTGAAACTGGGGCTTTTTACAGAATTGAAATCGGAGGTCCGGAAGGCCTCCAACAGTGGAAAATGCAGAATGTAACGCCCCAATTCTGAATTCCCATTTTTATTGAGTCCTTATTTGATTTATTTAAGTGATTATTTTATTTATGCGGAATTTGTGTGATAATATGTTATGTTTACATATTGAGCTATTTTTGCCGACTTTGAGAGTTTCGGGTAAAAATAGGTTGGAGGGCATTTTGGGCATTAGTGATAATATTAAGTGGATATTTTGTGAGAATTAATTGATAAGTGTGTGGAAAGAATTTGGGAGGAAAGAAAATAGAATATGTGATATAGAGAGAATAGAGAAAGATAGGAATATTAAGAAGAAAAACAAGAGAAAGAAAAGAGGAGGAGAGAAAAGAAGAGAAAGTGGAGCAAAACCTATAATCATCAAGAATCAACCTTAGCTTGCGATTAATCAGGTAAGGGTGAGAAGTTTTATCATCTTAATAATGTATATGATCATGTATGTGCTAGATAAGATTTGTTGGATTGTTTCCTATGTTTTCATTTCTAGGTCGGAAGTTGATTTAATCGGTAGAAACTGAGTTTTATCGGTTAGAATTTGAAATAGACGGTGTAGTATAGTCGGATGATGAATAGGTTGTGCTACCGGAACTGATTTGGGTTAAATCGGTCGGTTGGTGAGGTTTGGGCTTTTGGACAGCCATGGAAGTTCTTAGTTCGTAGGTTCGCCAGGCGAATGGCAGCGAAGCGAGCAGCAGCGAACCAAGTCAGTAGCAACCACCCTGTCTTCCTGACAAGTTCGCCAGGCGAATGAGTGCGGCAAAGGTTTGTCAGGCGAGTGTGCTAGCGAGTAATTCTAGAATAAATCCCAGTGGTCTTCACTGGCAAGTTCGTCAGGCGAACGGAGTAGCGAAGGTTCGCCAGCGGCTTCGCCAGGCGAAGGTTAGCGAACACAGCAGTATGTTTTCTTTTATTGTGTTTTCCATTTGTGGATGGGTTGTGTGGTTAGGTTGCGATCATTCTTTGTCTGAGATGACTAATTATATGTTGTTATGTGTGTTGTGGGTAGCCGTATGGCGTGAATCCTAGTTTGTGATTTGTGAGGTGTGAATTGTGGCCGTTTGGCAATTTCGTGCATTTACTTGAATTGAATAGAAATGCATGGCGAGATTGATTGTGAATGTGAACCATGTACGAAAAATTGGTTTGAAATGGATGATGAATATATATATATATATATATATATATATATATATATATATATATATATATATATATATATATATATATATATATATATATATATATATATATATATATATATATATATATATATATATATATATATATATATATATATATATATATATATATATATATATATGCTTTGTGATACATATATTTGAATGCATAATGAATGTATGCGATGAATGTGATGAATGCATGAGTATGTTTGTAAACATGTATGCATTTCAAGAGTGTCATGAGTCATGTTGCATGTGAAGCATCATGGTATGCATTCTTGTGTCGATTGATTCCTCGGTGAATCTGCAGAACCTCGTATGCCCTTGTGGGGTGTGAGCGATGGTTATTTATTGATCCCTCGGTGGATTTGCAGAACCTCGTATGTTGCGATGGTTATATTTGATTCCTCGGTGAATCTGCAGAACCTCGTGTGCCCATGTGGGGCGTGAGCGATGGTTATTTTGGTTCTTCAATTGAACTTGTTGAAATGAGTCGGTACCGCATTTGCATCTGCATAGAGTCGTGTGTCGGCCTCTATGAGTTGCATGTAGACATTTGTGCATGGTGTATGGTGAATAAACATGAATGTAGATGTTTATGTTGATTGTTGATAATTGGCATGAATGGAAGGCTTGAAGATACATGTATGTGTGATTATATATGTGTATGTGTGTGTGTTTATGAATTGATGTGAACATTGTTGATGCATATTGTATATGCTTGGTGCCCTATTTGTAAATAGTTAATTGTGAATACATTGCGTTGTACGGTGTAGTGAGATGAGTTGCAGTGAGAATGCGGAAGATGTTTTTGGACGTTATGTGTATGTATGTATGTGTGTGTGTATATATATATATATATATATATATATATATATATATATATATATATATATATATATATATATATATATATATATATATATATATATATATATATATATATATATATATATATATATATATATATATATATATATATATATATATATATATATATATATATATATATATATATATATATATATATATATGTTTATATGCATTATGTATTATGATATTGTTTCTCACCCTTCTGCTGTTTTATAGTGCTCTATGAGGCATTGCAGATTAAATTGCTGGAGCCTTTGTGAAGCGAGTCTTCATTTCTTTTGGTCAGATGGCTCTGATATGTAACACTGGGTAGTTAGGAATTGTTTTGATTCTTTTAGTGATACATCTGTGTATGTATCTGCTGATGAATATTTTGTAAACTCAACTAATGGATTGAACTAATTTGAACGGTGTATATGATGCTTATGTTAATGAAGTGGTTTCAAAGTTTAGATGTTTCCGCTTTATTCTAAATGTTGATGTGTGGGTTTTAAGCGTTAAGCTTTATTTTTAGTTGAGATTTACCCCTTTTGTTACATATCTTCATGAGCTGGTATTATTTATGTTTCGTTTCGATGATAATGTGATGCGCCTCTTTTATTCCATGTCATAATTATACTCTAATGGAATTTTTATTAAGTGCCTAAATGATTTAATTGTTTATTTGGGGGTATAGAAAGGGGATGTTACATTATGTGGTATCAGAGCCAGTGTTGAGTCAGTTGTGTCTGTCTCGTTGTTTTGTTGGTTGAACGGTTGTTTAACCTTGTTATTTTTAGGAATAATCAGAATATGGCTGGTCGTAATGACAATGCGATGGCTGCTGCATTGGAGGCAATGGCTAGGGCGGTGCAGGGTGCGCCGAATGTGAACGCTAATGATGAGTTTAGAAAGAATCAACCGCCGGTATTCAAGGGAAGGTTTGATCCAGACGGTGCTCAGATTTGGTTAAAGGAGATCGAGAGGATCTTTAGAGTTATGAATTATGCTGAAGGCAACAAGGTGAGACTTGGGACTCACATGCTGAGAGAAGAAGCCGACGACTGGTGGGTCGGTATGAGATAAGTTCTTGAAGTAGACGATGAGGAAATCACTTGGAATTTATTTCGCACCGAGTTTTTGAGAAAGTATTATCCTGAGAGTGTGAAGGGAAGGAAGGACATGGAGTTCCTGGAATTGAAACAAGGCAATATGTCTGTGATAGACTACACGGCTAAGTTCACAGAGTTAGTGAAGTTTCATCCTCACTATGATGCGGTGACGACGGAATTTTCCAAGTTTGTTAAGTATGATAACGGCTTGCGCCCTGAGATCAAGCAAGCGGTGGGTTATCAGAGGATAAGGAGATTTTTGGACTTGACCGAATGTTATAGAATCTTTGAAGAAGATAGTAAAGCTCGTTCTACTCACTATAAGAGTTTGAATGAGAAGAGAGGGAAGCAACCGGTAAGGAGTGGACCTTATGTGACGCCTGCTGATAAAGGCAAGCATAGGGAAAACTTTGTTAAGAGGTCCGGAAGTGGAAGTTCTGGTCCCATTAAGTGTTATAGGTGCGGTGAAGTGGGGCACAAATCTTTTGAGTGTAAGAAGGATGGAACGAAGTGTGCTAACTGTGGAAGTATCGGCCATGCTACAACTGATTGTAGAAGGAACGTGGTGAAGTGTTACATTTGTGGGGAAGTTGGTCATATTAGTACAAAGTGTACTAAGCCAAAGCAAGCTCCAACAAGTGGGAAGGTATTTGCATTAGCCGGTGCAAACACTACTAATGTGGATCGATTGATTAAAGGTACATGCTTTATTAATAATGTGCCTTTAGTTGCTATTATTGATACCGGAGCGACTCATTCGTTCATTTCTTTTGAGTGCGCTAAGCGTTTGGATTTGTGTTTGTCTTCTTGTGGTGGTGATATGGTTATTGAGACACCCGCTTCGGGGTCAGTAACTACATCTTTGGTATGTTTAAGTTGTCCTTTGACCACGTATGGTAAAGACTTCATTATGGACTTGGTGTGTTTGCCGTTAGAAGGATTAGATGTGATCTTGGGTATGAATTGGTTGCAGTATAATAGAATCCGTATTGATTGTTATCACAAGTTGGTAAGGTTTCCTTCCTTGGAGGAGGATTAGGAAGAAAGTTTTCTATCTACTAAAGAGTTGAAGAAACTTTTGGCGGATGAGGCTCAAGTGTTCTGTTTGTTTGCATCATTGTCGGAAGAGAGTAAGGTTGAACTGGATATGGTTCCAGTGGTGTGTGACTTTCCAGAAGTATTTCCGGAGGACATTGCGGACGTACCGCCGGAAAGAGAAGTCGATTTTTCGATTGACCTAGTTCCGGGTATTAGACCGATTTGGATGGCACCGTATCATATGTCGGCATCGGAGTTGGTAGAGTTGAAGAAACAGTTGAATGAATTGTTGGAAAAGAGGTTTGTTAGGCCGAGCGTTTCTCCTTGGGGTGCACCAGTATTGTTGGTTAAGAAAGATGGGAGTATGCGGTTGTGTATTGATTATCGGCAGTTGAACAAGGTAACTATTAAGAACAAGTATCCGCTTCCTAGAATTGATGATTTGATGGGCCAATTGGTTGGTGCCTGTGTTTTTAGTAAGATTGATTTGAAGTAGGATTATCACCAAATTCGTGTTAAAGAGGAGGATATTCAAAAGACGGCTTTTAGGACATGGTATGGTCATTATGAATTTTCAGTGATGCCATTCGGAGTTTCTAATGCGCCAGGTGTGTTTATGGAATACATGAATCATATTTTTCATGATCAGTTGGACCGTTTTGTGGTTGTGTTCATCGACGACATTTTGATTTACTCTAAGTCCCAGGAAGAGCATGTAGAGCATTTGAGAGTTGTGTTGCAGGTCTTAAAAGAGAAGCAGTTATATGCTAAGTTGTCGAAGTGTGAGTTTTGGTTATCGGAAGTGAGTTTTCTTGGGCATGTTATTTTTGGTAATGGTATTAGCGTTGATCCGTCCAAGGTTGATGCGATAAATGCAGTGGGAAGCTCCTAAGTCAGTTACGGAGATTCGAAGCTTTTTGGGATTAGCTGGTTATTATCGGAGGTTTATTGAAGGATTTTCGAAGTTAGCACTTCCGTTGACTCAATTTACTTGTAAGGGAAAGATCTTTGTTTGGGATATTGAGTGTGAGAAGAGTTTTGTTGAGCTTAAGAGAAGGTTGACAACGGCGTCGGTTTTGATTTTACCGAATCTGACGGAGTCGTTTGTGGTTTATTGTGATGCTTCTTTGTCCAGTTAAGGTGGTGTTTTGATGCAAGATGGGAAAGTTGTGGCTTATGCTTCGAGACAATTGAGAGTGCATGAGAAGAACTACCCTACGCATGATTTGGAGTTAGCGGCCGTGGTGTTTGTTTTGAAAATTTGGAGACATTATCTTTATGGTGCGAGATTTGAAGTTTTTAGTGATCACAAGAGTTTGAAATATTTGTTTGATCAGAAGGAATTGAACATGAGGCAGAGGAGATGGTTAGAGTTTTTGAAGGATTATGATTTTGGTTTGAATTACCATCCGGGTAAGGCAAACGTAGTAGCTGATGCTTTAAGTCGAAAGTTGGTTCATATGTCAACATTGATGGTAAGAGAATGGGAATTGTTGGAGAGTTTTAAAGATTTGAGTTTGGTTTGTGAGATAACGCCGAGTAGTGTGAAACTTGGTATGTTGTATGTTACGAATAATTTTCTTGCTACCGTGTGCGAAAAGCAAAAGTTGGATTTGAAGTTTGTTGATTTGATGATGCATGAGGATGTGGACTTCAAGGTTGATAATTTTGGAGTTTTGAGATTTCGTGGTCGTATTTGTATTCCCGATGATGTAGAGTTGAAAAAGATGATATTGGAGGAAG
This sequence comes from Lathyrus sativus, assembly GCA_963859935.3. Lineage (NCBI taxonomy): Eukaryota > Viridiplantae > Streptophyta > Magnoliopsida > Fabales > Fabaceae > Lathyrus > Lathyrus sativus. The sequence continues at coordinate 597,761,934 of OZ012738.1, read as the reverse complement.
GACACCGGAGTAACTTAAGTATTCATCCGGGAGCGAATAAGATGTATCAAGATTTGAAGAAAATCTTTTGGTGGTCCGGATTAAAGAGAGATGTAGCTCGGTTTGTGTATTCGTGCTTGACTTGTCAGAAGTCTAAAGTGGAACATCAAAAGCCTAGTGGTTTGATGCAACTGTTGGACATTCCAGAGTGGAAATGGGATAGTATATCGATGGATTTTGTTACGGGGTTGCCTAATACGCAAAGAGGTCAAAATGCTATTTGGGTGATTGTTGATAGACTTATTAAATCTGCTCACTTTATTCCGATTGATATTAGTTATCCTTTGGAGAAGTTAGTCGATATTTATGTTGGTGTGATTGTGAAGTTACATGGGGTTCCTAAGAGTATTGTGCCGGATAGGGATCCTAGATTTACTTCGAGATTTTGGGAAAGTTTGCAAAAGGTTTTGGGTTCTAAGATGAGATTGAGTTCAGCTTATCATCCGTAGACGGATGGTCAAACTGAGAGGATGATTCAATCATTGGAAGATTTGTTGCGTGCTTGTGTGCTCGAGCAAGGTGGTGCTTGGGATAGTTATTTGGCATTGATTGAGTTCACCTACAACAATAGTTTTCACTCAAGTATTGGTATGGCACCATTTGAGGCTTTGTATGGTCGGAGATGTCGAACACCTTTGTGTTGGCATGAAACCGGAGAGAAGTCGGTAGTTGGACCGGAGATGGTACAACAAACGACGGAGAAGGTGAAGTTCATTCGGGAAAAGATGAGAGTTTCTCAGAGTAGGAAAAAGAGTTATCATGATAAGAGAAGAAAGGATCTTGAGTTTCAAGAAGGCGACCATGTGTTTTTTAGGGTTACACCGGTTACGGGTGTGGGTCATGCTTTGAAGTCGAAGAAGTTGACTTCTCGTTTCATCGGTCCGTATCAGATTACTGCACGAGTTGGTGCTGTGGCTTATCGTGTGGCGTTGCCTCCGAAACTTTTGAATTTGCACGATGTGTTTCATGTTTCGCAACTTCGGAAGTATGTTCCGGATCCGTCACATGTGATTCCGATGGATGATGTGGAAGTAAGGGATAATCTTATAGTTGAGGTTTTACCGGTTAGGATTTTGGACCGTGAAGTTAAGAGGCTCAGAGGTAAGGATATCGCACTTGTGAAAGTGGCATGGAGAGGTGCTGCGGAAGGCAATATGACTTGGGAATTGGAGAGTAAGATGCGTGAGTCGCATCCAGAACTGTTTGGATCAGGTAATATTTTCGAGGACGAAAATTTCTAAAGTGGGGGAGAGTTGTAACGCTCCGATTCTGAATTCCCATTTTTATTGAGTCCTTATTTGATTTATTTAAGTGATTATTTTATTTATGCGGAATTTGTGTGATAATATGTTATGTTTACATATTGAGCTATTTTTGTCGACTTTGAGAGTTTCGGGTAAAAATAGGTTGGAGGGCATTTTGGGCATTAGTGATAATATTAAGTGGATATTTTGTGAGAATTAATTGATAAGTGTGTGGAAAGAATTTGGGAGGAAAGAAAATAGAATATGTGATATAGAGAGAATAGAGAAAGATAGAAACATTAAGAAGAAAAACAAGAGAAAGAAAAGAGGAGGAGAGAAAAGAAGAGAAAGTGGAGCAAAACCTAGAATCATCAAGAATCAACCTTAGCTTGCGATTAATCAGGTAAGGGTGAGAAGTTTTATCATCTTAATAATGTATATGATCATGTATGTGCTAGATTAGATTTGTTGGATTGTTCCCTATGTTTCCATTTCTAGGTCGGAAGTTGATTTAATCGGTAGAAACTGAGTTTTATCGGTTAGAATTTGGAATAGACGGTGTAGTATAGTGGGGTGATGAGTGGGTTGTGCTACCGGAACTGATTTGAGTTAAATCGGTCGGTTGGTGAGGTTTGGGCTTTTGGACAGCCATGGAAGTTCTGAGTTCGTAGGTTTGCCAGGCGAATGGTCGCGAAGCTTCGCCATGCGAAGCCCAGCGAGCAGCAGCGAACCAAGTCAGTAGCAACCACCCTGTCTTCGCTGGCAAGTTCGCCAGGCGAATGAGTGTGGCGAAGGTTCGCCAGGCGAGTTGCTAGCAAGTAATTCCATAATAAATCCCAGTGGTCTTCGCTGGCAAGTTCTCCAAGCGAACAGAGTAGCGAAGGTTCGCCAGAGGCTTCGCCAGGCGAAGGTTAGCGAACACAATAGCATGTTTTCTTTTCTTGTGTTTTCCATTCGTGGATGGGTTGTGTGGCTAGGTTGCGATCATTCTTTGTCTGAGATGACTAATTATATGTTGTTATGTGTGTTGTGGGTAGCCGTATGGCGTGAATCCTAGTTTGTGATTTGTGAGGTGTGAAATGTGGTCGTTTGGCAATTTCGTGCATTTACTTGAATTGAATAGAAATGCATGGCGAGATCGATTGTGAATGTGAACCATGTACGAAAAATTCGTTTGAAATGGATGATGAATATATATATATATATATATATATATATATATATATATATATATATATATATATATATATATATATATATATATATATATATATATATATATATATATATATATATATATATATATATATATATATATATATATATATATATATATATATATATATATATATATATATATATATATATATATATATATATATATATATATATATATATATATATATATATATATATATATATATATATATATATATATATATATATATATATATATATATATATATATATATATATATATATATATATATATATATATATATATATATATATATATATATATATATATATATATATATATATATATATATATATATATATATATATATATATATATATATATATATATATATATGCTTTGTGATACATATATTTGAATGCATAATGAATGTATGCGACGCATGTGATGAATGCATGAGTATGTTTGTAAACATGTATGCATTTCAAGAGTGTCATGAGTCATTTTGCAGGTGAAGCATCATGGTATGCTTTCTTATGTCGATTGATTCCTCGGTGAATCTGCAGAACCTCGTGTGCCCTTGTGGGGTGTGAGCGATGGTTATATATTTGATTCCTCGGTGAATCTGCAGAACCACGTGTGCCCTTGTGGGGTGTGAGCGATGGTTATTTATTGATCCCTCGGTGGATTTACAGAACCTCGTATGTTGCGATGGTTATATTTGATTCCTCGGTGAATCTGGAGAACCTCGTGTGCCCATGTGGGGTGTGAGCGGTGGTTATTCTGGTTCTTCAATTGAACCTGCTAAAATGAGTCGGTACCGCATTTGCATCTGCATAGAGTCGTGTGTCGGTCTCTATGAGTTGCATGTAGACATCTGTGCATGGTGTATGGTGAATAAACATGAATGTAGATGTTTATGTAGATTGTTGATAATTGGCATGAATGGAAGGCTTGAAGATACATGTATGTGTGATTATATATGTGTATGTGTGTGTGTTTATGAATTGATGTGAACATTTATGATGCATATTGTATATGCTTGGTGCCCTATTTGTAAATAGTTAATTGTAAATACATTGCGATGTACGGTGTAGTGAGATGAGTTGCGGTGAGAATGCGGAAGATGTTTTTGGACGTTATGTGTATGTATGTACATATATATATATATATATATATATATATATATATATATATATATATATATATATATATATATATATATATATATATATATATATATATATATATGTGTGTGTGTGTGTGTGTGTGTGTGTGTGTGTGTGTGTGTGTGTGTGTGTGTGTGTGTGTGTGTGTGTGTGTGTGTGTGTGTGTGTGTGTGTGTGTGTGTGTGTGTGTGTGTGTTTATATGCATTATGTATTATGATATTGTTTCTCACTCTTCTGCTGTTTTATAATGCTCTATGAGGCATTGCAGATTAGATTGTTGGATCCTTTGTGAAGCGAGTCTTCATTTCTTTTGGTCAGATGGCTCTGATATGTAACACTGGGTAGTTAGGAATTATTTTGATTTTAGTGTTACATCTGTGTATGTATCTGCTAATGAATGTTTTGTAAACTCAACTGATGGATTGAACTAATCTGAACGGTGTATATGATGCTTGTGTTAATGAAGTGATTTCAATGTTTAGATGTTTCCGCTTTATTCTAAATGTTGATGTGTGGGTTTTAAGCGCTATGCTTTGTTTTTAGTTGAGATTTACCTCTTTTGTTACATATCTTCATGAGCTGGTATTATTTATGTTTCGTTTCGATGATAATGTGATGCACCTCTTTTATACCATGTCATAATTATACTCTGATGGATTTTTTATTAAGTGTCTAAATGATTTAATTGTTTATTTGAGGGTATAGAAAGGGGGTGTTACACAGAAAGTTCTGCATTCTGCGCTATTTGTGTCGACTCAAACGCTGCAGCTGTCGATGCATACTATTTACACTTTTCTGGATTTCATTTCTTTTTTCCATGCGTCGACTCATCCGTCGCTAGCGGTCGACTCAAGGACTGTGTATCGGTAAAATTCTGTTCCGATGATTTTGGCCATAACTTTTGATCTGTAAGTCGGTTTTAGTCTCCGTTTAAAGCGTTGGAAAGCTAACGAATAGATCTATAACATAGTATAGATAATATAATAAGTTGCCAAATATTTTTATATCCAATATGTTGGGGAGTCATTTTTTAATTAAATCTTAACTAAAACATGGATTAACTGAGATGATTTATTGATTATTTGCTTGGTGTTAAAAGGGGAAATTGTGTAGTATTGAACTTAATTAAAATAATTATATTGTTGTGTAATATGTATGTATGATGTATGGTAATATGATCAGGAGGATCGTGTGACTTTAATTAAAATAATGATATTGGCGTGTAATATGCATATATGATGTGTGGTGATGTGATCAGGAGGATCGTGTGCACTTAGTGTGCTTGAGTTTATCTGTTGTACATTTAGTGTCGTGCATATCATGGTGTTTTGGTGGGATGAATCATTGCTCAGGAGGAGTGCATGTGATTCATCCGTACTCATTTATGGAGAATGGTGGGGATAGATCATTGCCAAGGAGGGGTGTATGTGATCTATCCGGGGTTCGATTGGATGAACCAATGAGTCGGTACCGTATGCATGGTGTTGAGTTGCATATTTGTATTATTGTATGTTACGGTTGATGGTGGACAGTAGGTCGTGTTTGATGAATGTTGGGTGATGAATTATGTGATTACTACCTTTATTTGATGTATCGTATTACCGATAATTTTGATCATGTTTTCTTACCCCTTTGTTGTTGTTGTGGTTTGTGCTTCTTCGGAAGTACAGATAATCCAGGTACTTAGCTAGCTTGATAGTGGTGTGTGAGTCGAGTCTTAGGATGCTCTGACACGTAGCACGGGACTTGGGTGTTTATTTGTTTTTATGTTGAACTTGTTTCAATCTTGTGACGTATCATGTTTTGGTGAAACTTCTTAATGAATGTTTAGTGTAATTGGCGGATGGTCGAGGATGTTGAATTAAGGATTATTTCCGCTGCTTTATTTTGAAAACATATAGTAAAACGTTTTGTTGGATTTTATGATGTGATATCCCACTTGTGAGGAGGAAACTCTGATAGTTATGTGGAATAATTGTATTTTATTTAATTCTGGGAAGTGGGGTGTTACAATTGGTATCAGAGCAGGTCGGTCCGTCCGACCAGTGTAGTAGTAGAGTTTGTCCGTAAGATAGAGATTGTGTATCTTTTAACCTGGTGTTGTTGTTGTTGAGCAGTATGGCAGGAAGGAATGATGCTACTTTGGATGCTGCTATGCAAGCAATGGCGCGGGTGGTTGCTAATCAGAACCAAGTTGCGGGTGTGCAATTCCGGGATTTGGCACAGTTTCGGAGTAACAAGCCACCGACGTTTGAAGGAGGAATTCTGGATCCTGAAGCTGCACAGAAGTGGCTGAAGGCTATTAAAAAGATTTTCAGAACTATGGACTGTAGTGATGAGCAAAAGGTGAGGTTTGGTACTCACATGCTGGAAGGGGAAGTTGAGGCTTGGTGGGACAACAGTCGCCAGAGATTGGAGACCGCAGGAACTGCAATCACCTGGGATGTAGTTCGAAAGGGTTTTCTGGAAAAGTATTTTCTGGAAGACATAAGGAGTGCTAAAGAGATAGAGTTCCTGGAGCTGAAGCAGGGTAATCTGACTGTGGCATAGTATGTTGCTAAGTTTGAAGAGCTGGTACAGTATTGTCCTCATTACAACATTGACTGAGCAATTACCTCCAAGTGTTTAAAGTTTGAGAATGGACTGCGTCCGAAAATTAAGCTGGGGATTGCTTGTCAGAAGATCAGGAACTATCCTGAGCTGGTAAGCAGGAGCAGGATTTATGATAATGATAACAGGGCCAGAATTGCACACTATAAGGCTGTGAATGACCATAAAGGTAAGTAGAGGTTTAGTGGTACTCCTTACAGTGTTCCTACTGATAAGGGAAAATCTAAAGTTGCTACTGATAAGAAGCCCAGAGAAGGGAAAGCAACTGGTGATGTGAAATGTTTCCGGTGCGGTGGCGCGGGTGTTGCACCCCAAAATTTGCCCAACTTTTCTTTACCTAGCTTATGATTCATTTCATTCACATTAGCATTATCATTTGCATCTCATTGACATGTATGCAGGAGATCAAGAGGTATGATTACCAATCAAGGGCTACACAAGACTTTGAAGCTAGTTGAGAAGGTTATTCAAGTGTTCAAGGGTTGATATCCTTGTCAGAGAAGTTAAAAGATTCTCAGAGTGAGTGGTTGAAACCAAGGTTGTGTGCCTCCTAACTTGAGAGTTGTGGGAGCTCCTCAGATGATTCTGAAGCCAGGAATGTGGACTTGAAGCCTTGAGAGAGCTTATGAGATGTCTTGAAATTCATCATGAGGCCTAGATAGGTCATTGTGCAAGATTAAGAAGACTCAGCCATGAGTGGTGCAATTAGGGTTTGACTGGGTCAACCCTAGGTCAACTGAGGATTTGAACAAGGTTGAGACCTAATTCAAAGGCCATGTGATCATGGATTGATACATTGAGATGTTATAAGGATGATTCCAAGGTCAACTCCTCATGATTGAAGAGTTTGAGAAGTTTCAAGCTAGGGTTTCTAAGGCTTGACAGTGTAAAATCCCCTAGTTTGACCCCTATCTTCAAGGCAATTTAGCTCAAGATGTGATTGTCATCTCATCTTGCCCCCAACATGAATGTTGTAGAGCTTAATCTTAGCTTTAATTTGAGTGCTATAAGTCCTTGATAGGAGTTGTAGAACTCAAGTTATGACTTTGACAAGTTACAGGTCATCTGAGGTATGTGAATTTGGGGGCTTGAAAGTTACCCAACTTGCATCAAACTTTTGCCCAAGAAGGATGATTCCTATGAACTTTTGGTAAACATGAATGTTGTTCCTTATCCTCTTAGCTTTCTATAGAGTACTAGAAGTCCATGATTGGATTTGTATAACTCAAGTTATGGCTTTGACAAGTCAAGGGCATTTTGGTCATTTGGAGATTACAGGTCATTTCAAGCATAAGGCCATAACTCCTATTTCCAAGCTTCAAATGGGAAAATGTTCAACATCAAACTTGTTCAAAATGGTGTTTTAAGGCTAGAAAAGAGGTCATGAGATGTTGTAAAGGCTTGTAGCTCAAAGTTGCAAAAATGACCTAAAATAAGGGTATAAGTTAAATAAACCAAAGTTGGAAATTGATATTTTTGACCTACACATCCAAACCATGGCATGTAATATATCATTTTGACTCTAGAAAACATTCTAAGAACATTGGTTTAGCCACATTTTTGAATTAAAATTCAATTGGTGGACTTGCTTTGAAAAGTAGTTACTTACATCATAAGTAACATTTGCAAAACCTAGAATCAAGGCATAACCAAGGCCCCTTGCAAGCCAAACACTTTCAAAATGACACTAGGGGAGAAATTGGAAGAGAATGAGATTGGTTTCAAGCTGCAAATAGAACTATGCATATCATGGCATATGGTTGAAAATCTCATGACATGAGAGATTGAAACTCTCATTAGAAGGATCTAGAGGGTTCTAGATCATCCACACATGTTCTATATATTGAGTAGAAGAGGTTCAGATGAAAGGTTGGTGATGATTGAAGGAGAGAGCATAGATTGAGATTGAGATTTCATAGCTTGCAACTGAATTCGGTTTCACCAATTTCTTCACTTTCCATCCATTTTCTTGATTGCAACTTCTTCCATGGATGCTAGGGATTGAGTCCATATCATAATCAAAAGGAATTCGTGGCTGATTGGTGTTCTTGAGTTCATATTTTTCCACCTGCAACTCACTGTCATACCCCAAATTTGTCCTACCTGTTTCAAATATTTTTGTTCGTCCGATTTTGTTTTTAATTTACCTCGCTTGTACAGCATAGCGTATTTTTCAGCAAAAATAAACATTTTCACTTTTTAGCCCAATAAGAGCGTGCCACATGACATTTATTTTTGTATATATTTATCATTATTTTAGTTTTATAATTTCATTTTTTTTATGATATGTAAATATAATATAATATAATTTAAAATTAAGTTAGAAAATAGAGTTAGAATTTAATTAGGATTAATTAGATTAGATTTTAATTAATTAGTTTAGATTTAAATTTATAGTTAATAGTTAGAATTAAAAATAAGATTATTAAGTTAGTTTATTATTAAAAAGAAATTAAAAGAAAATGTTATAAAAAAAGAAGAAAATTATTTTGTTTGAGAGACACGGTGGATTAGGGTTTGGTTTTTTGGGTTATATAAACAACACTGTTCATCATACCCTGGGGGGAGGGCACTGTTCACCAAAACCCTAAAAAAGAAGGGCCGCCCCTAATTCTGAGGGGCAACCCTAGAAACTATCCCCAATTCCAACAGAAAAAACCCTAAAGATCACTGTTCATCTCTCTCCCCCCCTTGCTCTCTCGTTCCTTACTTCATCTCCTTCCCAGTTCCCCCAAGAAACAGAACAGCTTCACCCGCGACTCACTCCTAAATCTCGCGAAATCACGCGGAATCGAACTCGTCCGAGTCGACTCAGACCATTCTTTAGCAGATCAAGGTCCGTTCGATTGCGTCCTCCACAAACTCTACGGCGACGACGGGAAACGCCAGCTTCAAGAATTTCAAACAAGAAACCCTAATGCGGTGATTCTTGACGCTCCCGAAGCGATTGAGAGGCTTCACAACAAAATTTCAATGCTTCAGGTTGTTTCCGAGCTTAGGGTTGACGACCAAACCGAGACGTTCGGGATCCCCGAGCAGATTGTCATTTACGATAAAGAAACTCTCTCTGACGGCCAGGCTTGGGAGAGTTTGAAGTTTCCGGTGATAGCCAAACCGCTTGTTGCTGATGGAGCTTGTTAACCATGGTGGCGTGATTTTCAAAGTGTATGTTGTTGGTGATCGCGTTCGTTGTGTGAAGAGGAAGTCTCTCCCGGATGTTTCAGAGGAGAAGGTTTTGGGCGTTTCTGATGATTTGTTGTCATTTTCGCATATTTCCAATCTTGCAAATCGGGATAGTGTGAATGATGATGAGGATCAAAGCTACATGATGTCAGGAAAACATGGGGAGAATCCAGGGGCTTACAAGCTTCCCACTGAGGCTTCAGTGGTGAAAGCTGCTGCTGGATGGGCTCACTGTGCAACTGTCACTGAAGATGGTGATGTATATTTATGGGGCTGGAAAAAATGCGTGCCTTCTGGAAGAGTTTGTACTGACCTCATCACTGCAGGGAGCCCCCAAAAGGATCTTGCCACGAAAAATAGTTCATTGGCAACACAACTCGGTTCGACCACGTCGCAAATCGTTTGTGACTCGAGTATGGAAGCAACGTCGATACGCAAATCATAGGTCGGCAACCGCGCAACGACTTCCTTTCGCTCAACTATGATCCAATAGTTTCAGCTCCTGGTACCAGACAACACTGAGGTATTACCGCATCTGTGCTAGGCGAAATATTCTGTTATGATATTACTGATGCAATGTGACTGATATGAACTTTATATTGTTGAGTTTTCTTATACAGTAAGTCCTTTAAACCTGTATGATGCGGGTTTTCGAATGCCGAAATCATAACTTAATACAATTGATTTGCGTTCACAATTCGATGTTGGGATAATGTTGTGGGAAAAGCATTTGCTTGTGTGCATCACTGCTGAAATTTATGGAATAACTTTATGAATATAGTGTTGCTTTTTATTTCTTTATTTTCGGCCTAACATCACTTCTGTTTATGGAATTTATTTTGTGTTGAAATTTATGGAATAACTTTGGTTGAGATTTTGCAGCAACATCAAGTCGTCAAACTCATGTCACCAGTTTAAGTCAGTGTGTCCATGAAGCCGTCTTTTTTCTTTTCTTCTGTTTTTCTTTGATGGATGCAGGTTATAGGTTTGAGATCCAGAAGTTGAATCCAACTCCATTCACCATAACACGACGAGCAACTCAACGGCTCAACTCGCTTCAAGTAACAACGTCGTAGCGGCAATGTCATAGCAGCTTCACTAATGTCACAATCCAGCAGCAATTGTGATCATTTGTGTTGTGTGTTCAAGCCACTGAGTTATAAAGCCGCAGCGATGTTAACATAACAGTTGCCGTAAAGAGTTTTTGATCGATTTCACACCAACTCAACGCGAATTCTCAACAACAGCAGTTTGATCTGGTGGATTTCAAACTCGTTTTTTTTTTTTTTGTTTGGGTGATGTATGTTCTTGTGCAGGTATGAGTTCGAATTTGTGTCAGGTTGGGGTCAAGCCGGTGCGATAAACATGATAACTGTAAGATGCTGCCATATAGTTGAAAGAAAGAACCCGTCCATATGCCACGCTGCTACTGAAAACTGAGGTGGTCTGATTACACAATCTCGGTTCTACAACAAACAACAGTTGTAGCTCAAACCAGCAACAACAATCACGATTGGAGTCGTCAGATTCTTCGGTGCTGCGAGAACAAAATTCCGCGAATGCGTCGGTGTGACGATTATTGAACCATTGCACTATTGTGCCTCAGCAGCGTGGGCCGATACAGACATTTCAGCTCAGCGTACAACACATCACGGTGGAAACATCCATATCTTTTGACTAGCTTCAACTACGACTCGACATTACGGTAACGGTTAAGGTCATGTGCTACCAGTTTATATGTTTGATATTGAGCTTATTTGTTTGCTTTGGAATAACATAACAGAGTAATGTCATTGAAATTTAACTAGCTTCTTTGTTTATGTATCTGAAATTTAACTGTTGCTTCATGTTATCGACATTGAAGTTAAATTTTAAAGTATTCATACACTAGATGGAGGTTATCTGTTGGCGTTTTGTTCTGTTCAAGATATTTATGGATGCCTACTTTCTTTGTGCAACACTAACTGAAACTATTCTTTGTTACTTTATGGTTTCGTAAGAATATCGATGAAGTTATTGCGTGTCATTATCCCCTGTTATGTTGATAAAGTTATAAGCATTGCAATTTAGTCTCATAAGCATAATTAATCTGGTAGTTTTAAAAAAAATTTATGGTGCATTTCCTTACATATGTCGTTAGTGTGATTTCAGTTGGATTATGGTGATAATAGTTGATCAAATTTTGGGAGTTTTGTGGCCTACGTGGTTACTGATTTAGGCAAATGATTAGGCATTTGGATACTGCACTACATGTAGATTGTTGATATTTCACTCTTGTCAGTAATGTTTTGGCATATAATAATTTCCAATGTTGCTATTTGGTATCTCTATATTATATCTTAATTAACTAGCTTGTTTATGGACAACCTTTAGATTTAAAATATCTTTTAAATTAAATTAAAATTATAACTCATGCTTTTATATCTTTTCTTAATTAAATAACGAAAGTAGTGGATTTTTGGGGTCTAGCACTCCTTGGATTCTTAGACAACCGCTCTTGAGGCGCACGCCTTGAGTTGTGGTTGTTCCGTCTTTCGGTTTTCAAAATATTTTTTTTACTCAAATATTTCAAAATTATTATCAAATAATATTTTAAATATTAAAAAATATACTTTATTAAAGTCAAAATCTTTTTTAAGATATTAAACTTTTCTCAAAAGACAATTAATTATAACTAGCTTTTCTCAAAACTTTTTTATGGATTTATTTTATATATAAAAATTAAAACTATTTTTCTTAATAAAACTAAAATTATCTTTCTAAAATAAATTTCAAAACAATTGAATTCTTGGATCTCGCCTTCCTTGAATTCCCGAGCGACCGCTCTCGAGGTGTACACCTTAAGTTGTGGTCACTTTCAAAATAATTTTTTTTAAAAATAAATTCTCGATTAGTCGAGTTACTTTCTACCTTCGATCACCATACACAACATTTTAGAGCTTAATCCTGGGCTTCCTTACAGTGACACCTATTTGATCAATTATTTCTAATTGGTCACTTAGAAGACTAGCCCACTTTGCTAGTGCACACGTTTAAAATTAAATTCAAATCTCGACTTATCTCGAGTATTTTTCTCCAATGTAGATATCGAACTCTTGAGGTCTAGCACTTCTTGGGTTCTCGAAGGATTGCTCTCAGGGTGTACACTTTGGGTTGTAACCTCCTTTTGATCTTACATTTCTTAAATACCTAGCGCGCCTAGTCCGAGTACGCTAAATCCATTCAAATTATTTTTCTAAATTAAATCACGAAAGAGTCGAGTTCTTGGAGTCGCGCATTCCTTGAATTCGAGTATGATCACTATTGAGGCGTACGCCTTGTATGGTGTGCCATTCAAACTTTCGTTCTTAAAATACCTCCTCTAATTATTTGGACCAATACTTTCATTGTCCAACAAACATATTTTATTAATTGAATGAAAAAGGTATCGTTGGAATCTAGCATTCCAGTAATATCCCGATTAATTGGTTGCGAGGCCGACGTCTCGTTTATCGATTAGTCGTCATTCCTCCTAAAGTTTTCAACCCATCTAACCTCGTTCCTCACTCACGTGTGATCGAGTCTAAACACTAGTATGTTTCTAAACCATACGTCAAATTCAAATCATTTTTCTTAATCAAATTACAAAAGAACTGAGTTCTTGGAGTCTCGCACTCCTTGAATTCTTGAATGACAACTATTGAGGCGTACGCCTTAGGTAGCGTGTCATTCGACCTTTCGTCTAAAATACGCGCCTTAACTATTTGGACAAGTATTCATTGTCCATTCAAATACAATTTCCTAATTAATTGAATGAAAAAGGTGTCGTTGGGATCTAGCATTCCAACGATATCCCGACTAATTGGTTGCGAGACTGACGTCTCGTTTATCGAGTAGTCGTCATTCTCCCTCAAAATATCTAACCGACCTTATCTTCTTCGCCTCCGTGCAATCGAAACCCTAACTACCTATTCAACCTAACTCTCTCTTTCTCGCCCCCGTGCGATTGAACTATCCTCTAAACACTAAATTCCTCGCCCTCGTGCGATTTCCAACCAAAATAACTCTTCTCAAAGAACATTGTTTAGTTCCTTTCTTCCGCGCATATGAACTCGTGCTTCAGCCTCCCCTAGCGAGCAGACAAGCCAATGTTTAGCAGTTAGAATGCGACCTAAACTCTCGTTCAACTCATACCTACCTTTTACCAAAGAACATTGTTTAGTCCCTTCTTCCGCGCATAACAAACTCGTGCTTCAGCCTCCCCTAGCGAGCAGACAAGCCAACGTTTAGCAGTTAGAATGCGGCCTAAACACTCGTTCGTTCTCATACCAAACCTCCTTACCGTAGTTAGCCGAACTACGGCTGCTCTGATTCTTCATTCTCTTCTGAATGTAAGATACGTAGGCACAAGATTGCGACGATCTTGGCGAGCACAATCCCCTCTTTTTCCCGTAGTCCCACGAACTACGAATGCTCTGATTTTCCACTTCTTACAAGTGAAGATACGTAGGCACAAGGGCCCCAATCCTTGGCGAGCACCCTATCCTATAACCATCCATTCCCCCCATAGGAGAAACTTTATAAGAAAACAATCAAGCATAGCTAACTTTACTCTCGAATCGATCAAGAGGTTCCCGCTGAGTACAACGGACGTAGAGGGTGCTAATACCTTCCCTCTGCGTAATCGACTCCCGAACCTAGAATATTGGTTGCGATGACCATGTTCTTATCTCCTTAAAGGTTTTATCGATATTTTCCTATTCCATCCTTGGAATGAATAAAGTTCGGTGGCGACTCTGTTTCGAACAGTATTTTTCCGCGTCCATCGCGAGGATCGTATTTTTCGAGGTACGACAGATGGCGACTCTGCTGGGGATTTGCATAGCCCTATGCAAGAGAGAGTCAAGCCTAACCTGACTCGATTCGAGAGCACTAACCTTTTGCTTAACTGTTTTCTTTATGTTTATTTTCTCCTATTGTTTATTTCTTGTTTTCTTTTTCTATCGTATGCTGTTTATTATATCTGCCTGCTGGATTCGGGGACAACATTGCAAGTAAAGCTCTACACCCGAGCTTTGGAAAAAGAAGAGAGAAAACATAGTTTAGAATTGGTAGTAATTAGTGTTAGTCACCGAGGACTCGCTCCTCGTGTGCCTAGCATGAAAGCTCCTCCAGAATAGATCTTTTCGTAGATCCTATCGTAACGTAGCTAGCCTGTTGCACGATTTGATTCATGAAGGGTCCATGACTCTGGGAACCACTCTTAGAACCGGTTTCTATATTGGTGGTCGTGTAGTGTTAGTCTCCGAGGACCCGCTCCTCGTGTGCCTAGCATGAGGACTCCGCTCAGGAGAGACCCTATCGTACTCTCGTTATAATACAGCTAGCCTGTTGCGTGATGTTGATGCGATCGGTGTCCGTGATCCTGGGAACCTTATCAATCAACATAGAAGCTATCCCGTGAGTGGGTTTGTGGGTACAAAATCTAGAACTTGCCTTGTATAGTCTACCGGTTAGGGCACTTTGACTCGCTTATGTTTTCCTGGATCTTGTTTGTGCCTGCATTGCATCCGCATATCATTGCATCTGCATTTCATTTGCATTGCATATCGCCTTCCAAAACCAGAAAGCTCATCCACCCTTTGTCCATAATCCGCAGTTGATTTCCCGACACCCGTATCGGACTTGAAGCAGCTTTTGGAAGAATCATGAGTTCAGAAGAGCAGAACCAGTTTGCATCAAGAGCAGATGTTGACTTGATGAAGAACCAGTTGGACCAACTTGTGGAAGCTATGTTAGCCTTGACAAGGAGAGAGAACAATCCTCAACGACCTATAGTCACCGAGAACGACATACCTGAGCCTGTGCGGATTCCTGTTGAAGACCAGGTTATACAAGAGCGACACATTATTCAGGATGAACATACCTCGCCTCGTGATGCCGTTGAATACCATAGCTTCTCATTCACTACACCGAATTCCTAAGTGGCAAGCTTGGTGGGGAATGTTGAACGACCTCAGGATGTTGAGTTTGCTGAAAGATGTCGTGTGTTGGAAGAGAAAGTTGAAGCCATGATGGAGCGTGATACTGCTGATCTGAATGCTGTGAATATGTGTTTGGTACCCGGACTTGTGATACCTCCAAAGTTCAAGATGCCAAATTTTGAAAAGTACAAAGGAAATAGCTGTCCGAAGCAACATTTGGTAATGTTTTGCAGAAAGATGACGTTCTATGCTCGCAACGACAAACTTATGATTCACTGTTTCCAAGACAGTTTGAGTGGGGCATCGCTGAGTTGGTACATGCAGCTAGAAAGTAGCCATATCCAGTCATGGTCGGACTTAGCCAACGCCTTTCTGAAACAATACCAATACAATCTTGATGTGGCTCCCAACCGCATGCAGTTGCAAGGCTTATCTCAAGAGGAAAACGAGTCTTTCAGAGGGTATGCTCAGAGATGGAGAGAGGTAGCTGCTCGCGTCCAACCACCGCTCTTGGACAGGGAATTGATTAACATGTTCATAAAGTCTTTGCAAGAACCATACTTGGAAAAGATGATAGCCAATGGGACATCCAACTTCTCTGACTTGGTTTCAGTAGGAGAACGTATCGAGAGTCATCTCAAGAAGGGAAAGTTTCACGACTCCTCGAACATCTCAGCCAGTGAAAGTGAATCAGTTGTCAGCTCCAAAGAGGAAGAAAAGGATGAGATCAACACGATTTGGGATGCTCCCCATGCTCCATCCTCGGTGCCTTATCTTCAGTACCCAATCATCTCAACTGTTCAAAGCCAGCAATCCTATGGGTCTACCTGTGTGACTCCAATCTCTTCACAGGGTCAATATCCTCCTGTCAATAGACGTCCGCAACAACGACGTTACTATAATCAAAGACCAAAGAGACACTTTGATCCATTACCAATGCCATACAATCACGTGCTACCGCGTTTGATTAGTAGTGGACTGATAGTGCCAAAGAGCTTAGATCCTGTGATCCCACCTTATCCACCAGGCTTTGACACCAATGCACGATGCGGCTACCATGCTGATGCAATGGGGCATTCGACCGAAGATTGCAAACAGTTCAAGAATAAGGTTCAAGATCTGATTGAGTCCAAGCTAATCTCGTTCACACCTCAAGGACTTCATATCAACATCAAACCGTCATCTGGTCAAGTGAGTTCATCAGTCCATGGCATGGAAGAAGCTGCAGAGAGTAGATATGAAGAAGGTTATCATACTGGTCTCGATGAGCAAGAAGGGTAGCCAAATTGTGGGGCAAGAGAGAAAAGCCCAGTTCCTCAATACTGGCAATTTTCCATATTGTTTTTTTTTGCATTTGTAGTTTCTTTTCTGTTATAATGCTACTTGCTTTTAGACATCGTTTCTTATTAATGGTATTGTTAATGTGATGATTATGCATGTTTTTGATCAAATCCATTCGTATTCACTCACATTTTCTCACTTATTGCAAAAAATCACAAAAAAAAATTTTCACTCCACTTCCTTTATCGCACTGCTGTTTAGCAAAGACTTGAGGGAGGATGACGAAAACAAAATACCCATAATTGTTGATTGTATGCTTTTGGAAAAAATTCTGCCGATGATGTACAGGCATTGTTTCAAATCCCCAAACACCGGAGAGATAAGGAGTTAGTCCCTAGTAAACCACTTCGAGCCTAGAAGTAGGAGTTTCCTTCGGATTTCTAAACCCTTACACTTAACCTGGGGCATGGGTAGTGTTCAGTTAGCCTGATTACACACTTGAATCACGAGGCAAGATCCAAAAGTCATGGCGGTTGTTCATTAATGACCAATGACTTGGCAGTCACAAATCCTCCAACAAAAAAGAAAGAAAAATAGAGCCTGCTAAGTCGGACACCTTAAAAGGAGACTTAGGCAAAAATCAAGGCAATCCCGATGGATCTGACAAGCAGAGTTTGTCCATGCAAAAGTTAGGGATCAAAAACAAAACCAAAAAGAGGTCCTCAAACCCTCAACAAAAACAAAATAAGATTCAGTGGCCACCCAAATCAAGGGGCTACTGACATCCATCAAAATAAGGTGGTTGCCATTTCAGACAAACTTTAAACTGTCAAGTTTACACCGTCAAGTAGGTGCAAAATTAACTGAACATAGGTATGGAGATCATTACGAAGAAGGGGTGGGTACCAAATCATACTTTGAGCCTAATATCCTTTGTTTCTATAACCATGAACCAGACCACGATACAACCCTTAAAAGACCTAATTGAGGTGGGGTTTTATTCTGAAAGCATATCTACAGCAAGGTTGCGTAACCTGACTCCTCACATGATTGCTAATCACCAGCATTGGTGTCATTATTCTTGCTATATCTTTCGCACCAGATAAATTAGCACTGCGTTTGGACTAATAGTCCACTCGTCATACACTGTCACATCATTTTAATAAATGATCCTTTTCAAAACTTGCATGAATGTCGCATTAAAATTACCATTTTTTGACATGAACAATTTTAAACTGCAAATTAGCACTTGACATAATAGAACTACCAACAAAGTGCAATCAAAGAAGAACTTGATCACTCATTGGCGTTGACCTGAATCAAGAATTTCTCCTAACCCTACGGATTTGGGGCAAGTCCTCCTGAGGTTTAAACCGGGGCAGACCACTGCAAGGTTCAGACACTGGGGCAAATGGGTTCAAGCCATATCCTGGTATGATTATCGCCAAAGTTCTCATCCCAGAAGAAAAGTCCTTCAAAACACCCGGCAGACTGGGGCAAGCTGGTTGAACTTGGGGCAAACTAGCTTATGGTGGAGGTCAACAAGCGTCGGAGGCCTTGGGGCAGAGCAAAAGCACGACTAATACGTATTGGTTAAGTCGCTACGCTCGCGCAATCTAAACACATTGGTTAAGTCGCCACGCTCACGCAATCCATATGCATTGGTTAAATCGCTACGCTCGTACGATTAACACGCATTGGTTAAGTCGCTACGCTCGCACAGTCAGAATGCTTTGGATAAGTCGCTACGCTCAACGTTGTGAGCTGTCATGATATATCAGCTAGAAGCTAGGTTCTTACCAAAACGAGTATACCACTTCTGCAAAGGATCCAACAAGGGGCAGGCTACCCAGAGTTTCAGGAGAGTCCCTCCAACGCTCAATCAACACAAGTCATGTCGCTTCAACGCTCATTCTGAAGCAAACTACCTCAAGAACAATTTGAAGCTAATTACCCCAAGGGTCAATTGATTAAGGTCAAAACCCTTTCCTGACTAAAATTTGCATCAAACCATCTCGAGATCATCTCATGGTATATCTGCGTCCGAATTCCTTTCATGACTTGGAGTTTTGGAACAAGCCATCTCGAGTTCATCTCATGGTACAAATGCTTCCAACTTCCTTTCACGATGTGGAGTTTTGGAACAAGCCATCTCGAGTTCATCTCATGGTACAATTGTTTCCAATTTCCTTTCACGACTTGGGATGCTGGGGCAAGCCATCTCGAGTTCGTCTCATGGTATGATTGTTTCCAATTGTCGTCCAAGGGAAATTCCTTCACAGACCCAAACTGAGGCAGACTAGTTGAACAGGGGCAGTTTCCCTCCTTACTTTCAAAGTTGGTCAAGCTAACCGTGCCAGAGCCAGTAATTGTTGAGTTCACAACAAGCGTCAAAAGCCTTGGGGCAGAGCAAAAGCACGATCAACATGCATTGGTTAAGTCGCTACGCTCGCATATTCAACATGCTTTGGATAAGTCGCTGTGCTCAACATTTGCAAGCCATCAAGGCATATCAGCTAGAAGCTAGGCTCTTACAAGAACGAGTGCACAACTTCTGCAAAGGATCTAACTTGGGGCATCAAGAGCATCCACATATGTCTTCTGACCATAGAATTATCGGATACCGAATGTCGGGAATTCATATGCTTTCACAAAATAAAATTCCACCTTGCTGGCATCATAACCACTAAAAGTCCAACCCCGCTTGGCACCTCCTAAAATTCCAACCCCGCTTGGCACCTCCTAAAGTCCAATTTGTATTGGCAACCATTAAAAGTCCAACCCCGCTTGGCATCTCTTAAAGTCCAATCCTTTATTGGCAACTACCAAAGTCCACCCTTGTTGGCACCTTCATAAAACCAATCCTGCTTGCATTTACATATGCATCATACAATTGACATGTATCATACGCATACATAGCACGATCATTTCCTTTTTTCAACCCCCGAGTTGATATGTCTTTATTTTCTCGACCCCCGAGTCGATATCTTTGTTATCTTTTTTTCTCGACCCTCGAGTCGATATTTGCCTTTCCCTCCTTCAACCCCCGCGTTGATATTTTGTTTCCTCGACCCCCGAGTCGATATTTACCTTTCTTCAACCCCCGCGTTGATATTTACCTTTCTTCAACCCCCGAGTTGATATGTATTTATTTTCTCGACCCCCGAGTCGATATCTTTGTTATCTTTTTCTCTCGACCCCCGAGTCGATACTTGTCCTTATTTCTTCGACCCCCGAGTCGATATTGCCTTTATTTTCTCTCGACCCCCGAGTCGATATTTGCTATTCTTCTTCAATCCTCAAGCTGACTTGTTGTTCTGATTTATCCTCGACCCCCGAGTCGATAGTATATTTGTTCTTCTCAACCCCCGAGTTGATGTGCCAATATACCCTGTAAATCTTTTCACCTTGTTGCATCTAATCTTAAACTAGAGATAAAGCCTTACCTTGATCCCGTTAACCGGTTGCATTCTCATATGCATTGCATTTCAATCATTTGCATATGCATCTTGCATTCCATAGCATAATTGCATTTTAGTTGCATATTTGCGCATCATACAGAGCATGGCATTGTTGTCCCCAGCGACATGGCATAGCAGGATCCAGGATCAGTTCACAAGTATCCTGACCGGTCCTCTATCAAAGTCGGGAATATTTCTCTAAACAGAGTTGATACCCCGCACGTGCTCATGGAATTCTATTCCCCAGCAAGTCATTCTTCAACCATGCAGTTGATGATGATAATCTTCAGCAACTATTGCTCTGGTGGCTCCCCAAGTAGAGGTTATCTTAGAGAGTTCATTGAAGACTTCTCCCCAAGCAGAGGTTATCTTAGAGAGTTCATTGAAGACTTCTCCCCAAGCAGAGGTTATCTTAGAGAGTTCATTGAAGATTTCTCCCCTGCAGAGATTGGACAACGCTATTCCTTTAAATAGGAATTTTAGCTCAACTATTCCTCAGCAAAATTATCACTCGAGATACTGCTTTGGTATCATCGAAGAGCCTTAATGGATAAGGTACTGCTTCGACCACCCGAAGAATCCCAAGTTTTGTTCGAGATACTGCTTTGGTATCATCGAAGGACCTTAACGAATGAGGGACCGCTTCGACCACCCAAGGAGGATCGTTTGTACCGCTTTGGTATCATCGAAGGACCTTAACGAATGAGGGGCCGCTTCGACCACCCAAGGAGGATCACTTATACCACTCTGGTACCGCGAAGAACCTTATTGGATAAGGGACTGCTTCGACCACCCAGGGAATATCAGGTTATCTCGTTCATCTATTTTTGCATCCGGTCATCCCGTTCTGGTATATCCCACCTCTTTGCATTTTTTCTTGCTTGTCGGACAAATTTCGAGGTCTTTTTGTATCTAATTGACTTCCACCCTGAAAATGAACGCCATGTAGCTGTTCATTCTCTCAGGTTCAAGGCAATTAGATAGGGGCATCTGTCATACCCCAAATTTGTCCTACCTGTTTCAAATATTTTTGTTCGTCCGATTTTGTTTTTAATTTACCTCGCTTGTACAGCATAGCGTATTTTTCAGCAAAAATAAACATTTTCACTTTTTAGCCCAATAAGAGCGTGCCACATGACATTTATTTTTGTATATATTTATCATTATTTTAGTTTTATAATTTCATTTTTTTTATGATATGTAAATATAATATAATATAATTTAAAATTAAGTTAGAAAATAGAGTTAGAATTTAATTAGGATTAATTAGATTAGATTTTAATTAATTAGTTTAGATTTAAATTTATAGTTAATAGTTAGAATTAAAAATAAGATTATTAAGTTAGTTTATTATTAAAAAGAAATTAAAAGAAAATGTTATAAAAAAAGAAGAAAATTATTTTGTTTGAGAGACACGGTGGATTAGGGTTTGGTTTTTTGGGTTATATAAACAACACTGTTCATCATACCCTGGGGGGAGGGCACTGTTCACCAAAACCCTAAAAAAGAAGGGCCGCCCCTAATTCTGAGGGGCAACCCTAGAAACTATCCCCAATTCCAACAGAAAAAACCCTAAAGATCACTGTTCATCTCTCTCCCCCCCTTGCTCTCTCGTTCCTTACTTCATCTCCTTCCCAGTTCCCCCAAGAAACAGAACAGCTTCACCCGCGACTCACTCCTAAATCTCGCGAAATCACGCGGAATCGAACTCGTCCGAGTCGACTCAGACCATTCTTTAGCAGATCAAGGTCCGTTCGATTGCGTCCTCCACAAACTCTACGGCGACGACGGGAAACGCCAGCTTCAAGAATTTCAAACAAGAAACCCTAATGCGGTGATTCTTGACGCTCCCGAAGCGATTGAGAGGCTTCACAACAAAATTTCAATGCTTCAGGTTGTTTCCGAGCTTAGGGTTGACGACCAAACCGAGACGTTCGGGATCCCCGAGCAGATTGTCATTTACGATAAAGAAACTCTCTCTGACGGCCAGGCTTGGGAGAGTTTGAAGTTTCCGGTGATAGCCAAACCGCTTGTTGCTGATGGAGCTTGTTAACCATGGTGGCGTGATTTTCAAAGTGTATGTTGTTGGTGATCGCGTTCGTTGTGTGAAGAGGAAGTCTCTCCCGGATGTTTCAGAGGAGAAGGTTTTGGGCGTTTCTGATGATTTGTTGTCATTTTCGCATATTTCCAATCTTGCAAATCGGGATAGTGTGAATGATGATGAGGATCAAAGCTACATGATGTCAGGAAAACATGGGGAGAATCCAGGGGCTTACAAGCTTCCCACTGAGGCTTCAGTGGTGAAAGCTGCTGCTGGATGGGCTCACTGTGCAACTGTCACTGAAGATGGTGATGTATATTTATGGGGCTGGAAAAAATGCGTGCCTTCTGGAAGAGTTTGTACTGACCTCATCACTGCAGGGAGCCCCCAAAAGGATCTTGCCACGAAAAATAGTTCATTGGCAACACAACTCGGTTCGACCACGTCGCAAATCGTTTGTGACTCGAGTATGGAAGCAACGTCGATACGCAAATCATAGGTCGGCAACCGCGCAACGACTTCCTTTCGCTCAACTATGATCCAATAGTTTCAGCTCCTGGTACCAGACAACACTGAGGTATTACCGCATCTGTGCTAGGCGAAATATTCTGTTATGATATTACTGATGCAATGTGACTGATATGAACTTTATATTGTTGAGTTTTCTTATACAGTAAGTCCTTTAAACCTGTATGATGCGGGTTTTCGAATGCCGAAATCATAACTTAATACAATTGATTTGCGTTCACAATTCGATGTTGGGATAATGTTGTGGGAAAAGCATTTGCTTGTGTGCATCACTGCTGAAATTTATGGAATAACTTTATGAATATAGTGTTGCTTTTTATTTCTTTATTTTCGGCCTAACATCACTTCTGTTTATGGAATTTATTTTGTGTTGAAATTTATGGAATAACTTTGGTTGAGATTTTGCAGCAACATCAAGTCGTCAAACTCATGTCACCAGTTTAAGTCAGTGTGTCCATGAAGCCGTCTTTTTTCTTTTCTTCTGTTTTTCTTTGATGGATGCAGGTTATAGGTTTGAGATCCAGAAGTTGAATCCAACTCCATTCACCATAACACGACGAGCAACTCAACGGCTCAACTCGCTTCAAGTAACAACGTCGTAGCGGCAATGTCATAGCAGCTTCACTAATGTCACAATCCAGCAGCAATTGTGATCATTTGTGTTGTGTGTTCAAGCCACTGAGTTATAAAGCCGCAGCGATGTTAACATAACAGTTGCCGTAAAGAGTTTTTGATCGATTTCACACCAACTCAACGCGAATTCTCAACAACAGCAGTTTGATCTGGTGGATTTCAAACTCGTTTTTTTTGTTTTGTTTGGGTGATGTATGTTCTTGTGCAGGTATGAGTTCGAATTTGTGTCAGGTTGGGGTCAAGCCGGTGCGATAAACATGATAACTGTAAGATGCTGCCATATAGTTGAAAGAAAGAACCCGTCCATATGCCACGCTGCTACTGAAAACTGAGGTGGTCTGATTACACAATCTCGGTTCTACAACAAACAACAGTTGTAGCTCAAACCAGCAACAACAATCACGATTGGAGTCGTCAGATTCTTCGGTGCTGCGAGAACAAAATTCCGCGAATGCGTCGGTGTGACGATTATTGAACCATTGCACTATTGTGCCTCAGCAGCGTGGGCCGATACAGACATTTCAGCTCAGCGTACAACACATCACGGTGGAAACATCCATATCTTTTGACTAGCTTCAACTACGACTCGACATTACGGTAACGGTTAAGGTCATGTGCTACCAGTTTATATGTTTGATATTGAGCTTATTTGTTTGCTTTGGAATAACATAACAGAGTAATGTCATTGAAATTTAACTAGCTTCTTTGTTTATGTATCTGAAATTTAACTGTTGCTTCATGTTATCGACATTGAAGTTAAATTTTAAAGTATTCATACACTAGATGGAGGTTATCTGTTGGCGTTTTGTTCTGTTCAAGATATTTATGGATGCCTACTTTCTTTGTGCAACACTAACTAAAACTATTCTTTGTTACTTTATGGTTTCGTAAGAATATCGATGAAGTTATTGCGTGTCATTATCCCCTGTTATGTTGATAAAGTTATAAGCATTGCAATTTAGTCTCATAAGCATAATTAATCTGGTAGTTTTAAAAAAAATTTATGGTGCATTTCCTTACATATGTCGTTAGTGTGATTTCAGTTGGATTATGGTGATAATAGTTGATCAAATTTTGGGAGTTTTGTGGCCTACGTGGTTACTGATTTAGGCAAATGATTAGGCATTTGGATACTGCACTACATGTAGATTGTTGATATTTCACTCTTGTCAGTAATGTTTTGGCATATAATAATTTCCAATGTTGCTATTTGGTATCTCTATATTATATCTTAATTAACTAGCTTGTTTATGGACAACCTTTAGATTTAAAATATCTTTTAAATTAAATTAAAATTATAACTCATGCTTTTATATCTTTTCTTAATTAAATAACGAAAGTAGTGGATTTTTGGGGTCTAGCACTCCTTGGATTCTTAGACAACCGCTCTTGAGGCGCACGCCTTGAGTTGTGGTTGTTCCGTCTTTCGGTTTTCAAAATATTTTTTTTACTCAAATATTTCAAAATTATTATCAAATAATATTTTAAATATTAAAAAATATACTTTATTAAAGTCAAAATCTTTTTTAAGATATTAAACTTTTCTCAAAAGACAATTAATTATAACTAGCTTTTCTCAAAACTTTTTTATGGATTTATTTTATATATAAAAATTAAAACTATTTTTCTTAATAAAACTAAAATTATCTTTCTAAAATAAATTTCAAAACAATTGAATTCTTGGATCTCGCCTTCCTTGAATTCCCGAGCGACCGCTCTCGAGGTGTACACCTTAAGTTGTGGTCACTTTCAAAATAATTTTTTTTAAAAATAAATTCTCGATTAGTCGAGTTACTTTCTACCTTCGATCACCATACACAACATTTTAGAGCTTAATCCTGGGCTTCCTTACAGTGACACCTATTTGATCAATTATTTCTAATTGGTCACTTAGAAGACTAGCCCACTTTGCTAGTGCACACGTTTAAAATTAAATTCAAATCTCGACTTATCTCGAGTATTTTTCTCCAATGTAGATATCGAACTCTTGAGGTCTAGCACTTCTTGGGTTCTCGAAGGATTGCTCTCAGGGTGTACACTTTGGGTTGTAACCTCCTTTTGATCTTACATTTCTTAAATACCTAGCGCGCCTAGTCCGAGTACGCTAAATCCATTCAAATTATTTTTCTAAATTAAATCACGAAAGAGTCGAGTTCTTGGAGTCGCGCATTCCTTGAATTCGAGTATGATCACTATTGAGGCGTACGCCTTGTATGGTGTGCCATTCAAACTTTCGTTCTTAAAATACCTCCTCTAATTATTTGGACCAATACTTTCATTGTCCAACAAACATATTTTATTAATTGAATGAAAAAGGTATCGTTGGAATCTAGCATTCCAGTAATATCCCGATTAATTGGTTGCGAGGCCGACGTCTCGTTTATCGATTAGTCGTCATTCCTCCTAAAGTTTTCAACCCATCTAACCTCGTTCCTCACTCACGTGTGATCGAGTCTAAACACTAGTATGTTTCTAAACCATACGTCAAATTCAAATCATTTTTCTTAATCAAATTACAAAAGAACTGAGTTCTTGGAGTCTCGCACTCCTTGAATTCTTGAATGACAACTATTGAGGCGTACGCCTTAGGTAGCGTGTCATTCGACCTTTCGTCTAAAATACGCGCCTTAACTATTTGGACAAGTATTCATTGTCCATTCAAATACAATTTCCTAATTAATTGAATGAAAAAGGTGTCGTTGGGATCTAGCATTCCAACGATATCCCGACTAATTGGTTGCGAGACTGACGTCTCGTTTATCGAGTAGTCGTCATTCTCCCTCAAAATATCTAACCGACCTTATCTTCTTCGCCTCCGTGCAATCGAAACCCTAACTACCTATTCAACCTAACTCTCTCTTTCTCGCCCCCGTGCGATTGAACTATCCTCTAAACACTAAATTCCTCGCCCTCGTGCGATTTCCAACCAAAATAACTCTTCTCAAAGAACATTGTTTAGTTCCTTTCTTCCGCGCATATGAACTCGTGCTTCAGCCTCCCCTAGCGAGCAGACAAGCCAATGTTTAGCAGTTAGAATGCGACCTAAACTCTCGTTCAACTCATACCTACCTTTTACCAAAGAACATTGTTTAGTCCCTTCTTCCGCGCATAACAAACTCGTGCTTCAGCCTCCCCTAGCGAGCAGACAAGCCAACGTTTAGCAGTTAGAATGCGGCCTAAACACTCGTTCGTTCTCATACCAAACCTCCTTACCGTAGTTAGCCGAACTACGGCTGCTCTGATTCTTCATTCTCTTCTGAATGTAAGATACGTAGGCACAAGATTGCGACGATCTTGGCGAGCACAATCCCCTCTTTTTCCCGTAGTCCCACGAACTACGAATGCTCTGATTTTCCACTTCTTACAAGTGAAGATACGTAGGCACAAGGGCCCCAATCCTTGGCGAGCACCCTATCCTATAACCATCCATTCCCCCCATAGGAGAAACTTTATAAGAAAACAATCAAGCATAGCTAACTTTACTCTCGAATCGATCAAGAGGTTCCCGCTGAGTACAACGGACGTAGAGGGTGCTAATACCTTCCCTCTGCGTAATCGACTCCCGAACCTAGAATATTGGTTGCGATGACCATGTTCTTATCTCCTTAAAGGTTTTATCGATATTTTCCTATTCCATCCTTGGAATGAATAAAGTTCGGTGGCGACTCTGTTTCGAACAGTATTTTTCCGCGTCCATCGCGAGGATCGTATTTTTCGAGGTACGACACTCACCATCGGGTTTCAAGATTCAGGAGTTTTCAACCAGTTCTATTGCATACAGAAGCAGGAAAGGATCCATTGATCGTGTCTGGAAGGTTGGAGAGCTTGAATTGAAGGTTTAGTGCATCTGTTCATCAAGAAATTTCAGGTTAGTAACTTTCTTCCTCCAGCATGAATTAGGTAGAATCAAGATGAATTAGGGTGTTAGATGCATTGTAGAACGGTGTAGGAAGGTTTTCAGATAGTTAATTTGAGAATTAGTGACCAATCTAGGATGCTACCATTTTCGGTTGAAAGTTGGTTATGGTGAATCTTGAGGTTTCAGAGAGAGTTAAGGGCATGAATGAATTCGTGAGGGAATTTGGGACATGTTTCATTAAGAGATCGTGGCCTATGGTGGACTCTATGTTGAACTTTGATTGTGGAATGGTGACCGGAGCACCACCGGTGGTGGCCGGAGCTATGCGTGAGTTTCAGAGGTTTGAATTGGGGAAGATGATCCCAGGACCATTGGATCATGGTTTGACTTGGACCAAAGACCCCATCCAACGGCCACGCGTGCGTGAATTTTGTGAAGAGGAGTTCTGATTATGAAACACAGTGTTTCATTAATCAGCTGGTTTTGGGCTTAGTTGAAACTTTGCTGCTTGCACCCCCCCCCCCCCCCTCATGGCCCAATCCATAGAATGAACTGAGCGTGTTTACTATCTGCATCATGGTTTTATCTTTTTAATTGGATTTTCTTTATTTTCTTCATTTTTTTCATGGTTATTGATTAAATCATATAAAATTGAAAATTAATCCAATTAATCCCATTCTTTTTGCATTTTACTCATGATTGAGTCTAGTATATTTTAGATAAAAAAATATTTGAATTTAATGCATTTTCTGATTTTATGGGAATTTTACATTTTAATTGATATTAAAATAGTTATGTTTGATACTTAATTTTGTGGAATTTTGTGTGATCATGTGGTGATAATTTTGATCCTAATTTTTTGTGTGTGATTAGTTTAGAAATGTATGCTCCCATAGCATTTTTCTCACATTTTTGTGATGAAAATAGGTGTGCTTTCTAGATTGAGATTTAGGTGCTTCCTTTTAGGGTTTAGGTTTAGTACCTTATAGTGTAGAATTTATTTCTAGGTCTTATTTGATTATTTGATCTCTGGAATTAATATGGTAGAGGCATGATTGACCTAGGTTCCCATAGTTATTTTTGTAGGATTTTACAATTGGTTTTAGTATTTTAGTTAGGACTAACTTTAGTACTAGGTTTTAGGTGATCCTAACTTACTAACTCAACTAGATTAACTTCTTTAGTCCCCTTAGATTAGGGTTTTGCTTTGTTTGCCCTTGGTTGAGATTGAAGACAAGTTGAAGA
Source organism: Lathyrus sativus (assembly GCA_963859935.3). Classification (NCBI taxonomy): domain Eukaryota; kingdom Viridiplantae; phylum Streptophyta; class Magnoliopsida; order Fabales; family Fabaceae; genus Lathyrus; species Lathyrus sativus. The sequence continues at coordinate 597,733,479 of OZ012738.1, read as the reverse complement.
CAAGGTGAGGATGCTTGAAGTTGCTTGAAGTTGCTTGGAGCTTGGAATTGCTTGTGCCTGAAGGTGTCTGATGAAGATTTAGGAGGTAGGAGACATCGGGAGAGCCTTAGAGTTAGAATGACTTCTTTCACAAATATGGAAAGCATCTGGTGCTTCCATTCCTCCCAATGAATAAAAGTCCTTCTAAGATGTTCACATCCCTCCTTTGGAGGGATGAGTGGCTTTATCTGGAAAGTAGAACTTTGAGGGAACCAGTCTCTCATAATGATGAACCCTTACAGGCTTCCTTTGGTTGTCAATGAGCTGTTTATCATTTCCACTCATTATGTTAAATCAATTGTCTTCTGGTTTGAGTATCTTGAAAGATGTTGGACTTGAGTTTGAAGATGAGGACTTCATTGAATAGTGTGGAAGAGGATGATTCCTTGAGCATTGCCATTGCAGCTGAAGCTTGAAGAGCAAGAGGAACAAGTTGATGCTTGTGAAGAAGATTCAATGGAGATTAAATGTAGAGCTGAAGCTTGAAAAAGAATTGGAGGATGAAGTTGACACTTCCATGTGATTGAAGAGTACTCTGAGAGGCTGAAGCTTGTAGGAGAAGAAGACCAAGTTGATACTGGTAAAGCAAAGAGAGTTGAAGCTTGAAGACTAAGTTGATACTTATGAAGAGGATTCAATTGAGATTGAGTGTAGAGCTGAGGCTTGAGGAATAAAGGATAAGTTGACACTTGCACTGATGCATTGAGAGCCTGAAGGAATCAAGTTGATACTTGTAGTTAGGAGTGGAGCCTGAAGGTGGAACTGACTGAAGAGCTGAAGTTTGGAGAGGAGAGAACAAGTTGATACTTATGTTTGATGGGTTGAAACCCTGGAAAAGCAAGTTGATACTTGTCAGGAAGGATGATAGCCTTGAAGGGTGGTTGAAGTCTGAAGACTGGATTGCTGTCAGAAGAGCTGAAGCTTGAAATTGAAAGAGGGGTTGATCTGCTTTCGTTTCTGTGTTGATGTGCCTTGTTTGACTTGCTTGATGCATTAGAATAAGTTCATATCTAGACTGACTTTAAGCTAGGAGCATGATTGCACTAGAGGTTGAGTTGCTCCCTCTGCTTGTATTTTTACTGTATGGCTTTGCTTGCGGGTATTCGGTAGAGCCCAGCTCCCTTGCCCATGTGGTTTGTGTGTGCCTGATAGCATGTTATTTTTACTGTATGATTGCAGTTTATTATATCTTGCTTGACAGCATGTTATTTCTTCTGTATGATTACTGTTATTCATATCTGGCTTGAGGTTGAGATGAGCTTGTGGAGGCTGCTGCCCCACACACATTTCCTCCCTCACTTGCATTGCATGCATTTTACAGTCGTTATCTGTTTACCGTTTAAGCTGATGCTTCATCTGTTTCTGTTTATCATTGACATGATCCCCTAGGAATCTCACTTCCTTTGATAAGGAAGTGATGATTAGAGCTTTAGGTTGAAACCTATGCATGATAACTTCTAGGAGTTCCCTGTTTCAAACCTCAACCATAGGATGAATCCTTGGAATGACAACAGTAGGACTTGATAGTCTCTCCCCTTAGTTGAGCATGTTCTCATTCTCATCTCAAAACAGCTTAAAACACAGTAATCATGAATGATTTCTTTCGTACGTTACGAGCCTTAAGCTATCTGAGAAAGGATTGTTGGAGAGTTTCTTTTCAACAGTCCGGATGTTTAGTATGGCACCCTTTGGGTGACATACGACGCATTCACTCTCAGGTCATATTCTTTAGTGCGATTGAAATTGCAAACACAATAAAAAACAGTTCTTTCGTAAAAGCCAGAAAACAAACTTCAAACCTTTTTGCCCCGTGGGCCTATAATTCAAAGGAAGCTTTTCTGAAGAAAAGAGTGTCGTTAAACTTCAGCGCCACCGCAAAGAGGCTTTGTCCCTAACTGCTGGAATTGCTGTTTAACCCTACTCGATAAAACAGATGAATCTGAATTCCCGTAAGCCGTATTATCCCGAACTACGTAAGCTCTGATCTCTCAAGCCTGTTGAGAGTACGTAGGCACAATACTGACGTATTGGCGAGCCACCTTCCCCGTAACCCGTAGTTGGTCGAACTACGTTGACTCTGGTTTCTCATTCTCTGATGAGAATACGTAGGCATAAAGCGCGACGCTTTGCCGAGTCATCTTCTTTTCTTTTCAGACCAGCCTTGATAGGTAGATAGATAAAACCAACCCGTCCGATAAACACAACAAGCATGGATCCCATCGAGTACGATGGACGTGAGGGGTGTTAATACCTTCCCCTTGTGTAACCGACTCCCGAACCCAGACAATGGTTGCGATGACCTTGTCTTATACCTTTTCGTCAGGTTTTTCTGATCGTTTCCTTTCCCGTTATGAGGGATAAATAACGAAAGGTGGCGACTCTTCTGTTTTTCCGGCACCTTATTTTCGCGGAAGCGACAACGGGTCATCGTGCTAATGATTGTCCTAAAGAAGCAAATAAGTGTTTCAAGTGTGGTAAGCCAGGACATGTGATAGCTGATTGCAGGGCCAATATGCCTACTTGTTATAATTGTGGTGAGAAAAGTCACCTCAGTATGCATTGCGAGAAGTCGAAGAAGTCTCAGGCGTCGCAGGCCAATGGTAAAGTGTTTGCTGTGGTGGGAACTCAAGCTGCCAATGAAGAGCATTATATCAAAGGTACTTGTTTCATTAATAATATTCCTTTGGATGCTATTATTGACACGGGTGTAACCCACTCGTTTATTTCTGTTGATTGTGTGAAGAGAGTTGGATTGGTGTCGACTACTCTTGAGCGACGAATGACTATTGAGACTCCCTTTATTGGTTCAGTGACTACTTCTTTGGTGTGTTTGAAGTGTCCACTGACTATTTTCTATAGAGATTTTGGAATGGATCTGATTTGTCTACCGCTTGGTAATTTGGATGTTATTCTGGGTATGAACTGGTTGGAGTTCAACCGAGTCTACATCGATTGTTTTCGGAAGGTGTTATTGTTCCTTACTCCAGAAGAAGAAGCATTGGCAGATTCCTTGTCTAATAAGGAATTGAGGATCTTGTTGGAGGATGAGGCGAAAATGTTTGCTTTATATGCATCATTATCTGTGGACAGCAAAGCGTCAATGAAAGAGTTGGCGGTGGTGAATGAATTTCCCGAAGTGTTCCCTGATGATATTACGGAATTACCTCCGACGAGAGAAGTTGAATTTAGTATTGATCTTGTTCCTGGTACAAGACCTATATCTATGGTGCCGTACAAGATGTCAGCAGCGGAGTTGGCTGAATTGAAATCTCAGGTTGGGGACTTGTTGGATAAAAAGTTTATCATACCGAGTGTATCGTCGTGGGGAGCTCCAGTGTTGTTGGTTAAAAAGAAGGATGGTAGTATGCGCTTGTGCATCGATTACCGTCAGTTGAATAAAGTGACCATTAAGAATAAATATCCTCTTCCAAGGATTGACGATTTAATGGATCAGTTGGTGGGAGCTCGTGTGTTCAGTAAAATTGACTTGAGGTCGGGTTACCATCATATCAGAGTAAAGGAAGGTGATATTCAAAAGATGGCATTTAGGACTCGATATGGACATTACGAATATGCTGTAATGCCTTTTGGAGTGACTAATGCACCGGGAGTGTTTATGGAGTATATGAACTGAATTTTCCATTCTTATTTGGATCAGTTCATTGTTGTGTTTATTGACGATATCTTGATTTATTCTAAGTCTGATGAAGAGCATACAGGACATTTGAGAATTGCTTTGCAGGTGCTGAAAGATAATAAGTTGTTTGCTAAATTGTCGAAGTGTGAGTTCTGGTTGAAGACACTGAGTTTCTTGGGGCATGTAATATCTGGTGATGGTATATCGGTGGACCCATCGAAAGTGAGTGCAGTGTTGCAGTGGGAACCGCCAAAGTCAGCGACGGAAATTAGAAGCTTTTTGGGTTTGGCAGGATATTACCGAAGGTTTATTGAGGGGTTCTCTAATTTGGCGTTGCCATTGACGCAGTTAACGAGAAAGAACCAAGTTTTTATGTGGGATGCCGCTTGTGAAGAGAGCTTTGAGGAACTGAAAAAGAGATTGACTACGACACCGGTGTTAGTGTTTCCAACTCCGAGTGAACCTTTTGTGGTGTACTGTGATGCGTCTAAGATGGGATTAGGCGGAGTTCTTATGCAGAACGGTAAGGTGGTGGCGTATGCTTCGCAGAAACTGAGGGTGCATGAGAGGAATTACCCTACTCATAATCTTGAATTGGTTGCGGTAGTGTTTGTGTTAAAAATCTGGAGGCACTATTTGTATGGTTCGAGGTTTGAGGTGTTCAGCGACCATAAGATTTTGAAGTATCTTTTTAATCAGAAAGAGCTAAATATGAGGCAGAGAAGATGGTTGGAATTCTTGAAAGATTATGATTTCAGCTTAAGTTATCATCCAGGAAAGGCGAATGTAGTGGCAGATGCCTTGAGCAGGAAAACAATTCATATGTCGGCTTTGATGGTGAAAGAGATGGAAATACTTGAGCAGTTCAGAAGTTTGAGCATGGTTTGTGAGGCTACGGAAGATAGTGTGATATTGGGCATGTTGCAAGTGAATAATGATTTCTTGGATGTGATTAGAGAAAGCCAAAAGCTAGATGTGAAACTAGTGGATTTGATGCCTGGAGTAGGAAGTGACTCCGGTAGTGATTTTAAGTTGGATAACACGGGTGTGTTGAGATTCAGAGGCAGAATTTGTGTGCCGGATAATGACGAGCTGAAGAAATCAATTCTGAGTGAAGGACATCGTAGTAGCCTGAGTATCCATCCGGGAGCTACGAAGATGTACCATGATTTAAGGAAGTTATTTTGGTGGCCCGGTATGAAAAGAGATATAGCTCAATTTGTTTATGCCTGTTTGACATGTCAGAAGTCGAAGGTGGAGCATCAGAGACCTTCTGGATTGATGCAACCATTGGAAGTTCCGATTTGGAAATGGGATTGTATAACAATGGATTTTGTTACAGGTTTGCCGAATACGGTAAGAGGATTTGATGCTATTTGGGTAATTGTGGATCGACTTACGAAGTCTGCACATTTTTTCCTATTAATATTAGCTTTCCACTGGTGAAGCTGGCAGAGATTTATATTCGGATAATTGTGAAGCTACATGGTGTCCCGTCGAGTATAGTGTCGGATAGAGATCTGAGGTTTACTTCTGAATTTTGGAAGAGCTTACAGGAAGCTTTGGGTACGAAGTTGAAATTGAGTTCAGCTTATCATCCGCAAACTGATGGTCAGTCAGAGAGGACTATTCAGTCGCTGAAGGATCTGCTGAGAGCTTGTGTGTTGGAAAAGGGTGGTGCGTGGGATACTCATTTGCCATTGATTAAGTTCACGTACAACAATAGTTACCATTCTAGTATTGGGATGGCACCGTTCGAGGCTTTATATGGTAGGAGGTGCGGGACTCCTCTGTGTTGGTATGAAACAAGTGAGAATGTGGTCTTAGGACCGAAAATTGTGCAAAAGACTACTGAGACAATTCAGATGATTCGTGAGAAAATGAAAGCGTCTCAGAGTAGGCAGAAAAGTTATCATGATAACCGAAGGAAAGAGCTGGAATTCAGTGAAGGTGGTCACGTGTTCCTAAGAGTTAACCCAATGACAGATGTGGGTCGTGCGTTGAAGTCCAAAAAGCTGGATCCTAAGTTTATTGGACCGTATCAGATTTTACAGAGAATTGGTGTTGTAGCTTACAGAGTGGTGTTACCGCCTGAGCTTTCGAATTTGCATGATGTGTTTCATGTGTCGCAACTTCGAAAGTACGTATCAGATCCATCTCATGTGATTCAAAGAGATGAGGTTCAAGTTGGGGAGAATCTTACTGTTGAGTCGATGCTGTTGAGGATCGAAGATCATAAAGTGAAACAACTCCGAGGGAAGGAGATATCTTTGGTGAAAGTGGTTTGGGGAGGTGCTGCAAGAGGCAGTGTGCCCTGGGAATTGAAAAGCAGGATGCAGGAAGCGTATCCAGAATTGTTTCCATCAAGTAATTTTCGAAGACGAAAATAATTAAAGTGGGGGAGAGTTGTAACACCCATTTTAATTATTTAGTTTGTTTGGTGTTATTGTATTTTGGGGTGTCCTTATGTGGGGGTGTGCCTGAGAGCGTTGGGTGGGTGTCTGATCAGTGCATTTTAATGCACCTTCCTCTATGTTTAGACTTAGGCATTTCTACAGTTTAGTTTGTTTAATTTCCTATTTTATAATGTTTTTACAATTTTTTTTATTTTAAGCTTTATTTAATTTTCGTTTGTTATTTTTCAGCATTAGCAGCTTTTAGTAAAAAATTCATAACTGGAGGTACAGGAATAGGATAGAGGCGTTCTACCATTCGTTGGAAAGCTAAGAAAAAGATCTACAACGTTCATGTTGCACAAAGGAGCTGATTCGGATTTCTTGAGTCTCGAATAATTCGTTGAATTTTCTGACTTGTGATAATGTAGTTTTCCTTGCGGGCCTAGTTTAGGTTTCTGGCCCAGTTATTTTCTATTTAAGGTTGCTGCTGTGATGCAAAACATTCACCCAGTTTATTTTCCGAATTTCCTTTTGTTTTATTGTTTTCATGGCAAACTAATCCTAAGGGAAAATTGTAAGAGCACAGATTGTGTCTTAGTAATATCTCTATGTTTTGATGATAACATTAATGATAATTTGTATACAAGAATTATACTCTCTAAATTTGTTCTAAACTGTTTTCTACAGGCACAAAAGATTTTAATCTTAAAGAGCAAATTTGATGTGAACAATAAATTCTGAATGGCTCAAGAGCATCTGAAGATTAGAAGAATCTGAAGTATAAGAGCTTAGTCATCAAGATTCTGAAGATACAACACGCTGCATATATTATCAAGAATCTGAATGAAAGAAGACTCTGAGTGAAGAGACTTTGAATGAAAGAAGACTCTGAGAGAAGAGACTCTGAATGAGAGAAGACTCTGATCTGAGTGAAGACTCTGATCTAAGAGCATGTTACGCTTCAAGCACACAGCTGCACCAGACTCTGATTCATCAACATCTGAAGAACATCTTAGGCTCTGAAGTTTCCAGAAGATTCTGAAGACTGAAGACTCTGATATTGATTGTTGATCTGAACTATCTGAAGAATTATTTGAAGAAGATTATTTTAATATATCCGTTGGAATATGCCAGCAAATCTTTCCTTAATTGGGATAGACAAAAATCTCTGCAAGAAGATTATTCCTCTGATACATTCCAGATATGGTAAATTCACAGCTCAGCAGACAATTGCTACACCCACATTTTGTGCGCCGTCTCTCTGCTGCAATAGTACAAAGGACAGTACTATTTGATATTGGAAATATCTTCTCCAACGGTAAAATATTCTCTCCAATATTCAAGTGGCTATATAAAGGATATCATAGCTCATTCTTCAAGTGACGAATTTTGTGACGAATTTTGAGACGAAATTATAGCAAGAACACTCTCACGTGAAAAACTCTCAAGCTCTCATATTCTTTGCTGTTCATACATTGTTCTAAACTTAGAGAAATAACACAGTTGTGTTTATAGCTTTCATAGAAGCAATTTATTACTCTTACATTGTATTACATTAATTTGTAAAGGAAGTTTTCCTTAAGAGGATCTAGGTTAGATCAGTAGCTCTTGAGAAGACTAAGAACAGTTGTTCTTAGGTGTTGCTATTTGTAATCAGTTGATTTGAATAGTGGATTAAGTCCTTGTTGAGAAAGGCAAATCACTCTTGAAAAGGGTGGACTGGAGTAGTTGAGTTCAACGAACCAGGATAAAAATACTTGAGTTTTTATCTTTGATTATTTTCTGTCATACTTATTCAACCCCCCCTTCTAAGTATTTTCTCACCTTCAGTTGGCATCAGAGCTCCGGTTCTGAGTGTGCATTCACTTAACCGTGACAGATAAAGATCCAGTGAGAAGAATACTCTGTTATTTATTTGGTTGCTAAAATGGGTGATATTCCTACATCAAGCAACAAATATGAAGGAGACAGAATCAGCACCAAACCTCCAATGTTTGATGGAGAAAAATTTGATTATTGGAAAGATAGACTTGAAAGTTTTTTCTTGGGGTATGATGCTGATCTCTGGGATTTAGTCATTGATGGATATGAACATCCTACTAAGGATGGCAAAAAGATTGATAGAAAATCAATGACTGAGGAGCAGAAGAAAGAATTCAAGAATCATCACAAAGCCAGAACCATACTTCTTAATGCAATCTCTCATACAGAGTATGAGAAGATTACCAACAGAGACACTGCTCATGATATGTTTGAGTCTCTCAAAATGACTCATGAGGGAAACTCTCAGGTGAAAGAAACAAAGGCTCTGGCGCTGATACAGAAGTATGAAGCGTTCAAGATGGAAGAATCTGAGAACATTGAGACTATGTTTTCCAGATTTCAGATTCTAACAGCTGGGTTGAAAGTTCTGGACAAGGGCTACTCAACATCTGATCATGTCAAGAAGATCATCAGAAGTCTTCCTACCAGATGGAGACCTATGGTGACTGCATTGAAGCTGGCCAAGGATCTGAACAAAATCTCATTAGAAGAACTCATCAGTTCTTTGAGAAGTCATGAGATTGAGCTGGAGGAAGATGAACCCCAGAAGAAAGATAAAGGTAAATCCTTAGCTTTTAAATCTAACAAATCTGTTAAAGCTTTGCAGGTAAATGAAGAAAGCTCTGAGGAATCTTCTTCTGAAGAAGAAGATGAACTATCCATGCTGTCCAGAAGGATCAACAAACTCTGGAAGCACAAAGGGAAGAAGTTCAACAACTTCAGAAGATCTGATCAAAAGAGAGAATCTTCTGGACACAGAAGATCTGGCAAGAAAGAGGTCACTTGCTTTGAATGTAAAGAACCTGGACACTACAAGAGTGAATGTCCCAAACTTCAAAAGGAAAAACCCAAAAGGAAGTTTGATAAAAAGAAAAAGGTTCTGATGGCTACATGGGATGACTCAGATGAATCTGAATCATCTTCTGAATCTGAGGAAGAATGTGCAAATGTTGCGCTGATGGCCAACACAAATGATCAAGATGAAGGAACGTCATCTTCTGAATCTGAGTCAGAATCAGACTCTGACTCTGAAGAGGTATTTTCTGAACTCTCCAGAGCTGAACTTGTTGAAAGTTTATCTGACATGTTGGAAAGCTACAGCAAGATTAAACTCAAATACAAGAAGCTGAAAAGCAATCTTGAATCTGAGATTGATCTTCTGAGAACAGAACTTGTTGAGCAGAAAGAAATAAATTTAAAATTCAAAATTGATTTGGAAACAACTCAACAAGAATCTGATACTGAAACAGAGTCAAGTGAAAATATTTTAGAAAAATATGACTCCAGTTTTAAAAGATTCCTCACTAAAAGCATAGACAGAAGCAAAATGGCTTCTATGATCTATGGTGTTAGTGGGAACAACAGAAGAGGCATTGGATGTGAATCTTCCTCTGGAAGCAATCCAAAATCTGTTGATAAACTCTTCATCAAGAAGACTCCTCTGTATTCTCATTTTAAGTTTGGTCATCTAAATGATATTAAACATACAAGCTCTGAAAAGAGTACTTATGTGTTTAAGCCAAGGGCTAGCCAGAATAAACACTATGTTGAAAAACAGAAGTTTAGGCAAAACCACAGAACATCTAACCCCAAAGGACCCAAGAAGATCTGGGTACCTAAAAGTAAGATAATACCTGTTGCAGATGTTCTTAGCAGCAAAATCCAGACACCAATCATGGTACCTGGACTCTGGATGCTCACGACATATGACGGGCGAAAGGTCTATGTTCCAAAGCCTGGAACTTAGATCTGGAGGGGACGTGAAATTTGGAGGGAACCAGAAGGGCAAGATCATTGGCTCTGGTACAATAGGTAATGGCAACCTACCCTCTATTTCTAATGTTCTGTTAGTTGAAGGATTGAAACATAATCTATTGTCCATAAGTCAATTAAGTGACAATGGTTATGATATCATCTTTAATCAAAAATGTTGCAAAGCTGTATGTCAAAAGAATGGCTCAATTCTATTCAGTGGAAAGAGGAAAAACAACATTTACAAAATTAACCTTTCAGAACTTAAAGTTCAAAATGTAAAATGCCTTTTATCTGTGAATGATGAGCAATGGGTCTGGCATAGAAGATTGGGACATATTAATATGAGACGTATATCTCAGATTAATAAACTCAATCTGGTCAGAGGACTCCCTAATCTGAAGTTCAATTCAGATGCTCTGTGTGGCGCATGTCAAAAGGGTAAATTTTCAAAATCTCATTTTAAACCAAAAAATGTTGTTTCCACTTCTAGACCATTGGAATTACTTCACATTGATCTGTTTGGACCAGTGAAAACTGCATCCATCAGAGGCAAGAAGTATGGGTTAGTCATTGTAGATGACTACAGCAGATGGACATGGGTAAAGTTTCTAAAACACAAGGATGAGTCTCATTCTGTGTTCATTGACTTCTGCAATCAAGTCCAGACTGAAAAAGAATGCAAAATTATTAAAGTCAGAAGTGATCATGGTGGTGAATTTGAAAACAAATATTTTGAAAAATATTTTTCTGAAAAAGGAATTGCACATGATTTCTCCTGTCCTAGAACTCCACAACAAAATGGAGTTGTAGAGAGGAAAAATAGAACATTGCAAGAAATGGCCAGAACCATGATCAACGAGACAAATCTGGCAAAATACTTTTGGGCAGAAGCAATAAATACAGCATGTTATATTCAGAACAGAGTGTCTGTAAGACCTCTTCTGGAAAAGACTCCCTATGAATTGTGGAGAAACAGAAAGCCCAACATTGCTTATTTTCATCCATTTGGATGTATTTGTTATATGCTTAACACTAAAGATCATCTGAACAAGTTTGATTCCAAAGCACAGAAGTGTTTCATGCTTGGTTATTCTGAACGCTCTAAAGGCTACAGAGTATTCAATACTGAAACACAGATTGTGGAAGAATCTATTCATGTTAGATTTGATGATAAGCTTGGCTCTGAAAAGCCAAAGCAAGTTGAAAGTTCTGCAGATAGAGAAGTTATTCTCACAGACTCTGAAGGCTCAGAGGCAGACAAGACTGAAGACAAAGACTCTGAAGCAAACCCAGATGCTACGCCTCTAACTTCCCAACTTGACAATCTGCATATTTCTGAAAGACCAACAGTCAGAGGATCTTCTTCCAGAATGAAAGCTTCTCATCCAGAGGATGTGATAATTGGAAAGAAAGATGATCCAATAAGGACAAGAGCATTTCTCAGAACTTCTGAATCTTCCTTCTGTGGCTTAGTGTCAATTATAGAACCAACATCTGTTGATGAGGCTCTGGAAGATAATGAATGGATTTTAGCTATGCAAGAGGAGCTGAATCAATTCACAAGGAATGAAGTCTGGGATCTGGTTCCAAGACCTAAAGGTTTCAATGTCATTGGAACAAAATGGGTTTTCAGAAATAAACTTAATGAAAAAGGAGAAGTTGAAAGGAACAAAGCAAGACTGGTTGCTCAAGGCTACAGTCAACAAGAAGGCATAGACTACACAGAAACATATGCTCCTGTTGCAAGGTTAGAGTCTATACGCTTGCTTATTTCATTTGCTGCACAACATAACATCACTCTTTATCAGATGGATGTTAAAAGTGCTTTTCTTAATGGAATTATAGAAGAGGAAGTGTATGTCCACCAACCTCCTGGTTTTGAAAATGAAAATTTTCCAGATCATGTTTACAAACTGAAAAAATCTCTTTATGGACTAAAACAAGCTCCCAGAGCTTGGTATGAGAGGTTGAGTAATTTTCTTCTGAAGAAAAATTTCATCAGAAGAAAAGTGGATACCACACTATTTTGTAAAACCATTAAGAAAGATTTGTTGATTTGTCAAATTTATGTAGATGATATTATTTTTGGATCAACAAATATTATGCTTGGAAAGGAGTTTGCTAAATGTATGCAGGCAGAATTTGAGATGAGCATGATGGGAGAACTGAGATTCTTTCTGGGAATCCAAGTAAATCAGACTCCAGAGTGCACCTACATACATCAGACCAAGTATGTTAAAGAGCTTCTGAAGAAGTTTAACATGCTGGATAGCAAAATGGCAAAGACTCCAATGCATCCTACAAGCACTCTAGGTAAGGAAGAGGTAAGTAAGAAGGTAGATCAGAAACTCTACAGAGGTATGATAGGATCTCTTCTTTATTTGACTGCTTCTAGACCAGACATTCTGTTTAGTGTTTGTTTATGTGCTAGATTCCAATCAGATCCTAGAGAATCTCACTTAACTGCTGTTAAGAGGATTCTAAGGTATCTGAAAGGTACTGCTAATGTTGGTTTATGTTACAGAAGATCTGACGAATATTCACTAGTTGGATTCTGTGATGCTGACTATGCTGGAGATAGAGTTGAGCGCAAAAGTACTTCTGGAAGCTGTCAGTTTCTTGGAAGTCATCTGATCTCATGGTACAGCAAGAAGCAACCAACAATTGCACTATCAACCACAGAGGCAGAATACATTGCTGCTGCTGGATGTTCCACTCAGATGCTCTGGATGAAGAGTCAACTAGAAGATTATCAAATCTATGAGAGTAATCTTTCTATCTTCTGTGATAATACTTCTGCTATATGTTTATCCAAAAATCCAATTTTACACTCTAAGGCCAAACATATAGAGATTAAACATCATTTCATCAGAGACTATGTTCAGAAGGGTGTAATAAATTTAGCCTTTGTTGATACAGATCATCAATGGGCAGATATTTTCACAAAACCCCTTGCTGAAGATAGGTTTAAGTTTATTCTGAAAAATATTTGTATGGATTTTTGTCCAGAGTAATATTTCTCAGAGTCAACTTCTCAGATGCTAAGTGTTTAACACTCTGAAGTATTTCATCTGTCTTGCTTGTTTAATTTATCTGTGAATTATTTTTGTGTGAAACTCTGAACTGACCATCTCAGAGGATCTGAAAGTTGAAAACGTTTCATTTCTTAAGAGTTATAGAATCACATGCAAGCAAACACGTGTCACTCAGAATCTGAAAAGATGGAGTACACCTACTGATTATGACGTTTAAGGTATTGCTTTGAAAATCTCAATCTGTCTTGATTTTCCCCCATATGTCATATCATAATTAAAAATGATTACTTTTCATTTAATGCAAACGTGCGTATGTGTCCTATGTGTGTCTGTTGTGTTTCCCATGCTTGCTTTATTTGACTATTTAAACCACTCTCATAACACATTCACACTTTTCACATTCTCAAACACATATGCGCTTTTGTTTGTTGTTCTCTCTCTTTGCAAACCCTAAAAGAACTCAGAAACCTTCATCTTCTTCATCATCGTCATCAATGGCATCTACTTCAAAAGCTGTTTCTACCAAAAATGCTACCACTGTCATAGAACCAGTACGCACTCTCCTAACTGCTGTTGATTCACTAGAAGTACTGTGTGAAAGTTTCGTGGACTTAGAAGATCTTGCTGAAAATGGGTTTGATCTGATTTCTTCAATCAAAGCACAAGGCTGGGACGGTTACTTTGACAGGCTTATGGGTCCTGCGTATCCAAAGTTAGTGAAGGAGTTCTGGATCCATGCATATGCTACTCCAAAGTTCATTCACTCAGTTGTGCTGGGAAAAAAGATAGTTATCACTGAAAACCTGATAAGGAAACTCATAGGTTTTAAGGCAACTGATGGAGTAACCTCTCTGTCTTCTGCGCGTGAAGACCTGAAAGATGTATGTCAAGAAATCTGTACTACTGGTGAACCTTGTAAGAAGGTTAAGTTCTTGAAACCCACTTACAAGATAGGGGCTAAGATTTTCATGAGCACCATCTTTCACAGACCCTCTTCAAATTCTTCTGATTATGTTAATGCTGAACAACTTTACTTCATGTATTGTTTACACCAAAACATTCAGATTGATCTTCCATATTTGTTGTTTAATCATCTGGTGTCTCACGTCAAGGAAACAAGGGAAACAGCCAGAGATAAATTTGGAAAAGTCAGAACTTGGATCCCTATGGGAAGGCTGATTTCAGATATTCTGATAGAAAACCAACTTGTGGCGCATCTGCAAGAGGCTGGGTTGACAGAAGATCTGACTTATATCATTGGCTCTGAAATAAACGGTTTAACTCTGAGAAGGATGAAACTGGTTGATGATTTATCTGAGAAACCAAGGAAAACTAACTCTGAAGAAGTTAGGGGAAGAAGGATTCCTGTTAAGGATTTTCCTTTATTCACCTCAGATGAACCTAGAGAATTTATTGCTGAGTATGTTGCTAGCTGCCTAAGAGATGGTGTTGAGATTCCTGCCAATCTTGTGCAGAAGGAAGGCCAAGTTCTTCCTGATTTGACAAGGGAAAGAAGACGTAAGAGAAAAGCTGATAGTGAAGGTCATCAGAAGAAAAGGAAGCATTCAGATGCTGAAAAGAAGAAGAAAAGGAAGAAGCTGAAGAAGGTTCAACCAAATCCTCCTGCAGCAACTTTTGAAGAAATTAGAGATACTCTGAAACAGGTATTTAACACTGATTCTAATCCTGTTCATCATTCTGCTACCCCCACACCATCTGACTCACCCCTTATATTTAAAAGATCTAAACCATCTTCTGTCCCCCCTCATACACCACAATCCAAGCAACCAACAAACATACAAACAGAAATTCCACAACAAACTCAACAAGCAACACCACAACCACAAAACACTATCCCAGAATATACCATTCCAGAGGATGTTCACCCTGAACACTCTGACCAACCTGAAAATCTCATTGATCCTAATGAGATATTAGATGTCACACCTTTAAACCAGTCTGTCATTTTATCTTCAACTTCTGAAAAATCTAACCACTCTGATACATCATCTGATGATGAATCATCTGGTTACATTAATGAATGCTTGAATGATCTCAAACAACCTCGTTCTGAGAGTGTTTGGAAACAGCTGTTTAAATCTCCAACTTCTGAACATCCACCTTCTCCACAAAATTCCCCAACTCAAACTCTCACTCCACAACCTCTTGATATCCAAAACACTCCACAACCAACAGAAACCCAACCAATTCCCTCAATACCTCAACCACAACATTCTGACCAACAAACATCTGAACCACAAATCAACCAACCAACATCTTCACAACCTCAACCTTCTGAACCACAAACATCTGAACATCCATCTTCACAACCTCAACCTTCTGAACAAACACCACAAACTCAACTAAACCAACCAAGAAAACCCAGAATCCCTGATGAAGCAGAATTGGGATCAAGTGTTTATACTCTGTTAAGAGATTTTGATAAGGATAATGTCTCAGACTTTGCTGACATTATGGATGTTTGCATGACTACTATGGACAAAGAGGCTGCTAACGCTGTTTGGAAGAAATATCTTTACAGACTGAATAGGGAGGCTTTGAAAATCAGGACTCAATGTCTTAGATTGTCAAAAGTAAGGTTTGCTGCTTATCAAAAACGGATTAAGAAAAACACTCCTCCTATTCTTCTTCTAGAAGCTCCTCCACCTCCAGAAATTCCTGCACCTGATGTTACTCATATTGTTTCAGAATCTACTGTTCCAGAATCTACTGTTTCTGAATCTACAGATCTTCAGAAGGATGTCAAAGAACTTAAGGATTTTATGGTTGATCAAAAGAAAACAAATGAAGAAATGAAAACTTGGATGGCTAAGCAAGATGAAAATTCAGAAAGGATTACAGCACTGCTGCAACTCATTGCTTCTCAACAAGCCTCATCTGCTAAACCTACTTGATGTTTTGCACAAGTTTTTCATGTTTTGCTTTGTTTTGATTTTCTTCTGATATGTTTTGTTTGCTTTTATCTGAATCCGGATGTTCTCTTGACTTAATGAAAATGATCTTTTTGCTTATCTGGATATGTGTTTCTTCTGCATCTTTACTGTCTTTTAAAATTCTTTTTGATTATGACAAAAAGGGGGAGAAACAAAATAGAATCTGATTGTTCAAATCTATAAGCAATTATCTGAACTAAGTCAGACATGTTACTAACATTCTTTGAATTTAACCAGACTCTGACAAATTTCATTGAAGTTTTTCCTGAGATCTATCTTTTCAGAACCTGATCAAAAATAGCTAAATCTGAGTAGACCAGACTCTGATATCTAACCTTGAGTACTATGATCTAAAAGATAACTCAAGACAGGAAATGGCAAGATAAACAACCAAGTGTTCTGAACTTGTTCATCTGGCATCAAGCTTTAATATGGCATCAAGCTTTGACTCTAGAAGTCAAACATATGTCAACCAGGCATCAATCAGGCTCTGAATCTGAAATGTAATCAGGCTCTGAATCTGGAATGTACTCAACCAGAAAGGGAAGTATCTAATTCCATTAGAGTATTCATTTCAGGGGGAGATTGTTAATCTCAGGGGGAGTAATTTTAATTCATATCTTTTATTGAACAAATTTCTCATGTTTTGTCATCATCAAAAAGGGGGAGATTGTAAGAGCACAGATTGTGTCTTAGTAATATCTCTATGTTTTGATGATAACATTAATGATAATTTGTATACAAGAATTATACTCTCTAAATTTGTTCTAAACTGTTTTCTACAGGCACAAAAGATTTTAATCTTAAAGAGCAAATTTGATGTGAATAATAAATTCTGAATGGCTCAAGAGCATCTGAAGATTAGAAGAATCTGAAGTATAAGAGCTTAGTCATCAAGATTCTGAAGATACAACACGCTGCATATATTATCAAGAATCTGAATGAAAGAAGACTCTGAGTGAAGAGACTTTGAATGAAAGAAGACTCTGAGAGAAGAGACTCTGAATGAGAGAAGACTCTGATCTGAGTGAAGACTCTGATCTAAGAGCATGTTACGCTTCAAGCACACAGCTGCACCAGACTCTGATTCATCAACATCTGAAGAACATCTTAGGCTCTGAAGTTTCCAGAAGATTCTGAAGACTGAAGACTCTGATATTGATTGTTGATCTGAACTATCTGAAGAATTATTTGAAGAAGATTATTTTAATATATCCGTTGGAATATGCCAGCAAATCTTTCCTTAATTGGGATAGACAAAAATCTCTGCAAGAAGATTATTCCTCTGATACATTCCAGATATGGTAAATTCACAGCTCAGCAGACAATTGCTACACCCACATTTTGTGCGCCGTCTCTCTGCTGCAATAGTACAAAGGACAGTACTATTTGATATTGGAAATATCTTCTCCAACGGTAAAATATTCTCTCCAATATTCAAGTGGCTATATAAAGGATATCATAGCTCATTCTTCAAGTGACGAATTTTGTGACGAATTTTGAGACGAAATTATAGCAAGAACACTCTCACGTGAAAAACTCTCAAGCTCTCATATTCTTTGCTGTTCATACATTGTTCTAAACTTAGAGAAATAACACAGTTGTGTTTATAGCTTTCATAGAAGCAATTTATTACTCTTACATTGTATTACATTAATTTGTAAAGGAAGTTTTCCTTAAGAGGATCTAGGTTAGATCAGTAGCTCTTGAGAAGACTAAGAACAGTTGTTCTTAGGTGTTGCTATTTGTAATCAGTTGATTTGAATAGTGGATTAAGTCCTTGTTGAGAAAGGCAAATCACTCTTGAAAAGGGTGGACTGGAGTAGTTGAGTTCAACGAACCAGGATAAAAATACTTGAGTTTTTATCTTTGATTATTTTCTGTCATACTTATTCAACCCCCCCTTCTAAGTATTTTCTCACCTTCAAAAATCCGTTGGTTTCAAACCCGTAATTCTTTGAGGTTTATTCAATTTAAACTGTGCATTATTTCTTTTAATCTCGTTCCAAATTATCTTATAATTTCGTTTACTTAATTCGTTATTATAAGATAAATTGGATTTAATTTGGTCGATCAATATTCTTTAACTCAATCGCGGATTAACTTAGCTTTTTCGTTAATTTGCGCAATCTTTAACTGTCTGCTTAATTCGGTAATTAGGAATAGAAGTCGTGCGGTGTTGTCAACGCTTGTTCGTCAACATTGCAATCGAATAGGTATTAAACCCTTTTGAAAATATTAAATTGTAATAACCAATGATAAGTTGGGAGTTGAGCCGGTGGATTTACCTGTTTTTAATCACTTATTTCAAAACCAATTATTTCTGCCTTTTTCTTTATTAATCGAATTTGTAATCAAACAACCCCCCCAATTTGTCTCAATTGGCTACTTTAAATAAGAATCCTTGTGAATCGACATCCGAGTTACCGTCGCTTTAATACGTTTTTCAAACAGCTCGGTTTTGATCCGCGCGCGACCGCGGATCAAATTGGCGTCGTTGTCGGGGATCCTTATCGATTTAGCCAATAGTCTAGTTTTAGGTTTTGTTTGTTTTAATTTTCTGCTTTTTTGAGTTTTTTCTTGCGTTTTCGCGTCTGGACGCTCGTTTCGCCCGTTTCTCGTCCGACCGAGCCAAAAAAACCGGTTTTCGGCAAATCACCTCCTTTTCAAGTGCACGAAACAAATCTTGAAAAGGAGGCGATTTGCCCAAAACAATTCCTCATAATTTCATAGAGTAACAACAATTCCTCATAATTTTATTACACTTATCCCCACAGACATTAGAGTTTCTCACTATCCAATATCCCTACAGGATTAGACAAATGTTAAACCAGAGCTTTGGCCACGAAGGCATAAATTCTCTTCAACCCAAATCAGCCTCGAATCTATAGGCCATAGT
Organism: Lathyrus sativus; assembly: GCA_963859935.3. NCBI lineage: Eukaryota > Viridiplantae > Streptophyta > Magnoliopsida > Fabales > Fabaceae > Lathyrus > Lathyrus sativus. Next base: position 597,714,721 of record OZ012738.1, on the reverse strand, counting down.
TCAAAGTTAAACCTCAAAATAGGATTTGGCCACGAAGGCAAAATTCCCTTTTTCTCATAATCAGCCTCAAAACCCTTAAACCCTTAAATCAACCTTAAATACATTGAAATTACACATTGAAAACAATGAAGGTAATACTCCCCATACCTTAATTGCCGACTCAAAGCCTTCTCAAATCTTTCAGAAAATCTTTCGAAGCTTTTGCCTCAATTCTTCCTCCTCAGAGCTCTGGCCTCAATTCTTTTCACGGTCTTAACAAATGAATCCTAATCCTATCACAATTTCCTTTTTGTTAAACCTAGCATTGGGCCTTAAAATTGGGCTTCCAATATTACCCTCACTAACTCCTCCTCAAATGTCCAATTTGCCCTTAGTTAGCTTATATTTATTTAAATTAGTAATAATACTAATATATTCATATTCTATACTATTATTTAAATAAATAGCCCAAAAGTGTATAATTCTCAAATATTCCACAACAACCACCGAAAATCACCAAAATGTGAATATTCTTATTTAAATAAATTAAATAAATATTCCAATAAAATTTGGGGTGTTACACTAGCGCAAGATCTACTTCAAGAAATTGATCTAGGAGAGGGGGCAAAAAAGAGACCAATACATAAGCGCCAACATCAGCCCACAACTCAAGGTCGAAGTAATCCAACTATTGAAGGAGTTTAAACATTGTTTGGCGTGGGATTATGACGAGATGCCTGGTTTAAGAAGAGATCTTGTCGAACTGAAGTTGCCAATCAAGCCTGGAAAGAAGCCCATCAAGAAGAATCCAAGGCGGTTTGCACCGAAAATTCTCTCAAAGATCAAAGAGGAGGTCGAAAGGCTTATCCGATGTAAATTCATTCGTACAACCAGGTATGTCGAATGGTTAGCAAATATTGTTCCTGTTATTAAAAAGAATGGTTCTTTGAGGGTATGCATAGATTTTAGAGATTTAAATGCTACAACTTCAAAAGACGAATATTCAATGCTTGTGGCGAAAATGTTAGTCGGTTCGGTCGCAGGCCACAAATACCTTAGTATGCTTGATGGGTATTCCTGATATAATCAAATTTTTATTGTTGAAGAGGATGTCTCAAAGACAGCCTTTCGGTGCCCTGGGGCCTTAGGCACTTACGAGTGGGTAGTGATTCCTTTTGGTTTAAAAAATGTTGGGGCAACGTATCAAAGGGCAATGAATTCGATCTTCCATGATTATATAGAGACTTTTATGCAAATATACATTGATGATATTATTGTTAAGTCTACCTCATGCAAGAATCATATTGACCATCTTCGACAATCTTTCGAAAGGATGAGAAGGCATGGTATAAAAATGAATCCTCTCAAATGTGCTTTTTGTGTGTAGGCGGAAAGACTCAAGCCTTCTCACCTCTGCTTCGACTCAACAAGGAAGGGTTCGAATAGGGGAAACCTCAGCAAGAAGCATTCGACAAAATCAAGGATTACTTTAGTCATCTTCCAATTCTGTCACCACCTTGTAGGAATAGGAGCATGAGGTTCTATATGTGTGTGTGTGCATGTGTGTGTGTGTGTGTGTGCGTGCGCCAGATAAAACCTTAGGGAGCATGTTGGCTCAAGAGGATGAAAATGGCGTCGAAAGCGCCATTTACTATCTTAGTAGAGTTTTAAGTGATGTAAAAACTAGGTATAGCATAGTTGAAAAATTGTGTTTATGCTTGTATTTCTCTTGTACAAAGTTAAAGCATTAATAAAACCAGTTGATGTTTATGTTTCGTCCCATTTGGATATCATTAAACATATGTTGTCCAAACCAATTTTGCGTAGTCGAATTGGTAAATGGGCGTTAGCTTTGACTAAATATTCCTTAACATATATGCCTTTAAAGGTTGTTAAAGGACAAGTGGTAGCAGACTTTATAGTCGACCATTCAATAAATGAAAATAACATAACCTATCTCGAACTTAAGCCTTGGAAATTATATTTTGATGGCTCTAGTCATAGAGATGGAACCGATGTAGGAGTGTTGATCATTTCTCCCGACAAAATTCCAACAAGATTCAAGTATAAAGTCGAAGGTCTATGTTCGAATAATGAGGCTGAATATGAAGCTTTAATAGTCGGACTTGAGATATTGTTGGAATTGGGGGCAACTCGAGTCGAAATACTGGGAGACTCAGAGTTAGTCATAAAACAAATTACAAATGAGTACAAATGCGTTAAAGAAAATCTTATTATGTACTTTGTAATAGCTAATCGATTACTGAAAAGGTTTGAAATGGTTAGTATTCGACACATACCTCAATTGGAGAATCAAGTGGCTAATGATTTGGCCCAGATTGCTTCAGGGTATAAAATCTCGAAAGAAAAGTTACAAGATGCAGTCGAAGTTAGAGGAAGAGTTGTGTCATCCAAATTGTCCCCATCAAATTTGGAAACGACAAAGTTAGGGTGCGCTAATAAAGAGAATTTTGAAATCCTCGAAATAGATAGCTTGATGGATGGAGATTGGAGAAAACCAATAGTGGAGTATCTGCAAAATCCGACAACATTCACAGAGCGAAAAATCAGGTATCGTGCTTTAAGTTATGTTCTTTTAAGGACTGAGTTGTTTAAAAAGACTCCTGATGGAGTTTTACTTAAGTGCCTTAGTGAATTAGAGGCATAATTAGCCCTTTCAACTGTCCATACTGGGGCATGTGGGGCACACCAGGTAGCCCATAAGATGAAATGATTGTTGTTTCGACAAGGCATGTATTGGCCCACCATATTAAAAGACTATATCGAATTCGCTAAAGGGTTCCAAGAGTGCCAAGTACACGCTGGTATACAACATGTTCATGCGAGTGAATTACATTCCATGGTTAAAACATGGCCCTTTATGGGCTGGGCTTTGGATTTGGTTGGAGAAATTTGACCAGCATCATCCAAAAATCAAAGTACATTTTGGTAGGTATTGACTATTTTACAAAATGGATCGAAGTTATACCTTTGCCAAATGTCGACCAAGAAGATGTAATCGAATTCATAAAAAAAAACATATTATTTATAGATTTTGAATCCCAGAAACCATTACAACAGATCAATAGTTTTTATTGGTCGAAAGATGCAAGATTTTGCCAAGGAAATGGGTTTCAAATTGTTGACTTCCATGCCCTATTATGCTCCGGCTAACAGTCAGGCCGAACCAGCAAACAAAATAGTGATAGGTCTAATCAAGAAACATGTGGGGAAGAAGCCTAGAAATTGGCACAAGACTTTGGATCAAGTGCTTTGGGCATGTCGAACCTCGCCCAAAGAATCGGCCAACGCAACTCTGTTTCGATTAACATTTGGCCATGATACAGTGTTGCCAATGAAAATATACTTACAGTCAACAAGGATCCAAAGGCACCATTAGATTCCATCATACTTCTATTGGAACATGACATTGGACGAGTTGGTTGATTTGGACGAAGAAAGGCTTAATTCCTTGGAATTGTTAAGAAGACAGAAGAAAATAGTAGAGAAATTGTATAATAAGAAAGTTAAGGTTAAATGTTTTCTCCAGAAGAATTGGTTTGGAAAGTAATTTTGCCTATGGATCAAAAAGATAGAGCCCTAGATAAATGGTCCCCTAAATGGGAAGGTCATTTTCAAGTTATACGAGTCTTTTATAATGGCGCATATGATATTGAAGAATTAGATAAAGATAAAATAATCTTGAAGGTAAACGGGTTTGAAAACATATAAGCCTGCACTTCAAGAAATAAATATAACCAAAGAATAATCATGCGAGAAAAATAAAGCTAATATGGTAAATAAATGTGCTAAAATGGCTTAATATGTTACATAAAAAGGCCATAAAGGGCCAAAAGTCATGATTTGCAAAAGAAGGAAAAATGCTTAGGAACAATTTTAGAAGGGAAAAGAGCCTTTCCTCTTTTCGTACTTCTACTTTTGAAGTATCAGACAACATGAGATTTTGCAGTAAAGAAGAATTAAGTAAGAGATTTACCTTAGCAACTTGACTGCTTTCTTCTGTATTTTCTTCGATCTGTTTCTTCTTTTTGGGTGCAACCTTGATAGCTAAAATTTAAACAAGAACAATACAAGTAAGATGATAAAAAATCAAATAGGGGAAATCTAGTTCGAAAACCTCTCATCCCACACCTTCATATATTTCGGATTCGATGCGAACATCCTCGATACCGATATGAAGAGGGCCTTTGGAATTGTCTAAAGTATGCTTAGTCGCAACCACTCACTGAGCTTTCGGTTTTGACTGTTGACGAAGGATTTTATAGAATCTCCACAGACAAACCAGTCTGGAAATGGAGGGCAAGAGCCACTCCAAAGTCAGCACTTGGTAGTCGTGGAAATTTCAGAGGAAATTTTTTTAAAGTCATTGCGTACCGTTCCCTAGGAGGAACGAATGAATGGAGTTCTAAGTTCTCCATTTTCTTTAAAAGCTTTTCCTTTAGCGTAACAGCTGCCTCACGGATGGTTCGACTAAGATCATCTATTCAATAAACAGTTTCAAAGTACTTCTGGATGCTTGTATTTCTTTGATGTGTGTCAAAGTACCTTTCTTGGTCTTCTCCTACACAGAGAGGAAATCTTGGTTAATAAGCCGAGTAAAAGGAGGAGCATCAAAGAACTCCTCTGCATAGTATGTTGACCACCAATGGTTGAATTTTGGGGTGCAAAAGAAACACGATTCAAAACCAGTGGGGATGAGTTTAGCCTTATTGGAGTAGCGGGAAAGTTGCGTCGAAGTCATCTCTTCAGTATACTTCACATGATGAAGCAGAAGGGAACCTTTCTTTTCAAACAGACACTTGGGAAGAGCTTGGACGAACCCAAACTGTCAAGCCACCAAATTTTGTTGGTAAGCAACCAAAGCCACTTGAGACTTCGACAGATTTAGTCAAAGCGTTAGCAACCTTGGAATCAGGAAAGCCTCCCAGATCTGTAAGGATTCTGCTTCTTGAGCCTTGGTTAGGGTTGGGAAAGGTCTGGTGAACCACTCAGGACCGTATTTCCTTACAGAAAATGGAGTCATGGTCGATGTGAACTCATGACGTTTGGCAAACATCATAACATAACTTAAGAACGTTGGCCTGAGGGTTTGTCCTTCTTCACTGGGAGTGAGTTAGACCAAGCGAGTCCCTTCGACTCTCTTATTCTTGATGTCTTCAACAGTCTCATTGATTGGATTTTTATTGGGGAGGCTAGCTTCTAATGAGGCATTCAGCCAAAGTTGTAACAACTAGAAAGGACCAGACAGCAAAAGGTTTCCTTTTTCTCCTAAGTCTTTAAGTTGGGCTACTCCTTCACTTAAAGACTCATAGAGATTCCCTAAGATCATTTCGCTTAGGTAGATATCATGGCCTTTGTGAAGTTGAGTGGCTATGGTTTAGTATCTCCTAGCTACTTGATGGGACTTTGAGCAAAAGACACAGTAGGATAGCCATACAGTAAAAAAATCTATGTATTCTCGATCAGAAACATCATCGGTTGCTTTGTCTAAGAAGTGTGTTATGAAGTGAGAATATGTGGCTTTGGCAGGTGCAAAACCTATGGAATCATCGGATTCTAGGTCGGGATCATAGGGGTTTCCAGTGGGTTTAAGCCCTGTGATAGCGGCTCTGTCAAAGAGTGTAGGGGTCATCATCCCACAAGGGATATGGAAAGTATAGTGGGTGTTGTCACAAAAGTACAAAGGAGAAACCAACATAGTCTGACAATAATCAAGACTCATTTTTGACAGCATAATCAAGTCATAGATTCCTAGGTTCTTCCAGGTTTGGGATTTGACTTTCTCTATTTTTGTTAGCCAGTTCATATAATCATCAGATTCTTTGAAAGAGGGAGTTGCTCTAAAAACTCTAAAACTATTATTCATATACCTTAAATCTATGTTATTCAATACTACTACATCAGAAGAAGTTTTCTTAACCCTAGTTTTGTTTGCCTGACCTATGGATTTTGATTTATGGTAAGAGGGGAAAACGTCCCTAGATTTATTATGATCAAAACTAAGAGAAGGCAAAGGATCACATAGTGCATGTATTTTTACTAGAAACGGTAAGGGGAATGAGTACCTGAGATTCATATATCTTCCTTTCTTTCTTCCTCAAGTGGTTCGGGGAGAAACTATTGGTTTCCCATCATCATTGACGCTGACAGTGTGTCAAAGGGAGGAAGTTGGGAAATCTTCTTCGGGTCTTTAAATTTGTGTCTTTTCTTGGAATCTTTAACATTGGTGGTTGAAGACACCATTTTTAAGATTTGAAGAGAATTTGGGTTTTGTTTGGAAGTTTGGAAAGTGTAGAGGGAAGGAGAGTGTTTAAAGATTTTTTTTGGGAGTGTAAAAGCTAAAATGATTAAGTTTAGAACAATTTATAAGCTTGTGGGAGTTCAAAGGACCTCAAATTAGCATTAAAGAATTGATAGTTAGTGGGACACGTGTCCCACAAGGGCCATTTGATGAAACGTGGGCAGTTAATGCCTAGTGCATAATTTCCTAGGATCTAGAAATCGTGATTATGGCTAGAGATTGTGGCATGCTTTAATGAGACGTTTTTCAGAAACTGCTATGATGATCATGACGTCATGAGTTTTTGGAATAGTAAGAGATATCAAAAACATGTAAAATTCGTTCGAAGCATCGAATGATACTATCAAAAAAATGTCTTTTTCTTCATTGATGTCGAAAATTACATTTTTGGTGGGCAATTTGTTGGCTTTTAATTTCAACGCCTGAATGGATATAGAAGTAGGAAATAAAGTTCCTAAAGAAATTTAATTATTTCGACTGGAGCCCTATTTTGGAATGAGAGTCAAAGGCTTCCTTTCGCCAGGAGAATCTATATTACGGAGTTAGAGATATTTCTCAGCACTTGGAAGATTTGATTCGACAGAGGTGTCACTAAGGGTATTTCGACAAGATCATTTGAATTCAAATAAAATAGGGAAAGTCTGTTTTCATCTATTCCTTAAAGGAGACACGTGGAGCGCTTCTAGGATTCGAAAGCATGCATAGAGACACTTGTCTTGATTTTGTTTGCTAGCCGTTAATTCTAGTTATTTTTTATTATTATAAATAGCAGGTCTTAGTGTTAGGATTTGGATGTGTTCAATTGTATACAAATTCTTCAGTATACTCCAAGTACCCGTGTATTGAGAGAAACGATTTTGTAAGAATGTACGTTGATGTAACACCAGCTTTTCATTTCAATGCAATTTAATAAATCTCTTTTCTTAAGAATTTATTCTTTCTTTATGCAAGTTCATGTCTTCGTCATTTACAAGTACTTCGATTTTACTTCTTGTCACCTAAATTCATTTACATTTGAGATAAGTTTCTTTATCATGAACTCTGTTGAAGTGTTCATAGTTTTTATAAACTTTATTTAAGATCAATTAGCACATGTCCTAGGATTTGTGTAGTCGATCCTGCAAGTAAAATAGATCTTTTTTCGATTTGTAAGACCAGCGGTTGTTCACCAATTTTCACGGTGAATACATACCAAGCCCTAGGGGCTTGTTTGAGTCCGTACAAAGCCCGTTTTAGCTTGTAGACATGATCGGGATACTCATGGGATTCAAACCCAGGAGGTTGAGCTACATAAACCTCTTCATTGATATATCCATTTAGGAAAGCACTTTTTACATCCTTTTGAAATGATTTTAAGTTTTTCGCACATGTGTAAGCAAGCAAAAGGTGTATAGCCTCGAGTCGGGCAACTGGTGCATAAGTTTCCTCATAGTCGATTCCCTCCTCTTGGTTATACTGTTGCGTAACTAAGCGCGCCTTGTTATGTGTTATAACTCCGTTTTTGTCCAGTTTGTTCCTAAACACCCATCGGGTGCCAATTACTTGATGACGTCGCGCAGGAGGGACAAAGTCCTAAACCTCATTTCTTTTCAACTGGTTTAATTCCTCTTGCATTGATAGGAACCAGTGTTCATCGAGTAATGCCTCTTTAGGGTTTTTAGACTCAACCTGAGAGATGAAAGAAAAGTGATAACAGAAGTTACTTAGCTTAGATCTTATGGTCACTCCCCTTGAAATGTCTCCGAGAATGTTGTCGATAGAATGGTCTTTAGAAGACTTCCAAGCTGGAGGAAAACCATCGGTGTTAGTCGGATGATCCTTTTCAATCTTCTCATAATGGTGATCTTTATCCTCCTCAACTTTCACTAGTTCAGGTTGATCAATTCCTTTCTCAGTGTCTTTGAGTATGTCTTCAAAAGATACACCTGCACCATGAAAAGAAATACCTTTTTCTGACATTTTTCAGATAAGTTTCATCAAACATGACATGAACAGATTCTTCATTGATAAGTAACCTCTTATTATATGTCCTATATGCTTTAATTGATTGAGAGTATCCAAGAAAGATACCTTCATCTGCCTTAGAGTCAAATTTACCAAAACTCTTCTTACCATTGTTCAACACAAAACACTTACAACCGAATACATGAAGGTGAGACACATTGGGCTTCCTCCCTTTTAAAAGTTCATACAAAGTTTTGTTAAGAATAGGGCACATGAGCACCCTATTCAAAACATAGCAAGTCGTACTAATGACATCGACCCAAAAATATTTAGGAAGGCCACTTTCTTTGATCATAATTCTTTCTAACTCTTCCAAAATTCAATTTTTATGTTCCACGACCCTGTTTTATTGAGGGGTACACAACATGGGAAAATTATGATCAATTCCATGTCTACCACAATATTCTTCAAAGACACGATTTTCAAACTCACCTCCATGATCACTTCTAATTGATATAATGTTTGTGTTCAACTTGTTTTGAGAAAATTTGGCAAATTTTTCAAAGGCGAAAAAAGTATCGCTCTTGCTAGCCAAGAAGATAGTCCAGCAAAATCTAGAGAAATCATCTACTATAACAAAACCATAGTAGTTACCACCTAGACTCTTAATTCTAGATGGTCCAAAGAGGTCCATATGAAGAAGTTCAAGGGGTCTCGTAGTTGAAACAAATTTTTTAGATTTAAACGAGATCCTTGTTTGCTTACCCATTTGGCACGCATCACATAAGTGATCCTTTGAAAACTTGATTTTGGGTAAGCCAGTCACTAAGTCCTTAGAAACTATCTTGTTTAGCAATTCAAAATTGACATGCTCTAAATGTTTATGCCATAACCATAAGTCTTCACTCATAGTGACGAGACATTTGTCGCTACTCAATGATACTTCACTCAAATCCAGCATATACACATTATTTACCCTCAAGCCATTAAACATGTCCCCCTTTTTTATTATTATTTTCAATCATGCAACACTCCTTTGAAAAAGATACTTTGTATCCTTTGTCACATAATTTACTAATACTTATGAGGTTATGTTTAAGGCCCTCAACTAGCAATACATTAGAGATAATAGTAGACGAGGGATTATCTGCACTACCTTTTCAAAGTATTGCTCCTTTGTTGTTGTCTCCATAGGTTACAAATCCCTTCTTCTTTGCCACAAAGTCAACTGAAGAGAGATATGTCTCCTGTCATATGCCTTGAGCATCCACTATCGAGAACCCATCTTCTCTTCGTAGGCTCAAGACTTTGTACCTATAAAAAATCAACGAAAATAGGTACTCAATTATTTATTGGGTCCTTGCACTATGCCAAAAATGAATTTTGGCAGCGCATCAAAGACATCGCTTTATTTAAAAGCGTTGCTAAAATATTTATTAAAAAAAAAGGAAAAAACCACAGGCTTTAGAAAGCACTTTCTAAAAAGCGCTGCTAAAGGTTGCTATTTTATAATACAATAGAAAGCGCTTTTAAGAAAGCGCTGCTATAGGGGGGATACGAAAGCGCTTTCAAAAAGCGTTGCTATAGGGGGATACGAAAGTGCTTTTTAAAAGCGCTGCTATAGGGGGGATACGAAAGCGCTGCTATGGGGGGATACGAAAGCACTTTTAAGAAAGCGCTGCTATAGGTCCTGGCCTAGGCAGACTTTAGAAAGCGCTTTCTAAAAGCGTTGCTAAAGGTGGGGTTTACGAAAGCGCTTCTATAAAGGGGGTTACAAAAGCGCTGCTATAGGTCTTTAGTTTTTTAAAAATAAAACAAACTTTTCATTTCAGACTCACATTTCAGTACTTCTTTCTTTCTCTCTCTCGTGCATGTACGTTTTCTCTCACTCTCTCACCACTGAACCCTACTCCCTCCGTCGTGCTCCCTTCGTCTAACATCATATCTCCATCTCTTCAACCGCGTTTCCCTCCGTCGTGCTCCCTTCGTCTGGCCGCCGTATCTCCGTCTCTCTGACCGGGTCTCTCCGTCAGCAAGGTAAAAATTCTGACCGTTGTTCTTATGTTGTTGCTGGTTATGTTGTTGCCAGTTCTATTTTTCTGGTTACGTGAAAGGAAATATCTTATGTTGTTGCTGGTTATTTTTTAAAAGAAATAGAATAGAATGGTAGTAATAACACATAGCAGAATGCAAGTGATTTTGGTGGTGAGTTTGAATGTTGCTGCATTTCTTTATTCTTTTTCTTCTTCTTTTTCAACCATTGATAACTATACTTATAATGAACATTAATTTCTCTTTTTCTAACCATGTATATTATATTTTAAAAAATACTATCATAAGCTCTCTCTTTGATATAGTAGAGGTTCAAAAATATGGTCTATTGTGTATGGAAAATTTATAGTTTGAGTTTGAGTGATATTATTAGAACTCACTTAGTCTTCTAAAATTACTTAATAAACAATATTAGATATTTCTTACCTATAATAAGATTTTAAAAATTAACAATTGAGAATAGTTTGTTAAGAAATGCAGCTGAGTCTAATTCAATTTTACAAAATCGGTTTGTAAAGTAAGGATTGTATCCACTTATGAAGACATGAATTAATAGTCTTAGCTTTAACATTTTGGACTCTGTTATAACTCTGTTATATGATTTTTGAAAAGAGTTCTTATTATTTTAATAGTTACATGAGAATTACACAAATTTTGATTAGGTTTTCATTAGTCTTATTCAAAATAAAAACAAAAAAGAATAGTTGTTAGTTAGCATTTGTGATTTTTATGAGATTTTTTTTAGCCAATAAGAACTAGAGAATTTGAATCACGGCAAAAGTTAGCATATGGACCCCACCAGTGGTTCTACTGTGACAGTTGCTTCATAACAAATGTATCATTTTCTGATGTTGTTAAATGCGATTCCAAATTTTGTTGTTGATGTTGTTGATGAAAACATGAATTAATTTTGTATGTTAATTTGTTATAGGGGTTACTTGTGAAGATTGTTATTGTTTCCAAGAATCTTATTGTGTATTTCTAGAAGTTGTTGACTTCTCTACAGTTGTTATAGGTAATCACTGTTGTTGTTTAACTTACTTAGTTTAGTTTAACCTGCTTAATTAGTATGGATAAAAAATGAATGTCTTCCAATTGATTGTCAAAAGAGTACGAGAATAGGGTATCAAAATTCGTTAAGTTTGATAATGAACATGCCAAAGACCCCAGTAGGATCACATGTCCTTGCTTAGGTTGTTGTTATGGGCGTCAGATTGACGCAGCTCAGTTGGAATCGCATTTAAAGAGGCATGGAATTGATCGAATTTATACATGTTGGACATTACATGGTGAGATAAGTAACGATAATGTTGAACTGGAGGATAATATGACTTATGCTTCAAACGACAAAAGCATAGATACATACGACTATGATCGAGTCGAAGAGATTGCAGAAGCACATGAAGAAGATTTTCAGGATTGTCCCAAAATGTTTGAGAGGTTGGTAAACGATGTAGAGAAACCGTTGTACAAAGGTTGCACTACTTTCACAAGATTGTCTGCGGGATTAACGTTGTACAACTTAAAGGCGGACAATGGATGGTAGGATAAAAGTTTCATATAGTTATTAACCCTCATGAAAGAGATGCTTCCGGAGGATAATGTTCTTCCCAATCGAACCTATGAAGCCAAAAAAAATGTTGTGCTCTATTGGCATAAGTGTCATACCCTAAATTTGTCCTACCTTTTCTACTTTTCTTATCACAAATAATGGTGTTTTTTTATATGATCATTTGGTCCTGGGCCATAATCTTCTAGTTATTTCACATGTCTTAAAGTTTTTGTTGGTTGTTGTTTAGTATGGTCATAAGCCCTTACGGAAGGTGTGGAGTCCAATTGAAGATAAGAGAAGGTTAGGTCATGATTATGGTTAAATAATCAAGATATGGTTGGATGGTTAAACCATGGTTCAAGCTATAAGACATGAGTTAATGGCATGCTCAAAAAAAGTCCACAATGAAGGTTTTAGCCCATCATGTTTTCAAAGGGCAAGCTTTGTGATTGATTTGTGTTTTATTCATATTTAACTCATTTCTCAAGAGGTTATTCAAGAGCTCAAAATTGGTTTATGGAAGATCTTTTTTTTTTCAAGGACCAATTCAAGGCGTTATTCATTTCAAATGAGAATTCAATAGTGACGAGAATTGGTTTCAAGATTGAATCAATTTGAGAAAGCTTAAATTTTAATTATTATTTTTTGTAGGAAAATGAAGAACTCAAGGCATTTTTAAAGTGATTTTAAAGGTGCAAGGGTTAAAGTTTGAACATTGTAATTTAAAACCCATTCATACCTCAAAACTCATACACTTACTTTCACTACAAAATTGGCAAGACCAGGATTCAAACTACAAAGCCCGTGTTTTCAAACTTTGTAAACACATTGTTCAAGTTCACATTTACACATAGACTCAAGAAAATTCACAGAAATAGTATGTAGCAAGCCCACATCATTTAGGCCTAATTACAAAAAGGGAGTTCATTTTTTTAGAGAAAAAAAAAGTAACAGAGTATGTTTTATTTACAATTTGCAATGAACAAAAAGAAAAAAAAAACGTTGATTCACCATGGCCCATCATGTCCCAATGGTATTTGATTTACCATGAAAGATCAAAAAAGGAGCAAAACCAGCACAATACAACAATCTTCAGCCCAACATGGCGTACGACAGATCTGGTGTATAAGAATCACGCCTCACCAATTCACGTGCCACCAGAATGAAATGCAACCATAACCAACTTCCTATACCCACAACAGACAAAAAGGAAAAACGTAATAAAGGATACAGTAAGCAGGAAAAATCCACAAGCTGGTATATGGCACTACTTACCACCAAAACGGTCCCACACATTTCCATGACAGCTGTGAATACTGCAACAATAGAAAAAGCAGAAGAGCCAGCACCACAAACTGCACAAATCGTACATTGTCGTCCACCACTCTTGGTACCTACATAAAACCAAAAAAAACAGGGCAACACAACCGCAGAGCTGTAATTCTTCATAGCATAACCACCTGCAATACCTTAGACAAATGTTGCAATAGTGACCTGCTGTGAAATTACAAATTTAAAAAAAAAAAGGGGACAACATACACACACACTCGTACGAGAACCGAATACCACAATACCACAGAAAAATTTGTACACAACACAACAGGGTGGTAACGCAACGCATACCTTTGGGTTAGTCCAAAAAGCACATGCTTTCTGAGCTTAAATAACAAACTTCAGAACATCACAGAAAAAAGAGGGACCACTAACTTTCTGCGAAACCAATATTCAAACGACAATTCTTGTATAAAACCTCTTAACAAACCTTCAATCAGGGAGAGGAAAAAACCTGGGCTCATTCTTCAGCTTCAAAGAAATTAACACCTTCAACTGATAACCTTCCTCCTACTTCTGATCTTCCCAGAACCTTCAACATCAACCAAGAGAACCCCACTCACGCCCCTGCACAAACCGTAACATTCACACCATGACAAAACGCGGAGTCTCTTCAAAAAATAGCAACCAAGCGCGGCCAGCCATTCGGGGGGAACAGAACCAACAAACCTCAACCTCCATTAAAATCCACACAGCTCTCACCCCCTCCGAGGGAATCACTCCAAAATCACCACCAAAATCTCACCTTAAAACAAACCCGATTCCACATCTCCGAAGGATACTCCTTTTTTCTTCGTAACCTAAAAACGTCAAATATCCTCTTCAATCATAACTCCGAACACCCAGAAACCAAATCTCTCACCAACTCATTTTTCTCCAATCCGCAAAAACCCTCCTTTTATTTTCAACCCACTTCTCCTTCATCAACCCTAATCCTTTTCCTCAACCTTTCTTCCAACTCCAAATCCAAAACAGTCGTGCGACTCCCTTCATCCTTAAATCCTTTCAATTTTCCCAATACTTCAAATCAATAAAACCTAAAGCAACAATAACCTCTCTTCAACAGCTAATCCATAAAACCCAATCAAAACCAGATCTAGAAAAAGAAGTAGAAGAACACATAGGTCAAATCGCTGACCAAATCAAATGTGAATCGAACCTGGCCGAGGCAGAGTGAGCATAAAATCGAAGGTTGGACCAGACACTCTGTTCTTCATGACTCGTTTCTTCCTTTGAAAATTATTGGTGTAGTAGATGACTTGTTCCGATTTGGATTCGGTTTCAAACGATGTCTGTTGTTTTCTCACTTACGAATCGAGTTTTGTTGCTTAACGATGAGTTTTGATGAACAATGGATTTCGTCTTATTGATTTAAACATTGTGTTTGGTTGTGTAGAAAGAAAACCAGATTTTGTTGGTTTTGTTTGGTCGTTGGACTGGTTTTGAGGGTTGGACGAATGGGCCCTAGGCCCATGATGACTCCATCTGAGTTTTGGTTATTTCTCACCCCTTATTCTCTTTTCGAACCCCCCTGTTTCTCTTCTTTTTTTCTTTTTTTTAGTTTGTTTTTTTATTAAATTCAGGATTTGTTAATATTATTAATATCATTCTGTTTGTATATAACTTTATATTTTAGTTTTAAAACAGTTTGTAAATACTCTAGATATTATTTAGATTTACCTCTTTATATTTATTTTATATTATTTTTAGATTATCAATATATTATATTTTTAAAAAACAGTTTGTTAATATTATTTATTTTAGTTTTATATTAAAAAAAACTCTTTAACAATTTCTTTTATTTTATATATTAGAAGCTAGATCTTATTTTCATTTGTTATTGGACATTTTGTTCCATTTTTGCGTTTTCGGTCGATGACGAGACCTCCAAGTTATGGTTTGTCAAATCATTGACAAATAATAACAAACCCGAGACCAATTTTTTCAAAACTTTCATTTTCGTTTTTTATCCACTTTTTTTCTTATTCTTTAGTCAATGATGACTTTAATAATTATTATCGGTCAAATTATTGATAGATGATAACTTAGTCGAGACTATTTCATTTTCGCTTCAAATCATTTTTAAAACATTTTCCCGATCAAACTCCAAAAGAAGGAGATTCTTGGAATCTAGCATTCCTTGGATCTTTGAGTGAATAATTCTCGAGGCACGCTCTTGAGTTGTTATTCACTCAATCTTTTGATTTTCTCAAACGTTTTCTCAACATCTTTTTTCGATTAAAACTCCGAAAGAAGGAGATTCTTGGAATCTAGCATTATTTGAATTTTCGAGTGAATAGTTCTCGAGGCACGCCCTTTGAGGTGTTATTCGCTCAACCTTTCGACTTTGCCAAACTCAATCATTTTCCAACGTTCTCCTAAGTCGAATGCTCGTACGCATTCGCAACCCACATTTCGTACACGCATTCACAACCCCTCATGGTTTTGATATTGGAAGCACCCTTAGGGACCAATATCATTTCTCACAATCTAACCCTTGACACGTCGTCAAGTCGGTCCCATCTTCGATCAAATCCTCGACACGTCGTCGAGCTACTTCAAAACAACTTCCTTTTGCCTTGCATCCCCATTTTTGATTCAATTTTTCTACAAACGTTTTTTAAAAACTTATGAAAGAAGGATATTCTTAAAATCTAGCATTCTTTGAATATTCGAATGAGTACCTCTTGAGGCATGCCCTTGAGTTGTCACTAGTTCATTCTTTTGATTTCAAAATATCCAACCCTTTATCATTTAACCTATTCATCCCGACTTCCGAAAGAATTGAGTTCTTGGAATCTGGCATTCCTTGAATTCTTGAGTGACAAGCTCTTGAGGCACGCTCTTGGGTTTCTTGTCAGTCACTCTTTCGTCTCTCAATTCAAACTTTAAACCTATTTTCAAACCTCGTCTTTTCGTGGTTGTTACCACGAACTACGGACGCTCTGATTCTTTATTCATTCTTGAATATAAGATACGTAGGCACAAGATTGCGATGATCTTGGCGAGCACACTTCTACCTTCATCCATTATTTCTGTCCACCAATTTCCCATCCTTTCCCGTAGTCGAACTACGACGCTCTGATTTCTCATTCTCGTCCGAATGAGCATACGTAGGCACAAGGGCCCCGGTCCTTGGCGAGCACCCTATTCACTAACCACCCATTTATCCTTTGCGTCTTTAAACCTTTTACCTTACCAATTTTACCTTTATCATCGAGAAGAAAACAAGTAAACCTAAACAACACTCCCCACAAAATACCTTAAGAGGTTCCCGTCGAGTACGATGGACGTGAGGGGTGCTAATACCTTCCCCTCATGTAACCGACTCCCGAACCCGAAACTTGGTTGCGACAACCCTGTTCCTATACCTTTTCATTTTAAGAGGTTTTCTTGATATTTTCCTCTCCCGTTTATTCAGGAAAAATAAAGTTCGGTGGCGACTCTTTCGAACCGCATTTTCGCGCCTTTCGCGCGAGGGTCGTTTCTCCTAAATGTCTCCGTGATTTTTCGAGGTGCGACAGCTGGCGACTCTGCTGGGGACGCATGCTCCATGCAAAGAGAGAGTCGAGCCTATCTTTTGGTTTGTGAGGAGTGTTTGTTTGCTTTCCTTTTTGTTTATGTATTTGTTCTCTTGTAGACTTTATTTGTGCTTCCGGAGGATAATGTTCTTCCCAATCGAACCTATGAAGCCAAAAAAAATGTTGTGCTCTATTGGCATAAGCTATGATAAGATACATGCGTGTCCAAATGATTGCATTTTGTTTTGAAATGAATATGTATCATTAAACGAGTGTCATAAATGCGGTGTATCTCGGTATAAGAAAAAGTTGTCTCCAGCAAAAGTGTTATGGTATTTTCCTATAATTCTGAGATTTAGACGCATGTTTCATAGTGAAACAGATGCAAAACACTTGACTTGGCATGCAGATGATAGAGTTATAGATGGAAAGTATCGACATCTGGCAGATTCACCATAATGGATGAAAATTGATAACGAGTATCCTGATTTTGGAGAAAAAGCAAGAAACCTTCGCTTGGCATTATCTGCTGATGGAATGAACCCGTGTGGTCTGCAGAATATCTCACACTCCACATAGCCTGTTATTATTATGATTTATAACCTACCTCCATGGCTATGTATGAAGCGTAAGTACATGATGTTATCTATGTTAATTTCTGGTCCTAAACAACCAGGGAATGACATAGACGTATACTTGACACCTTTAATCGAAGACTTAAAGAGTTTGTGGGAGAATGGTGTAGAGGTTTATGATGGATATAGGAAAGAAATTTTCAATTTTAGGGCGATGTTGTTTGGCACAATTAATGATTTTCCAGCATACAGAAATCTATCGGGGTATAGCATTAAAAGTCAATGTGCGTGTCCTATCTGTGAAGAAAACACAGATTGGACGCTATTGGAATTTGCTCAAAAGAATGTCTTTCTTGGTCATCATAGATTCTTAAATTCTAATCATCACTACCGTGGATGGAGAAAAGCATTCAATGGAAATTCAGAACAAGGTAGAGCTCTACCTACGTTGACAGGTGAACAAATTTTTGAAAAGGTGAAAGATGTGAGTACTAAGTTTGGCAAGCCTTTTGCTCATATGCTTGTCACGCGTGGGTGGAAGAAGAGGTCAATTTTTTTTAATTGCTGTATTGGAAGCCGTTGTATGTAAGACATTTTCTTGATGTTATGCATATTGAAAAAATGTATTTGAAAGTGTTATTGGTACGTTACTCAATATACAAGGAAAGTCTAAGGATGACCTTAAAGCAAGAAAGGAATTGGTAGCGATGGGAATAAGAAATGAATTAGGATCCTTGAAGAAAGGAAATCGAACATATCTATCACCTGCTGCTTATACTTTATCTAGAAAGGAGAAAAAGATATTGTATAAGTTTCTAAGTGAAGTTAAAGTTCCAGAAGGATACTCTTCAGATATTAGAAGACTTGTGTCTATGAAAGACCTCAAGTTAAAAAGTTTAAAGACACATGATTGTCATGTTATAATGGAATGCTTTCTACCAATAGGTATACGTTCTATTTTGCCAGAAAAAGAAAAAAGCGCAATAACTAAATTGTGTTTTTTCTTCAGGTCAATTTGTAGTAAGGTGATCGATCCTGCGATCTTACCAATATTGCAAAAAGAAATAGTTATTACTTTGTGTAAGCTTGAAATGTATTTTCCTCCATCATTTTTTGACATGATGGTACATCTAGTTGTTCATCTTGTGAAAGATACACAATTGTGTGGACCAACTTATATGAGATGGATGTACCCTGTTAAACGTTATATGAAAATATTGAAAGGGTATATGAAAAACCGAAGTCGGCCAGAGGGATGTATTGTTGAACAATACATTGTTGAATAAGCGATTGAGTTTTGTACTGAATATTTGTCCAATGTTCAATCCATTGGCCTCCCAAAATCTCATGTTGTTGAAAAAATAGTAGGAAAACAGTTAATTGGAAATAAAGTTGTGACAGTTTCAAGGGCTAAACTGGAGCAAGTGCATTTGTATGTTCTGCACAATGACATTGAGGTTGAGCCGTATGTTGAAATGCATAAGGACGTTCTCCGAGTTTTAAATCTGAATAGAAATGAAAATTGGATAGTACGAGAGCACAATCGAAGTTTTATAATATGGTTCAAGGATCATATATTTTCAAAGTTTTATTCTGATCCCGCTTCAATAACAGAAAGGTTGAGATTTTTAGCATATGGTTCAAGTTTGCATGTGTTTTCTTATAGCGCATACGCAATTAGTGGATACACATTTTATACCAAAGAACAAGATGATAAAAGTACAATGCAAAATAGTGGTGTCACCGTGCTAGCTGAAGCAATGCACATTTCAAGTGTGAAGGACTTAAACCTCAAATATGCAAATCTGTCATATTTTGGGGTTATCGAGCGCATTTGGGTGTTTGATTATGAGAAGTTTTAGATTCCTATCTTTGGATGCAAGTGGGTTGAAAATAATAGCGGCATACGAATGGATAAGTCAGGATTTTTGCAAGTGGATCTTAATAAGGTGGGGTACAAAGATTAGCCTTTTATTCTAGCCACACAAGTTAAACAAGTGTTCTATGTCACTGATTCGACAAGTACAAAATGGTCTATAGTTTTTTTTTCAACAAAGTAATCGATGATAACATTGGAGATCAGGGTGATGTTGATGTTGAGAAGGAATCTTATATTATAGATGATCAAGATGAGAATATTACAGCGAACGAATCATATATTAGAAATGATCATAACGAGGGAATTTGGATCAATCCATCCGTCCGTGTTGTTAAGAGACAAGTAAACCACGTTCCAACGAAGAAAAGAAAGAGATGTTAGTGACAAAGGTACTTGTAAAATTATATATTATATCATTCAATAAAATTATATATTATGTCATTCAATAAAATTATATATGTTTTTCTTATTTATATTTTTCTTATTTATATTTTTCTTATTTATATGTTTTTATTTTCATATATATTTGTCATTTATTTCATAATTTTATTTTTCTGAATTACAGGTATTATGGCTAGCAACAAGGAAAAATCACATGATACTTCTAAACATGATAGAAACGAACCAGCACAAGATGTGGAAGGAGATATTAAAAGAGGAATAACGGTTATGAAAGGAATCATTCGTGTAAGAGATAAAGGTATAAAATATGATGTGCATTGGAATGAAACAGACCAATTAATTGAGGCTAACGGTGCGATGTTGACAAGTTACATTGGGGCACTTGTTCGTTCACAAATTCCAATCACTTGTGATAATTGGAGAATTCCTTTGTTGAAACCTGCTAAACAAAAACTATGGAGCGAGATACAGGTATCATATCTGATATTTTTTAATTATGTCGACAGTTATGTCTTTAAATTACTTATACTAGCATACTATATGTATGTTAATTTGTTTGCAAAGGTCTTTTAATATTGGTGACGACCGGAAAAAATATTGTCTTCAATTGGCCGAAAAACAACTAAGAGGATTTCGAGCGTTTTTAACGAACAAGTTTCTTAAGAATTCTGATGGAAATTTTGTTGAATCAGAGCGTCCAAAGAAGTAGGTTGATTTGATTTCACTTGAAGAATGGGAAACATTTGTTGCCAAGCGAAGAACCCTAGAATTCCATGTAATTTTAACTTATCATGAACAATGTATAATATATATACTTCTTCCACATGAGTTCTGATATGACTTAAACTTGTTTTTTTTGGCTGTGAGTAACGTAAATCGGCAACGAGCATCAAAACCCATGTATCCATACAAAAAAGGGCGTTTGGGATATGCACACTTACAACAAAAAATAGTAAGTATATATAAATGTTTTAATATGATATAGTTAGAATACGAGAAAAGTGAAGTTTATTATTTGTCTTAATGTGTAGTTAGAAGAGGAGAAAAGTGATGCAACATCTCTTCCGGACCATGTTTTCTGAATTAGGCATCGATGTTATGCATTCATACATCAGATACTCTGATCAATTTTAATTAAATAATTGAACAATTTATTTGCTCATTTCAATAAATATTCTAATGTTGATTATGTTTTTATTTAAGGTTCCTGTATAACAAGTTGTTGGTCCCGCATCAATTAACAGAGAGATTTGCATTCTTATCTTCTAGTTGTATCAATGCACGGTTAACCGATCACACTCCAGATGTAGTCAGAGATTACTTAGTCCAAACATTTATGGCCACAGATACAGAGAAGTTGTATTTTTTTGCCATATAATACTGGCCATGGGTTAGATTTCATTCTAAATTCATTTATTATAATTATTCGTTTTTTGACATTCTATATAACATTTCCGTCTAAACTTTTGTCTTATTTTACAGTGGACACTGGTTGTTGGTTGCGATTAATCTGATAAAAGAAATAGTGTGTTATCTGAATTCATTGGATGGTGATCAAACAAAATATCCATATATGAAGAATATGGTTGATACGTAAGTGATGAGATATATTATTCTGAATAATTATCTTTATTTATTATGTGAGATTGTTCTAAATATTTGTTTATATTATGTTAGAGCTATACAAATATTCCGATCACAAAGACAAGTAAGAGTCCCAAAAAGTAAGGCTAACAACATTAGATGAATCATAATGCAGGTATATTTTCACAATTTTGACTGTTATAGTGATTCTACTTGATAAAACTAGTTAAACTATATATCTTGATATATATTCTTTTTTTTTTCATTTACAGTGTCCTCGTCAGCGCAATGGAATTGATTGCGGATATTTTGTATTGAGGTTTATGAAGGAAATTATTCATTCAGGTCAAATAGAGATTCCAAACATGGTATGAATTTATACGTTATATGATTTATTTTAATATTTAACCGATAGTTCATCTGAGTAATTAGTTTTAAAACTAAATCATGCATATTATGTTATATTATGTAGTACTTTGATGAATTCAAGTGTGGTACTTACTCGAAAGACAAATTGAAAGAAATTAAGGAGAAATGGTGTCAATACATTCTTGAGATGAGAATTGTATAAGGTATATATATTGTTTTTCTGTCTTTTGATCGGAGTTTTTAGAGATTTGTGTTGTTGTGATGTTATGTACATACTACTAGATAATTATAGTTCTGGGAGTCGTATATAGTTTTGGAACTTGTTGATATACTTCTAGAAGCTAGTTGTTATGAGGATCCGGAAATATGGAATTTGTAATTATATGTATAGTGAATATATTTGTGAAGTTATCAGTTTTGGAATATATTTTAGAATTATGGATCATTTCTGTTGAATTATAATATAATATATAAGGCCTATATATGTGTTGAAATAAAGGCTTGTGTTGAATTACAATGATTATAAGCAGATTTATGTGTTGAATTGTCATGGTACATATAAGGCCATAGTGTTGAAATAAAGGCTTGTGATGAATATAATTGTTATAAGCAGGTTTATGTGATAAATTATAAAGAATTTTGCAACATAATTCAACAAAAATCACTTTATAAAAATATGCAAAATAGACAGCGTTTTTACCAAAAAAAATGCTAAGAAAAAGTGATTTTTTTGAAGAAAAAAAATTCAATGACGTGAAGAAAAGGCAGAAAAGAGAGCGCTGCTATAGGGGTAGAAAAGAGAGCGCTTAAAAAAGCGCTGCTAAAAGAGGGGGAAAAGGCAGCGCTTTTCTTAAGAAAAAGCGCTACTATATGTATTCAACAAATACACTTTAGAGAGCGTTTTAAAAAGCGCTGCTAAAGGAGGGGGAATAGAGAGCGCTTTTAATAAAAAAAATTGTTAAAGGTATTAAGAAATATACTTTAGAGAGCGCTTCTAAAGGGGGAAAAAGAGAGTGCTTTTCTAGAAAAGCGCTGCTAAAAGAGGGTCTATAGCAACGCTTTTTACTTTAAAAAAAGCGTTGTCTTTACCTTTAGCAGCGCCATTTTGGCAGCGCTTTTAAGCACTGCTAAAGACCAAAAAAAGTGCTGCTAAAGGTCTTTTTTGGCATAGTGTTGGTTGTGAGTGAAATCTTGGTTGCATTTAGGTAACCATTGATAATCCCCTTTAGGAACTAAAAATCTCCTAAAGCGACATTTAGCAACGGTATGACCCCTTTTGCAACAATACAAGCAAGTGAGGTTAACCTTTGTATCACTTTTGTTACTTTGATTTTTTATCACATATGTATATTTTTGATAAGGATTAATCATACTTTTTCTAAAGTGTAATATATCAATAGCAAAAGTGATCTTTGATTCTAGAGTCTTGTCAAGTTTGTCTTTAAGAGTCTTAACCTCTTTTTGCCAAATATGACAAGTATCACACGCAAAGTTTAACCATTTACTTCTTTCTTCCTCAACATCTACATTTGTTACTTCCACCATAGATTCCTTGAGAGCCTCCAATTCTCTTTCGGAATCAGAGATCTCTTTCTCCAAGTGAGTAAAAATTTGTTTGTTTGAGGCCAAACATTTAAAGGCTTCCTTAGCCTCATGGTGTAATGTGTCAAAGACATGTTGTAATTCAGAATGAGACAATTTATTTTAGTTTTCGTATTTAGCATGTCGTACCTTTTTATTTTTCTTCTTTTGATGAGCGGAGAGATAAAGGTTGACGGAATCTTCTTCGTCACTTGAACTATCATCTACGAATGACTCATTATCGTTTTCCCAAGCGATGTAAGCTCTTCTAGGCTTACCTTGTTTCTTCTGTGAGCAATTACTTTCCTTTCCTTTATCCTTCTTCATCAATGGACAATCCGACTAATAGTGCCCTATTTTTCCACAATTAAAGCATGATCTTCTTGCTTTATTACCCTTATTGCCTTCATTCTTGGAAGACCTTGATTGTCTTCTAAAATTGACGAGATTCTTTTTGGAATGTTGGATACCATTCTTCTTTACATAGCGATTGTATCGCTTCACGAATAATTTCATATCCTCATTCATTTCTTCATCATCGTCATCACTCGAGTTTTAATCCCTTGGCTCTTTTGATGAGTACTTTGAGCAAGAAGCTTTTAGAGCTATAGACTTCTTTTTCGTAGTTTTGGTCTTTTCTTTCTTTTCTTTTTTCTCAAATTGCTCAAGGCTAAGAAGCACTTGCTCATGTTCTTGGAGCTTTCCAAAAAGAGTTGTAAGGTCCAAAGTCATAAGATCATTTGCTTCCTTTATGGTCGTGACCTTTAGTTGCCACTCCCTAGTAAGACATCTTAAAACTTTGTTAGTAGCAACGTTATTGGAAATTGATCTACCAAGTGAATTTAGTCTATTGGTTAAGTGAGAAAATCTCTTTTGCATGTCGGCAATGGTTTTCCATTGCTCCATGTGAAAGAGATCAAACTCTTGAGTCAAAGTGTCGATTCGAGCTAGTTTGACGTCATTAGTTCCCTCATGGGAAACTTGCAATGAGTACCACATAGCTTTAGCAGTCATACAATGTGAAACTCTATAATATTCATCAACTCCCAAGAAGGATATCATAATATTTCTAGCCTTCCAATCGTAGTTGTACTTTTTCTCATCCTCATCATTCCATTGTGCTTCAGGCTTAGGCACAACAACATTATTTTCATCGGTCATGGTAATTTTCATAGGACCATTTAATATAACATTTCATACCTTTCTATAAATGGAATTTATATGAATGCGCATACAATCCTTCCAGTAACTATAGTTCTCACTGTTAAAAACAGGTGCTCTATTGTAAGCCCATTTTTGGTTCATTTATCATTTTCTAAGAAGTTATATGCAAAGCACAGAATGAACCGGTGTTCTTGATACCACTTGTTAGACGACAACAATAACCTAGAAGTGGAGTTGAATAGATCACTTATCTTTAAACAGATTCGGCGCTTATAATAAATTGGCTTTTAAAATTTTTAAGCGGAAGCGGCTGAGGAACTACAATCGTCTAAACGAATCGTTACCAAAAGGATCGAATATACACTACGCCTATATGGAATACCGATAAAGATGAGAAATTGAATCAATAACTTGAACACGAATCAATAAGATTTTGTTCACTCAAAGTTATTCAATTTCCAACGCTTGTTAAAAAATAAAGCAAATTGAAAAATAGCTCAAACGTTTATATTCAAGCAATTAGTCGAACACTTGGTGTACGAAGCACTCCAAGTAAAATTACTAAGTAAATGTAGTGCCAAGCTTTTCCGATTACAATCAAACGAATTGTAATGAGATTTCTAAATATGTTTCAGCACTACCATAAACCAGAACTATAGTCAACCAATTTGTTTGCACACAAACTTAAAATTCAGCAATGAAAATAGTAAAAAGAGAGAACACCAATTTGTTGAGGCAGTTTCCCCGTCGTCCTCGCTCGGGGTACGTCTATTCTCAATTCTAAAAATAGAATTGAGACTTGTATATATAACATGTTGCAAATTGTTTTTAAAAGAGAAGCAATAGAAGTCAAACACTCAATCCTAATCGTTGTTTCAGAGCCTATGCTTTCTCTTCCCTTGATTCAAGATGAATCAAGTCCTTCGAATGTGATGACTTAACCTCTGATTACGGCACCACCTTTGAACAATCCTCTAGTGTTCAAATCATGCCCGACTGATTTCAAACACCCACAATTCAAACCCAAACCTTCCTTCCACAACCCTCCGGTTAACGCTACTAAATTGACAAAACCTCTTGTTCTTTAATTATTTTCGCTCTGGTGAATCTGTGAAGGAACGATTTATGCAAAACCCCCAAAATCCAAGATTCTTGGAGGATAAAACTCTAAAGATTTTATTCAAGAAAAACCCATTGATTTCTCAACCCAAACCCGATACACCGATCCTATGTTTGGATGTTATCACCTCAATGATGCAAAATACACAACGAAAATGATTATGTGTATTTGTTGAGAAAATGCAAGAAAGAGGATGAAGATGATGAGAACCAAATCAATGTATATTTTCATTTTTCTTGTTGTTTTGTGAAGAATGAACTAACTCAATATATATGCAAAACAATGACCAAATAACCAACATAACAGACACTTTGAAAGACAAATATAATAGAAAAACAATGTAAAATGAGCGAACGATCGACCTAAATAATAGGTGAGTCGACCTGAGCTCTCCCAAATACAAAATTATGCAGAAAAACACTTTTTGCATCGATCGGAATAGGACCATGCGTCGACGCAAAGCAATCCAGTTTTGACAAATACAAATGCACACAGTATGAGTCGACCGGAGGGTCGACGCGAACTCTCCTGAGAGCAAATTACAAAAATTCACTTCTGCATGAGTCGACCTAAGAAAGCTTTGAGTCAAATCAAAGACTCAGAACTTACAAAAATGCTGATTTTGATATATCTAGCTATTTCTAAGTGCTCCTAATGCATATCTAACTCAGCCAACATGATCAAACTCAAATAGAACGCATATAGTGCTTTTTCTATATGAACTAACACATATTTTTGATAAATTCTTGACACGAGAAATATAACGAATGTATATGGGACTCGATGATACCCTCCAAAGTACACATTTCTAACTATATATGTTTTGACATCCTTAAAACAAGTATAAACAAGTATTGAGACACTTTTCCCTCACAAGTGTGAGTTCTAGTTAAAGGAATTAAGTTTCTTTGTCCATGTGATATCTAGTGGTGGTATCGCAGTGGATCCATCGAAGATAGATGTTGTGTTGCAATAGGAGACTCTGAAGACCGTTACTAAGATCATAAATTTTCTTGGTTTGGTTGGCAATTATCGGAGATTTATCGAAGGCTTTTTGAAACTGGCATTGCCTTTGACTCAGTTGACTCGAAATGGTCAAACTTATGTGTGGAGTGTTCAGTGTGAATAGAGTTTTTAAGGACTCAAGAGGAAGTTGGTGTTTGCTCCAATTTTAATTTTATATGCTTATTCATTATTTGTTAGTTATATGACCTTATTTTTGGGTATTTCAACTATTTTATGTTGTACTGAATCATTTTATTTTGTTGAGACTTTAACTTAACATTGTATTACTTAAAAATTAGCATTACATTATTGCAACATGGACATAAGTTAACCTAACATGACATGACATTTGGTATTTTTTCGTGTTATTCACAAAATGTCTTTCATCGGCTAGTTCATGGTTGTGAATACCATATTTAAACGTTATGTTCCAACCGCTATCGTTTGGCACAAATCTCAACTTGAAGGGAAATTTAACTCTTTTACTACATGTGACTTCCCCCTTTTTCTTTTTCTTGTAGTTTCCTCCCCTCTCAGAATCCATTATCAATTTGTCCCTCATGCCTCTTTGTCCAACAAATAAAAGTACTTACAAATTACAATAGATACACTCCAAGGGGTAAAAGTACTTGGACCATAAAAATAAATGTGGTAGGATGAAGTTTTCCTCGTAATGGACATATAGCATATGTTTGCTAGAATGCATAATTATGGGTGCATTTCTTATATAGTCTACCTATATGAGAATGAAACGGATTCGCCTCATAGAAGGGCTTGATTCTTAAATTCTCATGAAAAGGACATGAGACACAAGACCTTATTAAATGTGTCATATTGATAATTTGATCAAAGATACTGAGATATCATGTGTGAGTTATGCACGCTTTGTTCTAATGAACAATTGGCTCAAAACTTGTCTACCAATCTATTCGGGGATGAGTGAAAACTTAACTTACTAATTATTGATTCAAATCGTAAGATACCTTTATTTAAAACCATGAAATTTCCTGAATAATGGATTTAGACATATTTTGAAAATAGTGGAGATTGTTGGAGAAATTTCCAAAATATTAAATTAATAAATAACAATGATTAAATTGATTTTATAAATCTTTTTAATTATAAATGACTATGTGTTATAGTGGTTGTAGCTTTTGCTAAAGTAAATGGTTGTAGTTTCGAATCCTTGATTTGAATAATTTTTTAATTTATTTGTTAAATTAACAAAATGAATTGCCAAAAGTTGCAACTATCTAGAATAGAACCAGAAACCCTATAATGATTGGGCGCGTAGTCATAAGGTTCAACCACAAGATCTATACAACTTTTCATGAAAAAGTTTGTTGTTATTGATATACAATGGTTTGCGAATGGTCATGTTGAAACCATTGAAATATTGTTTCTCCTCACCAATTGATACACGTTTTTCTATAAATTGAGATACTTATTAGGCATAAAAAAATAGACAAAAATTACTTGTTTAAAGTGTCATAAATTATATCTAAGTCATTCTTTTAATTTTCTAATGCACGATAATAAATTAGAAATTTTTATTTTGTAAAATATCGTTGATCGATATGCTTAATGTGAATGTGCGATTCATGTTAAGGTTTTCAAAGTTTCCTGAAGAGGATTCGCTGAATTACCCATTTGCATCCAATTTGCCTAAATTGGTGGGGGCAAATTGAACCTAAAGCTTAGTGTAAACACACACTTTTTAATTTATTTTGTGCAACTTTCATCATGACATCTTCATCTTCTTCTTACTCAAATTTTACAGTAGACCCCCAACACAAGATCTAACAATCTTTAGGTTCGATTCATAATTTTTTGTAATTAATTTATGGTTGCAACTTCGATCGAGAAATGGATTCATGTTCTCTTATTCATAACCATAGTGAAAGGTACATAATAATTCAATTACATACATATATATATATATATATATATATATATATATATATATATATATATATATATATATATATATATATATATATATATATATATATATATATATATATATATATATATATATATATATATATATATATATATATATATATATATATATATATATATATATATATATATATATATATATATATATATATATATATATATATATATATATATATATATATATATATATATATATATATAATATTTATGTATATATATATATATATATATATATATATATATATATATATATATATATATATATATATATATATTTATGTATATATATATATATATATATATATATATATATATATATATATATATATAAATATTATATATATATATATATATATAATATTTATGTATATATATATATATATAATATTTATGTATATATATATATATATATATATATATATATATATATATATATATATATATATATATATATATATATATATATATATATATATATATATATATATATATTGTTCCGGTGTGGGCCTCACCTCGGCAGGCCCAATACCAAATACGGCCCAACAGGCGAACTGAGCACACCTGGCACACGCCCCTTCGGACGAGCAGGACCGTCCGCCGGGCACAAGCCATCACGCCGCATCCCCTTCGTCGCCCGTCACACCGGACGAGCTAGACTACCCGGGCTCCCTCCGCGGGAGAATAACGTGCTCGGCGCACGATCTCCACGTGCACCCCTCCGCGGGGACACGTCATCGGCCAACCGCCCACCTCCGAAAGAGCAGGTCAAACCCACTTTCCGGAGACCTAGGAGCGGTTGAACTAGGGCGAAGACCACGTCCTGGTCTTCACTACGCCACGTAAGCCCTAGCAGTCATTAGGGTTGGGCCTGGTCGTCCGGCCCACCTCGAATGACCGTTGGCCCAGCGCTGGGGTCTCTCTATAAATACCCTCTTCTTCGAGAGGGTCAGGTAACTCTCTTCTTGCCCCTTTCTGTACCATTGCTTCCTCTCTGTCCAACTTCTTACTTGGGCGTCGGAGTGCTTTGCAGGTACACCCCCCTCCTCGTTCTTACCTCGGCGAACAGATAACCGTCCAGCGAGGTGTGGCCAGTCCGTGATCCCTCCTGATCAGGTCAGATCAGTGGCGCCGTCTGTGGGAACTGAAACTTCCCCGTTACTCCGAGCAGAAAAACCAAAAGTTTCACCAAACCTCCACGGTCATGGCCAGCCCACGCCGCGATGACGCTCCGCACGATCTCACGCCCAACACCACCACCAACGGGAAGCAGGTAGGAACGGCACGCCTGAATGAAGCCGACGAAAGGGACGGGCAAACTGCCTCGCCATCGTCCGAGGAACGGCCCCTACACGCCGACCACCTCCCCCCGAGCCCACCAGCATTCCACCCCGTTCCCATCCCGGCAGGAGCAGACCCAACGGTAGCCGCTCTCTTTGCAGCCATCAACCAGACGAACCAGCTGCTGTCCCAACAGAACGCTAGAATTGGAGCATTGGAACGCAGCGGCTCCCCGAGGTACCCCCAGCGGGAAGACCAGAACGGAGGATCGAGGAGCCCCTCACCTCGACCCAGGAACCGCCGACCGCGGTTGGAGAGACGCCGCCCCCAAGCGACACGGGAGCGCACCAGATCCCCGGCAAGACACGGTCGCGGGAGGAACCAGAACGCCGCGGCGACCCCAACCGAGGAAACCCGAGGCGGGAACTCAGGCCGGAGATCGAGGACCCGAAACCCGGGACACACCGCGAACGGCTCATCTCCCCTGAGATCCCCGGCGCACAGCGACGAGGATGACTACCGCACCCCACTATCCCGGGAGATCATGGCAGCCCCCATACCCCAAGGAATGGAGAAGCCACCGACGCTGTCAACGTACGACGGCACCTCCGACCCGGACGATCATCTGGAAGACATCGAGGCTATGCTCGACTACCGAAATGTCCGGGGAGCTATTAAATGCAGACTCTTCCCGACGACTCTGAGGAAAGGCGCTATGACCTGGTACAAAAGCCTGGAGCCCGAATCAGTTACATCGTGGAGGGTCTTGAAGGACCTATTCTCCAAACACTTCACAGCGTCGCGGCGTCATCCGAAGACGGAAGCAGTCCTCGGGGCGATCATCCAAGGCCCCGACGAACCCCTCCGGAAATACATCGAAAGGTTTACTCGGGAAGCCGTACAGGTGACGACTTCCGACGAAATGAAACGCTACTTAATGGAGCAAGGCCTGCGCCATGACTCCAAATTCTACGAGGCCGTAGGCATACACCGGCCCACGTCCCTCCAAGACTTCCTCGACAGGGCCGCCCATTACATCCGGTTCGAGGAAACACAAGCGGCCAACTCCGCTCGCGACACCCGAGACAGAGAAGCCCCCCGCGGGCACCGAGACGACGGAGCTTCGAGCCACCGGCGAGGAGGGGACCGCCGTCGGGATGAACGCCACCGCGAACCCCGCGAACAGCGCGAGTCACGTGGCCCGGCAGGGAGGTTCACCGAGTACACCGCCTTGGTCGCTTCACGCGAACGCATACTGGCCGAATGCGCTAAAACCGAGTTTGTGCAGGGAGGTGTCCGTTTTCCACGACCAACGCCGCCCAAACCCAACGTGGACAAATCAAAGTACTGCCGATTCCACAGGACCCACGGGCATGTAACGGAAGACTGCATCCATCTCAAAGACGCGATCGAAATCCTGATCAAAGACGGGCACCTAAAGCGATACACCCGGGGAGGTGAACCACCCAGGTCGGAGGCTCCGGAGGCAAAGAAAATCGAGGAGCTCCCCTCCCCAGAGGACGGCGAGAGACTCCAGGTCGCGCTGTGCGTCAGCCGCCCCGAGGATTGGTTCGCAAACAGAGGATTCGGCATCCCCGAAGCACCCAGCTTAATCGACGAGCCAATCCGACCGACCAGCCGATGGGAATACTTCCCCAGAGCCATGGTCATCTCCGATGGAGCTACGAGGAGTCTGTCCATAGGGTCTGTGAAAAGGAAATTCGACGAACTCATCGCGGGCAACTCCGGCAAGATGAGCACGCTCGACAGATTCCGAGGCCGCTCCAACCCGATCACATTCTACCTCGAGGAACTACCCGGGGGATCTCCCAATTCCAACATACCCTTGCTCATACGTGCTCGAATGGCAAACTTCGACGTCAGGCGCCTCCTCGTCGACGGAGGGAGCTCGGTTGACATAATGTACTCGCATTTGTTCACAACTCTCCAGCTCAACGAATCCAACCTCTCCCCCTACGTGGGCTCCGACCTCCAGGGGTTCAACGGGACGACGACGAGACCCTGGGGATACGTGGAACTGAAAGTCACCTTTGGGGAAGAGGAAACGGCCAGAGACATCAACGTCCGCTTCCTAGTCATCGAATGCCCGTCCCTATATAACTGCATCCTGGGCAGGACGACGATAGCAGAACTCACCGCGGTACCCTCCACCGTCCACCTGAAGATGAAATATTACACAAGAAGGGGAGCCGTGGTCACCCTCAACGGCGACATCGAGGCTGCCCGAAGGTGTTTCGAAGCCGCGCTAAAAGGCCTCGACTCCATCGCTCCACCGACCAAGAAGAAAGCGCCAAGCGCCACGCCAAAGGACAAACCAACAGAGCTGGTCGGATCAGTTGAGCTCGACAGTCGCTTCACCGACGAGCTCGACAAGAAAAAGACTGACGAAGCCAACGAGAAACCCCCGCATCCAGCGCGCCCCATCCCGGACGGCGAATTCGAGCTCATTTCCCTCGGGGACGACACGACCAGAACCGTAAGGGTAGGCGCAGGACTCCCCGACCTCGCGAAACGACAGCTCCAAGCCTGCCTCCGCGAGAACGCCGACCTCTTCGCCTGGAGCGCTGCGGAAATGCCGGGACTCGACCCTGAGGTCGCCTGCCACCAGCTGTCCATCAGCCCGACCGCGAAGGTCGTGGTACAACGCCGACGCCGCCAGTCCCCCGAAAAATCGGCAGCAGCCGAACAAGCTGTAAAAGACCTCTTAGAGGCAAATTTTATTTCGGAAGCCCGGTATTCCACCTGGCTGTCCAACGTTGTACTTGTTAAAAAGAATAATGGAAAATGGCGCATGTGCGTTGACTACACTGACCTCAACCGGGCATGTCCTAAGGACGCCTACCCCCTCCCCAATATCGACAAGCTCGTCGACAACTCGGCGGGCTTCAAACTATTGTCCTTCATGGACGCCTACTCGGGATACAACCAGATCCCGATGGCCGAACACGACAAACAGGCCACGGCCTTCATGACAGCATCGGGCAATTACTATTACAACGTGATGCCCTTCGGCCTCAAAAACGCCGGGGCCACGTACCAACGGATGATGAACCACGTCTTCCGCGACGAGATCGGGGACATGCTCGAAGTATATATGGACGACATGATCGTCAAATCCGCCGAGGAAGACGACCACGCAGCACACCTCCAGAAGGTCTTCAAGACCGCGAGATCATGTCGCATGCGTTTCAACCCGGAGAAATGCACTTTCGGCGTCTGCGCCGGTAAATTCCTCGGCTACTACTTGACCGAACGGGGGATCGAAGCCAATCCGGACAAATGCCACGCCTTCTCCAATATAACCACGCCGACCACGAAGCGTGCCATCCAGTCCCTCAACGGCGTGCTAGCCTCCCTCTCGCGATTCATCGCGAAATCGGCCCAACACGCCCTCCCGTTCTTCAAGCTGCTCAGGAAAGAGACCAAGTTCGAATGGACGGACGAATGTGAAAAAGCCCTTCGCCACCTCAAACGCGTCCTCTCCGAACCGCCAGTACTGACGCGCCCCTCGACGGGCGAAACCCTGTATTTATATCTGGCTGTCTCTAACGAAGCCGTCAGCGCCGTCCTCGTGAGCGAAGCCGGGGAAGGACAAAAGCCCATTTACTTTACTAGTAAAGCCCTCCACGGCCCGGAGGCCCGATACCAGCTGATCGAGAAAGTCGCCCTGGCCCTCGTAACAGCGGCACGCCGACTCCGACATTATTTCCTAGCACACACCATCGTGCTCCGCACCGACCAGCCCATCCGCCAGCTACTCGGCCGCCCCGACATGGCTGGGCGCATGCTGAAATGGTCACTGGAGCTCTCCGAGTTCGACATCACATACGAGAGCCGGCACGCCATCAAGGCTCAAGCTTTGGCTGACTTCGTCGCCGAGATGACCACACCCCCCGACCCTACCGCCAGGAACCACCTCTGGACCATCTTTGTGGACGGCTCCTCCAACTCTACGGGGAGCGGCGCCGGCATCGTCCTCGATAACGACGAGGGTACGGTCATCGAAGTCTCCCTCACGCTAGCTTTCCCAACGACCAACAACCAGGCCGAATACGAAGCGTTTCTCGCCGGCCTTCGCCTAGCATCCGACCTGGGCGCCAGGGACATCCGAATCTACACGGATTCCCAGCTGGTCGCTTCGCAAGTCCGAGGTGAATACCAAGCAAAAAACGACACCCTCGCCGAATACCTCGCGCTCATCAGTGAAAAACTAAGAGGGTTCGACTCAGCAGAAATTCAACACGTTCCTCGGGAGCAGAACACCCGCGCCGACATCCTCTCCAAACTAGCAAGCACCAAGAAACGAGGTGGTCACAAATCGGTCATTCAAGAAATCTTGTCCCAACCAAGTACCAGCCCGACCACCACACCCCTCGACATCAACGCCATTGGAGACGCGGACTGCTGGATGACCCCCCTCCACACCTATTTCAGCACCGGCCGTCTGCCGACCAGCTCTAGCGAGGCCAACGCAACGAAACGACGGGCCTGCTCGTACGTCCTCCTCGAGGGACGACTGTACCGCCGAGGCTTCGCAATCCCACTCCTCAAATGCATAGATAAATCCCAGAGTACGGCCGTTCTAGAAGAAATCCACGAAGGTATCAACGCGCAGCACCTCGGTGGCAGATCCCTAGCGCGCAAGGCCCTACGCGCGGGCTACTACTGGCCATCAATGCAGTCCGACGCGAAAGAACATGTCAAACGGTGCGATAAGTGTCAACGACACGGAGACATGCACCTCGCCCCCCCAACCGACCTCACGTCCCTCTCATCTCCGTGGCCGTTCGCCTGGTGGGGGCTGGACATCCTCGGACCCTTCCCCCTCGGTTCATACCAGAACAAGTACCTCATCGTGGGAGTCGACTACTTCACCAAGTGGATCGAGGCTGAAGCTCTGGCCAAAATCACCGCCCATAACATACTCCGATTCTACAAACGCAACATCCTCGCCAGGTTCGGGGTACCACTCGCCATCGTCACCGACAACGGCACACAATTTACAGACAAAAACTTCCGCGACTTCGTCACCAACCTCGGGACCAAACATCACTTCGCCTCGGTCGAACATCCTCAGACGAACGGCCAGGCGGAGTCGGCGAACAGAGTTATACTCAGAGGACTCAGACGACGCCTCGGAGACGCCAAACGAGCATGGGTCGAGGAGCTCCACAGCGTCCTCTGGGCATACCGTACTACTCCTCACTCAACTACAGAGGAGACCCCATTTCGCCTCACGTACGGAACCGAGGCCGTGATACCGGTCGAAATCCGCGAACCGTCCAGACGAACGGAAGCTCCCCTAGACACCGACGACAACGACGGCTCCCTCCGAGAAGAGCTCGACCTCGTTGAAGAAATCCGCGCAGGAGCAGCCCTCCGGGAAGCCCGGCTGAAGCAACAAGTAGCACTTCGCCATAACCACAAAGTCATAAGACGCGATTTTCAAACTGGAGACTTAGTTCTACGCAGAAACCAGAAGGACTCCCACGAGGGCAAACTGGCGGCGAACTGGGAAGGCCCATACCGAGTCCGGGACAAAACGGAACATGGGGCCTATTACCTCGAAAACCTGCACGGTGAACAACTAGCTCGACCATGGAACGCCGCGAAGCTTAAGCGGTACTACAGTTAACACATTGCCCGCGACGACCAATCGTCCCGGCCACTGGGGGGGCGACATGGTACCACCGCACACCCCCGCGTCCACCAACGACCAAAGAAAGCAAAGAAAGCAAGCCCTGCCTCTCGTGTGCGCGGGCAGAAGGCCTTGCTCGGCAGGGAATACCTCGACCGAGGCTCCTCGCCGCCGTACCAAAACAGGCAGGACACCCAGCTCGCGATGGGCCGTCCACGCCCCGGGGAATACTACCCCCGAAAAGGCCCGGCTACATCCCCGGCCAAACCGGCCAGTCCCCTACACTACCGGTAACAAATTGTCGAGCTAAACACACCGAGCGAACACTTAGAAAATCTACAAGAAATGTCATACACATCAAAGGCATTCGAACAAATACGAAAAACGAGCATAAAACAACATGCAAACAACGAGCGCACACTTAGAAAATCCATGATAAATATATTTAACAAAAGCGGGCACCAGCCCAGTAGTCAATAATACAAAAACGAGCACGCAGGCCCAAAGCAAAAGATAAACACCGGCACGCAGGCCACAAAACAACGAGCACGCAGGCCCGGCAACCTACACTTCCTCATCAACTCGGTCAGCAGCCACGGTTTCCTCCTCGGGGATAACGAAATAAGGATCGATCACCCTCCCATCAACGATCTCGTGGTACGGCCCTATCCCGTCCACGACCAGCTCGACACCAGGGTTGGCGACCTGAATCTGCTCGACCGCATTCTTGAACCCGACCTCAACGGCTTCCAGACAATCGCTCTCCAACATCCGGATACGGGCGATCAAGTCAGCACGGGTAATTAAACGCCGATCCCCCTCAGTCTCGTCCTCGGCCGGACGAACAGCGCTGTCCAGAACCTCCGTACGAACCTTCAGCGCCTGCACCTCGGCCGTCGCTATCCCCAGCTTCTCCTCCAGCGAACTCACCTTCCCCTCAGCACCCTCTGCCCGTTTCCGCTCCTCGGCAACGTCCTTCTGGCTCTTCTCCAACTCCTCAGTGAGCTTGGCCAACCGCGATTGCGTGAAGGTGAGATCCCCTTGCAGTTTGGACAGCTCAGCAGCGGAGCAACCTTCCTCGTTCAGCACAAGAGCCGTCGTAAACGTCCGCATCATCGCGGCCAAGTCCTCAGCCAGGACACGTCGACGGGCCTCCCGATCAGCCTGACGAACAGCCTTCACCTCCCCGGCGGAAACGGTGGGGGAACGGGCACCATGAAAATATCCCGGGTGCTGGTGGCAGGGAGGGACGACATAACCTTCCTCGACGGCGCCGACCGTCAGATCCACCACCCGAGGCTCCTCGGACCTCTGCCTCTTCGACACTCCTTGGGACACAGGGGATTGGCTCTCTTGAGGCGACGAGGACGAAGTTTGACCCCCCTGCGTCGCGACCTCCTGACCGACCAGCTGACTCACCCTCGTCCTCGGGACCCCGGCACTCCTGGCAGCACGCAACTGCTTCACCCGCTCGTCGACAGTAGACATGTTCGCTGCAAAAACAAAGAAATAGGTTAGCGACGATCAAAAACCCCGACCACGAGGGAAAACGAAACATCCCTACCTAGATAATCCAGAGCGGCAGCCCCGGTCGCGCAGCCGAGCAAAGTCTTAGTATTTATCAAACGCTTTTTAGTGCGTATGTTCCCCTGGGCATCGAGGATGTACCGACCGTCGGGCGTCACCAACTTCGACGGGGGAAGTGACCGCACAAAGGCAATTATTTTCAAATAAGCGGCCATGTCCTTCTCCTCGAGGGTTCCCGCCCGGACGATATACCTATCCGTCCCTCGACTGAAATGCTCCGAGGTCCACAGCAGATGTATCTTAGGAAGCCACGCGCGGAACCGCTGGCCATCTACCGTGCGCTCACCCTCGTCAAAGAGAGTGTCCGAGCCGTGCTGCGTGATCGGTTTGACGAGGTAGAACCGACCCTTGAAGTCTTTGACAGAATCACTATACGCTTTGAAAATTTTGGTCGATTGTTTGAAAGAGACCCATCCGTGACGACCTCGCACCGTCTGTCGCTGCAAATGAAAGATGCGAAAGAATAACGGCACCGTCGGCTCCACCGAGAGGTAGAAACACACCACTTCAAAAGCCCGGATGAAAGCCAAAGCGTTTGGGTGCAGCTGAGACGGGGCAAGACGCAGCCAGTCGAAAATCCCCAGATGGAAGGCGGAAAACGGCAACCGGAGCCGAGCTTCTTTAAAATAAAATTCGTACATCGGGAACATCTTCCGCCCATAAGCGCGAACAGATCCGGTGATGCGCTTTCGGGCGATACACCTGCCAGTGTTGCGTTTCTCCTAGCGGCGTGTCCTCGACCGTGGCATACACGTCGGACGGGTCGACCACAAAACAAGAAGGGATGGTAAGTGGCTCCTCGGCCGCCCACTCCTCGGGCGAGGAGACGCGCCCGTCGTCATACTCCGGGACCTCGGGTTCATTATCTTCAACCATTATCCCCGGCACCAGAGCCGACATCTACACCTGAAAGCAGAGGACCTCGGTGAATTCGATAGCCAGGATCAAATCCACCCTTCCACCGCAAGTCAAGTGAAAGGGCGACAAAGGCCGAGGGGCGGCGAGCAGACATTCGATCCCCGCCTACCCTCCTCGGGGATCGAAGAACGACCCCTCAGCCCTTCGGGGCGGCCATCGGAGAAGATACTTCTCCCCGGGGCAGTCATCAGAAAAAGCCCCGTCCTCGGGGCATTCATCGGAGAAAAGCCCCCGTCCTCGGGGCATTCATCAGAAAAAGCTCCTGTCCCCGGGGCATTCATCGGAACTAGCCTACCGTCCCCGGGACATTCATCGGAAAACTCGCCAGACGCGGCGGAACTCGCATCCCTCCTCGGGGCGTTCATCGCGCCCCGACCACACGTCCCAGTTAGACGACGAAAATAAAAGAGAGGGAGAAGAGGAACTCACTTGTAACGGCGGCGGACGGAAGAAAAAGCGAATGGCACGGCGTTGATCGGCGGCGAACGGCGGATGAGCAGAGTCGATGAAAGATCAACAGGGAGAAAAGTAACAGAATGAGCGGGGACCGCCATATTTATAACCCGGCGCGAGGCTCGAAGCGACCCTAGGCTCATTAATGACATAGGTTAGCCGCCCCTACGACCGCTTAACGCAAGACACGTGGAAGCAGCCTGACAGTCGCGTCTCTTCATCTGCCTCCTCCCCGTTCTACCGACGACCGGAGCCCTTCGCACGGGTCCCCCGCTCCAGACATGACGACCTTAAGTCCTCGCTCTTCCCCAGAGCTTCGACTTGGGGGGCTCCTGTTCCGGTGTGGGCCTCACCTCGGCAGGCCCAATACCAAATACGGCCCAACAGGCGAACTGAGCACACCTGGCACATGCCCCTTCGGACGAGCAGGACCGTCCGCCGGGCACAAGCCATCACGCCGCATCCCCTTCGTCGCCCGTCACACCGGACGAGCTAGACTACCCGGGCTCCCTCCGCGGGAGAATAACGTGCTCGGCGCACGATCTCCACGTGCACCCCTCCGCGGGGACACGTCATCGGCCAACCGCCCACCTCCGAAAGAGCAGGTCAAACCCACTTTCCGGAGACCTAGGAGCGGTTGAACTAGGGCGAAGACCACGTCCTGGTCTTCACTACGCCACGTAAGCCCTAGCAGTCATTAGGGTTGGGCCTGGTCGTCCGGCCCACCTCGAATGACCGTTGGCCCAGCGCTGGGGTCTCTCTATAAATACCCTCTTCTTCGAGAGGGTCAGGTAACTCTCTTCTTGCCCCTTTCTGTACCATTGCTTCCTCTCTGTCCAACTTCTTACTTGGGCGTCGGAGTGCTTTGCAGGTACACCCCCCTCCTCGTTCTTACCTCGGCGAACAGATAACCGTCCAGCGAGGTGTGGCCAGTCCGTGATCCCTCCTGATCAGGTCAGATCATATATATATATATATTTATATATATATATATACATAAATATTATATATATATATATATATATATATATATATATATATATATATATATATATATATATATATATATATATATATATATATATATATATATATATATATATATATATATATATATATATATATATATATATAATATTTATGTATAATATTATATGATGAAAATAATGTGTATTTATGTTAAGTTTAACATGTTATATTAAATTTATACATGCATAATTTATAAACTATTCAAATATGTGAAATGAAATAATTATGAATATGTTTGGTTTATGTTATAAATTTGAATGAAAAACGTATGTTAAATATTTTTCTTTTGTGCAAGTAGTTTATTTTAATTAATAATCATTATTTCTAGATGAGATTATTTGGTAATAATTAAAAGAAATAAAATTATAAATTTGAATATATGATAAATTTATTGGTAATATAAAATGATGTACATAACATGTTAAAAATATCAAGAACATGTTTCAATTGTATTGTTGTTTATGCAACAGTTTAAAAATCAAAATGATTTATCTCCATATTATATGTGTATTATAATATGAAAGTATTATTTCTTATTTATCTTGATTTTAAAAGTAATTTAGATATATTGTTTATTTTGTGATTTTTATTTGGATATACTATAAAACGTTGTTATATATGACACGTAGATTTATCACATAAAATTTGTTATGCATATGTTAGTCATGCAAGAAAATTGTTGATTTTAAAAAGAATAGAAATAAATTCTATGTTGTTACAATTGGTACAAATTTTTCTATAAATAAAAATACTTATTAGACATAAAAAAAATAGACAAAAATTATTTATTTCAAGTGCCATAATGGTCGGTAAACACAAATTTCATTGGAATAAACAAGAAAAGTCTAGTGAAATTGGCTAATGTTACTCTTACGACTATAGTACTACTATATAATCAATTTAGATTCTCTATTCACACAACCAATTAATACTTAAATGAGGTGTCTGATGACTATAATGGAAAATTTTTGCTCTCTTTCAGGTCAAAATATGATCAATCAAATGGCCGGATTTAGTGAAAATTACTCTGTAAAAATATCTTGGTATACTTACCCTCTTCCTGAAAAAAAACTCTTAACCATGCAGATTTTCAATGTCTTATTGAACAAGTTAATATACATACCTTTCATATGATGACCTCTTGCATTCAAAAGATATAAATGTCCTTCATTTTGGGTGATTTAGTTGATGAGAATCGTAGTTGGAGTGAGGAATTTCTCTAGTTGTTTCATGGAGATTTATGTCTCAGACCTGATGACTATTATGCATATACAACTTGAGTTGGATTTTCATATCATTATTTATGGCCAATCAAAGGAAGATTAGGATGCATTTGAGGGGATTCAAAATTTTATTGTTGCAGTGTGAAGGCGGGAACTATTTTTCACTTCAAATTTGCAACTATGGATTCTTATTAATTTGAATAATGGTGTTAAATGAACTGATTTCGATGACTTGGTATACTCATGACACGCCTTATTCCGGGATATACATCCATAAAATTGCTAAGGAGTAAGTTATATTTATGCAAAGGGTGGAATGGATGCACCATCCTCCTAAGTTGCAAGTCTCGGTAGGATGGACTTCGTCTGAGATGGAGTAGGTTAAATTAAACATTGATGCAACTATAGAGGTGGTGTTGCGGCTTGCAGTGATTAGTTGATTTGTGGCTCTGATGGAGAATGGTTGGGTGAATATGCTAAACAAGTTTACTGTTGCAATGCCTACATTGCAAAGTCACGAGAGGGGTTGAAAGTTTCCAGAGATAGAGGTTTCACTATAATAGAGTTGGAAGTAGACTCCAATCCAAGGTTGTAGTATTTAAAGAACAAGTAGTGTGAATGTCATAGAGTAGAGGCTACTGCAAAGGATTATACAGTGACGAAGAAGACATGGTTACCAAAAGTTCTTATATTCTAAAACTATTGAAGAAACTCAATTATTTTAATAATCAACAAAATTTGAGGCACATACACATAAGCTAAGCATAGGCTTCATTCACATGAGCCAGATTTACAAGCAGTAGCGTAGTTCTTACAATTGAGTCATAGTCTTAAATTAAGGAACATGAGATATGATCTAACAATTTAGTCATAGCCTTTTCCTAGACAATTCAGACAACGTTGTACCCTGCAACAAAAACCATTATCAACTACAATTTCCTTGCAATTCAGCTTCAAGACAAGACAACCTCGAATGAAAGCAAAATGAGAAAATGGAAGGAAAAAAAAAAAGAACTAACCTACCTGTTTCCATCACAAGTAGGACAAACGCAAGGGTTAATCGCAATAGGATCATACATTGGAGACCAAACAATAGTTGAATTCCCATTACACAATTTGCATATATAAAACCCCTTCCCTCTACAAACCATACACGGCAACGCTATCTTTTTCTACAAACACAAACACAAACCCATCTCGTTATACCACACCAATTTCCAAATAACATGATAATAAAACAGAGCATTTTTGGTACTACAAAATTGCAATCTTTACCCGTTTATTCTCAGCCACAACGTGAAGTGCTTTGAATGTAAGTGTAGAAGCCATGTTCAGCGTTGCAATTCCACCTAATACAACTGCAGCACCCGTAATCCATGTTCCATATGGCTTCGGAATTGAATTCATGTCGAACAATATCTACGTTTTTTCTAACAGGCAATTTCACAAACACTTGAACCGCAACTCAAACCCCAAACTATTTGTCGTTCAATTACGTTTAACTCACAAACAAACACTGCCTCGTGTTTTAACACTTTATATACTTCTATATTCCTATTCCTATAAACGACACGCGTTTAAAGGTGTAGTTCATTACGACATCTACGACACGCGTTTAAAGGTGTAGTTCATTACGACATCTACGACACGTCGTTTAATTAGTTTGCCTTTCGTCACCATCGTTTTGAATTTCATTGCTTCATCCAACTTGTGTACAAGAACTGAAGAACAATAAGAAGAATCTTCAATGAAATGAACTTCGTTATCGCTAAAAATCCTATTCATCTTTTCAATTTTCACTCATCGTGTTTTCTCTATCGATCCCGTGTACCTTCGATTCTTCTTCCCAGTTCAAGCACAAAATGGATACGTGGCATCAAAACCCTAAGATTAAGAGCTACGTCTGAGTCTACCTCGAGTGTTTACGGAGGTTGGGATGAACTACGCAGCTCAGAAGTTTCCGGTGAGTATGAATCGTTGCGCAATTTTCTTGTTTCAATTGGAATCGATGATAGGAAGAATGCTTTTGTGTTCCTCACGGGGATTGTATGTGCGATGGCGATTTCTAGGGTTAGGGTTTCTTCTGTGCTTATTCTTCCCGCTTCTGCTTTGGTTTTCGCCGCTGGTTATACCGTAGGATTTTTTCGAAATGGAGTGTTTTCGTTAGTTGAAGTGGGGGTGGGTGGAAGTAATAAGAGGAAAGAAAAAGATGAGAAATTGAAGAGTTTGGATGAACTCTTTGATGAGATTGATAATGGGATTAATAGTTTGAAGAGTGATGTACAAAATTCTATTAAGAGTAAAAAGATTAAAATTGGTGATTTATATGGTTATGTTGAAGCTACTGATAAGATAAAATTGTCATCTTTGAATGTTAGGAATATTGTTAAGACTTTGATTGATAATGAGGAAAAGTTGAATGGTGTTGTTGTTGAGAATCATAAAACTGTTAGAAGGAAGAAACAAGTTGGAGAAGCAGCGTACCAGATGCTGCAATATATTGGTGGTTTATTTCAGGAAAATTTGGCTAGCTCGAGTTCTACTAAAGTCAGAGAGAATGTGGAGAAAACGTTGGATCAAACTCGAGGAAACAGTGCTTTGCCACCGGTTGAAGACAGGCCTTTGAATTTGGTTGATGATGGTAAAGTAAATGGTAAGTTGGACTCTTCTCAAGACTTGTTTACTAACTCTGTTTCGGATATGGACAGAAATGGAAGAC
Organism: Lathyrus sativus; assembly: GCA_963859935.3. Lineage (NCBI taxonomy): Eukaryota > Viridiplantae > Streptophyta > Magnoliopsida > Fabales > Fabaceae > Lathyrus > Lathyrus sativus. The sequence continues at coordinate 597,671,512 of OZ012738.1, read as the reverse complement.
GGATAAGTACTAATTCTGAGAAAGATGATTTTGGTGTAAGGGACAATCGCAAATACGCTGACAAATTTCATGACAAGGAAGAGTTTAGTCAGCAGAATAAAGGGTTGAGATTCACAAATAACCGTAGCTTCTCTTTGAAGATGGATTCCAGCAGCGTGACAGACATGTGGGAATCCCATGAAAGTCGGCTTGATTCTGAAAGGTTTAAAGTCAGAATGAAACGTGTGCAGAGCGAGACTTCTTTTGTACGCGAGCAGTTGCATAATCAAGGCCGTGAAACTCTCAGGTCTTCTCTCGACAAGAGAGATAGTGGGTCTGATAGGTCTCAGTATAAAGAAGATAGAGATAGCGTGAATTATGATGTAGATCACCTTCTTTCGGATGACTTGTCTGAGAGTGAGAATGAATTCAATGCTCCTCCGTCTACAAAAATTTCAGATGATATAATGTTTGATAAGTATCTTGGTGAAGCAACAGATCTTCTAAAACAAGCAAAAGAGTTTGTAAAGGGTGTTTATGACGGTGAACAAGCTGAAATCATGTTATATAGATCTGCAAACTTACTCTCCAAAGCTGTGGACTTGAAACCTATGAGTTTGTTGGCTGTAGGACAGCTAGGAAACACTTATCTTCTTCATGGAGAATTAAAATTGAAGATTAGTCGTGAACTGAGAACTCTTCTTTCGGGAAACGTCCAACCATCATCCGCAAAATATAGTAGAATATTGAAGGAGCTGCGAAATAAAATTACCAGTAAAGAAGAAGCTATGCAATTGCTTATTGAAGTATGTGAAGAGTGTGAAGAGCTACTGGTGAATGCAGGAAGAAAGTATAGAATGGCATTATCAATTGATTCAAATGATGTGAGAGCCCTATATAATTGGGGCCTTGCACTATCTTTCCGTGGTCAATTGGTAGCAGATATTGGTCCGGTAGGCATTAACTTGATTCTTGACATTATTAAATTACCTGTTTCTGTTTTCAATCAATTTGTTACTATGTTGTTCTCCCCAGTAGATTACATGTTAGTACACTTCTTTCTCTCACTTATGTTTAGAAATGTGTAATTTGATATAAATGCAACTGACTTTGTTGCTGCTTAACTCAACTTCTTCCAGTTAATCATGCTGACTTATGTTGTACATTCTGTTTCTATATTAATGTGTATTTTTAAATATCACAGGGTTCAGCTTTTGAGGCTGAAAAAGTATTCTTGGCTGCAATTGACAAGTTTGATGCTATGCTGTTGAAAGGAAATGTTTATGCACCCGATGGTATTACACTGTTATGTTTTGTTCCTGAATTTTCCATTTTTAATGTTCACATACAGGCACAACTAGAGAATATTATGCTACCCGGTTCAACATGATTGTGTAAAAGATGTCAACATGATTGCGTAAAAGATATGTTTGAAAAACTGCATTGAGAAAAGGAATTTAGGTCTTTGTAGCATACACATGCATCATTGCTGAGCCAAACGGCAAACACGATATTTGCACTGCCCTAATATAACTTGCAATTAATCTATGATTAAGCAGAAATTATTATCTCCTTAATTAACTTGGATTTTACCGGGTTGAAATGCAGCTTTGTTCAGATGGGGTATGACTTTACAGCAGAGATCTCGCTTAAGGCCAGGAAGTAGTAAGGAGAAGTTGAAATTACTTCAGCAGGCTAAAAGGCTATACGAAGATGCTCTTGATATGGACTCGAATAACATGCAAGTGAAAGATGCCTTATCCTTGTGTGTCTCTGAGCTTAACTATAGACAATTTTAGTCAATTCATGGAAAGGGCTGTCAAAAAGAATCAGTTTTGTTTCAATTACTGGCTTACACTATGTTATATCTGCTCGAATCCAGCAGCAAACACGTATATATATATGCATAAGTGGCCTTCAATGTACATGAGTTATGATTCCAGTTTCATCTCCTTCCTATCGATTTTTCACAGACTTATACAAATACACCACGTATAATAAGTTAATTACAATATTTTTCCTTTATGTTTTTCAATTCTAAAATTCATGTCAAGGCGGTTATCATGAATAATTGAGTGTAAGATCCTACTGCAGCCTCTTTTTTTTCTTTTCTATCTTATCCTTTTAAAGTGTACAATTTCTAATATTCTTTGGAATAGTAACCATTGTTCTTGCAATAGGATGCCATTGTTCTTGCCTGCATAACTAGTTACAATTTTACTCTCATTCATAGTATGAACCATTCTATTTCCTATGGAATGACAATTTGTTACAATTTTACTCTCATTCATAGTATGAACAATTCTATTTCCTATGGAATGACAATTTGGTACTGCTTGTAATTTACGTCTCACCTATCTATATAGTATTGTTAGACTTGAGTTGTGGGATCATCTAATGTATTTGAGGAACAATATCCCTGTGCCTAGGCTTATTCTAATTTCTAGGAGATTTTAATGAAGTTAAGAACTACAATGAGGTATCCGAAGGTGCTTTCAAACTATCTCGGGCTAACATTTTTTCTTAGATGATATCATGTATGTTTGTGGCTGAATGGATTTTTTTTAGATGGAATTTGGTTGAATGGATTTGGATGCTGTTAATGGTATTTTTTTAATTTAAATATATATTGAAAAATTATTCTAATGTAACATGTGTTCTAATGACATAAGTTAAAGAAACAGAAATGAAATATTTATCTTAAAAGCTGTGCATTTATGACATAAGTTAAAGAAACAGAAATGAAATATTTATCTTAAAAGTTGTGCATTGAATTTTTAAAGTCGAAATATTTAACTATAGTAATTAGCCTAAGTTAGAAAGACAAGAAATTAATAGTAAATAAAAAATAAATGCACAAGATGATAAATAGGTGATCCATATTATGGATACAATTTAAGATAAATAATTTCGATAAATCAAATATTAAAAGTAATAATTGTTTTAAATAAAAAAATATTAATAAGAAAATTTATACAAAATTATAGAATGTCTTTTAAACTATTTTAAATTTATCAATTATTAATACAATTAATTTTATTAGCTATCAAAATTTTCGTGAGCTTCTTGTCAAATATGAATTGATTATATTTTCTTTAAATATTTTGTTATTTAGAAGATTTTAAAGACGTTTTGACTATCTTTTTATATTTTTTCATTGAAAACTGATGGTGTGTTAATTTTTAAACATGTAACTTATATTTTTTATTTTTAAAATTTTAAAAAGAGTTATATGGTAATTTAGCATGTTTTATAAATAATGCGTAATTCAAAAATGAAGACTTATCAATTTTAAATGTAAAAATATGTAAAAGATAAATTAAAATTGTTTGAATTTTAAATAGGAAAATTAATTTTGTAAATGAAGTGAAACATAGAAATCAAAAATGCAATTAAACTTTTTTATCGAATAATAAACTTTTTGTGTGTAGGTGAAAAGTCACTAATAAAATAAAACTGTAAATCATCACATTGATTATTGTCTATGTAAGTTGTCTTTAAACACGTTTATTAATATTTCAATTTAATCTTTGTAGGTGTCAAATGTTGTATTTCAGTTAGGCTTCTCTTAATTGATTTAACGACGGTAAAACAAACAGTATTGATGTGACTGACACTTTAACTGCCATATAAACTGTCAGATAATTCTTTTTAAAATTATTTTCTTTTTTATTAATTTCTCAATTTTTGTCGAATCTTCGTATCCATTCTTTTTGTCTAATATTTTTGAATTTATTTTCTGAATCATAAACGCATTTATTTTTCAAACACAATAAAAATATTAAATCTCTAAGTAGTTGCTCTGGTATTGTTCATACAAGTAAAGATTTATTTGATATATTTATTTGATATAAATATAAGGATCTATTTGATATTTGGTGATCAAATATAGAGACTAAAATGATGAATAAAATCATAATCAAATACTTTCTGCAAACTTATTGATCTAAATTACTAAGGAACAGATAATATAAGTTCCTCATTCCAGACCAAACCACCCAAATATCGACAAGAACAAGCTCCGCGTTAACATTGATTGCAAGAGTCTGAGTTGAATTGCAGTCACTCGGGATTCAATCGATACTGTAATGCCATTTTTTATATCGCGTGTCTTCTAGCAACCTATCAAAGTTTCTGAAAAAACTCTAATACATTCAAGGTAGGTTTCATGCAAAGCCTTAAACGACCATTAAAACTCTCACTTAATTGTGTTGTTGTAGCAACAACTGAAAAAGTGTGTCTTCCATATACTAAAGCCCATTTTTCTTTCTTAAATAAATCTTGCATCCATTTATTTTGATGAAAGTTGTGTCTTTCAAGTAATGACTCCCAATCATTAAGAAAGTCATTCTCATATTAACATTCATAAATACAATTTCGCAGCTCTTTAGCAAAAGAATTTGATATCTTGAAGGCATGATTATGATCTTTCCTAAAAGATGTAACAACACATTCTCCACTTGATATTTGATTGATGACCATGTGAGAAAAACATTCGGTTCTGACTTCTTTTCCAGTCATTTTTCCTTCATAATCTTCTATATTCTTGAATCCTTCTTTAAAATAAACAAATTTTCTAGAAATCACTATCTCTTTATCTAATTTTCTTGTGTTTATCCAATCTTTTCTGATGCTAAAAACAAAAAAGCTACTACACATATTATAAAATCTATATGCATGATCTTCTGACTCAAACCTCATGCCAACATATGGAATTATGTCTTCATGACTAACTTCATGCTCAACATTATCCTTCCATTCAACCATGAATAATAATTTCACACAACAGAAACAACTTAACAAAGTATCTATAATCATGTAATCCTGCACACTACAAATTATCCGAGGGAAAACTTATTAATTTGTAATTATTATTATTCCATGAAATTGTTATCACAATAGCATGTAATTATCAAAAGAAGCAACCTAATTAAAGTAGAATTTTGAACAAAAGAAAAAAAAACACAACACTCATAATGACAACTCGTGCATAAGAAGAGAATATGAAAATCATGTAGTACCTTAATCAAGAGAAATTCCTCAATGAGCACGAAAAATATGTGTTTTTCAACTAAAACACTAAAGCATAATCACAAATATAGTAATAATATACATTTTTCCGTATTGAAAAATTATAAAGGGTATAAAATAACAAAAGAAAGTTGAAAGGTTGCAGGATTGGAGAGACATGACTTCATATACTTATTTCTTGCATTTGTCAATTACATGTAGTTATCACAATTACCACCAAAAAAACATTAATGCATCACATCCTTCAACTTGAATAAAAGAAATAATGACACTTCCAAATTGAATAAATGAACTAAGGTTCATTCATTTTTTTTATATTAAGAACACAAACAAAAATCAACATAGATTCATCATTCCTCACCCAATACTTTTTTTAATTTATTAATTTTTTTTTTATCTATCTAACAAACAAACAAAAAAATTGCAATAAATATTAAAGTCAAGAGAGAAAAGTTGCAAGACTTGGTGGTGCTCTCTTCTGTAGATCCACAATTTATTTTCCTGTAATATTTCTTCTTGAAACTAATCCTTTCCAAATTTCTTCTTGTCTCTCAACAATTTCTTTTCTTGAGATATTTCTTTTTGAGAAACTAATCTTCCCCAATTCACTAGAGATTAGATTATCAACCTTTCTTTTGATGATACAAGAGCTTGTATCATTACCAGTTTAGCAAGTTAAGGTCAAACTATTATCTAAAGTTTTTTTTGTGTGTTACCTAGAAATTTCTTGTATTTGCTGCAGATTTTTTGTCATTATCATTATCATTAATTTTTTAATAAGTGATAAAAACTTAGTTTATTATTGTGCCTATGTGTTACTTTTTACTCCGTAATTATTACAAGAAAACTTAATCATATTCTTAAGAGTTAATCTTGAGAGTATCTACTATGTTTGAGAGTTTTTAAAAAGTTATGCTGATTAATCATCTTATACAAGAAAATATGAAATATGAAATAAGACAACAATTATATAATATATACATTTAAGTAGAAAAACATATTAGAACAAACAAGTTGGCCTAGTGGTAGCGCCCCTTACATGCATTGAGTAGGTCATGGCTCAAGTCCCTTTATCCTCAAAATTGTGGAGTTTTGCTACATTTAATTTTTCCAAACTTAAAATAATAATAAATAAAATGTCAACGTGGCATTTAAAATAATTCAAAAAAACATGTCTGATATGGGACTTCGTCCTTTCTAAGCCATCGTGCTTTAGAGACTATGAATATATGTGTGTGTGTGTGTGTGTGTGCGCGCGCGTGTGTGTGTCAAGGGGCCACAAAGGACGAGATGGGATGAGAAATAATGTATCTCCTGATGATATCATGATCACCTATGTATCAAATCAATCGGTCGTTTATTAGATGTAATGTCCATTTCTTGAATATGTCGACCATTTCCCGGGTAACTCGTTCAAAAGATGGGAACATGGGGAGTGACATGTCCCTAATCAGAAAAATGTGGAGAAGGAGTCAGACAAATTTAACCATGCTCTCCTAAATTATAGGGGATTAACTATCCCATTCCCTGCCTCATAGAAATAACTATTACTTTTTTGGGATCTGAAATCCAGACCCACGAACTCTTATAAATACCTCAATTCTAAGGGTGAGAAGGGGACAACCTCATATTTACATATATACTACATACACAGAGCTTCTCACCTCCATACGCGAGCTAGACCTAAACCTCATAACTAAGGGTCGTCACGTATTGTACTTTTAACAAGTACACAAATCTTCATTATGTGCAACTTATAATTGTTTTTAAATCTATTAGACCCATTAGATGGTGGGTACACTTCTAGTATTTCAAATCAATCATTAATTGCAGTGGTTCTATCATTTTCAACGTCACCAAAGATTACTCATGTTGTGAATCAAATGTCTTTAAAAAAAGTATAGAACAGTTTCTTTATGATCAAGAAACACACAAGAGTTAGGGTTAACAAAGAAAGTAAGGTAAAACAACAAGGAACAATAATGTTTGGTTATAAACAATTATTCTTTCCTTTCTCTTTGAACAAGATTACAAGTATACAAGAATAACAAAATAACCTCTCTCTCTTGATACTAGAATTTTATCTTCCTATTTTTCCTTATGCCAAGATTGAGAAGCTAGCATCCTATTTATAAGAAAAATAGCACACGAACATAATGGACTTTTTTAACAATTACCCATTATAAGCTAACTTAGGGTACAAGCTAACTTAAACACTTGGCTTACAAACAAGGCTCAATCCAATATGCTAACAACCTAGCAATATTGACTAATGCATGTTAGAACAAACTTCGACTACAACACGCGTTATCTTTGACAGCAGCATGCGAACAGACTTCGACCTCATGCTTAATTCCTGTCAAACCAGAAGCTACCCTTCGACCATACTAGAGTTTAATCCAACATCTCACAAATCTCCACCTTGGATCTAACTCTATAACATCAAGAAACTAATTTTCTTCATGCAACTTTATCAACTGCATACAATGAAAAAACCTGCAATTAGGCAACGTCTTGGTGATCATATCAGCAGCATGTGAACAGACTTCGATTGCTGCTTTACTATCTTCACCCAAGGCTCCACCATAAATTAGGACTATATTCAGAGACCCATTTATGTACCTTAGAATCCACTTCAATGTTTTCCAGTGAGCCTTTCCAGGATTCGCCATGTACCTGCTTACAAGACCTACTGCATATGCTATGTCGGGTCTAGTACAGACCATAAAATACATCAAAGAACCCACTATATTAGCATATAGAATACTATTCATATAAGTTCTTTCAACATCAGTGTTAGGACACTGATCTATACTCAGCTTGAATTGAGGGTTTATCGGAGTCACAACAGGCTTTGAATTCGACATACCAAACTTTTCGAGAACCTTTCGTAGGTATGCCTCTTGAGATAAGCATAATTTCTACTGCTTTCTATCTCTTCGGATGTCAATCTGAAGAATCCTGGACGCAGCTCCCAGATCCTTCATGTCGAACTACTTATTGAGTTCAGCCTTCACCCTCATTACCTATTCGACATTGTTGCTTGCTATTAGAATATCATCCGCATAGAGCAACAAAATAACAAATGAATTACCTGGTCAAAATCTGAAGTAAACACAATGGTCGAACTGACTTCTGATGAAACTTATGTGTGCCATGAACTCGTCGAATCTCTTATTCCACTGTCGAGGAGATTGTTTCAGTCCATATAAAGATCTATTCAGTTTGCACACATAATCTTCCTTCCCCCTTTCGACATACCCTTCAGGTTGCCTCATCAGGATTGTTTCATCTAAGTCACCATACAAGAACGCAGTCTTCACATCCATCTGTTCCAGTTCAAGATCAAACTGTGCCACTGTGGCAAGCAACATTCGAATGGATCTGTGCTTCAGAACAGGAGAGAACACATCATTAAAGTCGATACCTTATTTCTGAGTGAACACCCTAGCAACCAATTTTGCCTTGTATCTCTTTGACGCCACTCCTTTGATTCCTTCCTTAACTTTGAAAATCCATTTACAGCTGGGTAACCTGGCTCCAACAGGTTTCTTGATCAGTTCCCAGGTATTGTTATCATGAAGAGATTTCATCTCATCATCCATGGCCTTCAGCCATTCAGTCTTCTTTCGACTCCTCATAACTTCCTTATAGACTCTAGGTTCTTCGTCTATAACCTCACTTGCAGAGATTAATGCATAAGCTATAAGATCTGCATACCCAAGTCTCTGAGATGGCTTGATGAATCTCCTCGACCTGTCTCTTGCTAGCGGGTAGTCATTATCAGTCTCCTCATCTTAGACAACATCTTTTGCGTCTTCTTTGACTTCATCTGGGGTACGCAATTCAGCATCAACATGCTCCACCTCAACAGGAATTTCTCCCTGTTCCAGCTCTTCGTCAGCATTATCAATTTTTTTGAAAGTCATATATGCTTCATTAAAAATTACATCTCGACTGGTGATACACCTCCTATGACCTGGATCTAGGCACCCTAGCCTATAAGCTTTGACTCCTTTAGAGTATCTCATGAACATGCATTTCAGAGCTCTAGGTTCGACCTTATCTTGCCTAATATGAGCATAAGCCACGCAACCAAATACTCTCAGTTTGTCGAGACTAGGTGGATGTCCCGGCCAAACTTCTTCAGGTGTCTTCATTCCCAAGGCAGTCGAGGGACATCTATTTATCAGGTAAGTTGTTATCGAAACAGCTTCCGCCTAGAACACCTTCTTCAATTCAGCACTAACCAACATGCATCTAACCCTTTCAAGGATAGTTCGATTGAATCTCTCAGCTAAGCCATTTTGTTGAGGAGTACCTTCTACAATCTTATTCCTTGCAATCCCAGACTCAACACGGTAACTATAACGCTTTGTTGCAGAATTCAAGGCCATTGTCGGTTCTCAACCTCTTAACCTTTCTGCTAATTTGAGTTTCGACCAAAATCTTCCAAATTTTGAAATTCTCAAAAGTTTCATCATTCGTCTTCTGAATGAATACCCATAGCTTTCTGTAATAGTCATCGATGGATAGAAAATACCTTGCACCTGAGTGTGAAGGATTCCTTGTAGGCCCCTAAAGATCAACATGAATGTAATCCAGGGATCCATGTGTTTTTTGCTTGCCTTTGTTAAACTTCGCCCTACAGGATTTACCAAATACACAAGATTCACAAAACTCCAAATTTTCGACTTTGTCACCTCCTAGCAGGTTCTGCTTCCCCAATTCGACCAGACCTCTTTCGCTGACATGGCCCAATCTCATGTGCCATAATTTTGTCTTCGACACAAGTTTCATGGATGCAACATTTGTCAAACCACTTACAGCCTCAGCCTCAAGGGTATACAAGCCTTGTTTCTTCACGCCTATTAAGACTTCCTTCGACCCCTTCATGACTCTTAGGATACTTTTCTCTCCATGAAAAACGTATCCCTTTCTGTCTAATTCACCAAGAGAAATCAAATTTCTCTTCAAGTCAGATACATACCTGACTTCAGTAAATAACCTTATTGACTCATCATGGAGCTTGAATCTCACAGATCCAATACCTATAATTTTGCAAGATTTGTTGTTTCCCAACATCACAGATCCACCATCTTGATCACATAGCTCCTCGAACAATTCTCTGTTTGGAGTCACGTGTCAAGTGCAACCTGAATCCATAATCCACTCTTTTCTCGAGTTGCCACTTGAAACCACAAGAACATCAGATGAGTCGAAGTCATCTTGAACAATGGTTGCATTGTCATTACCTCCATGATCTTTCATACGTTCAAGGCACACCTTTCTTGTATGACCCTCCTTCTTACAGTGATAACATCGAATACCAGATTTTTTGCCATTATAAGATTTTTGTTGGCTTTTACCTTTCTTCTTGTCGAGCTTACCATCCTTTCGCACGAATTTTCCCTTAACGGTCAAACCTTCGCCCACCGTCGAAGGTTTATGCTCCTTTCGTTTGTTCAAGTCCTTAGAATACACGACTGATTGAACCTCTTCAAAGGTCAGAGACTCCCTTCCATACAAGAGAGTTTCTTTGAAGCGGGCATGTGTTTTGGGCAAAGCACACAGCAGCAACAATGCTTGATCTTCATTATCGATCTTCACATCAATATTTTCAAGATCAAGAATCAGCTTGTTGAACACATCCAACTGCTCAGCCAACACTTTGTCTTCACTCATCTTGAATGAATACAAAGCTTGCTTAAAGTAGAGTCGATTCACCAGAGATTTGGTCACGTACAAAATTTTAAGTTTCACCCATAATCCCGATGTTGTAGTCTCCTTTGATGCCTGTCGAAAAACCTTATCACCAAGGCTCAACAATATTGCGTTGTGGGCTTTCTCGATCATGCCCATCTTTTCTTTTGTCGTTAACGCAGTGTCTATGGATGCCTTACCCTTCAACGCTTCCAAACAATCCTGCTGAACCAGTAGGGCTTTCATCTTCAAGTGCCACAGACCAAAGTCGTTCACTCTGGTGAACTTTTCGATCTCATACTTTATTGAAGGCATCTTCTCCACGCTCATCGCACCAATTTGTTGTGAATCGGATGTCTTTAAACAAAGTATAAAATAGTTTCTTTATGATCAAGAAACACACAAGGGTTAGGGTTAACAAAGAAAGTAAGGTAAAACAACAAGGAACAACAAGGATTAGTTATAAACAGTTATTCTTTCCTTTCTCTTTGAACAAGATTACAAGTATACAAGAATAACAAAATAACCTCTCTCTCTTGATACTAGGATTTTATCTTCTTATTTTTCCTTATGCCAAGATTGAGAAACTAGCATCCTATTTATAAGAAAAATAACACACTAACCTAATGGGCTTTTTAACAATTATCCATTACAAGCTAACTTAGGGTACAAGTTAACTTAAACACTTGGGCTTACAAGGAAGGTCCAATCTAATATGCTAACAACCTAGCAATATTAACTAATGCATGTTAGAACAAACTTCGACTACAACACACATTATCTTCGACAGTAGCATGCGAACAGACTTCGACCTCATACTTAATTCATGTCGAACCAGAAGTTACCATTCGACCATATTAGAGTTTGATCCAACATCTCACAACTCATTTATCATCAATTTCACTACTATAAACACTTCATGCTACCTCTATTTCTTGCTTATTATTACTTTTATTTGAATCAAGTCCCTAGGGTTCAACTACTTTCACACAAATATCATTTTCACTGTGCATACCATATATATTTTCATCAACTTTGTTTTTCAGGACATGTACAACAATATCAAAAGTATGATCATCCATAGTCACTTGCACAAATATATCACCAATCAAATCAATTTACCTTCAAATCCTAAAACATGTTTCCTCATTACCCCAACCATTGATGATCGTGACTACTTTAAAAATAACCAATTTCTCATTATCTAGTCCAACAACAATATTTGAACCCCACCTTTGTAAAGTTGGGTTTCATCCCTTACAAACTCACCACCTGATGAAAAAAATTAAGGATATTTACTTTTCTAAAAAGAAAAAAACAATTTAAAGTTTGGGTCATATATGTCTCATAATATCCTCATCTTTTACTCCATACATAAATATACAAAACAAACCACAATAAACTAACCGCACAAACAAACCACATTAAACAAAAAATACATGAAAGGAAAATGATAAAGGGATGCATATAGACCACAACCAATATCGAAAAACGATAAAGGAGATCAAAACATACATTCACCTTCAGAGTTGCTAAAATAAACATTGAAGGAAGACTAATTTGAACATGACCCCATACTTTTCCTTTGTTTTGGTTCATAACTCTCTTTACAATGTCGTTACTTGAAGAGTGAAAGTGAAATCTCAAATATCTTAAAGTTTTAATTTTGATTTTACAAAACAAGTTTTAAAAATATTACATGTGCAAAAAAAAAAATCAAAAACTTAAAAAATATAAACACAACATATTAGATAATCAAATTCTCTCAATCAGATGTCATGAGAATGTTAAACAAAAGAATCTTATGCAACAAATATAAAATCTCAAAAAGAAGTTACACGAATTAGAACACACCAATATCGCAAAGGATCAAAACACCTTTAACCATAACTTTTAATAATATCTCTAGTTGTTTATTATTTTATTTTACTTATTTCTCTTTAAAATAAATCAAAGATTTTTTATTTCAATAAAAAAAAAAGATATAGTCATGATAACCATATTTTACCATATTTTTATTAATTGTTTGATGTGCACATCGATAATGGAGCGCAAATAATTGTTAAACGTAATGAACAGTCAAGGGAGGTAATCATGTTCATATGCAGTATCTAAAAGTGGATGCCCACCTGTGCGTTGGTAAATGGAGTTGTTTTTGCTAGATTGAAGATATAAATTTGACCGATCTTAATGAACCTTTAATTAGCCTGAACAAATAAATTAGTAAAGTATTTTTCTTGTTTATTTTTTGTTATGTTAATTTCTAGTTCAATTCAAAATAAAAAAATTATAATTAAAAAACAGTACACGATAGATCTTATCCTATCAAATTGCTTCATCACACCTCAAAATGAGATAAGATAAAATGTTTTATTTATGAAAAATTACTTACTTTTTAGATATATTGAATAATCACTATCACTGTATTTGAATTATATATAAACCAAATAAATTAATTATTCAATATATTTAAAAAGTAAAATGTCTCTTATAAATTAGACAAAAAAAATCATTATATACTTTTTCCGACACTTTTATATAATTCATGTATTTAGTTTACACAGTGAATTTGAAAATTGAATTATTATAATAAAGGTTATTAGTTCTATTATAATAAGGATAAGAAAATACTTTTTTTTTATCTTGACCACCCGTTACTCTATCTAAAATAAAATGTAAATAAAAAATATAAAAATGTTAAACAAATTTAATATTATAAAGATTAAATTATATTTTTATCTTTTATTTTATCTAATTATGAAATTATTTTTTCTATTTTAAAATTGAATAATTTTGATCTTTTTTACACTAGATGAAGTGCCAGTTTTTTAAATTATATTATTTATTTATTTATGATATTTTACAAAATACTTTTATACATGATTTGTCAAATTTCACAAATGGCACATTATTTAAAAATGAATAAATTAACAATTTTAAGTAAAAAACATGAAATAAATACTAACTATTTAATTTGAAAATAGAGAATTAATTTTGGTAAATAGACAAAAGTTATAATTAAATTATTATAAATTTAAATTTGAATCAAATTCATTTAATTTTTTAAATTTTGTTTTGTATTAGAATGCATAAAATAAGAATATTATTAATAATTAAAATGATATTAAAAACAAATAAAAATAAAATTTAAAATGGAAATTTAAAGTTAATTTCTCTTGTGTTACTATGAAATTTCCTAATTCCTTACATCCATCATCCATGTCAGCATTCACACTCTCTGTCTGTACTACATAAATTTTTATAAATTAAATTATTAGTACATTAAACAATTATTGTATTGTATGATATGCTGATAGCACACCAAAGCATACATTTCTTCTCGCATTGTTATATCTTCCACATTTTTCGTTTCGCTTTCTCTCTCTCCCCTTTCTTTCTCTCTCTAGCTCAAGGAGCAACGGCGGCACCTCACCCCAATCCTTCTACTCCGGGGAGGAGCTGAATCGCATCAACCAACTCTGATCCGAAGGTTTCATTTCAATTTCGGTAACCAATAAAATCCCTAATCTCTCTCATCTTTTCAATTGCTTCTTCGCCCTTCTTCACCCGAGCCCTAATTTTGTATGAATTTTTTCCCCTTGACACGGATCGGAGTTTCTTCATGTTCTGTGATGTAATTAGTTGCTGGGAATGAATCTGAACTCTTTCTTATGCTCCAAATGGGGGTTTTCTATGCTTTTTAGTTTTATACCTAATTTTGCTGTTTTGAGTTTCTTTGTTATTATGATTTTGTTTAAGCTTGTATATACTTGAAGTGGAAGGTTTTGTTGCTGTTTATTCTGCTGATGAACTGTTTATGAAATGGATTGTTCTGCTTCTGCTGGGTTCATTTGAAAGATCGAATTTTGAACTTTGTTAGATATGGACACCAGATTATGTGTACTGTTGATTAAGCTCATTTCGTGATTTGTTTTGTTTTTGGTGAATTTTGAAGATGAAATATCCCTTTAATTGCCTGTTTTGACTAAGTCTGATATGTATCGTTGAAGAGTAATTTGCAATTCAGGTTGAATATAGAGTTGATTTTTTGAAGTTACTTTATATTAGTTGTCAACACTTTGTACTAGTGCTGATATATCACATTTTCTGCAACACGCCGACTTTACATATTGCATAGTGGGGCTGAATTATATTAACCAATGTAGTAAGTTATCCTTTTATAAACTTCTGCATTTAGCCTTGCTGACGAATGCTATGAAACTGTTCATTATTCTTCAAAATAAAAGCTTGAGCTTTTTTTGGAGTATTGCTTATTCATATATATCTTGAAGGTTTTCTATGCTAAGCTAGATGTTTTTCAGAAACTAACCCCTCATGGAGTTATCTTAAATGGTTACTGTTCCTGTAGTTTTTAGATACTAACCCCTCATGGTGTTATATTAAATGATCACTGTTCCTATAGTTTTCAAAATGAAATTTGTTAAATGATTTTTCATGTTGAGTGATCATGGCTAATGTAAAACTTTGTTGAATCTTCATGACATGTTAATTATTAAATGTTCTGCATTTGGATGTCTTATTAGAGGGGTTTTTATTTTGGCATTGATGTTTGATGCGTGAAACATCACTTTTAAAGAAAAATAGTTGATGCCAAATTCAGTTTTGCTCAATTTTTGATGTTGGTGCTACCTGTACGCAGCTTCTAGGTCACTCAATTCACTTTAGAACATTTAAAATGCCTAAGGAGAGAAAAGAAAGGTCCTTGTCACAAGATTGTAGTAGAACATCACCTTATCCAAGCAGCTCAAGTCGTGTTAGAAGATCTACATCTAAAACTCCTTTAGAGTCCGAAGAAAATATAAAAGAATGGGAAGAAGCTAGGTGTCCAGTCTGCATGGAGCACCCTCACAATGCAGTTCTCCTCATATGTTCATCCCACGAGAAGGGATGCCGCCCATACATGTGCAACACTAGCTATCGCCACTCAAACTGTCTGGATCAGTTCTGCAAGTCATTTGCAGAGCCCTCGCCACCAACCATTCCTCTGGTAGAAAGTGAAATTTCAAACTCTGACTCACCTCAAGATCAACCTCAAGACAGCACTGAAGCTCATATTGTTGATGTACAAGAAGAAACCAGCGAGGGATTTGTTACAATGCAATCCTTGTCCTGTGAAGACGAGACAAAATCAAAGCTAGTATGCCCTTTGTGTAGAGGACAAATAAAAGAGTGGAAGGTAATGGATGGGGCTCGTCATTTCATGAATGAAAAATCCAGGAGTTGTTCTTGCGAGAGTTGCAACTTTACTGGTACATATACAGATCTCAGAAAGCATGCAAGAGTTGATCATCCTCTTGAGCGCCCATCTGCGGTAGACCCAGAGCGTCAGCGTAACTGGAGAAGGTTGGAGCGGCAGAGGGATCTTGGTGACCTGCTTAGCACACTTCAAAATTCCTTTGGGGAAAACAGGGTTGATGATGGCCTCGGGCTCGCTCCCATAGATGATGGTGGTTTGCTAGCTGTATTCTTCCTCATTCTTCAACCTTCATCTGTATCTAGAGGTACAACAGGAACTAGACTTCAAATGAGGATTAGGAGACCTTCGAGACTGTGGGGGGAAAATTACGAGGCAGAATCTGGATCTGCTACTAGAGATAGAGATGATACAACAAATGAGTCTTCCGATGGAGGCTCAGATAATAGGAGGCGCCGTGTTAGAAGACGGGTTCAAACACCTGACAGACAACCATAACTTGGAAAACCAGATATGTCAATTTGAATTGTTGATGATGTTCCCAAGTGGGTGTTCTCTCTACTCCCTCTACTTTGATGCCATTTCAGATTGTGAAGAATAGTTGTTTGTCATTGAATACTTGTCTGTGCTATTATGCAGGTAATAGGTGGAAGGGCAAGAGAGACAGAGAGTGAGGGGAGTTTCCGGCTTGGATATTCAAATCTGCTCTAGCAAGTGTTGAACAGTTATTGCTGATTGTCAAAATGAGAAGGGTGTTATTCGATGAGCATCCCATATTCTGTTTATCTAACATTTTTAGCATTCCTGCATCTTTGGTGCCATATCTCTAGAACAATTGAGTTTGAAATAAATTTACTGTCGTGTTTTTTTTCTCTCTACAATCTATATGCGAGGCAACATTGAAAGAAAATGTTGTGTGAGGTGTGAAGTATTGACCTGCCTTGTTACTATAGTGTTTAGCTTGAAAATTATTTTTTTGTAGTAATTTTAAGGATTTCTTTGAATACTTTTTAACTTTAAATAGAAAGAAAACGACGCAGAAGGAAGTTCAATATTATTGTTAGAATAATTTACATTCTCTTTAAAATTCACCTTCTCTGAGTTTTGTTTTGTTTTTGGAAATAGAACAGAATAAACACATTAGTTAAAGCTGAGTTTCTGTCCAAAAAAAAAGTTCAATATGAGAATGGTCTGTTTCATTAACTAGCCGGAGTATTTGAAAAGCCTGTCAAGTCAAACATGCATTTGGGGGGAAAAAGAAAATGTGAGGAAAAAATACAGGTTAAAAATTGTAATTCAAACCTTGAAAGATAATTTGGAGTTTGACATTTTATAATTAGCGAATGACACTATTATTTTGGGCTAATCTTCTTGGGGAAGTTTTACCCCATATCCCTACACTTATACTCACACCCCTACATTAAAAATTATTGGACCAAAATACCCTTGTTTAAACATCTATAATTTTGAAAATTTTTCATTTTTCCTTCATTCCCAAATACAAAGACATCCGGAAGCTCTTTTTCTTTTAACAAACCGGAAGACTTCAACCAAGACATCCGGAAGCTATTTTTGATCAAATACATACCGGAACTCTACCAGTAAGTCATCCGGTTTGTAATTTTTTTTTCATCTTCACCGGAAGACTTATCGAATGTCTTCCGGTTTGTAAACTTGTTGATTTTGTCTTCCGGAACTCTTTCCTAAAGACTTCCGGTACACGCGAATTGGATTTTCTTCATCGGAACTTTTTTTAAAAGACATCTGGTATAGACCAAAAACTATTTTCTTCACCGGAACACTTTCCTGAAGACTTCCGGTGTATTGTTTTTTTTTAAAATGTTTTCTTCTACTTATTTATTTTTTTTCTACTTATTTAATTTTTTTTCTACTTATTTAATTTTTTTTCTACTTATTTTTTTTTTATTTTTTTAATTTTTAATTATATTTATTTTTTTTTTCCAGTGGTGCGCACACGAGGCAGAGATGGTAGGATCCCTCATGGAGTAGGACGGGGTGAGTCATCGAGAATGGCTGAAGAAGAACATTTTGATGCATCTGCATCAACATCAGCATCCGAGCCAGTTGGATATCCAGGAGGACCGTCTGATACATATCTGTTAGTTAAATACGAACAGCATATTGCAAACCGTATATGGTTCGGTCAGGTAAGAAAACGAAAATTATTTAATATTCAATAGAATTCAAATTTTTAATTGTTTTAATTGTTTTCAGGAGAGAGGGTCGAAGAAAGAGTTAAAGGTAGCGGGGCATGGATTGAAGTTGATGTAGAGGGTTCCACTACAGCTACCCAGAGAGATGGAGGGCTGGATATCTAGGTCTGGTCTAGCTTCACTCCAGAGAACTAGTTTAACAAAGATAGACACAAACCTAGTTTTCGCATTTGCAGAGAGATGGCATCTAGAGACATCTTCATTTCACATGCCGTTTGGTGAGATGACGATTACTCTAGATGACGTTTCTTGTCTGCTTCACTTGCCCATCAGGGGAGTCTTCTAGAGTCCTCAAGATATTAGTGAAGCGCTTGCTGTTGAGTGGGCTGTTCAATATTTAGGAGTGTCACGGAGAGTAGTACAACAACAAATCCGTGAATGCAGGGGTTCCTACTATAAGCTGGAGTGGTTATATGATCTGTCCGTAGAGCACAGAGCTGTATCTAGATGGGATTATGCCACTAGAGCTTATTTGCTGATGTTAGTGGGTTCCACTATTTTCGCGGACAAGTCGTTTACTCTTGTCGAGGCACGATACCTGTCACTGTTTATAGACTTGGATGGCTTACCAGGATACAGTTGGGGAGCAGCTGCATTGGTTACTCTTTACAGATATCTCGGAGATGCTTCTATGTTCAGCTGTAAGCAGCTTGGTGGTTATCCGACTCTCCTACAGGTATTTATTTTAATGTAGTATATTTTATTTATCTAGTTTATTATGTTATAATTAATTATTTTAAATTTAGTAACCATATTAATTTTGTAACAGTGTTGGATTCATGAGTATTTTCCAACGCTTGGAAAAAAAAGGAGAGAACTGAATGCCAGCTAATAATGTGGGTCTCCCTCGAGCGATGAGATGATCCTATAGGCAAGGTTCGTTGAAGGTAGATGACTTGCGGCCTATTTTGGACGAGCTGACACCTGCTGACGTCATATGGCGCCCATTCGAGAATCATAGAGTATGGTGTCAGTTTGATGAGCTATGTCTATATAGGGGGTATATGAGGTAGGGTGACACTGTTGTTCCATATTTGCCTGACAGATGTATGCGTCAGTTTGGATACCGGCAGTATATTCCACATCCACCTCTAGATCATACGATGGCTGGTGATATTGATGTTGACTGGATTAGTTACCATCAGAGCGTTCAGAATGTGATTCGTCCGACAGCACCGACCACCACCCCATATGAGACAGATGATGGATATCTTGAGTGATATTATCGTGTCTCGCATCCTCGTCTGGTACCGCCATCCTATCATGATGCGCCAGTAGAGATGCCAACAAAGATGCCAGTTCCTGTATATGAAGAAGGACCATCTGATCCTAGCTGGGCTCGAGTGTCTTCGTTGATTCATCGGTATCTTCAGCAGGCTGGTGCTGAAGATGATGACCCACAGTTTGCAGATTTGTTCGAAGCTTTATCTATTTCTCGATCACAGTGACTTGTATTTATATTTATAATTATATGTTAACTTTTAGACTCATTTGACCTAATTGTTTTATGTTTATGTGTTAACTTTTAGACTCATTTGATCTAGTTGGTTTATGTGTATGTTTTGAATGATTCACAATTCATGTTTTGAAATTAAAAATGAGTAATATAACTCATTATTCATGTTTTGAAATTAAAAACGAGTAACATAAGTCATTATTCATGTTTTGAAATTAAAAACGAGTAACATAATTTATAATGTATAATGCGTTGGTAATATAGGCGTAAGTTGTTGTCAATGTTGTAGACGTCCTGCAAATCCTAGCATCCAAGATGTTGCTGCTGGAGAACGAAACTTCTTCCAATCTACTGTCACTGGTGGCAATGGAAACCCTTCTTTCATGTTTACCTAAATAAAAAAATAATCAAAATAGTAAGTAAAAATAACGAAAAAAACTTAAGATTAATCGCATTATCTAAAAACAACTAAGTACCTGAACCCAATGATTTCTGTTTACAAAACCAATGCAGTAAATTGCTACATTCGGTGAAAATGAAGTTGTCATAGGGAAGAAAGTCCAGCATTCAATTCCTAAACAGACAAGTACAACATTATAACGATTCGTTATCACGTAACCCATATCTGGTAGAGTTAACCATTTATGTGGTGGTTGAGGACCGACTTCCTCTATCATCAAAGATTCTCTCACCACTGCTAACTGATCAGTGAATAAATTGGCATACAAACTTGATCTTTCATTATGTATTATTTCCAAACCCAAGTCTCAACGAACCATTGCCCAACCATCTTCACCAAATCCATGCAATGAAGCAATGACTCTAAAACCACAATTACCATCTGATACAACATTAACTACATCATCAATATAGGATCGAATGTGATTAGGAAACTGAAGGATGAACTGCTTAGATGACTGTGAAGATTGTGATAATTTGATCTTCTTCGAAGCTTGTGATGGTTGAGATTTCTTTTGTGAAGACTGTGATAATTTAGTCTTCTTCGAAGTTTGTGATGGTTGAGATTGAGATGCTTGATCAACATATTCGTGATACGAAGGGTCTCTATAAACATCATATCCTACTAGTTTTTTGTCTTTTCTCTTGACTCCCCCTTTAGTTTTTATTTTCTCAGGTGGTGGACACATAGAAGTCATTGTTGGGAAGGCAAGTTCAAAAACCCTACTTTTTAATTCCCTTTTTCCAACAACATCCAGTGACTTAAACCTTTTCCATAACTCATCTATTGCACTACTCATATCCACCTCCGATCCATCGTCTATGTCTTCGTCCAAATTAACTTCCATACTTAGTTTTCTCCAATGAACATGTACAACCTCTATTGGTATCGGTATACCATCAATTCTATATCCTGTCAACTCACAAGCACAAGGTAATCCGTAGGTTGTTCTAAGAGTACAACGACACTTTTCCTTGTTAGTTCCAACACAATCAACTCGTTTTAACTCTTCAGCAATGCGTCTCAATGCATCTCGAGACACTGAACCACGTAAATTATTGTAAAATGGACTTACGTGGGCGTGCTCAACTTCATAAAAACTCTTTTGAAAAGAAGCTCTAATATTACCCAATTGTAACTTTAAGTTGTCATTCATAGCCTCCCAACATTTGACCATGTCACCAATATTGTTCCCCAACATTTGCTTTAACTTCCAATGAGCAGACTCGACCCTAAAATTAATACATATTAAATATATTTTAAAAAAAATAAAAAAAATACAATTTAGAAATACTAAAAACAAATACATACCGATTAGTCGTGGTGTTACCAAAATGTAGCAATCGATTAATCCATGCTTCAACAAATCTTTGTCTATGTGGTGTCAACCATGTGTCCTTCACATAATCAATAAATTCATTACAATCAACACACGTCTGCTCAAGTTGGTTCAACGTTTGATCATACTCAACCTCATCACTAGCCCATACAACCTCCGTCCATAATTCATCAATTTTCTTTTGCATGTCACTAGCCACATATTGTTTCCGTTTTGCACCAACATTCTTGTTAATATGATATCGACATAGCATATTGATCGACCTTGGAAACACAATTTTAATGGCTTTCATCAAAGCAAGATCTCTATCTGTCAAAATCACTTATGGACACAACTCTTTTTTCACAAACAATTGTTTAAGCTTATCTAGCACCCAACAAAAATTCTCAGTTTGCTCAGACTCAATATAGGCAAATGCGACAGCAAAAGTCAACTCGATTGATGTCATTCCAACAATTTCAAACAGAGGTTGCCTATATTTGTTTGTCTTGTAAGTGTTGTCCATAACTAGCACAGTAGGAAAAATATTCAACAACTTAACTGAATCTGGATGAGCCCAAAAGATATCTCTAATAACTTCAGAGTCATCTCTTTTTCTACTCCAATAAACATAACCTGCTTCGTCAATAAGCTTAAACAAATGTTGTATCTCACTTCTAGAACCTCTTATATTTTTTACTATCGTACTCTTCTGTTTGTATATTTGCGTGATCCGAGTGACATTATCTTGCTCTTGCTCTTGCAATGAAAGCAGTATATGTCTAGGTGGAACCTTTCTCTTTGTCAAATCAATAACATGTTGCTTCTGATCCGCTGTCAACCTACCGACAAATGCGTGACCTTCTAATCTATAAGGTAAATCATGGTTATGAACTCCACATTTTACATCAATTTTCCATCCAGATCCATCAGTCGCTGGAATTGATTTGATTCTAAATGGACATTCACATTTTTTCGTCGCACTCTGAGTTCCACTAACAATATCTCTGTGTTTTCCTCCTTTATCACATCCAAATATTAATTTGTTACTTCTTCCTCTCTTACCTGTTTTAATATCTGAACGAGTGATGATAACCGTAACTTTATTTCGGATTCCGATCTGTTTAATCCATCTAATTACCTCTTCTCGTGTATTAAATTTTTGAGTAGTTGAAAAAACATCAGACGTATCTACCCATATTTGATCTTTATCGCATATTTGTAAAGGAACTTCTGAAATTACATACATACGTAAAAAAAAAATTTTAAAAAAAATTCAAAAAAAAATTCAAAAAAAAAAGGCCAATACATACCGGAACACTTATAGAAAGAGTTCCGGTAGCCAAACTACATACCGGAAGACTTACAACAAGTGTTCCGGTAGTCAAAAAACAAACCGGAAGACTTGTTACAGGAGTTCCGGTAGTCAAAATTTCAAACCGGAAGACTTGTTCCAAGTGTTCCGGTGATCACACGAAAATCTCAATACCGGATGTCTTTATTAAAGTGTTCCGGTATGAAAAAATATGCGTACCCATTGCGATTCTCAGAGTGTTCCGGTTGATTGGGGGTCTATTCCTTAAAGTCTAAAAATTATTAAAAAATGAAAATAAAAATAATAAAATATTAAAATATATGAGGATAAAATGGGTATTTTTTTAAAAATGTAGGGGTATGGGTACAAGTGCAGGGGTGTTGCGGTGGAAATAGGATTACAAACTATTAATGAGTTTGAATCGCAATTCAATTCACAACCGCTCTTTGATTTATCCGAAGGAAAAGGTCAAAAGAGGGAAAAACCTATTTTGCATCGTAAACACAATGCGGGGAAAGATCTAGGGTTCGGGGGTTGGTTAAATTTAGGGAAGGTATTAGCACCCTAAACTTCTGTAGTACTCTACAGGAACCTTTTGTTCAGATGTTTACTATTTGCTTTATTATTTGCTTAAGGTATATGTACAAAGGATTAAAAGTGAGAAAAGAGACCTAAGGGGTTAATTCTAAGTTTACTCGGCAAGACATCGCGTCTTGTGCCTACGTATCCTTACGGGAATGGAATCAGAGTAATCGTAGTTCCCCTCAAAAGGGAGGTTAGAGACTTCTCGACTGTGGTCAAGGTCTCACGGGGAATAAACGCATCTTAAGGACACGCTTACGTGGAGTGTAGAAACTCCAAATCTATACGTTGAATTGTTAAGTTGTAATTAGGGTTAGGTTAGGGATTCCGCGGCGGGAAACCCTAAAATGAGTGCGGCGACTCTTTGACCTAAAGCTAGGGGTAGTTTTGTAATTTTGTCCACGGCGAGGCATTTGTGAAAATTAGGGTTTGTAGTTTGTAGTTTTGAAATTGAGTGTGTGAAATTTTACAGACTATTGGCGCGGCGGCCAAACAGTTAGACCTAACCTTCGGATGTGTGCAATGTGACAGAAATAATGGTAAACGCGTGAGATAATTGAATCATGCAAACAGAGAGATAATGCCATAATTTAAACCATGCAAGCAGAAATTTAAAGGCAGAATTTAAAGAGCGATTGTTAAGTTCGCGAGGTTACATGATAGGAGCAGATACAATATGATAATGAAAAATTTAATCAATGATAAACGAATTTAAAACAATCAGTTGAGCAACAAAAAACAAGAGGATGTTAGTAGGGTTAGGCATAAATACAGTGGATAATGAGATAGTGCAGAAAAAGATGTAAATTTAGAGTTTTTATTGTTTTGAAAAAAAGATTTTAATTTAATTTATAAAAGAAAGAACAATGTTAGTTTTTTAAAAAATACTTTAATTTTAACCTTAAAAAAGGTTTCAATTTGTATTAAGGAAAAAGTTTTAATTTTTATTTTAAAAAAGAAACTTTAAGTTATTTATTTTAAAAATAAAAAAGGTCTTTATTTATTATTATAAAAAAAAAGAAAAAAGTTTAATTTAATTAAAAGCTTTATTTTATTTTATTTTTAAATAAATAACCTAATAAGATTTAAAAATAATAAAATTAAAATATAATAAGAAAAATTGTAAAAATAAAAAAGTAAATAAAGAGGAATTGGGCCGGTGATCAACCCGGACCCAACCCCAATCGTGGCAATCAGAAATATTGAGATTTAGGGTTTGAGACCCCCAATCTCCTTTCGAACGACGCCGATCCACTCTCTTCATCTCCTTTGCTTCGTTTTGCTGCGATCTGGTTCCCTAAAAACCTGAAAACACACAAACTTAAACCGTCAAATGTGAAAGGCGATGCACTCGTCGCTTACGTTTTGAACGATGATGATTTTACGGTGAGTCTCTGAGGTTTCAATGGTCGGTGATGACTCCTTGTCTGAGGCCAGACGGTGATCACCTTTGATTACCCGCCGTCGGTGAAGGCAATCGCGGTGATCACGGGAGCTTTGCGCGAGGGTTTCGTTGTTCCTCTTCTTCTCTTCAATCGCGCGGTCACTAGGGTTTGCGATCTTCGTTCCTCTTTCTTACGAACACGATGGCGAGGATATGGGTTCCTCTGAGTCTCGGCTGTTCTCCTTGTTTGCGCCGCCTAGGGTTTGTTCGCGATTGGTCCGTTAGGGTTTTTACCATGGTGAGATTGTTCCCTTCTTATACTCTTCCGATTTCATCTTTTTGGGCCTGGACTGATGATTTTTTTACGTTATTATTTGGCTGAGATTCTATTTGATTTTGTCTGGGATTTTTGGTGAGATTGGATTTCGTTTTTTCTGGTATATTTGATCTCATCTAATCTGAACTTTCCTTTTTCAGGATTCCCTATTTTCTGATATGGATCGGATTTTCATTTGATAACTGAACGACTTTGTTTTGATTTTCGTTTGGACATTGCTGATTTCGTTCCTTGATTGGATCGACTTGGGTTTCTCTGACATACTTTGGATTTTATTTTTCAGATGTGGAATGGGATCCCTTGTTCTCAGTGTGGATATCCAATTGCTGGGCCTTAACGAGTCGATACCTGTCTTGTGGATTCACTCGTATTCTGAACTGTCATGGTTTTTGTGAACTTGCTTCGTTCAGTTTGGCTATTGGCTGGAATTCACTTATTTTCCTCTTCTTTTCTTTTCAGGACATGTACTACGCTTTGGCTGAGTTAGACGCCGCCGAGAATGGTACGTGGCGATGATGACAGCTTGTCTGAGCCCGATGGAGCAAGATACTACGTCCTAGCTTCTGATCATATTGCTGCTTCTGATTGAATTGGTGATGATGATTGGCTATGATGTCGACGAACTGAGCCATGTATTTGTTTGTTTTATGGACCGAGTATGGTTTTGATAACTTGTTTTCGGTGACTTTGTTTGTTGGGGCGGTGATGTTCATAACTGAGCCCTTGTTTGGTGCTCTGTTTCTGATGTGCTTTGCACATTCGGGACCCAACCTAAACATGGTATTTCGCTGCGATTTCTTGAACTCATCTTTGTTCCTTTTCTGGTATGGTTTCGCTATAATCTGATTTTGAATATGCTGCTAAACCATGTTTGATGCTGTTGTGCGTCTTTGGAGCCTGCTGAATATTTTTCTGTCATGACAGATTTGTAGGACTTTTCTTATGTCTTCTTGCGCATAAATTTGCCTTCTGATGCATTGTTTTGGTTCTCTTTCTGCAGACGTTAGGCTTGATACCTTTTGTCCCTTGGCTCGAACTTTTTCGCAGCTTGGCCACACCATGATGCCTTTGACAGCACTATTGTTTGTGGTTATCCATTGATACTTGGAGTTCCTTTATGAGTTCATTTGGGGCAGCTTGGCTTTCGTTCTGCACCATTTTGCTGCGATTGGATGCAGCCTTGGCTTCATTTCACTCTTCTTGTTCTGTCTGAACTTAGTTTTTCATGAACTTGCCTAGAATTAATGCAGTTTGATGCGGTTTTGGCTTGTATTTCAATTCTCTTGTCCCGTTCGGGATTGCTGCAGTTTGATGCCTCTGGTATCTTATGAATCATTTTGAGTTTTGAATGCTGAAACTGATATTGATGTGTTTGTGGATTTTTCAGGTGTGGGAAGTTTTAAAACCAAGGAGGCTCAGACCTGCCGGCATCCGGGTCTGGGCCAGAACTTTGCCTATGCTGCCTTATTTTCGTATCAGTCTGGAAATCCAAATCGTGGCAAAACGAATCAGTCCCACCTCATTTATTTTTTCTATCTCTCGGATGTCCCATATGGATAAGAACACGTATTACCTTATCTGACGCCCACGGCGCGGATCGGTAACGGGGGTAGGACGCAGCTTCGGTTGTGCCACTCCCGGCACTCGATGACGACATTGTTCTGAGAGTGTCGAAAAACTCCTAACCTTTTTCTATATTGTTTGTTTTACTTTGATGTGCAGGTTAGTCGAGATTTGCGGCGAAGCTCAAGGGCCAACAGGAAGACACTTAGCATTTTTAGGACTTAGGATTTTTAGATTTAATGTAATTCCTTGTAACAGCAAAAAAATGTGAAACAATCTCCCTTTTGTATAATGCAATCTTTATGAAATAAAATTCCCAACACTTTGAATTTATTTATATTTTATTCTTAGTTAAAAGATATAAACAAATGTGAATAAATCCACAAGTATTTAAATTCATTAACATAGGCATAAAACATAAATATTCCCACGTGGTATTCTTATTGGTGCACTCGTCTCATTTGTAATCCCAATCTCATCATCCGATTAAAATGTTAACCAACCACTTCATAATCAAACACTTATGGGCACCGTAACCACAACATTTTCAGCATCAACAGTAATACTACTCGTAATTAAACTCCACTGACCAAATGCCAAGATCTTGATATGATCAGACCTGGTGATAGGTAAATGTATCAAACGCCTCAGAATTTCAATAACAGCCCGTTTTCAAGGAATTGGTAAAATTTGAGTGAAATGACAAAAATACCCCTGAGACCAAATCTGCAAAACAAACACCTCCATAACTTGTTAGTGGTTAGCAAATGTTCATATGAGATGATATGCGAAATGACTGACTAAATATAAGGGTAAAATTTGGGGTATTACAGTTGCCCCTATTTAAATAGCTACACCAGACGATTTTGAGTGACATAGATTCGAGGAATCGTGGTGGAGAGATTTAAATATAGATAACCGAAAATTTTGCCCTTATATGCGACGATATGCCATGCTGTGGACAAAACGGGAACAGCTTAATGCAGATGATGCCATGAACATGGTATGATGCGTATTAATGCGAAAATGCTGACGAACATGACGACACCGGGACAGACGCCACGGGGAGAACTCACTGGGGAAAATGACGCGCTGAGACACAGTACAACACTGGGGAAATCTAAAAAATGATAGTCAACTGGTGCGAATGACCAATTGTCACTTTTAGAAAAGGAACGAGATCCTCAAATGGAGATGGTACCTATGAGACGGCCTCCACTGGGGAATGTTTAATAATAAAACTGGACCTACACGGCTTGCAAGATCGATTACAGAACACTGGAGCATTGAGCAAAGAATAACATCCAAGCTTCTGTAAACTATCTCTCGTGACAGGATCAAACGGACTTTTCGGAAATCCGTATCAAATATACAGGGTAAAGACCGGCTGTATGCCAAAATAAATGGACTTTAACGGGAAATGCCCTGATAAGCTTTTCGAGGGAGAGCTGTCACTTATCGTTGGAAGGGACTTATGTGCCAAAATGGATAAGCACTCAAATAAAGAGGCTGCTGCTTATCTGATAAATAAATCTTCTCGCATTTAAGGTCGGCGCCTGGAATACGATTCTGATTCTTCTCTTACTAAAGGATAAATGAACTTCTTCATAACTTCAGAATCGTGCTCTCCTGAATATGATTCCGCTCAAACCTCCCCGTAACTCAAGATCGTGCTCTCCTGAATACGATTTGGTTCATACCCCAAGACGGCAGGTAAATGGAAGCCCAACTGCTCCATGGAGATGGCCATTTGCTGCGAGTCATAACGAGGATAGGATCGACTTCTTAGGTGAGAAGTGTCGTATGTTGATGCTGTAAGATGTAAAGTGTAAAGGGTTGTAACATGTAGGATTGTAAAGTGTTGTACTGATATATTTTCCAGGCGTGAACTGGCGTGTATCTGTAAAGGATTGTAGTTGATTTTCTTGAAAGATAGTGCAAAATAAATGCACGTCCGGGTACAGTGATAAACTTCTCAAGCGAGATAGTCGCGTATCTGTCATGGTATGGTGAAAACCTTTAGATGGTGCAAAATAAATGCACGTCCGGTTGGGATTGACGACCGACAAGACTGAGATTCAATCTAGGATCGAGCTAGAAAGAAGATTGGTTATCAAGACTCCATCGAGGGAATGAACCCGAAGGGTAGATATCTTATCCTGGCGAGGAAAGATAGCTGAAGTAACCGTCATCCACGAGGATCGAGCTCTGTGGGGAAACTGGAAACAAGTAAGTATTTTATGCTTAGGGCTGACAATCTACTTGAAGAGACCGGACGAACCCAGTTACTCGGCGGTAACAACCAATGATGGAGACACAATGAACCTGTGCACGTTAACGCGTATGTCAATGAATATGTTAATATGAATGTATGTTAATGTCTATGTATGCAAGATGTTATGAAATGAGTAAGTAATGAGTATGTAATGAATATGTAATGAATTATGTAATGAATATGTAATGAAATAGGCGTGTGATGCTTATGCCCTTGTGTATGCTGACGAAACAGACTAAAGACGGGACGAGAGATGAAATAAACATCTCGACGGAAACACCCTGCGTTCTCTACAACCAATACGTCAATCATGGGTAAGAAAGATCAATGGTAGAACCACATCTGGTTTTAAAGTTCTGAATTCTCTGGGGAGAAAGTAATCTGCTTGAGTGCACAGTATCATGTCTTCACCTGGGGAGAAGAAAACCTGAGGGACACTTTTGAGTTACCCAAGAAAAAGTTGTCAGCTTATAGTCTCTCTGGGGACTGTGTCAGAGCAATGGTTTGAAAGTGTTTCTGCAATAATGATATTTCCGGGGAATGAAGAGATCC
The DNA here is from genome assembly GCA_963859935.3 of Lathyrus sativus. NCBI lineage: Eukaryota > Viridiplantae > Streptophyta > Magnoliopsida > Fabales > Fabaceae > Lathyrus > Lathyrus sativus. Next base: position 597,642,108 of record OZ012738.1, on the reverse strand, counting down.
TTTCGGAATTTCCACTAGTCAAAGTAATTTATTACATTTCAAATTCGTTTTGTTTTTGAAAAACAGTTTTGAAAAATCTACAATGCACCTTTCATTTTCCAATTTTAGGAATAAACGCATTTTGCATAACAAATAGAAAACAAAGAGCAATGCACCAAAGAATGTAAGTAACGAGGTGGTTTCTTTTATTTAAAGGGCGGTAGCTCGCTGAAGGCATAGCTCCACAGATGATTATGTTTTGAAATTGGCAACATGGGAAAAAGTTACATCGAATCCAATGACACCTACTGACACTAATAACTAAGACTAATCCAAAATCCTGCTTTGGGCGAGGATGAAAGAACTGAAACATGGCTCTCATGCGGAAAGTGTGTTCGAGATAATCAGTGTCTTCTGATGCAGTGAAATGCTTTTGTCCCTAACTTTTGCCTGGACCGCCCTCTCGGGTTTTCAATCCACCGGGACGCTCTTTTTTGCCTAAGCCGCCCTTTCGGGTTTTCAACTTAGCGAGCTTTTTATTGTTATTTCTTTTTTTCTCAACCCTTACTTTTGCCTAAGTCGCCTTTTGCAGGTTTTCGACCTAGCGGGTTTTAGGCATAATATTTTCGGACTGCATCAGAATTCACGGGATGTGCTAGTTCTTCACCGTCCATTGTCGTAAGTATTAGAGACCCTCCGGAGAAGACAGTCTTTACAACGAATGGGCCTTCATAATTGGGCATCCACTTTCCACGCATATCTTTATGTACTGGTAAGATCTTTTTGAGTACGAGCTCTCCTTGACGGAACTCGCGGATACGAATCTTCTTATCAAACGCTCTTTTCATCCGTTTCTGATATAATTGCCCATGGCACATGGCTGTCAAACGCTTCTCGTCAATGAGATTCAACTGATCCAATCTGTCTTGAACCCACTCAGCTTCCTCAAGTTCAGCCTCCATTAACACTCTTAGCGAAGGTATCTCTACTTCGATGGGGAGCACGGCGTCCATTCCATATACCAGTGAGAAAGGTGTTGCCCCTGTCGAAGTTCTCACCGAGGTTCTGTATCCATGTAAAGCGAACGGTAACATCTCATGCCAATCTTTGTAAGTCACAACCATCTTTTGCAGGATCTTCTTGATATTCTTATTTGCAGCTTCAACGGCTCCATTCATCTTAGGACGGTATGGAGACGAATTGTGGTGAGTGATCTTGAAACTATCACACAGCTCTTTCATAGTCTTATTATTCAAATTGGTGCCATTGTCAGTTATTATCCGGCTTGGGACTCCATAACGGCAGATGATCTCTTTCCTGATGAATCGGGCAACCACTTGCTTGGTCACGTTGGTGTAGGAGGCAGCCTCTACCCACTTGGTGAAATAATCAATGGCAACAAGGATAAAACGATGTCCATTAGAAGCTTTCAGCTCGATTGCCCCAATCATGTCAATGCCCCACATAGAGAACGGCCATGGTGAAGACAAAACATTCAATGGTGACGGAGGTACGTGCATCTTATCAGCATAAATTTGGCACTTATGGCATTTTCTGGCGTATTGGATGCAGTCGGCTTCCATGGTTAACCAATAATACCCAGCCCTTAACATCTTCTTGGACATAGCATAGCCATTGGCATGAGTTCCGAAAGTCCCCTCATGAATTTCCTGTAGTAACATGTCCGCTTCCCGTTTATCGACACATCTGAGCAGAACCATGTCGTGATTTCTCTTGTATAGCACACCGTTACTGATAAAGAATTTGGACGCCAGTCTTCTCAATGTCTTTTTGTCCAGACCGGTAGCACCATCGGGATACTCCTGCTTGACGAGATAGTTCTTGATATCATGAAACCAAGGCTTTTCATCCACCTCAACTTCTTCGACCATCTGACAATAAGCGGGCTCAACCTTGCGCTCAATATGGATAAGAGGTGCTTCATTAACGAACTTAACTTTCCACATAGATGCTAACATGGCTAAAGCATCAGCTACGTGATTCTCGGATCTAGGAACATGCTCGAACTCTATTTCGTCGAAATACTTGATCAGCTCAATAATATAGTCCTTATAAGGGATCAGCTTCTCATTCTTCGTCTCCCATTTGCCTTGTACCTGGTAAATAACCAAGGCTGAGTCACCACTCACTTTAAGAAGTTTGATTCGGAGGTGAATCGCTGCTTCGAGGCCAAGAATACATGCTTCATATTCTGCGACGTTGTTAGTACACTCAAAGTCCAACCTCGCTGTAAATGGAGTGAATCCACCCTTTGGATTCATCAAAACGGCGCCTATACCATGCCCATTGAAATTCGAGGAGCCATCAAACATCATATTCCACCAAAGACCTGGTTCTGGACCTTCGCTCGGATCTGGCTCTTCACAATCTCTTTTAATCAACAAAATATCCTCATCAGGAAAATCGAGCTTAAGAGGTTCATAATCTTCAACTGGCTGGTCTGCAAGGTAATCAGATAAGATACTACCCTTAATCGCCTTCTGGGGTACATACTGGATGTCATATTCGGATAACAACATGTGCCAACGGGCTAGCCTCCCGGTTTGAGCAGGTTTTTCAAAAATATACTTGATCGGATCCATTTTAGAAATCAATAACGTGGTATGACAGACCATATATTGCCGAAGGCGCTTAGCGGCCCATGCCAATGCACAACAAGTTTTCTCTAATGGTGAGTATCTGTTTTCGCAATCGGTAAACTTCTTGCTCAGGTAATAAATCGCATGTTCCTTTTTCCCAGTCTCATCATGTTGCCCAAGCACACAACCCATAGACTTCTCGAGAACGGTAAGGTACATAAACAACGGTCTTCCAGGTACGGGAGGGATCAGAATAGGGGGATCTTGCAAATAACCCTTAATCTTCTCAAACGCTTTCTGACAATCAGGGTTCCACTCAACTGTCTGCCCCTTGCAAAGCAACTTGAATATCGGCTCACAAGTGGCAGTCATATTAAAGATAAACCTGGAAATGTAATTCAGACGTCCCAGAAAACCCCTAACTTGCGTCTCGGTTCGCGGAGCCGGCATATCTTGAATGGCTCGGACTTTGTCAGGATCCACCTCAATCCCTCGCTGGCTAACAATGAAACCAAGCAGTTTTCCAGATCTGACACCGAAGGTACATTTTGCAGGATTCAATTTCAACTGATATTTCTTGAGTCGTTCAAACAGCTTCACCAAATGGTCTAAATGCTCCTCTTCACTCTGAGATTTGGCTATCATATCGTCCACATACACCTCAATTTCTTTGTGCATCATATCATGAAAAAGAGTGGTCATAGCACGTTGGTAAGTTGCCCCTGCATTCTTTAAACCGAAGGGCATGACTTTGTAGCAGAAGGTTCCCCAAGGAGTAATGAAAATAGTCTTCTCTCGATCATCGGGATCCATCTTGATCTGATTATAGCCAGAGAAACCATCCATAAATGAGAACAACGCAAAACTGGCCGTATTGTCTACCAGTGTGTCAATATGTGGCAGTGGGAAGTCGTCTTTTGGACTTGCTTTGTTCAGATCCCTGTAGTCTACACACATCCTAACTTTACCGTCCTTCTTAGGTACTGGCACAATGTTGGCAACCCAATCTGGATATTTTGCGACTGCCAAGAAACCTGCGTCCAACTGCTTTTTAACCTCATCTCGAATCTTCAAAGCCATGTCAGGTCTCGTTCTTCGGAGTTTCTGCTTGATAGGTGGACAATCTGGCTTGAGTGGCAACTTGTGAACAACAATATCTGTGTTCAGGCCCGGCATATCTTGATACGACCACGCAAACACATCAATATACTCTTTTAACAACTCAATCAACCTCGGCCTAATCTCCGTCCCAAGCATTGCACCAATCTTGACCTCTTTCTTGCTCTCATCTGTACCGAGATTAATTAGGTCCACCTGCTCTTTATGCGGTTGAAGCTCCGTGTACTCGTACTCAATCAATCTCGTCAGCTCCGCGGGTACTTCAAAATCTTCTTCACCCTCGTCCTCAGCTTGATTGATGGGTGCATCCCAGTCAGGAATGTCAGTAGAGTCCTCGGATCCAACAAGGTTTACGATGTCTCTGCATGATGGAAGGCTTACTTAATTAAAATGCTCGAAGATATGTAAGAATGAGATGCTGTTTTTTATTATTATTTTTTTTGAAAAAGGTTGCCAATTTCATTTTTAAAGGTGAAAACGAAAAACGCAGATGAACCAAAGTGGAATTGAACAAAATGCTTTTATTAATATCTTTTTAGGAATGAAAAGGTGGCCCAATAAAAACGACCCTATAGCCTTGGGCAGAGCTACGGATTTTTATTCGAAAATGTAAATGAAACTTTTTAAAAAAATAATTACTTTGACAAAGGAAAAATAACAGGGATCTCTACGGCCTCCCAGTTGTTCAGGACTGCATCACCCTTAAACACCAGGTTGCTCAGCTCTTCATTTTCCTCACAGTCGTTGATGGCATTGACTTGGAAACCTCCGCTGACAAATATCTCTTGGATAACCTTCGGACGCCCTTCGACAGTTGTGGTAGCTCCATTCTGAGTTGGTTTGTAACCCAACCCAGAGTGATCAGTCTTGGTCTTGACATCGATTACCTCTCCCCAACCTTCAGGAATGCCCCTGTCGATTGTTGCTTTGGTACTCTTCAGAGATGCAAAAGATGGATTACCCTGACCCACTGTCTCTTCGACTTCCAGCAGAACAGCATTGGCGATCTCAAGTGCTTGAAAGGAGATGTCTAAAGCATTCTCATCGGCCTCGATGTAACGGAAAGAAGACAGGTTACTGACCATCAGATCCTCCTCACCGTGTATAATAACCAACTTTCCATCGATCACGAATTTCATCTTTTGATGTAACGTTGAGGTCACTGCCCCAGCGGCATGGATCCACGGCCTTCCAAGTAAACAACTGTAATTGGGATTAATGTCCATGACTTGAAACGTGATATTAAAAACTTGCGGACCGATCAGGATAGGTAGCTCAACCTCCCCCATTACCGATCGACGAGAGCCATCGAAAGCCTTGACAACCAAAGGTGTAGGTTTCAGCGCAGTCTCTTTACAAGCCAACCTATCAAGAACCCTCTTGGGTAGAACATTCAGAGAAGAGCCGGTGTCTACTAACACTCTCGCTAAATTGTCCTCCTGACATTTTACCGATATATGTAAAGCACGATTATGGTTCGGACCCTCCTTCGGTAACTCTTCATTGCTGAAACTGAGGGTGTTACAAGCGGTTAAATTGGCAATCACACTATCAAACCGACTGGTGCTAATATCTTGATCCACATGTGCTTGAGTCAAAACCTTCTGCAAGGCCATCCTATGAGCGGGTGAACTCATTAACAGAGATAAAATCGAGATCTTGGAAGGAGTCTGATGAAGTTGATCGATAACTTTATAGTCACTTTTCTTGATGATCCTCAAAAATTCGGCATCTTCATCATTCGTGACGGCTCCTTTACCTTTGTCTTTGGCAGGCACCGGGGTACTGGTCGTTTCCTTAGGTGGGACCTCATTGGAATGGGGAGTATACACACGACCACTGCGAGTCATCCTGCTTACCTCTGAGATATTGGTCACCGTGCCCTTAACCTCTTCATTTGGAATAACCCTCCCGGACTCCTTGTCAATCATCGTCACGTCATATTTCCAAGGCACAGCTTTAGGATCATTGAAAGGAAACGGACTCGGTCTTCGAATAACTATAGGCTTAGGCTGATTCACTTCAGGGATATACGACCTCGGTATATCGAACACGAGATTGGCGGAGCTTGCCCCTGATAGATTAAACACTGGTACCTTACCCTTTGATTCGGGCTGATGGAAGACAGGCTCAACCACAGCGACTACATCCTTCTTGGCTTGGTTTGTCACTTGTAAAACACCCTCATTAATTAACCTCTGAACATCATTCTGAACCCACACACAACCCTTAACACTGGCTTCACAACTTACGCATGCAACGTGGGAAGTATCTACCAAACCCGCTTCAAACAGTTTCGAATGGAACATCTTGAGAGGAGTCTTAATCTGTCCGACGTCAAGGGCATAACCTTCCTCCGAATCAACACTAACGGCATTGACACTCTCATGGTTAGGAAAAGGGTTCTTCTTAACATTTGGTTGAGGATCTTCAAATGACAAAATCTTCTTTTCCAATAAATCCCTGACAATATTTTTGAGAGCGTAACAATTCTCCAGATCATGACCAGGCGCACCCTCATGAAATAAACAATGAGCGGCGGCGTTGTAATTGGCGGGTAGAGGATTAGGAGGCGGACCCAAAGCCCGAGTAGTGATGAGACCCTGCTTGACTAAAGAGGGATACAACTCGGTAAAAGTCATCGGGATCGGCGGACAAGGTTTATACGTTCTTCTGTTCGGCATATTCTGGCGAGGAGCCGGACTCTTTGGCTGTTGAGGAGCAGGAGTATTGGGCGCCTGCAGGTAGTTGACAGGAGGCGGATAAACAGGAGGTTGTTGCATAGGTTGATACATGGGAACCTGTTGATTGAAAGAAGGTGTAATGGCTGCCACATAGGGTTGTTGAGCATATTGGACCGGGTACCCTTGAGGTTGAGCATAACCTTGCGGATGTCGATAAAAGCGTTCTCTTGGTCTACCAGAGGATATAGCATTAGTCTCACCCTCCTTCTTTTTCTGGGAGCTATACGGAGGTTTCTTCGGCTGATCCTTAGAAGCACCATGATTATTTGTCATTTTACCACTTTTCATACCCAATTCAATCTTGACACCCACAGCAACGATGTCGGAGAAATTTGAAGTCACACTGCCCACCATTCTCTCGTAAAATTCTGGACGGACCGTGTCGACAAACCAATCAGCTAACTCCTTCTCGGTCAAAGGAGGTTCTACCTGCGAAGCAGTCTCTCTCCACCTTTGGGCATATTCTTTGAATGACTCAGAACTCTTTTGTGACATACTCAACAACTGTCTTCTGTCAGGAGCCAGATCCATATTGTACTTGTAGTGTTTGATGAAGGCGTCAGATAGATCTTGAAAGTTCTTAATGCGAGACTGGTCTAAAGTTAAATACCACTTGGAGGAAGCACCCTTCAAACTATCTTGGAAGCAATGAATCATCAGTTTATCATTCTCAACATGGGCAGCCATTTTGCGATAATACATGATCAGATGACTCTTAGGACAGGTGGCACCTTCATAGCGATCGAAGTTCAGAGTTTTGAACTTCGGGGGAATAATCAAACCTGAGACCAAACAGACATCCCTTGCGGCAGTCCCAAAAATTTGATCGCCCTCTACTTTCTTCAACCTCTGGACAATGGTGTTTACTTCCTCACGAAGCTTATCATGTTTCTCATAACCCTCAACATTCTCATCAAGATTATCAAAAACTGTCTCATTGAAATACGGTTGCGCACGAGTGTGTACAACAGGTGGTGCAAAGATAGGAGCCCCTCTAGAAACTTCAGAGAATAAAGGCACGGCTTGCTGAACAGGCTGATTAATCGGAACAGTGGCTTGAGGAGGCACAAAACCGGGAGCAAGACCATAAGGTGGGTCCCTTGCTACGGTCACACTTGGTGGAGGGTCCACAGTAACGCCGGCAATCTCAGAAACAACAGTGGGCTGGGTATCCATCTTAGCATTCATGACATGTAACAATTCCATCATACGCCCCATACCCCCTCGAAGATCTTCAAGTTCATTGCTAAGGCGATCAATCTCTTTTGCCTGATCCTCCATTCTTTTCCGAGTTTGAGCTCTGGTGTTGTATTGGTGCCGAGAACTCAGGGTGACGAAACTGGAAGGTGAGAGAACCGAGTGTGAGAAATCGGGAGACACATGAAATGCAAGAAAGTAAATGATGCTAAAATGTGGGTGAAGATTTCATGGAATTCAAACATTTACGAATGTCGTGGGGTACCAAGGAAATCTTTCTCTTGTTTTTCATTTTATATTTTTTTTTTATTTATGGTATCCCGCGATATCCATAAATGATATTTGAACTCCATGAAATACAATGCAATGAGATGCTTTATGGATGCAATGCATGAAAACACACACAGTCCTAGGTTAAAGGAACGTGAGCGGAGTCAAGGTCTACCCATCCCAAAAGGAGTGTACTATAGGTTAGTTGTACCTGCCGAACAAGGTTCTACAAAGTGCCCAAAGTCATCAGCCCATCTTTCGGATATTATCAACCTTCCGATTGACTCAGGGGTTAATAATATTCTCAAGAGAACCTCTTTCGAGTGTAGCATCGCGTAGCAGCTATTGCAAGATTACTCCCACATAGCTCCCGCACTACGTCCTAAATAAGGCCAAGGTGGTGTTAAGGTACTACGGTCCTCAATATCACAGACTCCAATCGACCATGGAAAAAGTTTTCGCGATTACTCGTTCAACCGAACCATTTTCGAAAGGGTCTCAACTGAGCGGAGATTCTCGAATCAGCTTGGTCGGGATTCGACTCCCTATAAGCCTCATCGAATATATCCCCATCCTATAATAATGTCACTAGTCCGGGTGTAGGACTTATCTCACAGCACAAGGAACTGTCCCACAATCAAAGCACAAGTATATACATGCAAATGAATAACAAGACAAATAATAATAAATATGAACAAATTAGGGATAACCCTCAAAATTTTAGAAATTCCCCAGTGAAGTCGCCATTTTCTGTTGCGGTGGAAATAGGATTACAAACTATTAATGAGTTTGAATCGCAATTCAATTCACAACCGCTCTTTGATTTATCCGAAGGAAAAGGTCAAAAGAGGGAAAAACCTATTTTGCATCGTAAACACAATGCGGGGAAAGATCTAGGGTTCGGGGGTTGGTTAAATTTAGGGAAGGTATTAGCACCCTAAACTTCTGTAGTACTCTACAGGAACCTTTTGTTCAGATGTTTACTATTTGCTTTATTATTTGCTTAAGGTATATGTACAAAGGATTAAAAGTGAGAAAAGAGACCTAAGGGGTTAATTCTAAGTTTACTCGGCAAGACATCGCGTCTTGTGCCTACGTATCCTTACGGGAATGGAATCAGAGTAATCGTAGTTCCCCTCAAAAGGGAGGTTAGAGACTTCTCGACTGTGGTCAAGGTCTCACGGGGAATAAACGCATCTTAAGGACACGCTTACGTGGAGTGTAGAAACTCCAAATCTATACGTTGAATTGTTAAGTTGTAATTAGGGTTAGGTTAGGGATTCCGCGGCGGGAAACCCTAAAATGAGTGCGGCGACTCTTTGACCTAAAGCTAGGGGTAGTTTTGTAATTTTGTCCACGGCGAGGCATTTGTGAAAATTAGGGTTTGTAGTTTGTAGTTTTGAAATTGAGTGTGTGAAATTTTACAGACTATTGGCGCGGCGGCCAAACAGTTAGACCTAACCTTCGGATGTGTGCAATGTGACAGAAATAATGGTAAACGCGTGAGATAATTGAATCATGCAAACAGAGAGATAATGCCATAATTTAAACCATGCAAGCAGAAATTTAAAGGCAGAATTTAAAGAGCGATTGTTAAGTTCGCGAGGTTACATGATAGGAGCAGATACAATATGATAATGAAAAATTTAATCAATGATAAACGAATTTAAAACAATCAGTTGAGCAACAAAAAACAAGAGGATGTTAGTAGGGTTAGGCATAAATACAGTGGATAATGAGATAGTGCAGAAAAAGATGTAAATTTAGAGTTTTTATTGTTTTGAAAAAAAGATTTTAATTTAATTTATAAAAGAAAGAACAATGTTAGTTTTTTAAAAAATACTTTAATTTTAACCTTAAAAAAGGTTTCAATTTGTATTAAGGAAAAAGTTTTAATTTTTATTTTAAAAAAGAAATTTTAAGTTATTTATTTTAAAAATAAAAAAGGTCTTTATTTATTATTATAAAAAAAAAGAAAAAAGTTTAATTTAATTAAAAGCTTTATTTTATTTTATTTTTAAATAAATAACCTAATAAGATTTAAAAATAATAAAATTAAAATATAATAAGAAAAATTGTAAAAATAAAAAAGTAAATAAAGAGGAATTGGGCCGGTGATCAACCCGGACCCAACCCCAATCGTGGCAATCAGAAATATTGAGATTTAGGGTTTGAGACCCCCAATCTCCTTTCGAACGACGCCGATCCACTCTCTTCATCTCCTTTGCTTCGTTTTGCTGCGATCTGGTTCCCTAAAAACCTGAAAACACACAAACTTAAACCGTCAAATGTGAAAGGCGATGCACTCGTCGCTTACGTTTTGAACGATGATGATTTTACGGTGAGTCTCTGAGGTTTCAATGGTCGGTGATGACTCCTTGTCTGAGGCCAGACGGTGATCACCTTTGATTACCCGCCGTCGGTGAAGGCAGTCGCGGTGATCACGGGAGCTTTGCGCGAGGGTTTTGTTGTTCCTCTTCTTCTCTTCAATCGCGCGGTCACTAGGGTTTGCGATCTTCGTTCCTCTTTCTTACGAACACGATGGCGAGGATATGGGTTCCTCTGAGTCTCGGCTGTTCTCCTTGTTTGCGCCGCCTAGGGTTTGTTCGCGATTGGTCCGTTAGGGTTTTTACCATGGTGAGATTGTTCCCTTCTTATACTCTTCCGATTTCATCTTTTTGGGCCTGGACTGATGATTTTTTTACGTTATTATTTGGCTGAGATTCTATTTGATTTTGTCTGGGATTTTTGGTGAGATTGGATTTCGTTTTTTCTGGTATATTTGATCTCATCTAATCTGAACTTTCCTTTTTCAGGATTCCCTATTTTCTGATATGGATCGGATTTTCATTTGATAACTGAACGACTTTGTTTTGATTTTCGTTTGGACATTGCTGATTTCGTTCCTTGATTGGACCGACTTGGGTTTCTCTGACATACTTTGGATTTTATTTTTCAGATGTGGAATGGGATCCCTTGTTCTCAGTGTGGATATCCAATTGCTGGGCCTTAACGAGTCGATACCTGTCTTGTGGATTCACTCGTATTCTGAACTGTCATGGTTTTTGTGAACTTGCTTCGTTCAGTTTGGCTATTGGCTGGAATTCACTTATTTTCCTCTTCTTTTCTTTTCAGGACATGTACTACGCTTTGGCTGAGTTAGACGCCGCCGAGAATGGTACGTGGCGATGATGACAGCTTGTCTGAGCCCGATGGAGCAAGATACTACGTCCTAGCTTCTGATCATATTGCTGCTTCTGATTGAATTGGTGATGATGATTGGCTATGATGTCGACGAACTGAGCCATGTATTTGTTTGTTTTATGGACCGAGTATGGTTTTGATAACTTGTTTTCGGTGACTTTGTTTGTTGGGGCGGTGATGTTCATAACTGAGCCCTTGTTTGGTGCTCTGTTTCTGATGTGCTTTGCACATTCGGGACCCAACCTAAACATGGTATTTCGCTGCGATTTCTTGAACTCATCTTTGTTCCTTTTCTGGTATGGTTTCGCTATAATCTGATTTTGAATATGCTGCTAAACCATGTTTGATGCTGTTGTGCGTCTTTGGAGCCTGCTGAATATTTTTCTGTCATGACAGATTTGTAGGACTTTTCTTATGTCTTCTTGCGCATAAATTTGCCTTCTGATGCATTGTTTTGGTTCTCTTTCTGCAGACGTTAGGCTTGATACCTTTTGTCCCTTGGCTCGAACTTTTTCGCAGCTTGGCCACACCATGATGCCTTTGACAGCACTATTGTTTGTGGTTATCCATTGATACTTGGAGTTCCTTTATGAGTTCATTTGGGGCAGCTTGGCTTTCGTTCTGCACCATTTTGCTGCGATTGGATGCAGCCTTGGCTTCATTTCACTCTTCTTGTTATGTCTGAACTTAGTTTTTCATGAACTTGCCTAGAATTAATGCAGTTTGATGCGGTTTTGGCTTGTATTTCAATTCTCTTGTCCCGTTCGGGATTGCTGCAGTTTGATGCCTCTGGTATCTTATGAATCATTTTGAGTTTTGAATGCTGAAACTGATATTGATGTGTTTGTGGATTTTTCAGGTGTGGGAAGTTTTAAAACCAAGGAGGCTCAGACCTGCCGGCATCCGGGTCTGGGCCAGAACTTTGCCTATGCTGCCTTATTTTCGTATCAGTCTGGAAATCCAAATCGTGGCAAAACGAATCAGTCCCACCTCATTTATTTTTTCTATCTCTCGGATGTCCCATATGGATAAGAACACGTATTACCTTATCTGACGCCCACGGCGCGGATCGGTAACGGGGGTAGGACGCAGCTTCGGTTGTGCCACTCCCGGCACTCGATGACGACATTGTTCTGAGAGTGTCGAAAAACTCCTAACCTTTTTCTATATTGTTTGTTTTACTTTGATGTGCAGGTTAGTCGAGATTTGCGGCGAAGCTCAAGGGCCAACAGGAAGACACTTAGCATTTTTAGGACTTAGGATTTTTAGATTTAATGTAATTCCTTGTAACAGCAAAAAAATGTGAAACAATCTCCCTTTTGTATAATGCAATCTTTATGAAATAAAATTCCCAACACTTTGAATTTATTTATATTTTATTCTTAGTTAAAAGATATAAACAAATGTGAATAAATCCACAAGTATTTAAATTCATTAACATAGGCATAAAACATAAATATTCCCACGTGGTATTCTTATTGGTGCACTCGTCTCATTTGTAATCCCAATCTCATCATCCGATTAAAATGTTAACCAACCACTTCATAATCAAACACTTATGGGCACCGTAACCACAACATTTTCAGCATCAACAGTAATACTACTCGTAATTAAACTCCACTGACCAAATGCCAAGATCTTGATATGATCAGACCTGGTGATAGGTAAATGTATCAAACGCCTCAGAATTTCAATAACAACCCGTTTTCAAGGAATTGGTAAAATTTGAGTAAAATGACAAAAATACCCCTGAGACCAAATCTGCAAAACAAACACCTCCATAACTTGTTAGTGGTTAGCAAATGTTCATATGAGATGATATGCGAAATGACTGACTAAATATAAGGGTAAAATTTGGGGTATTACAAGGGGTATAGGGTAAATCTTCCCTTATTGGGACAGCATTTGGGCTATCAAATTGGTATTATGCAGTTTGAGTTGGCTTTGGGACTTCGAGTCAATTTTCAAAAGAGCATGGGTTACAACTCTAATTCTGATTTTTTGGTGGCTGCCTCTGATTTCTTTTCTTGTTCTATAAGCCCAATTAATTTTCCTTTCCTTGGTCTATCTATAGGAATTAATCCTCGCAATCGTAGTTCTTAGGACTAGATTATTCTGAAGCTTTATAGCAGACTTGCATCTTGGAAAAGAAAATTCATTGGAAGGCAGAGTCACACTAATAAATTTCGTATTAAATTTCATTTGCCTCTTCTATTTATCATTTTACGAAGCCAAAAAAACATAATACAAGATTGTGAAATTTTCAACAAAGCTCTTCTAAGCAAGTGGGTTTGGAAAATAGTATCGAATGAAGCTTCATACTCGTTATGGCATTCCCTCTTAGTATCCAAGTACAGGGACATCAAAGGTTTGATCTTAAACTCGTTTTTGTCGATGAATATTTGCAATGGTCTATTTGATGGAGAGATATCATAATTTGTATGGGTTTATGCAGAAGTGATTACAATTATTCCGACAATAACGTATCTTGTAAAATAGGAGATAGATTCCAACAATGATTTTTGGAAGAATAAATGGATTGGCGAAGAACCTTTGAAGCGACAATTTCCATATCTTTATATATATATATATATATATATATATATATATATATATATATATATATATATATATATATATATATATATATATATATATATATATATATATATATATATATATATATATATATATATATATATATATATATATATATATATATATATATATATATATATATATATATATATATATATATATATATATATATATATATATATATATATATATATATATATATATATATATATATATATATATATATATATATATATATAATGAGCCCCCAGCGCAGGGCCAACAGTTACTATGTGTTAGGCTGGGCTGCCAGGCCCAACGCTGATAACTGCTAGGGCTAACGTGGCGTCGTGAAGACCAGCACGTGGTATTCACCCTAGTGTAAATGATCCGTGCTATCCGAGAGGTGGAGGACCGAATAATCGGTACACAGATAGTTATCAGATGACGTGTCTTCTCGTAGGGGACTCGTTGAGAATGTGGGGGAGGACAGAGGAGCTTCCCGAGCTGAATGGGCTCTGCCTGACCGTGGGGCAGAAGAGAGGTGAGTCGGGCAGATATGAGGATCCTGCTCGACTGTCGTTGGTCAATGTCCGGCGAGAGAAGATGTTTTGTCCGACAGGTCTCTGCCCGACGATGAGGTCTTATTGGGCCTTCTAACCTGGTGGGGTTTGGGTCTGCTCGACTATGGGCCAAGCGTCGGCCCAGTCCAGAAAAATAGCCCTATAATTCGTTGCTCGATGTCAAACGAGCTATGACTTAAGGTGCAAAAAATGTCGACCATGTCGCTTTGTCGGGCAGGTCGTGGCTGTACTGGTTGGGCGAGCCTATGATGTAAGGGAAGCCCACGGTCGAGGAGGGGAATTTGAAGAGACGTAGGGAAGGTTGAGGGTCACCACGTGTCACACCTAAGGAGGCTACGGACTAGGCACTTTAGTGCCTAGCGACGCTTCGTTTCCCGTGCTAGGGCGTATATATACGTGGGTCCAACCCGTATTTTCGTTCTCTCGTTCTTCTTGCTGCTGTTCGACCTTCTGAATTCCCTTCTCGACGCCTACAATCTTTTTGCTCGACGCAACCGTTTTTCTCTGCTGTATCACGTAAGTATTTGCCTGCATACTGGTATTTTTTTTAAGTAACCTTCTGGCGGTGCTCCCGGTGGTTCCGACGGGGACGCCAGGGAGACCGTAGGCTTTTCTGGCGAATACGCCGGAGAGTCCTTCAAATTGAGGGTTTTGACTGACCGTCCCCGGCCCCTGCGATGAGTGGCCATGGGAGGATCAATGACCGTTGGATGTCCCAAGGGTAGTCGATGAATACCCCGGACACGATTGATGAGTGCGCCAAGGATAAAAGATTGCATTCCCCGGGCACATCGGAGGGTCGGGTTACCCCAAAGTGGTCTTCTGGGCGCCCAGGCGTCCACGCCCTTTCATTTGAACTGCGGTGGAAGGATGGATTTGATTTGCTGTCGAATTCACCAAGTTTCTCTGCTTTTCAGGTAAATGGCTGCTCATGAAGAAGAGGAAACAATATGGTATCTGTCCGACGATGAAGAGGGTCGCCAAGATGAGGTCGTCGTGGATCCTCCGAACAGGCTAGCTGGGGAATGGGTCGGGGATGAACCCCTCAACTATATGTCCTGGTTCATGCTCGATGATTCAGATGTTTTTTTTTCGGATTGAAGATAGAGAGGTCGGGGCTCCTCGTCAATTTCGAGCATGTTGGCCTCGGGAACTGGACCGTATCTGCTCTCGTTACGACGAGGGCCGATTCCTTATGTATGAATTTGAGTTCAAGGAGGCGGGGATGCGTATGCCATTCACAGACTTTCAGCAGGGTGTGTTCGACCACCTGATGTTGGCGTCGTCTCAACTCCACCCCAACTCCCTCACTTTTCTCCGTACATTCAAGATCGTCTGCAATTATCTCGAGCTCGGGGCCATCATACTGTTGTTCTTCTGTGTCTTCGACTTGCACGACAGACTGTGGCTGGTTGACATAACTGGGTCTCCCTGAAGTAGTCGACCAGGCTCTTCCGGGCATACACAGACTCTGCTAGGGGGTTCAAGGATAGGTGGTTCGTGGTGATGTCGGAGACGGGCGAGGGCGTTAATACAATGTTCCGAAGAGAGGTTACCATCGTGGACAGCGAGTTTGAGGAGAGCTTCGAGTCCCATTTCCCATTAGAGTGGATGGAGTTGCACTTTTGCTCTAGTACATAGAGTTTTATCTACCGACCTAACCACCTGGGTGAGGAGGATAGCCTGGCTTTTAAGAAATTGGTCGACTTCGTCGGGCGTCTTCCCCCTTGTAAGTGCGTGATCCCGGATGGGCAGTACATCCGCGACGTCGACGGGGAGATCCTGACCGAGACCAGGTGCATCAATATGAGGGCCGTCCTTGAGTGCCGGACCGAGGCAGAGGCTCGTCGGTTTTTAGGTAGTTGGCTACCTCCTCGGCTTTCCTTTGTTCTGTTTCGACTTTCTGTGGGTTTGATGGAAGAACGTGTGACGAAGCTGCTAAAGGGGGGTTCCCGACGTTCCTCGGGTAGGGCCGCTGCTGTCAGGAAGGAGGTCGGTGCTGGACCGGCAGGGTTGGCTTCGTCTCTACAAGGTAGTGGCTCCCCGACTGCGCCGCCGGCCACCAAGAGGCGACGAGATATTGAAATGTCCCCGATCGACTTGATGGAAGGCTCCCCGGAGCGGTGTTTTGTTCTTCCCCTTTGTTGTCTCTAGCCCAATTTCTTTACAGGGGAGAATGTCCCTGTTGTGGCTCCTGAAGAGGCGAAGAGTATCCTAGCTGCCAGCAAGGAGGCTCGGAGGAAGATGTTGTCCGATGACCTGGCTTCGATATTGAGGGTGTTTGAGACGGCCCTCGTACTTGACAAGGAAGGGTGCTCCTCGGTGGACTTAGCTACCATTCGGGGTGAGCTGGCGATATCTGAGGAGGTTCAGTCCAAGCTGGTTGCCGACCAGAGGGAGTATCAAAGGCAAGGCAAAGTCCTTCGCGAGCGAATTAGGGAACTCGAGAAGATACTGAAGGACAGGGAAGACGAGCTGGTCGGGATTAGGATTCAGGTTGCTGAGCTCGAGGGTCTGGTTACTCCTGCTGAGGAAGAGTCCGACGAGGAGAGGTTGCTGGCTTCCCGTCGGGAGTTAGTGGAGAAGATCCAGCTTCCGGAAGACGACTTCTTGGGGGCTGTCGATGTGGGCTTCAAGAGTGTCGTGGACCAGCTTTGGCTTACTAATCCTGGCGTAGATTTGGTGACTGAAGGGACTGGCCCCTACCATCAGATCCAAGGCGACCACATTGTTGCGTCTGGCGGACCCGAGGATGACGAGGAGGACCAAGCCGCCCAAGACGAGGAGGACCACGTTGATTAGGAGATAGTGGCCTGCGTGCCAAACTCTATTTCGGCCTGCGTGCCTGACTTTTTATTTTGATTGTTGCTCGGGTCATGTGCCCTTACTTGTAATTTCTTGACAGCTGGGTTAGTTCCCGTTTATAAAAATTCATCGTTTTGCTAAGTGTTTGTGTGTGCTCGTCTGTTTACTTATGTATGCTTGTTCGCATGTTTTATATGTTGTTGGGAGTGGTAGCTCGACATTATTCGCTGTGTCTGGTAGTGTAGCGAACTGGTCGGGTGACCGGGGTGGTTACTTGGTCGGTTACGAAGAGGGACCACGGTCGTGGTCCTATCTCCGTGGCGTGAACGTCCCATCACGAGTTGGGTGTTCATCCTATCACGGTACGACGGCGGTGAATCTCGATTAAGGGGTCCCCGTCGAATAGAGCGCTCTGCCCGCACACACAAAAGGCAGACGCTTGTTATTGTCGCTTGCGCGAAAATACGGTGCCGGCATGACAGAAGAGTCGCCACCTTTCGTTATTTATCCCTCAGAGCGGGAAAGGAAACGATCGGAAAAACCTGACGAGAAAAGGGTAAGACAAGGTCGTCGCAACCATTGTCTGGGTTCGGGAGTCGGTTACGCAAGGGGAAGGTATTAGCACCCCTCACGTCCGTCGTACTCGACGGGATCCACGCTTGTTGGTTTGTCTAAAGGATGCAAAAACAATCTATCTACGGCTGCTAAATCTAAACGGAAGGGAATTGACTCGATAGAGCGTCGCGCTCTATGCCTACGTATTCTCATCAGAGAACGAGAAATCAGAGTCTGCGTAGTTCGGGAAACTACGGGTTAATTGCTCGGCAAGACGTCGCGTCTTGGGCCTACGTATTCTCAACAGAGAAATCAGAGCATGACGTAGTTCAGGCTAACCACGGTTAGACAGGGTGTTCTCGGTCACACAGGAAGTGAGAGATTAAGTTGACGATACTAGCGTACGCATTCTAGCAGTTAGGTGGACGCTGCTTGACCATTGGAGACTTAGGCGTACCTGTTTGCGGTAGAACGGACGTAGTATGTCGGGTTTCGAGGTATGGGAACCTACGGGACTTAGAACTACGGTCTGGTCTCAAATGCACTCGGGCAAGAGAAAAGGATAACATCAGTCGTCAGCGGGAAAGTCTCGATCGCACAGCAGCGAGAGACCAAAAGAGTTAGTTGTTAGGGTGCTCGCTAGGATATCGCATCCTATGCCTACATATTCTCGTTCAGTACGAGAAATTAGAGCAGCTGTAGTTCAGCTAACTACAGGTAGAACGAAGACCACATCATCAATCTCGTTTTATTAATATTCTGAAGGAAATTACAATGATTGAGTACAAGAAAATAGACTCCTAAAAATCCTATCCATCTAATATGGAAATTCTAATGGAAAATAGTCCCCTAACAAGTGGACATTTAGATCTATCTCTAAAAATATAAAATCAACTCTAAAAGAAAACATATCCTAAGAAAAGAAAATATATCCTAAAAGAAAATATAAAAAACTATCATAATATTTCTATATATTTTTATTCTTTTCTTTCTATTACATACTCTTTTTCTTTTTGAAAAAAACTAAACAAAAAAATATAAAAAGAAAATAAAGAAAAGAACACAAGGGGGTGCAAGATTGTTGTTAGGAGGTGCAGCCAGCAGAACCCAAAACAGAATTGTTAGGGCCCAGCCCAATAGGAGTACAAAAAAAATCTGCTGGGAGGGGGTGTTGAAAGTGAACGGAGGGGTGTACACAGAAATGGCTTCCCAGGGCCCAGCCCACACTCCACAAAAATATACACAGGAGGGAGGGTGAAACAAAAACGGGGGCGTAATCAGTAATGGGCCCAGCCCAATCAAGCAATAACCAAAAAAATAGAAACGGAGGGGGGGGGGGATCTTTGCCAAAACGGGGGTATGTACAGACGAAAATCCATGGGCCCAGCCCAATTCACACAGTCTTCTCCCTCCCTTGTTTAGCTTCAGGAAGAAACCCTAGTTCCTCCTGTATCACTGTTCACGGCACCGCCCACCCTCTCCAGAAGCTCTCTCTCTCGTTCACCCTTTCTCTCAGACTCAAACTCTTTCACTCCCAACAATCTTCCTCCACCATACTCCTTCAAATCACAAAATCCTAACTATTAACAACAACAACGCCAACTACCTGGATAACCAAACTGATTGAATTTATTCACAGAAGATCTGACTCATGCAAAAAAAACCTTGATGAAGATGAGTGGAGTTGGATAGAAGTTGTTCGCGGATGAAGATATTACCAGTATTCTAGAAAGACGATGACGGGGAAAAACGCAAATCTGGAAAGAAAATCTGAAGAACGCCGAAGCATCTGGAGATCTACGATGAAGATCTACCGCTGTTGTTGAAGAACAAGAAAATCTGGAGGCGATCTAACGAGCGGTGACGAATGCTCTTCAACATTCTTGACGACGATCGTTGGAGATTCGGATGAACATTGAAGGTTCTGAGAGTTACGGAGATCTTGATGTGGTTTGAAGAAAGGTTCGCGATAATGTTGAAGCTTTCTGGAAAAACGCTATGGCTATTTGTCGTTGGGGTTTATCCAAGATCTTGAAGGAGGTTTTGTTGATTTCTGGAGATTTGGTGCGAAGACGATGATGCACGTCATTGATTCGTTGAAGAATCATGAGGATCTGTAAATATTCAAAGATTCTTGATGAACTCCAGATGAAGGTTTCCGGAGAGATGACGAATGTTCTTCTGGAAATGGATGAAGATTGTTGAGTTTCTGGGTGAAATTGCAAGAACAATGGCGATCTGGAAAATTCACGAAGAATATTGATGAAACTTGATGTCGAATGGATGATTCTCGGTGATGAAGGTTGAAAAAACTGGGAAATTAATGACGAACTGATAAATTTCCCGGTGAGATCTCCGGCGAAGGCATGAACATGGTGGATGAGGAAGATGAAGATCGAAGGATTTCTGGAGATGCATGAGGTTTCCGGCGAGATTTTAGCCGTGCACACCTCCGTATGATTTTGCCGTTGAACTTTGCCGGTGTTTGCATGGGTTCCGGTGGGGTCTCCGGCGCGCATGCAGAGGGGAAGTGTGAGGAGGACACGTGGAGGTGCTGCTTCGTGCATGAGGGACGCGTGTACAGAGAGGGGGAGATAGTGGGGTTACATGGCGTGGAAGCTGAGTGGGGAGAGAAACGTGGCACTGAAAGGAGAGAAAACGTGGCTGGAAAATGGAGTGTGAAGTGGCGAAAAACTGGAGAATCAAGTGGGACCAAGTGGACCCTTTCAGAGTGCACGCGTGGACTCTTTATAGTGTGACAAGTGTCACTATACTGGACTGGAAGTTTGACTGGGCCTCCAAAATAGCCGGGCCCAACGAAAATGGACTTAATAACACCTAATTACTCTGATTAAGGACTAAATGAACATTAAAACAAACCTACTCTAATTAATTCTAACACATTCTAATCAGACCCTAATTAAGACTCTAATTAATCTAATTAAACTCTAAAAACTATTAACTTCTACTAATTCTAATTAATGTCTAAACTAATAGAAAAAACTCTAATAACTTCTATTTAATGGAAACTCTATTAAAAGAAAATCATATTAAAACTCTGCTTAATATCTAAAAAATAAAATGATTTATTCTAAAAAATCTATAAAACTATATTCAATATCTAAAAAATGATTTACTCCTAAATCTATTATCTATTAATATCTATTAAAAATAAAAGAAAAAATCCATTAATTTCTATTTAAAAATCCTAATAAAAGAAATTATCACATTAAAAAATCTATTTAATATCTAAAGAAAAGATTTATTCTATTTAAAATGATTAAAGCTATTTAAAATACCTAGAAAAATGAATTAAACCTATTAAAAATTCTAGAAAGTAAGGAAAAAAACTAAAACTACCGAGAAAGCCGATTAAATCGCTTAGCGAACTATATCGAAATACACGGTAAAATTCGGACACCGAGAGGTCCTCAAAAACAACAGCGAGAGCTGAAAACACCGGGACGCGCATCGATTCTCAAAATACGTCCTCGTATTGGCCTGAAATGCTATCAGAGGGCTGTGATCCCGATAAACCAATTTGACTGGAAAAATGCAATGCACGCGGTATGCAAATGCGAGAATGAAATGAGTCGAAACATGAGCCAAATTGCGATAAGTAGTTGGTCAAATTTTCGGGTGCAACAACTTCCCCTATTCAAACGGCTTGGACCTGAAGGGTTGAGAGCGAACGACTTTCAATCATTCAAAGGTAGAAGACGGTTGAATACCAAAGAACCCGGAAATTTGCCAACTACACGAGTACACGGTACTCTGGTGAGAACAAATCTTCGGAAGCTGAAATCATAGTTGCACGGCAACTAGCTGGAGAAATACTGATCTGACATCGCCGTCAGTTATTCACATTAAATCCTTCTGATATTATCATCAAACAACCAAAACACCCAACATCGCCGCTGGAAGACTAGAGAAACTGACATCTCCGCCAAAAGCAAACATCCAACCTCGCCGCTGGGAAACTAAACTATCTGACATCACCGTCAGACAAATACCTAACATCGCCGCTGGAGAACCAAATATCCAACCTCGCCGCTGGAGAACTGAAGAGTCTGACATCGCCGTCGGACAACCAAAATACCCAACATCGCCGCTGGAAACAAACATAATCTGACCTCGCCGTCAAAACAAACATCCAACATCGCCGCCGGAAACAAACGTACTCTGACCTCGCCGTCAAAACAAACATCCAACATCGCCGCCGGAAACAAACGTACTCTGACCTCGCCGTCAAAACGAACATCCAACATCGCCTCCGGAAGCAAACCTAAACTGACCTCGCCGTCAAAACAAACATCCAACATCGCCGCCGGAAACAAACGTAACCCGACCTCGCCGTCAAAACAAACAAACCTCCAACATCTCCGCTGAAGAACTACAAAGGAGATGACATCGCCGTCAGGATGAAGAAACTTCATTGGGGAAACAAACTAATCATGGTCTGATCAAATTCCAAGGATTCAGCTCTCTTGGATATCTTCAAACTCGGCTGAGGAAGGAGAAACCATTTTGCTTCGCTGGAATGAGTACAACTCTGGGGGAAATACATCATCAACTGTTCAATGCTCTGCTAGGGAAAACCACTCACGGTCTCAACTGCTTCCAAGGATTCGGCTCTCTTGGGGTTTGCGAACTCATCCGGGGAGAGAGAAATCATTCTACTTCACTGGAGAGTATGACTCTGATGAGGAACATTTGTTCCGCTGTGGAAGAAGGAAACATCCGACTTCGGGAGAGAATACGGCTCTGGTAGGGAATCTCAATTCCCCTGGAGACTTCAGTCTGACACCGTCAGTTACTGCATACTTCGGCGTACGAATAGCTTCCTACGAAACCTGCACTAGTGACCCGGTGCGGGGGGAGACACCTGCTTCGGCGACTTTACTGGGAAAACACGAGCTTCGGCACCCGAGCATTTCTATGAAACCTGCACTTGTGACCCGGTGCTGGGGAAGGTGAGCTTTGACGCTTGACTCAGCTGAGGCGATGGTGATCCTTCAGGATACCTCTGGTTGGGGGAGAGAATCTTCTCTGCTTGGGGATACATATCAATGCTCCTGATCTCGCGTTCAGACTCTGCGGGGAGAGACTGCTGAACTTTATCGGGGATATCAATCCTGATCTGCTGAAGATAATCTTGCATACGCTTTACGGAGACTGACCCTTCTAGGTAACACTCGCTGGACTATCGAGTCTGATGAGGAATACCTGTGTATCAACACTGCTGGGGATATCAATCCTTAGCTACTCATTGTACAACTCTGCTGGAGACACACTGATCCTATCAAGGAAACACCTCTGGCGTCTGCGGAAAATAACAATCGATCACTGAAATTGAATCTCACTTCACTGAGGAAAACAAACCTGAACGGTCCTTTGGAACACCATGAGTCCTTATAGGGTACGCAACAATCTGCTGAGAAATAACTCTTCTTTGGCTGACATCAAAATCTACCCTCCTAGAGATTACTCAATGAGGGAATCACCGTCGACCTCTGCTTGAGGAATGAGTCAATGACTTAGACTCGGAGGGAAAGGAGTCAAACTCGGACTTTGTGGGGATACAACCTTGCATCAGTCCCACTGCTGGGGAAATAAACCTAAATCTGCCGGTCAGGGAAAGCTCCAGTCTCAACCCACTCAGGAAACTAGCACATCAGGCTAATCAACGTCCAACGCTTGGGATGGCCATACTCTGCCGGGGATATCAATCTCGCCCCACTGAGGATAATCTTGATCCTACTCTGATAAGGGATGAATGCCATCTCAACTTGCTGCAGTGTCAAACTGCTCAGGGGAAACAATCTCAAACTGTACGCCCCTGCTGAGAAAACAATCCTGATTCAACAATATCAACACAGGGAATACAGAATACCAATCATGGAGCTGAGATCACTCGAGCCTTGTGTCGGGGAATGTGATAATATACGAGTCACTAGGAATCATCGGGCCAGGTACAATTAGGCTTTTTCTGGTTTAGGGATAGGTTTATGGTGGTAGGGATTTATTTCTGGTTACCACCAAAAGTGGATTTGAAAGGAAAATACTAGACGAGAACTAGCATTCAAGGGTAGACTACCAGACGGGAATTTTATTTACGGGTTCTGGATATCAGAGGGGAATTGATTTCTGGTTTTCCAGACGAGAACTGGGCTTTAAAACTGTGTTGGCCAGACGAGAACTGGTTAAACAATAGGTTACAGAAAATGGTGACCCGACGGGGCTGGTTTCTGGTTTGGATTTCAGATGAGAACTGCTCTCTGGTTTGCCAGACGAGAACTGGACTTTAAGACGATTTGGTTACTAGGTTCAGCCAAGTAACAGGTTAGGCTGTAGGATAACAATCCAATGACAGCAAGACTTCTTCAGAAGGCTCGGGTTTTTGGCAGGGTAATGACACGATTCCCCGACACTCAACTCCTGCTGGGGTGAACAAACTCATTTGAACAACTTGCCCCAGTGCAATTCAACTTGCCCCAATCCGACTCTTGGGAAAATTCATTCTGAACAGAAAACAGCTGGCAACAAAACAATCTTCAGATGGCTTGCCCCAACACCTGTACAACGGAAGGATTCATCCTCAACTAAGCAACTCTCAGCATGGCTGGTTTCAATATACTTCTGAAGTAGCTTTCCCCTGAACGAGCGACTCAACATGCCCTGATTGAACACCGGAGGGATCTGCCCTAAAATCACAAGAGTTCTGGATAACTGCCCCTGATTGGGTCTCGAGAAGATTCACTTCTAACCAACTGCTTCTTGAATAATTTGTCCCATAATCAACTGATGCTTCGGGACTTGTCCTCAGACAAACTGATTCCACACTCACAGGAAGTCAATGCCCCAAATTCACAGGGCTTCACAGTATACCAATCTGATCCAGACTGCTACGATTCAGTCCTGATTGACTATTCCCTGTTGGAGTTCCTTCGTATCAACTACCGACCTGCAGTTAAAATTGTCTATTCACGAATGGTAATTTTAATGCAGTGTTCATGCAGATTTTGAAAAATAATTCGGTGCTGTCACTCATTTACGTGTCATGCTAGTGAGTGACGAATGAACTAAAGAGTTCAGACGTAGTGCTGATTCGATCAGTGAAAAATACAACAAGAATATGATTAGCAAATCATGCAGGAGTCAGGTTACTCAACCTTATCGTAATGCGCTTTCAGAATAAACCCTGCCTCGATTAGGTCTTTTAAGGGTTGTATCGTGGTCGGGTTCACGGTTCGTGAAACAAAGGATATTTGGCTCAAATTATGATTTGTACCCACCCCTTCTACGTGATGATCTCCGATCCTAAAATTCAGTTAACTCAGCTCGAGCGCTCGCCTCTTCGAGAGGTACGTTGAACATTGGGAACAACTGGTTAAAGAATTCACAAGGTTTTTCGGAGCGACAGTTACTCCTTTTTCGTTTTCGGTGTCAGTATCCGCACGACTTTGTCCTTGTTTGAGGATTTTTCTTCTTTATATCCTTTCTTTTTCATTCTTTTGATTCCCTAATTTTTGCATGGACTGACTCTTCAGAGTTCTTTTCGATTTTTCTTTTGAAGTCCAGCGGGATGCCCTGATTTTTGCCTAAGTATTAGCTTTCCAGCTTTTCCTTTTTTACTTAGCGGGCTTTTTTATTCTCTTTTTTTTTGAAACAAGTCGTGCGACACCGGCTGTCTGGAGTCATCCGAGAGGCTTGTAACTGTCTCACTCCTGATTGGTGAGGTTTAACCATTGCGGTTGACGAGGTACAACCTCTGGGGAGGAATATGATGTGATTGGTTCTTGAAAGACGACACTCCTCTATAAGACTTGAATGCTCGATCAAGCTAACTGACAACTACCCTGCCCCGGGTTAAAATGTGAGGGTTCAAAAGTCCGAAAGAAACTCATACTTCTCGGCTCGAAGTGGTTAATAAGGGATTCTCTTCCTTATCTCTCCGGTGTTTAGGGGATTTGAAACAATGCCTTGTACGTCATCGGCAAGGTCTTATCTGAAAGCATACGATCATCGGTTATGAGTATTCAGTTTCATCATCCTCCCTCCACTCATTGTTAATCATAGTGATAAAGTGGAATGAATAAAGTGCAAGTGTCAGTGCAATGCAGTAAATGAGTGACAACGACATAATTAATTCAGAAAAAATGCATAGTCACTTTATTAATATCACCATTCGAAACATACAATGTTTAACAGCAAGTAGTAACTAACAGAAAAGAAACTACAAATGCAAATGATAAAGAGTCCGAGGACTGCCAATGCTGAGGACGTCTGCCTGTCTGGACCACTGGCTTCTTGAAATAACCCTCTAAATCTGCGAGCTCATCCAGCTGAGAGGTTGTCATGCACAACCAAAACTCCATATGGAAAGGAAATGCACCTTTTGTCGATCAACTGTTGCACTTTTGCCTGAAAAGCTTTATAATCTTCAGTTGAATGCCCCGGAGATCCGCCATGGTAACCACACTGAGCATGCGGGTTATACCCTGGAGGGTAAGGCTCTGGCACGAGCTTGAGAGCTTTGGGTTCCACCAAAGAATTCTGAATCAAATGCGGAAGGATCTGGCTATACGGCACAGGCACTGGATGGAGAGGAGCATCCCTTCGTTCCAAGTTGTTACGAGGTCGATTCTGATTCTGATGCTGATTCTGATAACCTCGACCACGGGCTCGTGGATTCGCAAGAGGAGCGACATAAAGTTTCCGATGTGGTGCCCCAGGCACAATTGTCTGTCCAGAATAACGAGACACAGAAGATACTAACCGCTGAGAAGACGGAGAACCAACAGATTTCACCGATTCGACTTGAGGATATCCAACATCTGTCAGGACCGTATTGACCATAGTTTCATCTTCAGATTGAGAGCTATAGAGAGATTCAGTCTCACTGGCCTGACCGCTTGAAACATTCGGGATTCTTCCAGTCTTTACACCATACTCGATGCGCTCTCCTGTCCTTACCAATTCAGAGAAATTTGGTGCGGTTTCAAACATTCTTTCGAAGTACGGGCTCTGCAAGGAGTTTACGAACATGCCTTTTAGCTCTTGGTCTAGAAGCGGTGGTTGCACCCTAGCAGCAAATTCTCTCCATCTCTGAACATACTTTCTGAAAGGTTCATTGTTCCCTTGAGACAATTCTTGCAGCTGCACGCGAGTAGGAGCTTCGTCAAGATTGTAGTCATACTGCTTCAGAAAGGCATTGGCTAAGTCCATCCATGATCGGATCTGATCACGCTCTAACTGTATATACCAACTCAGAGGTTCCCTAGTCAGACTATCTTGAAAGCAATGAATCATCAGCTTGTCGTTGTGCACAAATGAAGTCATTCTTCGGCAGAACATCACCAAATGTTGCTTCGGGCAACTATCTCCTTTGTACCTTTCAAACCTCGGCATTCTGAACTTCGGAGGTAACACTAGGCCAGGAACCAGACACATGTCCGCAGCACTAGGGGTAACAACGTCTTTACTTTTCAAGGCTCTGAATCTTTCATCCAATGCATGAAACCTTTCAGCATACGCGGGAGCTAATGGGTCCTCTGTCTTTGCTATCAGGACCTTTCTTCGGGACTTTGGCACAGGGAAGGCAAAACCCTGGTAGTATGAGATATCAACAGAAGGAGAACGTTCACCTCGGACAACAAACTGCTCACGTAGACCTCGGTCTTCAGCAGAAGGCTGTACAGGCTGAGCTGCAGTAAGGTTGTTCACTTGCGGAAAGTCTTCGTCATGCGTAGATCCATACAGAGGATTGGACGTCACAGTGAAACCTAACAAGGTATCACCAAACTGGAAGTTGCTCTCGGACATAGCTACTAACAACTGTCAACTGACTTCACGGCTTGACTCTGATCAAATCTGCTTCGACTCTGCTTCAGCCCTTTGGTCGTCTTCAACACTCACCTTCAGAATCAAATAACAGCTGGATAAGAGCTCTGACTAGCTGGCGAATGACATGCAATATGATGCAGGAATGTTCATGCAAATGCAATGCAAGATGCAGCAAACACGGGATCACAGCCCCCATAAAGCTCTGATTGCTGCTGCGCTGCTGACGGGATAAGTCTGCTCTGACGAGAGAAAACCAAGATATCGGGTAGGCTGGAAGTCAAGTTTCCTGCAAAAACCCTCCCGCTCACGGGTATGGACCTAAACTGACTCAAGGTACGGCATCCTATGCGTTCATCAGCGTCACAGACTTTCAAGAGGGGGGATACGATACCCAGAAGGTGTGGCATCACCAGCTCATGAAGCGGCCTCACTTAGCTGAATCACAAGTGATCGGTCCCCAGAGTCGACAACCCACCAAACCAGCAACCGTCTTAACCCAAAGGGTCGAAAGTGAAGCCAACCGGATGAACCTCGTCTGAGCGTGGATTTCATCAGACACTAGTGCCTACAAAGCAAGCACGCGCCCACTAATTTCCACTCTAATTCTATGGTGCACTCAAGCCTGGGTCTGGCTTCTCACTCATCAGAACTCCCATCCCACAACAGCACAGATAATCATATCCAACTGGAAATAAAATGCGGGAAATAAAGTGCGAGAAGTAAAATGCGATAAATAAACGCAACCCAGCAGGTAAACATACAAGCACTAGGATTGACTCTCATAGGGAACCAGAGATTCTGGGTTCGCTCCCCAGCAGAGTCGCCAGCTGTCGCTTGCGCGAAAATAAGGTGCCGGCATGACAGAAGAGTCGCCACCTTTCGTTATTTATCCCTCAGAGCGGGAAAGGAAACGATCGGAAAAACCTGACGAAAAAAGGGTAAGACAAGGTCGTCGCAACCATTGTCTGGGTTCGGGAGTCGGTTACGCAAGGGGAAGGTATTAGCACCCCTCACGTCCGTCGTACTCGACGGGATCCACGCTTGTTGGTTTGTCTAAAGGATGCAAAAACAATCTATCTACGGCTGCTAAATCTAAACGGAAGGGAATTGACTCGATAGAGCGTCGCGCTCTATGCCTACGTATTCTCATCAGAGAACGAGAAATCAGAGTCTGCGTAGTTCGGGAAACTACAGGTTAATTGCTCGGCAAGACGTTGCGTCTTGGGCCTACGTATTCTCAACAGAGAAATCAGAGCATGACGTAGTTCAGGCTAACCACGGCTAGACAGGGTGTTCTCGGTCACACAGGAAGTGAGAGATTAAGTTGACGATACTAGCGTACGCATTCTAGCAGTTAGGTGGACGCTGCTCGACCATTGGAGACTTAGGCGTACCTGTTTGTGGTAGAACGGACGTAGTATGTCGGGTTTCGAGGTATGGGAACCTACGGGACTTAGAACTACGGTCTGGTCTCAAATGCACTCGGGCAAGAGAAAAGGATAACATCAGTCGTCAGCGGGAAAGTCTCGATCGCACAGCAACGAGAGACCAAAAGAGTTAGTTGTTAGGGTGCTCGCTAGGATATCGCATCCTATGCCTACATATTCTCGTTCAGTACGAGAAATCAGAGCAGCTGTAGTTCAGCTAACTACAGGTAGAACGGAGACCACAACATCAATCTCGTTTTATTAATATTCTGAAGGAAATTACAATGATTGAGTACAAGAAAATAGACTCCTAAAAATCCTATCCATCTAATATGGAAATTCTAATGGAAAATAGTCCCCTAACAAGTGGACATTTAGATCTATCTCTAAAAATATAAAATCAACTCTAAAAGAAAACATATCCTAAGAAAAGAAAATATATCCTAAAAGAAAATATAAAAAACTATCATAATATTTCTATATATTTTTATTCTTTTCTTTCTATTACATACTCTTTTTCTTTTTGAAAAAAACTAAACAAAAAAATATAAAAATAAAATAAAGAAAAGAACACAAGGGGGTGCAAGATTGCTGCTAGGAGGTGCAGCCAGCAGAACCCAAAACAGAATTGTTAGGGCCCAACCCAATAGGAGTACAAAAAAAATCTGCTGGGAGGGGGTGTTGAAAGTGAACGGAGGGGTGTACACAAAAATGGCTTCCCAGGGCCCAGCCCACACTCCACAAAAATATACGCAGGAGGGAGGGTGAAACAAAAACGGGGGCGTAATCAGTAATGGGCCCAGCCCAATCAAGCAATAACCAAAAAAATAGAAACGGGGGGGATCTTTGCCAAAACGGGGGTATGTACGGACGAAAATCCATGGGCCCAGCCCAATTCACACAGTCTTCTCCCTCCCTTGTTTAGCTTCAGGAAGAAACCCTAGTTCCTCCTGTATCACTGTTCACGGCGCCGCCCATCCTCTCCAGAAGCTCTCTCTCTCTCGTTCACCCTTTCTCTCAGACTCAAACTCTTTCATTCCCAACAATCTTCCTCCACCATACTCCTTCAAATCACAAAATCCTAACTATTAACAACAACAACGCCAACTACCTGGATAACCAAGCTGATTGAATTTATTCACAGAAGATCTGACTCATGCAAAAAAAACCTTGATGAAGATGAGTGGAGTTGGATGGAAGTTGTTCGCGGATGAAGATATTACCAGTATTCTAGAAAGACGATGACGGGGAAAAACGCAAATCTGGAAAGAAAATCTGAAGAACGACGAAGCATCTGGAGATCTACGATGAAGATCTACCGCTGTTGTTGAAGAACAAGAAAATCTGGAGGCGATCTAACGAGCGGTGACGAATGCTCTTCAACATTCTTGACGACGATCGTTGGAGATTCGGATGAACATTGAAGGTTCTGAGAGTTACGGAGATCTTGATGTGGTTTGAAGAAAGGTTCGCGATAATGTTGAAGCTTTCTGGAAAAACGCTATGGCTATTTGTCGTTGGGGTTTATCCAAGATCTTGAAGGAGGTTTTGTTGATTTCTGGAGATTTGGTGCGAAGACGATGATGCACGTCATTGATTCGTTGAAGAATCATGAGGATCTGTAAATATTCGAAGATTCTTGATGAACTCCAGATGAAGGTTTCCGGAGAGATGACGAATGTTCTTCTGGAAATGGATGAAGATTGTTGAGTTTCTGGGTGAAATTGCAAGAACAATGGCGATCTGGAAAATTCACGAAGAATATTGATGAAACTTGATGTCGAATGGATGATTCTCGGTGATGAAGGTTGAAAAAACAGGGAAATTAATGAAGAACTGATAAATTTCCCGGTGAGATCTCCGGCGAAGGCATGAACATGGTGGATGAGGAAGATGAAGATCGAAGGATTTCTGGAGATGCATGAGGTTTCCGGCGAGATTTTAGCCGTGCACACCTCCGTATGATTTTGCCGTTGAACTTTGCCGGTGTTTGCATGGGTTCCGGTGGGGTCTCCGGCGCGCATGCAGAGGGGAAGTGTGGGGAGGACACGTGGAGGTGCTGCTTCGTGCATGGGGGACGCGTGTACGGAGAGGGGGAGATAGTGGGGTTACATGGCGTGGAAGCTGAGTGGGGAGAGAAACGTGGCACTGAAAGGAGAGAAAACGTGGCTGGAAAATGGAGTGTGAAGTGGCGAAAAACTGGAGAATCAAGTGGGACCAAGTGGACCCTTTCAGAGTGCACGCGTGGACTCTTTATAGTGTGACAAGTGTCACTATACTGGACTGGAAGTTTGACTGGGCCTCCAAAATAGCTGGGCCCAATGAAAATGGACTTAATAACACCTAATTACTCTGATTAAGGACTAAATGAACATTAAAACAAACCTACTCTAATTAATTCTAACACATTCTAATCAAACCCTAATTAAGACTCTAATTAATCTAATTAAACTCTAAAAACTATTAACTTCTACTAATTCTAATTAATGTCTAAACTAATAGAAAAACTCTAATAACTTCTGTTTAATGAAAACTCTATTAAAAGAAAATCATATTAAAACTCTGCTTAATATCTAAAAAATAAAATGATTTATTCTAAAAAATCTATAAAACTATATTCAATATCTAAAAAATGATTTACTCCTAAATCTATTATCTATTAATATCTATTAAAAATAAAAGAAAAAATCCATTAATTTCTATTTAAAAATCCTAATAAAAGAAATTATCACATTAAAAAATCTATTTAATATCTAAAGAAAAGATTTATTCTATTTAAAATGATTTAAGCTATTTAAAATACCTAGAAAAATGAATTAAACCTATTAAAAATTCTAGAAAGTAAGGAAAAAAACTAAAACTACCGAGAAAGCCGATTAAATCGCTTAGCGAACTGTATCGAAATACACGGTAAAATTCGGACACCGAGAGGTCCTCAAAAACAACAACGAGAGCTGAAAACACCGGGACGCGCATCGATTCTCAAAATACGTCCTCGTATTGGCCTGAAATGCTATCAGAGGGCCGTGATCCCGATAAACCAATTTGACTGGAAAAATGCAATGCACGCGGTATGCAAATGCGAGAATGAAATGAGTCGAAACATAAGCCAAATTGCGATAAGTAGTTGGTCAAATTTTGGGGTGCAACAATTATCTCGTTGAGTTCAGGGAGACGCATTGGTACCATGTCGCGCTCTCGTGGTCACGAAGCGGGTCGTCGCGGGCAGTGTCTAACTATAGTATTTGCTTAGCTTCTCAACATTCCATGGTCGAGCTATCTCGTCCCCATGTAAGTTCTCGAGGTAGTAGGCCTCGTGCACTGTCTTGTCCCGGACACGATATGGACCTTCCTAGTTCGCGGTGAGCTTTCCCTCGCGCGAGTCTTTCTGGTTTCTCCGTAAGACCAGATCTCCGATCTGGAACTCACGTTTTATGACCCTGCTATCGTAGCAGAGGAAAATTTTCTATTTCAGCACGGATTCTCAGAGAGACACCCCCGAACGTATTTCCTCGACTAGGTCGAGCTCATCTCTAAGGGCCTCGTTGTTGGCCTCCTCCTCGAGGGGGGATTCAGTTCTTCTGGACGACTCCTTTATTTCTACCAGGATTACCGCCTCGGTCCCGTAGATCATTCGAAAAGGGGTCTCTTCGGAGGTCGAGTGGGGTGTCATTCTATACACCCAGGGTATGTTGTGTAGTTCCTCGACCCACCTCTTCTTGGCATCCCCGAGCCGGCATTTTAGACCCCTCAAGATAGCTCTGTTTGCGGCCTCCGCCTGGCCGTTCTTTGTAGGTGCTCGACTGACGTGAAATGTTGCTTTGTCCCGAGCTTGGTCACAAAGTCTTGGAAGTTTTTGTCAGTGAACTGTGTACCATTGTCGGTCACGATGGCCATGGGAACGCCGAACCTGACGAGGATGTTCCTCTTGTAGAAGTGGAGTATGGTGCGTGCCGTGATTTTGGAGAGGGCCTCAACCTCGATCCATTTGGTAAAATAATCGACGCCAACTATCAGGTACTTGTTCTGATAGGAGCCTATGGTGAACGGGCTGAGGATATCCATCCCCCACCAGGCGAACGGCCAATGGGAGGAGAGGGACTTGAGCTCGCTCGGGGGGGGGGGGGGGGCGAGGTGCATGTCCCCGTGCTGCTGGCACCTGTCACACTTCTTCACGTGTTCCTTCGTATCATGTTGCATCATCGGCCAGTAGTACCCACCTCGCAGAGCCTTCCTTGCCAAAGATCGTTCTCCCGGGTGTTGCGCGTTGATGCCTTCGTGAACCTCTTGCAGGATGTTCGGGGCCTGGGCTTTGTCGACGCACTTGAGGAGAGGGATCGAGAAGCCTCTCTGGTATAGTCTACCTTTGAGCAGCATGTAAGAGCAGGCTCGAAGTTTGACTGTGCTGGCCTCCTTAACGTCGTCGAGGAGGTGTCCCGTGCTAAGGTAGGCATGTATCAGGGTCATCCAATAGTCGATGTCCCCGATGGTGTTGACTTCGAGCATCATTTTCGCCTTTTCCGTGCTTGGTTGCGCGAGGACCTCATGGACGATAAATTTGTTCCCGCCTTTCTTCTTTGTGCTCACCAATTTCGAGAGGACGTCTTCCCGTGTGTTATGTTTGTAGGGAACGTGTTGCACCTCGGCGGAGTCGAAACTCTTCATCTATTCCCTTACAAGGGACAAATATTCGGCCGGATTGTCGTTCTTTGCTTGGTACTCGCCTCGGACTTAAGAGGCGACCAACTGGGAATCCGTGAAGATTTTTATCTCCTTGGCTCCGAGGTCTTCTGCTTGGGGGAGTCCGGCCTAGAAGGCTTCGTACTCGGCCTGATTGTTCGTCGTCGAGAAGTCTAAGATTAGGGAAACTTCTACGATCGTGCCTTCCTCGTTCTCCAGGATAATGCTTGCGCCGCTCCCCGAGGAGCTCGAAGCGCCATCGACGAAGATGGGTTCTGGGGGTTGGTTCCGCAGTGGGTGTCATCTCGGCGACGAAATCGGTCTGTACTTACGCCTTGAGCGATTTCCTACTGTCGTAGATGATGTCGAACTCGGAGAGCTCCAGTGACCACTTCAACATGCACCCCGCCATGTCGGGCCTGCCGAGCAACTGTTTGATAGGCTGCTCGGTTCTGACTATGATGGTATGGGCCAGGAAGTAGTGTCGGAGTCTTCTGGCCGTGTTGATAAGGGCCAAGTGTTGCGGTGAGAATCGTGATACCAAGCTATTGATTAACTTGAATCTTAATTCTTTAAATTCACAATCGGACTTTAATTTATCCAAAGGAAAGGTTAAATAAAGAAAAACCCTTTTGCGCGATGTAACAACAACGCTAAGAGATCGGGGATTGGGGGTTGGTTATGCCTAGGGTAGGTATTTCACATACTAAACATCTATAGTACTCTACAGGAACCTTTTGTATGTTTGTATGATATACTTTCTAAATGTTTGCTATGGTTTGGGATTTGGATAAAAGGTTAAGTGGTGGGTAAAGACCTAAGGATAGGTTCTAAATTTGCTCGCAAACATATCGCATCCTCTGCATACGTATCCTAACTAAGAGAGAATCAGAGCAACCGTAGTTCACCTCACCGAGGATAAAGAACTCTTGATTATGATCAAGGTTCAAAGGGGAACAAACATAACCATTCTTGTATAGAGTTTAACTAAACTCTCTAGATCTAAGTTATACACTTAAAGGATTTGACTTTTACAAAAGCCAAAGGGGAAGGTAAGCAATCATCACCATGATTCTTACATAGAGTTTACAAACTCTATCTTAAATTTCTAGTTGAGGAGTACTCCTAACAAGGGGTAGGTCTTCTAGACTTAAAGCAAAGTCTAATGGATATAGATTCTAACATAACTAAGTTGGGGTTCAAGATGACTTAACAAAGTCAAGGGGAGGGTAATGAGCTGCCTATGACCCAAGGGTCAATAGAGAGACTTTCCTTTGGAATGGGAAAAGATGAGGCAACTGGGTGAGAACTAAC
The DNA here is from genome assembly GCA_963859935.3 of Lathyrus sativus. Lineage (NCBI taxonomy): Eukaryota > Viridiplantae > Streptophyta > Magnoliopsida > Fabales > Fabaceae > Lathyrus > Lathyrus sativus. The sequence continues at coordinate 597,607,207 of OZ012738.1, read as the reverse complement.
AAGTTCCATCACTTGGGGAATAACTTAACAAAGCTAAAAGCAATCACAAATATTCATTCAAACATGATGAACAAATAGAGTATGGTGACAACCAAGAAGAGATATGCAAGCATGTGACAACATCAAGCAAAGATTACAATCAAGTTAAATGGTTACAACCATAATACACAAATACATCACAATATCATGATAGAGGTTCTTACAAGACCAATCATACAAGGTAAAATCAACTTGAAGCATCTTAACAAAGATGAAGGGAAATGAGGTAAAAAACCATCAAGACAACAACATGTAATTCAAACAAGTTTAATGCAAGCAAGTAACAACCTGAGGCAAGTATGTCATAGGGTTCAAAGAATGTCAAATGTAACAACATGAGACCAACAATCATGCAGTGATGACAATCAAGTACAAATAGGCACACAAGAAGGATTACAATAGTTCAAGTGGAAAGTTCAAAGTTCATGGGGAATCATACATGTTCAAAAGTAACTTTCAAAGCAAGACTTAATCCTAAGGATGTTATGGTTCTAACAAGACATCATAACAAGTAAGGTAAGGACATGGGATCATGTTCAAGAGGTTACAACATTAAGGAACACACAAAAGTAAACATGAGCAAGTAGAAATCAAGCATATAAGTTACAACTAAAACCAAACATGGGACATGAATCAAGTAAGACTAAATGTGACAACATTTAACATGATGAAATCATGAAGCATGGTAACAACCAAAAGAGATTAGAGTGTTCATATGACAATATGAAAAGCCAAAGAGTTAACAAACAACAAAGCATAAGTTCATGGTTTCATAGGAGAAAACAAAGCAACGTTCATGGTAACAACCAAGTCAAAACATAAACCCTAGCATGGTATGGTTCTAACAAGACACATAGATAAGTATAAAGGGGTATGAAAAACACATTCAAGAAGTCACAACATCAAGAATCATGGCAAGTTCACAGATGAAAATCAAAGGTATACCATGCATATCCAATCATTCACAAAGGCATGAAAAAAACCCTAGACATGTTATGGTTCTAACAAGACACATAGACAAGGAGAATAATACATGGTAAACATATCCAAGAGGTCACAACATCAAGAATCATGGCAAGTTCACAGATGAAAATCAAAGGTCCATTCTCACACATATGCATTCACAAAAGCAAGTATGAACATGGTAAGGAAATGAATCAAACATCTTTGAGAATCTACACATGTTAACAAACATATATGAATCATACAAGACCAATCTCATAAGAAAAATCAATTTCCAAGTTAAAAAAATTTACAAACATCAAGGTGAAAACTCTAAAAACACATGCTTTTCAAATGAATCAAAGTATTTCTAGGATAATGATCCTTGAATTATTTCTTCAATAAATGAAATTAGACATGATAAGGAGTAGTTTGCAAAAATAATGGCATCAATAGCATAAAAAATGAGCAAGGTATGATCATTCAAAGTTGGTGCACCAATGGGGGCAAAACTAGGGCAAGGCAAAGTAAGGCAACTTAAGTCATTTGCATGAAGAAGTGGAAATCAGTCAAAACTTAAACAAATGGAGTGAAATAAAAGTGAAAACTGTGTGTTTTTAAACAAGGAATAAAATGGTACAATTTGTTTTTCAATACAACACACTCACTGAAAAATTCGGTAACATCAATATTTAGGCAACTTAGGTCACAACCAAAAGTATGAGCATATGGACAGTCCAAAGCAGAGCAAGGATTGATGAAATAAGTATGGAAACATCACACATCAATAATTTATAGTGATTGACTCAAGAGAAATCAGAAAATGCACTCATGGATTGACAGATTGGCATCAACATGCACATGGTGACCTAGCTTACCTTAGTTTCTGACCAGCATTTTGGACAGTCAAGAAATCACAAGTTCTAATTCAAATGGTGGTTCATACATGACATATAACACACATATAACATTTTCAAACAATGTCTAGCACAAAAACAAAGTTACAACTCAACATAGCATGTGAAATGCAAAGCAAAATTTCAAGTTTCAAAGGTTTAGGCTTACCTCTTGAAGAAACCTTGTCAAATAAGAAAACCAGAGATCCTTGCTATCTTGATATAGTCTGTAAATGGTCTTTGGATGATGAATACCAGCTCCAATGATCCACAACCCCACTGTTGAACCGAATGGCTTGAAAAGTGAAGAAAATCCTAAAAAAAAATCCATGATTTTACAAAGCAACATGATCCAATCTTTGTTACAGAAGTGAAAACTTGATTTGGACAGTTTATATATGCTATTTATGAATTTTTAGAGGTGTAAAAAGAGTTGGAAATGATATGTAACAAGTTATGGCTTGAAAGATGCAGAAAGTTAACTTTTTTGGTTTTGGAGGTTGACTTTGAGAAAGAAATGGTTTCTGGTGCAAGTAGTGGCTTGGACAGCTCTTGATAGTCATTTGAAACTTGTGTATAATGTTTAAAGAAGCATGAAATGGTTGGAAATTGGTTTGATGCAAGTTCTGTCCAAGACAGATTTTTGGCACTTTGGATTTTGGTTAGATTTGCAAGAGAGTTTGCAACTGGTGAGAGAGAGAGTTTGTGGCTGGTTTCTTGGATTCCATGGTGTCTATTTGATGCATAGAAGTTGTCTTATTTATAGGAAAAGCCACATGATCAAGGGTGAGGGCAAATTTGAGTTTTGGTCTTAGAGGGAGATTTGGGAGAAAATATGTCCAAGATTTGGTGCAGTTGGATATCAAAGTTCTTGGCTCAATGTGATGCACAAATCAAGTTGTATGAGGGAAATGGAAGTGACTGAAGTGTGGATAGGGAGTAGGGGAACTATAGCTACAAGTTTCTTCATGAAAAGTTTCTCTTTCCTCTTGATTTTTGATTAAAATATTGTAGCTTGGTTGCAACTTGGCTTGTCATCTTGTCAAGCCTTTCAAACCTTCACCTCTTATGTATTTCTACTCATCCCCATCTAATCATCAGATCAAATGTTGATTAAATGGTTAAGAATGATTTAAATGGTTGGCAAGTTGATTTGTGACAAATTTGAAATGGTGCATTCAAGTGTTTAGACCCCAACTTGCTTCCTTCGTAACTCCTAGCTCACAAATGATACGAAGGAGTGCTAGTACTTTTTGGAAATCCCTCATCATGATCTACAACTTTCATGTTTTGGGAATTTTCAAATTCCAAGTGGAACTAGGTCAAAAACACCCTTGAAGTTGGTTGAAAACATGACTTGACAAGTGCTAAAAATGTGAAATTTCACTAATTCTTTTCCCCTCTTGTAATAATTTTGATCATAACTCCAAATCTATTCATTTTTTAGACATGGACCACTGTTGCACTTTTGTAGAACTTGTCAAGACCTTTCCAATAAGCTTTGAACCATTCCATTTGGATGTGTGGTTAAAAAGTTATAGTCTTGCCCCTTTTAAAACTCTAATTCCCGACTTTTTCGATTACCCTTCAATCCTTGATCCAAAGGTTATCAAACTTCATTACTAGATGTAATATAACATTATGAACATGATTGCTTTCAATTTTGGGGTCAAAACCCTTTTGGTCAATGAGTTGACTTTTCAGTCAGACGAATCGATCGATCGGGAAACCCCAGATCGACTGTTGGTGTTCTGGGTCTTATGAGGTCTTGAAACTTCTTGAGTGGACTTAAATAAGTAATATAAGTTTCATGGCCCATTATTCCATCATTGGAGTACCATTTAAATCAAAAGTCAAACCATAGTTGACTTTTCCTGTTCAGAAACCCTAATATGGGGTTCTGGACTGCATTGTTCCTCTTCTTTGGGTGACAACCTCAAATTGGATTCATAATTGATCCAATATAGTATCTTTGATGATGTGGATATTTGCTTCATGTAGAATCAATCCAATACATTGACTGATCAAACCATCAAAACCTCGATTACTGACTGTAAGGAACCCTAATTCATCTGCATCTTGACAAAGACAAACTTGAAGTAGGTTAAGGGTTAGATAAGCACATGATGATGCTCCTAGAATGATAATGAAGATCTAAGGGTCAAAATTTAGGGTATAACACCAAGGAGACTTTTTCGATTTGTTGATACCTCACCTCGGGGTCGTGGAGGGCCTTGCTCGTGAAGTAGATCGGCTTCTGCCCGTCAGGGGTTTCCCAGATTAATACGGTGCTGACGACCTTGGTAGAAATGGCCAGGTACAAGTAGAGGGTTTCCCCGATGTCAGGTCTCTTCAGGACTGGTGGCTCCTACAGGACGCGTTTGAGGTGGAGGAGGGCCTGTTTGCACTCCTTCGTCCATTCGAATGCGGCCTCCTTCCTTAGTAGTTTAAAAAATGGGATGGCATGTTGTGCAGATTTAGCGACGAAGCGGGATAATGAGGCGAGCATCCCGTTTAGAGACTGTATCGACTTCTTCATGCTCAGCGTTATGATCTCGGAGAAGGCCCAACATTTGTCCGGGTTTGCCTTGATCCCTCGTTCGGTCAGGTAAAACCCGAGGAGCTTCCCCGCGTGTACACCGAAGGTGCACTTCTTCGGGTTAAATCGCATCCTGCATCTCCTCGCTGTTTTGAAGACCTTCTTGAGGTGGGCCGTGTGGTCGACCTCTGTACGCGATTTGAAGGTCATGTCGTCCATGTAGACTTCGAGCATGTCGCCAATCTCTCCCCAGAAGACCATGTTCATCATCTGTTGATAGGTGGTGCCAGCGTTCTTTAGGACGAAGGGCATTACTTTGTAGTAATATTTTCCCGACTCGGTCATGAAGGTCGTGCTCTGTTTGTTGACTTCAGCCATGAGGATCTGGTTGTATCCCGAGTAGGCGTCCATGAAGGATAATAATCTGAAGCCCGCCGAGTTGTCAACGAGCTTGTCAATATTGGGGAGGGGATAGGCGTCCTTGGGACATGCCAGTTGAGATTGGTGTAATCAACACACATTCTCCATTTTCCATTAGATTTTTTTACTAGTACAACGTTGGACAACTAGGTTGAATACCAGGCTTCCGAAATACAATTTGCCTCTATGAGGTCATTTACATATTTTTCAGCCGCCACCGACTTTTCTGGGGACTACCTACGCCTATGTTGTACTATACCAGTCGCGGCTGGGTTGATGGAGAGCTGGTGGCAGGCAACCTCGGGGTAAAGGTCGGGTATCTTGGTGGCGCTCCAAGAGAAGAGGTCTGAATTCTCACGGAGGCAAGCCTTCAGCTGCTTCTTCGCTAGGCCGGGCAGTCCAGCTTGAATCTTTACGCTCCTGGCCGCATCATCGCCGAGGACTACTAGCTCGAAGTCCCCGTCCGGAATGGGGCGTGTTGGGTGGAAGGGCTGCTCGTTGACTGTTGGAGGAGCGTGTTCGGCTTTGCCTTCGTGGTCCTGTTCACTGGGGAAGCGGCAGTCGAGGTCCACAGTGTCGACGTGGTCCTTTGGCCTGTTCTCTTGGACTGGAGGAGGCTTGGTCGCTTTAGGATAGGGACCAATCGTACTGAGGCCCTTAAGGTGGACCGTTGATGGCACTGTGGTGAGTTCTTCCAGTTTCGTCCTGCCTAAGATGCAGTTGTACAAGGACAGATACTCGACGACCAGGAAGCGAATGTTGACTTCCCTGGCCGTTTCTTGTGCCCCGAAGGTAACCTTGAGCTCTATGTATCCCCACGGTCTTGTCGTCGTCCCGTTGAACCCCTGGAGGTCAGAACCGACATAGGGGGCCAGGTTGGTCTCGTCGAGCTGCAATGTCGAAAATAGGTGGGTATACATAATATCCACCAAACTTCCTCTGTCGACCAGGATATGGCGGACGTCGAAGTTTTCCATTTGTTCTCGAATCAGCAGGGGACTGGCAGAGTTGGGGGCTCCTCCGGGAAGCTCTTCGAGGTAGTACGTGATCGGGTTAGACCGACCATGGGACTTGTCAAGAGTGCTCATTTTTCGGAGCTGTTGCTCATCAACTCATCAAACTTCCTCTTCAAAGACCCGATGGAGAGCTTATTCGGGGCCCCTCCTGAGATGACCATCGCAGTGGGGAAGTATTCCCACGAGCTGATGGGGCGTATTGGCTCTTCGGGCAGCTGGTGCCCGGTAGGGAGGTTGTGTTCTCTCAGGGAGAACAAGTGTTCAGGCCAACTTATGCTGAGGGCCACCTGCAGCCCGGAGTCATTAGAGGTTGGAGGGATGTCCTCGACCCTTTTGGCTTCGTGGGCCTTCTGCCGAGGGGCATCCCCTCCCTTGGTGTACCTCTTCAAGTGCCCATCCTTGATGAGTATCTCGATCGTGTCGTTCAGGTGGATGAAATCTTCGGTGACATGCCTGTGGCCGTGGTGGAAGCGGCAATATTTGGACTTGTCCACGTTGGCCTTGGGGGGTGTCGATTTAGGGAAAAGAACACCTCCCTGGACGAACTCCGAGTTGGCACACTCAGCCAGGATATGCTCGCGGGAAGCGACGAGGGCCATGTACTCGGTGAAGCGGCCTGCAGGGCCCTTCTGCTCTCGGGGTTCCCGGGGACGGTCATCGATCTCCCCCTCGTTGGGGGGCCGGTGCTCCTTCTTCCCGGGCTCCACGGGGGGCTTCGCGGTTACGGGAGTCTCAGGCTGAATTAGCAGCCTCGGTCTCCTCGTATTGGATGTAGAGGCAGGCTTTCTCGAGGAAGCCTCGCAGGGTGGTCGGCCAGTGGATCGCCACGGCCTCGTAGAATTTGGAGTCTTGGCACAGGCCTTGCTCCATGAGGTAACACTTCATGTCTGTTGCACCCCAAAATTTGCCCAACCTTTTTCTTTGGCTGGCTTTTGTTTCTTTGCATTGTTCTAGCATTTGCATAGCATATCATTGTTCATTTAGCAGGGGATCAAAAGGTTGTGCATAGCAAGAGGAGGTTACTCATAGTGTTGATCCTAAGCAAGGGGTGTTACTCAAACATGGATGGTCATCAGGTCATCTAGAAGTGGTCAATGTTCTTTGAAAGGATTGATGGATGTATGTGGGTCAGCTCCTAACTTGGAGGCCAATTGAAGATCATCAGAAGGTTGTGAATTCATGATTATGGATATGGGATGTTGAGAGAGCTCATTGAGTTCTTTGAGAGCCATGTTAGAGCTTATTAAAGTTGTTGTGTGATGTGGAAGAAGCCACAATCAAGAGTGGTGCATCTAGGATTTTCATCTGGTTAATCCTCAGCCAATTGTGAAATCAAAGGAGATTAAGACTCAATTATAAGTCTCTATGGTCATGGGATTTTGTGTTGAGATGTCTAATATATCATTTCAAGATCAATTCATCAAGAATCAAGAGTGTGAGAAGTTGCTAAATTAGGGTTCTTAGTGTAAAATCCCCTATTTAGTCCCCAACTTCAAGACCACCTTTCTCAATATAGAAGTCTCATCTCATCTTGACCCCAACATGAAACTTGTAGATCATATTCTTAGATTTCTTTTGAGTACTAGAAGTCATTCATTTGATTTCTAGAACTCAAGTTATGATGCTGACAAGTTACAGGTCCTTAGATGAATGTGGTTTTGGTCAACAAAAGTAAACCAACTTCCAAGCCATTTTTGACCTAGAAGGATGTTTCTCCTCAACTTTTTATGAACATGAAAGTTGTTCCTCATGGTCTTAGATTTCCAAAGAGTACTAGAAATATTTCATCTGATTTGTAGAACTCAAGTTATGAGCTTTGCAAGTCAGGGGTATTTTGGGAAAATGAGATTATAGGTCATAAAATTATAGGCCATTTTCACCATCTTGCACACTTCAAATGAAAATATTTCCAACATGAAGCTTGCTCCAAATGGGCTAATTTGTTCAACCAAACCTTAAGAAGTCATGGATTTGGCTTGGATTGAAGAATTGGTGTGTGACTTTTTCATGAAGAAAGCTTAAAAAGGAGAAAATGGAATTATTTGATTTTGATTCATTTTGTATCAACTTTATGCATATTTTGAGTGAAACTCATGTTTTAAACACAATGCCAATGTTGTATTTGCAATTTGAGTCCATCTTGATGGCCATTTCCATGCTTGCTTCATCATGAAGTAGCAAATGAGAATTCAACCATAAGATCAAAACAAGGATCAATTGCTGGCCATTTGATCAATTCAATCCATGTGCAAGTGATTGGAATCAAAATGGAGGCATGTGCAGCTCAGAATGCACGAGTTTGGAATGCAAAAAGTGAAGGAAAGGTTGAAATTCAATTCACACAAATTAGCCACAATTGGGCCTCCATTTGCTGCTTGCGATAATTTTTGCTAAATGCTCAAAACTTGTTGTTCACGATTTGGTTTTGTTATGAGTTTTTAGGCTTAAATAACCTTTGATTCATGTTCCACGTTGCGTGTAGGTGAGTTTGGACTATTGATTTGTTGATTTTTGTGGTGTTTTGCTTGACCTGCGTTTTTGGCCGATGACTGATTGAACGGAGAAGGTGACCGGAGGCAGCTCCGGCCATCACCTGTATGTTTCCCTCCGTTTCTTTGTTCAAATGAAGGAGACGATGATGTGGCTGGCTGTTAATCATTGGATTGGTTTACTTTTTCATTGCACGCATAGGATTAAGACGCACGATATACCATCGTTTGACCACACACACTATATCACTTTTAAATATCACTTAAATGTGTGGCACGCCTTGGTCCATCTGATGTGCTTACCTATTGATCCAATGGCCCGGATCATGGCCTATCATGCACCTGCGTTGACTTGCCACCCGCAATTTGTTTGAACTCTCAGCTTTTTTGTACGCCCTTTGGACCTGGGCTTGTCACTTGTCGCTTGCACCCCCATTTGAGCCCAGTTTGTTTTTTTAACATGTTTTAATTACTATCTGCACCGTGCCTTTTATTATTTTCTTTTTATTTTTCTTTTTCTTTTTTGTTTTATTTCTGTTTCAATTTAACTCCATATAAAATAGTTCTCCAATTAATAAAATTCCCCAAAAATATTTTCTGGATAGTTTGAAATGTTCTTTTATTTTTAGAACTTTTATTTTATTTTTTTGGATTATTTTTCATTTAAAAAAAGAATTAATTAATTGGAGATGTTTTGTTCGGATTAAATTTTGACATTGCTTGCTTCTTGATTTGTTTCTCTCATCTCCCTTTGATCCAATGAATGAAAATTGATCCTCATACCCATGATGAGTTTAACAATTTTTTAGGACCATTTTGCCCCTGGTTGGTTGACTTTAGGGTTGACTTTGGTTGCTTTTCTTTTGACCCTCGTTTCTCCCATTTTAAAGTGGTACATCTTGAATATTATTTTCTTTTGATGGTGCTTTGAGGGGATATTTGCTTTGATCTTTTGGCCTCTGGTTGCCAACTTGTTTGTGCACCTCTTGTATTTTATTTGGTAGTTTTTGAGCCTTTTTCCTAATTTTGAGATGACTTGCAAGTCAAGTCATTTCCTAGGGTGGCTCATACAAGTGTATGACCTAGTTTGAGTTGGAAATGACCTTTATGGATCCAATAAGCACTCAACTCCTTTTGTTTCATATATTAGACATGTTGAGCTTGTTGTATGTTCATTTTTAGGTCAAAATTATGTTCATTGCTTGTTGGTTTGTGCTTTCCTTTTGTTGTTTCCATTTAGGGTTTCCATGTGTGACATGTTTGCATTGTTTATGTGATATCTCCTTTTGAGTGATTTCTTTTTGTGCATTTCGTCCCATCCCTTCTTCTTTGCATTTCCCATATGCAGGCTTGGTTGAGATGAGCTTGTGGAGGCTACTGCCCCACACTATTTTCCTCCCACTTTCATTCTACTTGTGCATCTTATGTTTGCATCTTCATTTGCATGTGCTTTCTTCTTCTTCTTCTTCTTCTTCTTCTTCTTTTGCTTTTCTTTGCCATGTTCCCCATAAGTTCTCTAACTTATGATAGAAATTAGGTGCTTAACCATGCATGATAACATTAGGTAGTTCCCTTTTGTATCCCAACTTTAATTCCACTTTGCATGATAACTTTTAGGATTGATTAGTCTCCCATTAGTGTCCTTTCTTCTCTTCTCATCTTCAAACATTCATAAAACACTTAATAAAGAATGACAAGTGTTGTACGCTATGAGCCTTAAGCTATTTGGGAAATGATGATTGGGTGGTTGCCTCTCAATTATCTAGAATGTTAGTTGTAATACCCCAAATTTTACCCTTACATTTAGTCAGTCATTTCGCATAGCATTCCATTTTGCATCCATTAATCACTAACCAATCATATGAGTGCGTTTTGTTTCAAGAATTACCACAGGGACGTTTTGGTCATTTCACGTGGAGTCTGTAATTTTGAGGCAAGTGGGACAGTATTCCTGAAGTATTTATTTGTTTCTCTCCTAATGAAGATGAAATTTCGGGATTAAAGATGAAGCGGATATTGCTAAGGTTATTTTGAAAGCGGGAACTCAGTTTGAGTTTTGGTCAGATTTAATCAGGTTACGGTAAACGGTCAATCAATATAAAGATGATGGATCTCATTCATAATATTGCCCAATACAAAAAGGGAAATAAATTTAAATATTTGTGAATATCATTCGGGAATTTTTATAATTTACAACTAAGAGGTGAGTTTAAATATTTTTGAAGCTTTATTCATAAGTATTTGCAATTTACATCTAAGGGGTGAATTTAAATAACTTTTGAATTATTATTCATAGATATTTAAAATTTACAAATGAGAAGTGAACAAATATTTTTTGAACTTTATTTCATAAATATTTAGTTTACAATTGAAATGGGTAAATAATTTTATTCAGAATACCCATTGGTTTACAAAAAAAACTCATTACATTGGCTATCTATTCTAAAAAGTTCTAAGTCCTAAGCTTCTAAGTGTTCTTCATAATCTTCTTCCCTTGAGTTCTCCACGCAATTCCCAATTACCTGAAAATAGACAAAGAAAACAAAGCAAAGAAATGTTAGAGGTTGCTCGACACTCTCAGAACAATTGTCATCATCGAATGCCGGGAGTGGCACAAACGAAGCCGCATCTTACCCCTGCTACCGATCCGTGCTATTGGCGTCAGATCAGGTGTTTATTGTTCTTATTTGAGGGACAGTCGAGAAAGAGAGAGATAAAAGAAGTTTGGGCCGATAAAAGATTTTGCCGAAAGTAATTGTTTAAGCCAAATGGACTGTTCTATCAAGTAAATATTCAGACATCCATCTCCATCAAGTAAATTTGTGGATATCCAGAGGTAAGACTAAATCCAAACTGGAACAGCAGCAAATAAATTCGGATTGAATCCACATAAAAAAAAACTGAATATCGGAACTGCATCAGGAGTCATTAATTTATCAGTTAACAAAACCAAATAGTAGCTGGATTCGAAACATCAAAATGGTATCAGAAAAAGTCGCCAACAGAAAAGGAATTGAAGTCGTTCAAGGGCTGCAGTTGGACGAATGAAAAGGCCACCGAATGTCAGCAGCAGATGACACTCCAGACATCTCAGTCCGAAATCAAACCAATTTCCCAAACTACATCAAACACTGCATCAAAAAAGTTCAGAAGCATCAATGAAAATCAAGTTTCAATTTGAAAAAGGGCAGAAATAGGCAAGTTCGATATCACAGCCGAAATACCTCAGAAGGTAGCCCGTTCGCAAGTCCAAACCAGTTCGCATAAGTAACCATATCCAAATTTGGTCCATATCTGAAAAAGAAAACCAAAATCCAAACGAGTCCAGTTATCCAAATGAAATCAAAACAAATCCAGAAATACAGATATCCAAATCCATGACGGAGTCAGTTCGTATCAGTAAGTCAAATCCATATCAGAAGAAATTAGATTCGATCCAGTATCAGAAAACAAATCATGAGCAAATCCAACAGATATCAGAAAGTGAACCGTATCAGAGATAACAAATATCAGACAAATCACAAGGGTCCACATCTGATAAAATCCGAGAATCCATCATTTGATCAAATCTGCATCAGAAATAAATAAAACTAAATCAAATCCAGCAAAATCAAATCAAAAGTTGCAACTTTCATCAGAAATATAACGTAAAGCTCGCCAACAGTCCAAGGCCCAAAAACAAAGATAAAAGGCGGAGTATAAAATAAAGATGAGAGGAGAACGAAAAACCCTAACGACAAGGAAAAATTGAACGAACTCCCCAAATCCGCGAGTTTGATCACCCTCAGCCGTAAACGACGAACCTCAAACGCAAACTATAACCATCGAAAGGCGAACGAAAATCATCCAACCGCCGATATTATCATCAAAACGTAAGCGAGGAACACTCATACATCTTTATGTTTGACGTTTTACGAATGGTTTCAGGTTTTCATCATAGAGAGTGAAAGAGTTTTGTGAAAGCGAAACAAAGAACGAAGCGGAAAATGGAAAAGATGAAGGGAAGCAACGGAAGAAGAGAAAGCATGAACGGCGCCGCCGGAGGGAATAGGGTTTTGAAACCCTAGCCCTCTTTTTGTTGCATTCTCACCAACCGGGTTGGGTCCGGAGGTGATTACCGGCCCAACCCCTTTTTTTTTATTATTTATTTTTTATTTATTTTATTTCTATTATTATAATTATTTTTATTATTGATTTGGTAAAATGTTTTCTAAAATAATATTAAAATCCATTTTTTAAAATAAATAGTATTAAGACTTTTTTCCAAATGATATAAAAAAAAACCTACCTTTTAAAAATAATAATGTGGAGTTTTGTTAGATAATTAGGTTAAAATAATTTTTGAGAATTTAAGTAAATTAATTTATCAATATTAAAAATCCCATTTTAATTTAAATTGAAGTTTATATCATAAAATACAAACCACAAAAATATGCATAATTTCACTTCTTGGCGTGTCTGATAATTCATCTAATTCTGCCCACTAACGTTGTTTGTTCGTTTTGCAGCTTATTATGCTTACCGTTATTTATTTATAATTGTAACTGTTTCCTGGTTGTAATCTCGCGAACCAATAATCGCATTTACTTTCCGCATTTTACTTCCGCTTGTATGATTTAAATTTCTCACACTTTCATCACTATTATTTCTGTCACATTGCACACATCCGAAGGTTAGGTCTAACTGTTTGGCCGCCGCGCCAATAGTCCGTAAAACTTCACACATTCAATTTCAAATCCTCAAAACTACAAATTACAAACCCTAATTCTCACAAATGCCTCGCCGCAGGCAAGATTACAATTTTACCCCTAGCTTTAGGTCAAAGAGCCACCGCGCTCATTTTAGGTTTTCCCGCCGCGGAATCCCTAACCTAACCCTAATACAACTTAACATTTCAACGTAGAGATTTGGAGTTTCTACACTCCACGTAAGCGTGTCCTTAAGATGCATTTATTCCCCTTGAGACCTTGACCACAGTCAAGAGGTCTCTAACCTCCCTTTTGAGGGGAACTACGATTACTCTGATTCCACTCCCGTAAGGATACGTAGGCACAAGATGCGATGTCTTGCCGAGTAAACTTAGAATTAACCCCTTAGGTCTACTTTCTCACTTTTAATCCCTTTGTACATATACCTTAAGAATAATAAAGCAAAGTAGTAAACATCTGAACAAAAGGTTCCTGTAGAATACTACAGAAGTTTAGGGTGCTAATACCTTCCCTAAATTTAACCAACCCCCGAACCCTAGATCTTTCCCCGCATTGTGTTTACGATGCAAAATAGGTTTTCCCTCTTTTGACCTTTTCCTTCGGATAAATCAAAGAGCGGTTGTGAATTGAATTGCGATTCAAACTCATTAATAGTTTGTGATCCTATTTCCACCGCAACATTAGTATATGTCCTTTGGACGATATGCGACGCATTCGCTCCTGAGTCATAGTCTTTAGTACAACATGAGTTACAAATCAAGTTCAAAACACTTCTTCCTTAAAAAACAAAAAAAAAACTTCAAATCTTTTTTCATCCTTCGGGATTCTTCATCAGGAAAATATTTTCAGATAAAAAGAGTGTCGTTAACTTTTAGTTCTACCTCAAATGGTAACGCCTAAGTCTCCCATGCTCGAGCTGCATACACCAACTGCTAGAACTGATTGTTAACCCTACTCGGGCCTAAAAAACTTTTGAACCAAACCGGTGTTCTTTTTATCCTGAACTACATTTGCTCTGATCTTTCATACCAGATGAAAGTACGTAGGCACAAGACGTGATGTCTTGGCGAGCAACCTTCCCCCATTTTCACCCGTAGTTAGCCGAACTACGTTGACTCTGATTTCTCGTTCCAGACGGGAATACATAGGCCCATAGCACCGATGCTATGTCGAGTCCTACTTTTTTCTTTTCCTTTGTCCCTGAGACCTTTAGTGTAGATAGATTGATCACCCTTTTAGATAGACAACAAAGCGTGGATCCCGTCGAGTACAACGGACGTGAGGGGTGCTACCTTCCCCTTACGTAACCGACTCCCGAATCCAGACATGGTTGCGATGACCTTGTCTTTTCCTTTTTCGTTAGGTTTTTCCGATTGTTTCCTTTCCCTCTCTGCGGGATAAATAACGAAAGGTGGTGACTCTTCTATTTTTCGCAGTTGCGACAATGTCGTCTGAAGTCGTCACCTGGACCGCCTCCCTTGTGAATCTCTCAATGTAGTTCCTAAAAGGTTCGTCCGGGGCTTGGATGACCGCGCCCAAGGCGGCCTCCGTCTTCGGATGGCGTCGGGACACCGTGAAATGTTTCGAGAAGATATCCTTCAGGATCCTCCACGACGTGATGGACTCGGGCTCAGGCTTTTGTACCAAGTCATGGCTCCCTTCCTCAGCGTCATCAAAAAAAGCCTGCACTTTATGGCCCCTTGGACGTTCCAATAATCGAGCATGGGCTCGATATCTTCTAGATGGTTGTTCGGGTCCGAGGTGCCGTCGTAGGTGGAGAGTGCGAGCGTCTTCTCCGTCCCGTAGGGTATGAGGGTTTCCATGATTTCCTGCGAAAGGGGGGTCCTGTAGTCGTCCTCGTCACTGTGGACAGGGGGGGCGCAAAAGCGAAGGATTGTGCCGAGGGGCTTGATTACTCCCCCTCGACCTCTTGCCCAGGGCCTCCGGTCTGTTTGCTCTTGGGGACGGGGAACGCCTCTCCTTTCGGGGAGGTGATCTGTTGTGCTTCTTGGAGGCCACGGATTGTGGCCTCTCCAGTTGTGGTCGGTGCCCCCGTTGACGGGGAGAGGGGATCCGGGAGTCATCGCGTTGATTTCTCCGCGGGGGAGAGCGAGATGAGGTATCCTATTCTAGCATCCCGATGCGCTCGTTCTGTTGGAACAACATCAAATTGGTCTAGTTGATGGCTGCAAAGAGGGCAGTCATCGTCGAGTCCTCCACTGCTGGTATGGAGACAGGCTGGAAAACATCTGGGCTTCTGGCTCGAGGGGCGACGTGGTGTGCCGCGTCCTCGGACGAGGAGGAGGCAATCCAACCGTCCCTCACGTCACCCTTATAGACGTGGGAGGGTCCAGCCTGGTCATCACCGTTGGTGAGTGGGGAGAAAGTGGAATTATGGATAGCATCGTCATGGTGTGGGCTAGTCAAAATCTCGGAAATCGAAGTTGGAAGCTTTGGTTCTTTTGCTCGGAGGAACGGGAAAGCTTTAGTTTCCCACAGACGCAGCCACAGATCGTACCTGATCAGAAGAGATCACTGACCTGCTACGCGTCTGAGCTGTCGGATTGTTGATTGGACAGACCGGGGGGGGGGGGGGGGGGAAGGGTGTACTGATGGGCTAAAGACGTGTCTACTTATGCGTCTAGCGGTATCTTACTGCAAGTGCACAACCTATCGAAGTAATATTTAAGATTATCGATCCACAGGGATTCTATGGTTACTTAGTGCTAGATGAACTTCTAGTTTAGCTAAGGCGAATGGTTGTCACGATTTTTGTTGGTTTTTAAGACTATTAAAGGCGGAATTAAATTTAAGCTTTAATAAAGTAATATTAAGGCGGTCGGTATCTAATTATACTAACTTAGGTGGGTCAACCCAACCTAGGCTTATAAAGGTGTTCACTTAATCTATTCGGTAGAGATTACCAGTTTAAATACCCTCAACTCACACTCTCGTGGTCTTATATCAGATCTTATCCCTAAAGCCCTATGCCTGCTCTCGCTAGCCCATAAGTGTTTAGAGGTAATTTTTGGAAACTAAGTAATTCTAATTTATCTTAAAGCGCTCTCGCTGTGTTTAATTTAAATGCCTAACTTTAGCTATCTGGTTAAAATCTCACACTCTCGTGGTCTTGACCTAACCTAATACTCTTTTCTTACTCTCGTAACGAAAAGGTCTATTTCAATTAAAAAGTATCAGCCAGAATGTTAAGTGATTAATTATTTTCAGCCTATGGTTATATTTTACCAGTTAAGTTTGTTATAACTACATACCGCCCTAAGGTGTTTAGCTACTCATCGATGTTGAACCAGACAGAGACAGAGAATTTAATAATAACGTACTCATGGCAGAAAAATAAATAAACATTATAATTAAATTAAATTGCAATATAATGAAAAACCTGGTTAACAAATATTCGAGCAGACTCCTTCTTCCACAGACCGGAAAGCTTGGAGTTGGCGGAAATTAAAAATAAACGAATTGCTGAAGGTTCAGAAACAAATAAATGTATAACAATTTCCTGATGTTGGAAATTGTTATATGGTTGGTTTGGATACAAATAAAAACGAAACAGAAAACTAAAAATAATGCGGGAAATAGAAAGGCTGGTTCGTAATACAGTTCGGCAGAGCTTCCGCAGGAATTTTGAATAAAAGAATCTCCCCCTGTGTTCACAGAACTTGTACTATTTATAGAGTCCTTAATGGGCTGGATTTTTGGTCCTTTGTTGCATGGGCCTTGCTGAAGTTGTTGAAGGAATGCTGGAACGTGGCAACAAAATGGGAGAAGTGGTCTTCACGTAATGCCAAGAGGAGAAGTAAGAGGAGAAGTGGTCTTCACGTAATGCCTTGACGTAGTCTGAGTCAAAACCAAGTTTTACCCTTGTTACGGTCGTGACAAGGTCTTCACGTTCGTAACTTGAGGTTTTTAAGTGTCACGGTCGTGACCACTCTCTTACGGTCGTGATGGCTCAAATTGGGGTGTCACGGTCGTGACACCCTTGTGACGATCGTGGCTGCAACAAATTATGCAGTCTTTTGCAGGCTTCTTCATTTCTTCATCTCTTTATGGTTTCTTTTGTTCCTTTTGCTCTTAATTCATGATTTAGCTCCATATACTGATGTACCTGCAAAATGGTAAGAAAAACTCGAGAAATCGAGTGTTAAAACGGTGAATATGCGATAAAACGTCAATGAAACCTAGCAATATAATCGATGCGTTTTCTCGTTATCAAACTTCCCCAAACTTAAACCTTTGCTTGTCCTCAAGCAAATAGTCGGTTGAAAATCGGCGGACAAGATTTTATTCACGCATACTCATAACAAACCGTACGGGGGATCGTTTTGTCGGATAATCCGGTACTTTGATAGAACACTACCGATACACTAATGACACAAGCAACAAGCTATGTCGTCGACTTCCCGTTAAACGAAACAATCGGCAATTACATTACGATTTCACCTGGAGTTCTTCGATCTTATTTCGCCCGGTTTCATTCTAGCGCAATCACATTAAGCCCTTTGCCTTAGCACGCACGTAGTGGAGTAGCCGGTTAGCGATTTTGATCCTTTTTGAGCACGGGGTCTGGTACACGAGTGTGGTAACCCTACATATTTTATCCAATTTGGAGGTTGTGGGGGATCGAGCCGTAGCACGCCCTACCGAGTTCAGAACCAGTACCTCTGAACCAACTTGCAACAGACTCCTTCTCATATTTCTCGCTTCTTATATGCGACCGTGTACTTTGGTGCAATTTCTTTTCATTTTGCATCGAGATATGAAGGATCATTATTGATTAGGCATCAAACGCTTATATTCATCGGCTCCCCATGTGGTTTGTGTTCAGACGGTGCTGACTGCTAGTATAAACTACTAGGGGTTACTTTTAAACTGAAACTAAAAGTGTACTCGTAATGGTAATCGAGATGGAATTGCTTAAGTAGGGAGTCAAAGATGTCAAGATTGTATTGATCTTGTTTAATCGTTCTCGGCTTCCTAATTACGATTCCGTAGGTAAGTCGGGTAATGCGAATAATTAAAGATTTTTTTTTCCTGGTATAGCTAAATAATCGGGGAAAGTTTGAATTTAAAGAAAATAGCACAAAGATTTGCTCATTTCATTAACTTGCGAAAAGAAATACAACGGAATTGAAAATACAACGAAATGGAAAAGTGCGAAAAAGGGAAAATGCGGAAATAAAAGGTACCTCTCCCACACTATATCAGACATTGTCCTCAATGTTGTGATATAAATGCGTTAAAAGTACAGTACAACGACAAAAACGAAAAACAAACATAAGCAAACTAAAACTATGGCTGCTGAGGACCGCGGGCTCGGCCTCTGGTGCGGGAGCGGCGTCTGGAAGGAGTCGCTTCAGGATCAGAACCGGTGCCGGAGGCAGCAGTGATGCTAATGCAGAGGGCTTCTAGCTCGCTGAAAATTTCTCCAAACCTCTCGTTAGTAGCTTCCTGGTTTGCTGCAATAGTGCTGAGTAAAGCATCATACTGCGCCTTCTGCCTTCGCTCCAGTGCGGCGTTCATCTGGTTCTGCTGATGAATCGTAAGGAGGACTTCCTCAAGTGTGATTTCGGGAGCAGGGCGCTGTCGGGTAGATGTCTCTGGTATATCCTGGACAGGCTCAGCTGCATCCATAGCATCCTGCATCTCATCCGCTGGAGGGTCTGCCTGATCATCATGAATGGGGACGTGATCGGCAGCAACAGGTAAAACAAAGAGCCAGTTGGCTCTGTTGGATGGATCGATGCGGTCGCGGGACGGAAGAATGATATGATGGAAAATGGTGCCATTGACAACAAGGTTATACCTGTCATCCTCTCGCTGCGCAATCAGGTGAGCGGACCTGCAATAACTCTTGGTGAGGAATTCTGCGGCTAGGTGAGGCTGATTAACGACCAAGTCACCAAGCCCCAACTGAATGGCGAGGGTGGTGACAATGCCGCCTATGAAGAACGGGGAGGAGCCTCTGTGTGCAATGGCCTGGATATGATGAAGCATGAAAGGGGCAGCGTTGATCGGCTCGTCATTAAGAGCGCAGTGTAAGAATAGAAGCTCCTTGGAGTTGAGCTTATGGTTGCTTTCTCGAGCGAAGATGGTGTTGCATATGACGCGGTGAAAATAGCGGATTGCCGGGTTGTGGATGTGCGTAGCGTTGAGGCTTTGGAAGGTGGATGCACGGGTGTTGGTTAAGTCGTGCCATAGAGTGAAAGCTGGTTCACTAAAATTATCGGGCACACGACGGTGAGCTTCAGTTCCGTGATCGAAGCCTAACAACTCGACTATCCTGGTTTGCGAAATGTTGAACTCTTGGCCATGCAATCTGAAGGTGGCGACACCGGTGAGCTGACTCTGAGAACCGGGGGGGGGTGATGTAACTGAATGAGCTTAAGAACTCCAGTGTCAGAAGTTCGAATGTGGGCTGAGGTTGACTGCAAAGATCCCACAGACCGACTTTTTGAAGCAGGCGTTGAACACTGGCAAGCATTCCGAGTTCCCTCAAACAGACAGTGTCGATGTAACGTGTAGGTTGCACACCGCGGTTTTGGAATCGGAGGAAACGTTCTCTCTGAGTTTCTCCAGCATCACCTTCTCTAAAAGTAATGGAATCCATTGCATGCAAGAGCTTAGAGTGAAGAATGAAGATTTTTGATGTTTTGTGAAAAAATGGTAGAATGAAGGAAATAGAGGTTCGGGATAAATAATGGAGAGGGAGAATATGATAGGTTATGATAATGGGGGGGTTAATGAGGTTTAAAATTGGTAATGGGGAGGTTACGGAGGTTATGGAGAAAATGGGTAGTTTTGGGGAAGTTATGGAGGAAGAAGAAGAAGAGGCACGATGAGAAACAGTTCTGTTTCTCACGATTCCTGTAATAGGGTTTGTAACGGTCGTGACAGGGGTGTGACGGTCGTGACACGCTATTTAAGCACGTCACGATCGTGAGATGGGTGTGACGACCGTGAGGGCACGCTTCGTTGAATAATTTCCAGAAAAACATTTTCTCACTTAATTCACATATTTTATAATAATGTATTTTCTTCACTAACACTCATATTAAATTATAAACACCATATAGTATATAATTTCAACACAGTACTAGACTAACTTGCATGGCATGAGAGATTGTATATAATATGAAATAATGCAAGCATAACAGTACATAGAATGAAAAATATATAAATTGCTAAAAATGGAGAAAATTTTGGAATTAAAGGTGCATTGCATAAAGTAATTGAAAATGAAGTTACATAAACGGAAATTACGGTATGAAAATTGATGCGAAAAATAAATCTAACTAGAAACGAAAACAATGAGAAAAATAAACTTAATCACTTATAGCATTTTCAAAAGCGTTTCTTCAAGTCTTCGATGGCGGAGTTCAAGTGATAGAATTATTCGCAGGTTATGTCAGTCAATCCTATGATGTCCAATCGCATGCTCTTAATGTCTTCTTTAAATATATTAATGTCGGTTTGGTAAGCATTGAGAGTGTTCATGATGTTTTGTAAGTTGATAGCATAATCTCCTTGATTCACTTCAGGGGTTTCATGTACTTCTTCAGTGGGGTCAATGTTATGGTAACCAGGAGGTGTCTCAGGGTCAGTTTCGACATTGGTCATTATATCATCTTTTATCTTGTAAGACTGAGGTGTTTCAGGAGTAGATGGATAATCAGGTGGGTTTAACTCATAAAGCCAGTTATCCTTATTGTGAACACTTACTCTAGCATGATTAGGCAATGTGAACAGGGTTACTACTTCGTTCCGGATTAGGTACTCAAAAGGTGGATGTCCTAAATTCCTTATGATATGTCTATTGAAGCAGAAATTAAGATTCATAGGGCGGATTGTTCCTAGACGGTTGCACCTGTCCAGTTGGTAGCTAAGTCCTATGGCATCAGCAATCATGGTTACAAGACCTCCTACTAATATAGGTAATTCAGGTTCTTCTTGGATACGGGTGAAGGTTTGCATCATGAAAGGTACACCATTAACAGGCTGTCCATTAGTGAAACATGACATAATAAATATTTCATCTTTAGAAACTCCGGTAATGTTTTCTTCTTTTCCAAAGAAGGTGTGGGCAAGGAATTTATGGAAGTAGCGGAGAGCAGGGTTATGGATCTCTTCATTATACATGTTATTTGGTTCAGGGTGGTAGTTTCCGGTTAAAGTTCCCCAAAAGAAATCTAGCTC
Organism: Lathyrus sativus; assembly: GCA_963859935.3. Taxonomy (NCBI): domain Eukaryota; kingdom Viridiplantae; phylum Streptophyta; class Magnoliopsida; order Fabales; family Fabaceae; genus Lathyrus; species Lathyrus sativus. Next base: position 597,585,943 of record OZ012738.1, on the reverse strand, counting down.
CATATCCATCAATTCTACCTGTGTGGTAGTAAAAGCAAATGGTCCACTAGGGAATCCTAACAAGTCAGCTAGTTCTTTATGGTTAAAGTCATATTCTATTCCAAATAGGCGGAAACTAATAAATCCTTTCCTAAATCCAAAACCGCGCTCAGGTAGGTAAATTAAGGAGCTAAGGAACTCAAGGGTGAGCTCGCGGTAAGTCCCAAACTTATGTTGGATCAATGCATTCTCCCATCCAAGTCGGTTTAACAAGTACATGACACTATCATGGATACCTAGGGTTTCCATAGTCTTATCATCCGGGTACAGGGTCAAATCCATTTGCCTCTGTGATAACTCTTCAAACTTCATTCTTTGGTTCCTACCTCTAAATTTGGTTTCCATATGGTTAATTGGTTGGTTAGCCATGGTCAGTGCAAATATGGGGGAAACAAATCAGTGGAAAAGACTTTAGAAAATCTGTAAAAAGTGATTTAAGATAAAAATAAGAAAATGAAATGCATAGTGTAATGGAAATAATAGTAATGTAAAATAAAACTGACAAAACAATTAAACAAATAGTAAAAACGATAAATAACAATGTGCTAAAAGAAAAGAATAGTTTAAATAATTAAATAAGTAAATGAGTTGCCTCCCACTAAGCGCTGTTTTTATTGTCAAAAGCCTGACGTAATGCTTAGGTTTAGATTAATCAGGGGAATTAGTGGACAATTCTAAAAGCTTTAGATTATTTGCATAATCTCTATTTTCAACTTTATGATAATGTTTTAGACGTTGTCCGTTTACTATGAATGGTTCACTATTCCTACCCTTAATTTCTATTGCTCCACTCGGGAATACTTTAGTTATTTCAAAGGGTCCTGACCATCTAGATTTTAATTTTCCAGGAAAGAGCCTAAGCCTTGAATTAAAGAGGAGTACAACTTCTCCCACACTAAATTCTTTCCTAGATAGGCGTTTATCATGCCATCGCTTAGTTCTTTCTTTATATATCTTAGCATTCTCATATGCATCTAACCTTAATTCTTCTAATTCGTTAATGTCTAGGATTCGCTTTTCTCCTGCAGCATTATAGTTTATATTGAGGGTTCTGATCGCCCAATAAGCTTTGTGTTCTAGTTCTACTGGGAGGTGACAAGATTTTCCATAAACTAGTTTGAAAGGTGTAGTACCTATGGGTGTCTTGTAAGCGGTCCTATAAGCCCATAAAGCTTCATTAAGTTTAGATGACCAATCTTTCCGAGATATGGCGACAGTCTTTTCTAAGATTTGTTTAATTTCTCTGTTTGAGACTTCGACTTGTCCACTTGTTTGTGGGTGATATGGCGTAGCCACACGGTGTCTTACTCCATATTTAGATAGTAACTTGTCAAAGATTTTTGAAATGAAGTGCGAGCCACCGTCACTTATGACGAGTCTAGGCACACCAAATCTGGGAAAGATTATATTTTTGAAAAGCTTTATTACTACTCGTGTATCGTTTGTAGGAGAAGCTATGGCTTCAATCCATTTCGAAACATAATCAACAGCTACGAGTATGTAATTATTACTGAAAGATGATGGGAATGGTCCCATGAAATCTATTCCCCAGACGTCGAAGATTTCTACTTCTAAAATTCCCTTTTGGGGCATTTAATCTCTTCTTGAAATATTGCCAGTGCGTTGACACCGATCGCAATTTATAACAGCGATGTGGACATCCTTCCATAGATTAGGCCAGAATAAGCCGGCTTGCAAGATTTTTGCACAAGTCTTGGAAGTGCTTGCATGTCCACCATAAGGAGATGAATGGCATTGAGCAATGACATCTTCTATTTCTTCTTTGGGAATACATCGGCGAAAGATTCCATCTGGTCCTCTTTTGAACAATAATGGTTCATCCCAATAGTAATGTTTCAGATTATGAAAGAATTTCTTTTTCTACTGATAGGTTAGATCGGGTGGAAGAGCTCCTGCGGCTAGGTAGTTGACAATGTCAGCGTACCATGGCAGTCCTACAGTTGTCTGGATTGTTTCCACGGATTCTGGTTCATTTATATCTAGCTGAGCTAGGTCGCTTCCTATTTGTGCTATCAGCTGTTCATACGGAAAATCATCGTTAATCGGCACTTGTTCGGGTTTAATACCTTCTATTCTAGATAAATGGTCCGCTACGACGTTATCAGTACCTTTCTTATCTTTTATTTCTAGATCAAATTCTTGTAAGAGTAAAATCCATCTTAAGAGTCTTGGTTTAGCATCTTTCTTAGTTAACAGATATCGGATAGCAGCATGGTCTGTGTAAATGATTATTTTTGCTCCAACTAGGTAAGAACGGAATTTGTCAAGCGCAAAGACAACTGCTAACAATTCTTTTTCTGTAGTAGCGTAGTTCATCTGGGCAGAGTCTAAGGTTCTACTGGCATAGTAAATCGCATGAAGTTTCTTTTCCTTTCTCTGGCCCAGAACTGCGCCTACAGCATAGTCACTCGCATCGCACATGATTTCAAAAGGTAATCTCCAGTCAGGGGGTTGCATGATTGGTGCGGTGATGAGGGCTGTTTTTAGAGTTTCGAATGCTTTAAGACAATCTTCATTGAATATGAACTCAGCGTCTTTCATGAATAAACCAATAAGAGGTTTAGTGATTTTCGAGAAATCTTTGATGAATCGTCGGTAAAAACCGGCGTGTCCTAAAAAGCTTCGTATTTCTCGAACGGTTTTAGGGGGTTGAAGATCTTTTATTACTTCAATCTTAGCTTTATCAACTTCAATTCCCTTGTCGGATATTACATGACCTAATACTATTCCTTCGTTGACCATAAAATGACATTTCTCCCAGTTAAGCACGAGATTTACTTTTACACATCTTTCTAACACCATTTCTAAGTTCGATAAGCATCCTTCAAAACTTTGCCCGCATACAGAGAAATCGTCCATGAACACTTCCATGATGTTGTCTATAAAATCTGCGAAGATTGACATCATACATCTTTGAAAGGTTGCAGGAGCGTTGCATAATCCAAAGGGCATTCGCCTATAAGCGAACGTTCCATAAGGACATGTGAATGTAGTCTTCTCTTGATCATCAGGATGGATAGGGATTTGGAAAAATCCTGAGTAACCATCAAGATAACAGAAGTAAGAATGCTTGGCTAATCGTTCTAACATTTGATCTATGAAAGGTAGTGGGAAATGATCTTTTCGAGTGGCTTTATTTAGTTTACGATAATCTATGCACACTCTATATCCCGTCACTACTCTTTGTGATATCGATTCGCCTTAAGCGTTTTTCACAACAGTGATACCTCCTTTCTTTGGCACTACATGTATTGGACTAACCCATTCACTATCAGAGATTGGATATATTATCCCGACATCTAATAATTTCTTAACTTCTTCTTTTACTACAGTGCTAAGGGTTGGGTTAATTCTTCTTTGCGATTCTCTGGAGGTTCTGCAATCTTCTTCTAGTAGAATACGATGCATACAAACTGAAGGACATATTCCTTTGAGATCAGATATGTTATATCCTAATGCAGTTGGATATTTCTTCAAGACATCTAAAAGTTTCTTTGTTTCTATAGTTCCTAAACTGGAATTTACTATAACTGGTCTTTTACATTCAACGTCTAAGAATTCGTACCTTAGGTTATGAGGTAAAGTTTTTAATCCTAATGTAGGTTTATCTTTACTTGGCACGGGATCCGGTATAAGTGCTAAACTTTCGCTTAGACTATCATCCTGATACGGTTTTTGCCAATTATCATCTTCGAAAATCGGAGGGATTTGAATTTTCATTATTTCAGAATAAGTGGTCTCTTTCAGTTCCATTTCTCTTACACATTCGTCAATTACGTCCAATAGATAGCATGTATCCTCTATAGCTGGTGATTGTAAGAATTGTGTTAAAACAAATTCAACTTTCTCTTCACCTACTTCAAAGGTTAGCTTTCCTCTTTTTACGTCTATTATAGCTCCGACGGTAGCTAAGAATGGTCTTCCTAGTATGATAGGTGTAGTGGAGTCTTCAGAGATGTCCATGATTATAAAATAAGTAGGGATGTAGAATTGTCCTGTACGTACTGGGACGTTTTCTAGTATGCCTACAGGATATTTAACAGAGCGATCGGCTAGTTGAACAAACATTTTAGTTGGTCTTAGGTCTCCCATGTCTAGCCTTTTGCAAATCGTTAAGGGCATAACACTGATACTGGCTCCTAAATCACATAGAGCTTTGTCAATGACGAATTTTCCTATTACACAGGGTATAGAGAAACTTCCTGGATCTTTTAGCTTAGGAGGCATTTTATTCTGAATTATGGTGCTACACTCGGCAGTAAGTGTAACTGTTCTGTTATCCTCTATCTTTTTCTTATTGGATAAGATTTCTTTTAAAAACTTAGCATACGAGGGTATTTGGGTAATTGCTTCTGTAAACGGAATAGTAATATTCAACTGTTTCAGAAGTTCGACAAATTTCTTAAATTGACCCGTCGTCTTGGAATTTATTAATCTTTGAGGGTACGGAATTGGTGGTTTATAGGGTGGTGGAGGCACATAAGGTTGTTCTTTCTCCGCTACCTCTCGATTGTCATCTTCCTTTTCTTCTGGATCATTCACCACTTCAGTCGGTTTATCCGGTTTCTGGTACATGGCTGGATTGTCAAGTCTTGGATCGGTAGGTCCGTCAAGTTCCTTGCCACTTCTTAATATTACAGCGTTAGCATGTCCTTTCGGGTTAGGTTGAGGTTGTCCAGGGAATACTCCAGCTGGTGCAGCAGTAGGTGCTTGTTGTTGAGCTACTTGTGAAATCTGAGTTTCAAGCATTTTGTTATGTGTAGCTAATGCATCTACTTTGCTTACTAATTGTTTAATCTGCTCACTAGTGTGAATGTTTTGGTTTAAGAAGTCCTTGTTTGTTTGAGATTGGTTAGCTATAAAGTTCTCCATCATCAATTCAAGGTTCGATTTTCTAGGGATATTAGGAGCAGTCTTTTGATATCCTGGTGATGTAGCTGGTGCTTGACCTGGTGCGTAATAAGCATTGTTATTCTTATAGGAGAAGTTCAGATGATTCTTCCAACCTGGGTTGTATGTGTTTGAGTAAGGGTTTCCTTGAGCATAATTCACTTGATCAGTGGGAGTTCCTGCCAATAGTTGACAATCAGAAACTTCGTGTCCTAGGACTCCACATAACTCACAGTTAGGTGCTACTGCAGCCACGGTGGCTGTAGGTGTTATGGCCAAGTTATCGATCTTTTGGCTTAGTTGGTCAAATTTCGCATTGACTTGGTCCATACTACTTACTTCGTACATACCTCCCTTTGTTGGTTTTTCAGTCGCGACTCTCTCGCTTCCCCAAAGGTAATGATTTTGAGCCATACTTTCGATAAGTGCATAGACATCTCTATATTCTTTGTCCATCAATGCACCACCCGCGGCAGCGTCAATTGTCATTCTTGTATTGTACAAGAGTCCATTATAGAAGGTATGGATGACCATCCAGTCTATTAGTTCATGATGTGGACAAAGTCTCAGTAGATCCTTATAGCGTTCCCAAGCTTCGAATAATGATTCACTTTCTCTTTGCTTAAATCCGTTGATCTGAGCTCTCAGCATAGCTGTCTTGCTAGGTGGAAAATACCTATTCAAGAAAACTCTCTTAAGTTCTTCCTACGTAGTTACTGAGTTCGAAGGCAGAGATTGAAGCCAAGCTCTTGCTCTGTCTCGAAGCGAAAAAGGAAATAAACGTAGTCTAATAGCTTCTTGGGTAACTCCATTGGCTTTTACGATATCTGCATATTGCACAAAGATCGAAAGATGAAGATTCGGATCCTCGGTAGGATTTCCGGCGAATTGATTTTGTTGCACGGCTGATATCAATGAAGGTTTTAGTTCGAAATCATTTCGGTTGATAGCCGGCGCTGCAATGCTTGAATGCGGTTCACCTTGCGAAGGATTAGCGTAATACTTGAGTGGATGAGTCTGTTCTTCAGCCATCTCTGCGTCCTCTGATTTTACGACTGGTTTAGGCGGATCTAATTGAAGATCTGGAATATTGGAATTATTTTCGAAATCGAATATACGTCTTCTTACGTGTAAGAAGCGTTCCGATTCAGGGATTAGAGGTTGCAAGTCTTCGCTTTTAGAGCGAGTACTTGGCATACACTCGGAGATTAGATTAAATTAAATAGTTGATACCTTAGTCTAGACAATGCTACCTAAATGCACTAGTAACTAAATTAAGGAATCTCCGGCAACGGCGCCAAAAACTTGATGGGCTAAAGACGTGTCTACTTATGCGTCTAGCGGTATCTTACTGCAAGTGCACAGCCTATCGAAGTAATATTTAAGATTATCGATCCACAGGGATTCTATGGTTACTTAGTGCTAGATGAACTTCTAGTTTAGCTAAGGCGAATGGTTGTCACGATTTTTGTTGGTTTTTAAGACTATTAAAGGCGGAATTAAATTTAAGCTTTAATAAAGTAATATTAAGGCGGTCGGTATGTAATTATACTAACTTAGGTGGGTCAACCCAACCTAGGCTTATAAAGGTGTTCACTTAATCTATTCGGTAGAGATTACCAGTTTAAATACCCTCAACTCACACTCTCGTGGTCTTATATCAGATCTTATCCCTAAAGCCCTATGCCTGCTCTCGCTAGCCCATAAGTGTTTAGAGGTAATTTTTGGAAACTAAGTAATTCTAATTTATCTTAAAGCGCTCTCGCTGTGTTTAATTTAAATGCCTAACTTTAGCTATCTGGTTAAAATCTCACACTCTCGTGGTCTTGACCTAACCTAATACTCTTTTCTTACTCTCGTAACGAAAAGGTCTATTTCAATTAAAAAGTATCAGCCAGAATGTTAAGTGATTAATTATTTTCAGCCTATGGTTATATTTTACCGGTTAAGTTTGTTATAACTACATACCGCCCTAAGGTGTTTAGCTACTCATCGATGTTGAACCAGACAGAGACAGAGAATTTAATAATAACGTACTCATGGCAGAAAAATAAATAAACATTATAATTAAATTAAATTGCAATATAATGAAAAACCTGGTTAACAAATATTCGAGCAGACTCCTTCTTCCACAGACCGGAAAGCTTGGAGTTGGCGGAAATTAAAAATAAACGAATTGCTGAAGGTTCAGAAACAAATAAATGTATAACAATTTCCTGATGTTGGAAATTGTTATATGGTTGGTTTGGATACAAATAAAAACGAAACAGAAAACTAAAAATAATGCGGGAAATAGAAAGGCTGGTTCGTAATACAGTTCGGCAGAGCTTCCGCAGGAATTTTGAATAAAAGAATCTCCCCCTGTGTTCACAGAACTTGTACTATTTATAGAGTCCTTAATGGGCTGGATTTTTGGTCCTTTGTTGCATGGGCCTTGCTGAAGTTGTTGAAGGAATGCTGGAACGTGGCAACAAAATGGGAGAAGTGGTCTTCACGTAATGCCAAGAGGAGAAGTAAGAGGAGAAGTGGTCTTCACGTAATGCCTTGACGTAGTCTGAGTCAAAACCAAGTTTTACCCTTGTTACGGTCGTGACAAGGTCTTCACGTTCGTAACTTGAGGTTTTTAAGTGTCACGGTCGTGACCACTCTCTTACGGTCGTGATGGCTCAAATTGGGGTGTCACGGTCGTGACACCCTTGTGACGATCGTGGCTGCAACAAATTATGCAGTCTTTTGCAGGCTTCTTCATTTCTTCATCTCTTTATGGTTTCTTTTGTTCCTTTTGCTCTTAATTCATGATTTAGCTCCATATACTGATGTACCTGCAAAATGGTAAGAAAAACTCGAGAAATCGAGTGTTAAAACGGTGAATATGCGATAAAACGTCAATGAAACCTAGCAATATAATCGATGCGTTTTCTCGTTATCATGTACCTGAAACACAGTCTAATGCCAAAGTAAGGGACGAGCAGAGTGATAACAAGTACAGAGAGAAAGGAGTAAGAATTAGATTACCTGACCCTCTAGTGGAAGAGGGTATTTATAATGAGCCCCCAACACAGGGCCAACGGTTACTATGCGTTGTGCTGGGCTGCCAGGCCCAACGCTATTAATTGCTAGGGATGACGTGGCGTCATGAAGACCAGCACGTGGTCTTCGCCCTAGTGTAACTGCTCTGTGCTATCTGGGAGGTGGAGGACCGAATAATTGACACACAGATAGTTACCTGATGACGTGTCTCCGTGTAGGGGACACATTGAGAACGTGGGGGAGGTCAGAGGAGCTTCCCGAGCTGAATGGGCTCTGCCCGACCGTGGGGCAAAAGAGAGGCGAGTCGGGAAGATATGAGGATCCTGCTCGACTACCGTTGGTCCATGCCCGATGGGAGAAGATGTTATGTCCGACAGATCTCCGTCCGACGATGAGGTCTTATTGGACCTTCCAACCTGGTGGGGTTTAGGCTTGCTTGACTATGGATCAAGCGTCGACCAAATCCAGAACAATATATATATATATATATATATATATATATATATATATATATATATATATATATATATATATATATATATATATATATATATATATATATATATATATATATATATATATATATATATATATATATATATATATATATATATATATATATATATATATATATGCTAGTCATAAGTCATATGCGTAGCCCAATCATGCATGATCTAATTAAAGTTATCCAGCATATATAGTTAGCACATATGAGATTTTTTAGGTCCATCATGCACCATTGTATATGAGTTCTACATTATCGCTTTCATAGTCCTACATCATCAATCAATACCTACTCTGATTTCAATACAAAACAATATTGTTTTGGACTGGCCAGAAGATCCTGCAGCCACAATGAAAAGAAGACAATAATCTGCCAGATCACCTGCAGGGTAGAAGTGTTATCATGGGATAGAGCACAAAAGATATAGATCCAAGATTCATCCAATGACTCTCCGTATACTACACTTGAATATTATCAGGTTATTATAACCACCCCGTTATATAAAGGGAAAACATGCCATTTTCCAGATACATAATTCAAATTCAAACTTATTTTACTCACCTTACTCCAATAATGACTTGAGAGTTGCAGTGCTAACCTTGTATGCCAACCGCTTTCTCATCAACTGAAGCTCAAGCCCACTGTTGCATCAGAAAACCTCCAGTCCCTGATTAAATACGGTTTCTTAATGAAACAATGTCACCATAGTTGGGAATTGACATCTGATTTCTGCATTTACTCATTTTTCGATTCATCGATTTGAAGCTTCTCAATCTATAAAATTAGGTTTCTTGATACTGAACCACATATCATCTATTTTTGATCTATTCCGATAGCAATTTAAATCTTATTCTTAACTTTCCAAATCTATGACCTCCAGATCTTTTGACAATGGAAGGATCTAGAGCCACTCGCTCTGCCGTTTTACCTGAAGCGGCCGTTGCTACTCAAGTTGTAAGAGATCCATCATCCCTACTTAAGGCGGTGCAAATCAGGTTGCCGTGAACACTCTATTACATCCAGATCTTCTCCAACCTCATCCATTTATAGTATCTCTTCCATAGTTCCAACTAGGCAAACCTTTTCTCAGACCTCCAGCACAACCAATAACATTGAGACCAGAGACACTTCGTAGTCTTGAAGTACAAGGCGCAAACGAGTTGTTAAAAATATGTATAACATAGTTCAACAAAAAAACTCATAAGCAGTAGAAGAAAGGTCACTTCGTCTTTACGAAATCCTACACAATGTGAATCCAAAAGGGTAATACGTTGCAAGAATCCACCTCCAAAAGAAGTCGAACAATCATCCCTAAGTCGACAGTTTCTGGCCGAGATGCGGTTCTGAAATCTATGAATCATCAAAAGAGCAAGTGATATCAAACTCATCCTTCTAAACCTAGAGAAGGTTGAGGTAGTCACGTTCCCCTTGAGGAATAAATGGAGAAATCACCAGTGAAGAACTAACAGAAATATCCATCTTGTGCCTGCATCTTGGACAGCTAAATACCAAAATCGCTGGAGAAACCACTGAAGTTGAAAAAGTGTGATGGAAAAGGATATCCCGACGAATATGTGTAGCATGGTAAAGGAAACTTCTTATTTTTTTTTATGCTAGAATGTTGAGAAAACTTCTCAATAACTTCGATTTTTGTTTGATCTACCTCTATTGTTTTCCTTGAAACCTTGTGTCCCAACACATTTCCTTCTTTAACCATGAAATGAGACTTCTCCCAATTTAGAACCAAATTAATTTCTTCACATTTAGTAAGCAATATCTCCAAATTGTCGAGGTAGTTTCTAAATGATTCTCTAAAACCTAAAAAATCATCCATGAATAATTTTATGGAGCACTCAATCAAGTATGAGAATATTGCCATCATGCATCATTGAAAGGTTGTCGTGCATTACATAGTATGAATGAAATCCTTCTAAAGTCAAAGGTTCCATAAGGACATTCAAAGGTTATATTCTCCTGATCTTTCGGGGTTATGGCAATTTAATTGTAGCCCGAATAACCATTAAGAAAATAGTAGATTTTTTTCCAGCCAGCCTGTAACACCCCCTTTCTATGCCCTCAAATAACACGATAAATCATTTCGGCATAAATTCAAAATTTTTATCAGAGTACATTTATAACATGGAATAAAAGGGGAATATCACATTATCACAAAAATTCCACACATACAACGCCTACTCAACAGATATGCAACAACGGGGTATAACACCCACAAGAAATATTTAGAACAATGGCGGAAACATCCAAATATTTTATAATACTCATACACGTGTATTCACAAATACAGTCATCATCAATCATGCTTTACAAAACATGTCAACAGCAGATACATACTCAGATGCATCACAAAAGAATCAAAATAATCCTATCTACCCGGTGCTACATATCCGAGCCGACCGACCAAAAGGGAATGAAGCCACGCTTCACCAAAATACCTCCAGCAATGTAATCTGCAATGCCTCATAGAGCATTATAAAACAGCAGAAGGGTGAGAAACAATATCATAAATAATAATGCATATAAACATATATATATATATATATATATATATATATATATATATATATATATATATATATATATATATATATATATATATATATATATATATATATATATATATATATATATATATATATATATATATATATATATATATATATATATATATATATATATATATATATATATATATATATATATATATATATATATATATATATATATATACACACACACATAATACTCAATAAACATTATTGGCGTTCTCACCGCAACTCACCTCATCACACCGTACATCGCAATGTAATCACATTTATCTATTTACAAATAGAACACCAAGCATATACAATATGCGTCAACAATGTTTATATCAATTCATAAACACACAAAATATACATATACATACATTCACACGTACATATATTTTCAAGCATACCAACCATGCCAATCATCCACAATTCACATAAACATTTACACTTATGTTTATCCACCATACATCATGCAAGATGTCAACATGCAACTCATAGAGACCGACTCACGACTCTATGCAGATGCAAATGCGGTACCGACTCATTTCAACAGGTTCAATTGAAGAACCGAATAACCATCGCTCACACCCCACATGGGCACACGAGGTTCTGCAGATTCTACGCGGAATCAAAATAACCATCACAACATACGAGGTTCTGCAAATCCACCGAGGGATCAATAAATAACCATCGCTCACACCCCACAAGGGCAAACGAGGTTCTGCAGATTCACCGAGGAATCAATAAACAACCACCGCTCACACCCCACAAGGGCACACGGGGTTCTGCAGATCCACCGAGGGATCAATCGACACAAGAATGCATACCATGATGCTTCACATGCAACATGACTCATGACACTCTTGAAATGCACACATGTTTACAAACATACTCATGCATTCTTCACATTCATCGCATATATTCATTACGCATTTAACATATATGTATCGCAAAACACACACACACACACACACACACACACACACACATATATATATATATATATATATATATATATATATATATATATATATATATATATATATATATATATATATATATATATATATATATATATATATATATATATATATATATATATATATATATATATATATATATATATATATATATATATATATATATATATATATATACATCATCCATTCACACAATTCATACATGGTTCACATTCACAATCAATCTCATCATGCATTTCTATTCAATTTAAGCAAATGCAAAAAATTGCCAAACGGCTACATTTCGCACCTCACAATTCATAAACTAGGATTCACGCCATACGGCTACCCACAACATACATAACAGCATATAATCAGTTATCTCAGACAAGGAATGATCGCAACCAAACCACACAACCCAACCACATGGCAAGCTCAAGAAAAATCAGACATGTTGCTTCATTCGCCAGCCTTCGCCTGGCGAAGCCACGCAGCGAATGCTCGCTGGCCTTCGCCTGGCGAACCCTTCCAGCGAAGCCAAACAGAAGTTACTGCCATAGGTTCGCTTCCCCGTTCGCTGGGCTTCGCCCGGCGAACCTTCGCCTACCACCTTCGCCTGGAGAACTTGCTAGCGAAGGTCACTAGGAGTTTTCCTTGAATTATTCGCCAGCCATTCGCTGGGCTTCGCCTGGCGAGAGCCAGCGAACCTGCGAATATCAGCAACAGCAGCTGAACCAAAATCATCATCCAACACAAAACCGACCAATTTAATCCAAACCAGTCCCAGTAGCATAACCCACACATCACCCGACTAAACTACATCGTCTATTCCGAATTCTAACCGATAAAACTCATTATCTACCGATTAAACCAACTTTCGACCTAAAGTGGAAATGTAGAAAAACAACCCAACAACAATCAATCTATCACATACATGCTACATACATTACCAAGATGATAGAATTCCTCACCCTTACCTGATTATTTGCAAGCTTGGATTGATTCTTCAAGATTCTAGGTTTTCTCTTCTTCTTCCCTCTTTCTCTTCTCTTCCTTTCTTTCCTTTCTTCCCTTTCCAAATGTTACTAACTTTCTCCCTTTTCCCTTCTTATCTCATATTTCTATTTCTTTCCTCTCAAATTCTTTCCAAACACTTACCAATTAATTCTCACAAAATAAGTCCACTTAACATCATCACTAATGCCCAAAATACCCTCAAACCTATTTTTACCCGAAACTCTCAAAGTCGGCAAAAATAGCATAGTATGCACACATAACATATTTAACACAAATTCCACATTTAAAATAACGATTAATTAAATTAAAAGGACTCAAAATAAAGGAAATTGGAATTGGGGCGTTACAACTCTCCCCCAATTAGGAATTTTCGTCCTCGAAAATATTACCTGATCCAAATAACTCTGGATGCGACTCACGCATCTTACTCTCCAATTCCCAAGTCATATTGCCTTCCGCAGCACTTCCCCATGCTACTTTCACAAGCGCAATATCCTTGCCTCTTAGGTTCTTAACTTCGCGGTGCAAAATCTTAACCGGTAAAACTTCAACCGTAAGGTTATCTCTTACTTCAACATCATCCATAGGGATCACATGTGATGGATCCGGAACATACTTCCAAAGTTGCGAAACATGGAACACATCATGCAAATTCGAAAGATTTGGAGGCAACGCCACACGATAAGCCACCGCACCAACTCGTGCAATAATTTGATACGGACCAATAAAACGAGAAGTCAACTTCTTCGACTTCAAAGCACGACCCACACCCGTAATCGGTGTAACTCTCAAAAACACATGGTCACCTTCTTGAAATTCAAGATCCTTCCTTCTCTTGTCATGATAACTCTTTTGCCTATTCTGAGAAGCTTTCATCTTCTCCTGAATAAACTTCACCTTCTCCGTCGTTTGTTGTACCATCTCCGGTCCAACTACCGATCTCTCTCTGGTTTCATGCCAACACAAAGGTGTTCGACATCTCCGACCATACAAAGCCTCAAATGGTGCCATACCAATACTTGCATGAAAACTATTGTTGTAAGTGAACTCAATCAAGGCCAAATAACTATCCCAAACACCACCTTGCTCGAGCACACAAGCACGCAACAAGTCCTCCAACGATTGAATCGTCCTCTCAGTTTGGCCATCCGTCTGCGGATGATACGCCGAACTCAATCTCAACATAGAACCTAAAGCCTTTTGCAAACCTTCCCAAAATCTCGAAGTAAATCTAGGATCTCTATCCGACACGATACTCTTGGGAACTCCATGCAACTTCACAATCACCCAAACATAAATCTCGGCTAACTTTCCCAAAGGATAACTAATATCAACCGGAATAAAGTGAGCTGATTTAGTAAGCCTATCAACAATCACCCAAATAGCATTGTGACCTCTTTGTGTATTTGGTAAACCTGTAACAAAATCCATCGATATACTATCCCATTTCCATTCCAGAATATCCAACGGTTGCATCAAACCGCTAGGCTTCTGCTGTTCCACCTTAGACTTCTGGCAAGTCAAACACGAATACACAAACTAAGCTACATCCCTCTTCAATCCGGACCACCAAAAGATTTTCTTCAAATCTTGATACATCTTATTCGCACCCGGATGAATACTCAAATTACTCCGGTGTCCTTCCTCCAATATCATCTTTCTCAAATCCACATCGTCGGGAATACAAATACGACCACAGAATCTCAAAACTCCAAAATTATCAACTTTAAAGTCCTCATTCTCATTCATCATCAAATCCACAAATTTCAAATCCAACTTTTGCTTTTCACAAACGGTAGCAAGAAAATCATTCGTAACATGCAACATACCAAGTTTCACACTTCTCGGCGTCATTTCACAAATCAAACTCAAATCTCTAAAATTCTCCAAAAGTTCCCATTCTCTTACCATCAATGTAGACATATGCACTAACTTCCGACTCAACGTATCAGCTACAACATTTGCCTTACCCGGATGGTAATTCAAACCAAAGTCATAATCCTTCAAAAACTCTAACCACCTCCTTTGCCTCATATTCAATTCCTTTTGATCAAATAAATACTTCAAACTCTTGTGGTCGCTAAAAACTTCAAATCTCGCACCATAGAGATAATGCCTCCAAATTTCCAAAACAAAGACCACGACCGCCAATTCCAAATCATGCGTAGGATAATTCTTCTCATGCACACTCAATTGCCTTAAAGCATAAGCCACAACTTTACCGTCTTGCATTAAAACACCACCCAAACCGGACAAAGAAGCATCACAATAAACCACAAACGATTTCGTCGGTTTTGGCAAAATCAAAATCGGCGCCGTTGTCAACCGTCTCTTAAGTTCAACAAAACTCTTCTCACAATCAATGTCCCAAACAAAAGTCTTTCCCTTACAAGTCAACTGAGTCAACGGAAGTGCCAACTTCGAAAATCCCTCAATAAACCTCCGATAATAACCGGCCAAGCCCAAAAAGCTTCGGATCTCCATAACCGACTTAGGAGCTTTCCATTGCATCACCGCATCAATCTTGGACGGATCAACACAAATACCATTACCAGAAATAACATGCCCAAGAAAACTCACTTTCGATAACCAAAACTCGCACTTGGATAAAAATGCTCTTCATGCTCTTCTTGAGACTTAGAGTAAATTAAAATGTCGTCAATAAACACAACTATGAAACGATCTAACTGCTCATGAAAGATACGATTCATATATTCCATAAACACACCTGACGCATTAGAAACTCCGAATGGCATCACAGAAAATTCATAATGACCATACCGTGTCCTAAAAGCCGTTTTTTGAATATCTTCTTCTTAACACGAATCTGGTGATAACCTGACCTCAAATCAATCTTACTAAAAACACGGGCACCAACCAATTGGTCCATTAAAACATCAATTCTAGGAAGCGGATACTTATTCTTAATAGTCACCTTATTCAACTGCCGATAATCAATACACAACCGCATGCTCCCATCTTTCTTCTTAACCAACAATATCGGCGCACCCCAAGGAGAAACACTCGGCCTAACAAACCTCTTTTCCAACAAATCATTCAATTGTTTCTTCAACTCTACCAACTCCGATGCCGACATACGATACGGTGCCATCGAAATCGGTCTAGTACCGGGGACTAGATCAATTGAAAACTCAACTTCCCTCTCTGGCGGTACATCTGTAATGTCCTCCGGAAACACTTCCGAAAAGTCGCACACTACTGGAACCAAATCTAATTCAACTTTATTCTCTACCGACAACGATGCAAACAAACAGAACACTTGAGCTTTGTCCGCCAAAAGTTTCTTCAACTCTTTAGTGGATAAAGAACTCTCTTCCTCGTCATCTTCCAAAGAAGGAAACCTCACCAACTTGTGATAACAATCAATCCGAACTCTATTATACTGCAACCAATTCATACCCAAAATCACATCTAATCCTTCTAACGGAAAACACACTAAGTCCATAAGAAAGTCCTTACCATACATGGTCAAGGGAAAACTCAAACATACCGAAGACGTAGTTACCGACCCCGAAGTAGGCGTCTCAATAGCCATATCACCATCACAAGAAGACAAACACAAATCCAAACGCTTAGCGCACTCGAAAGAAATGAACGAATGAGTCGCTCCGGTATCAATAATAGCAACTAAAGGCATATTATTAATAAAACATGTACCTTTAATCAACCGATCCGCATTAGTAGTGTCTGCACCTGCTAATGCAAAACTTTCCCACTTGATGGAGCTTGCTTTGGCTTAGTACACTTCGTACTAATATGACCAACCTCCCCACAGTTAAAACACTTAATTACATTCCTTCTACATTCAGTTGTAGCATGACCGAGACCACCACAGTTAGCACACTTTCCCCAGCCTTCTTACACTCAAAAGATTTGTGCCCCACTTCGCCGCACCTATAGCACTTAATGGGACCAGAACTTCCACCACTGGTTCTCTTAACAAAGTGTTTCTTATGCTTTCCTTTATCAGCAGGCGTCACATAAGGTCCACTCCTTACCGGTTTCTTTCCTCTCTTCTCATTCAAACTCTTATAGTGAGTAGAACGAGCTTTACTATCTTCTTCAAAGATCCTGCAGCATTCGGTCAAGTCCAAAAATCTTCGAATCCTCGGATAGCCAACCGCTTGCTTGATCTCAGGTCGCAAGCCGTTCTCATACTTAACACACTTAGAAAATTCCGCCGTCGCCGCGTCATAGTGAGGATGGAACTTCACCAACTCCGTAAACTTAGTCGTGTAGTCAATCACGGACATATTCCCTTGTTTCAATTCCAGAAACTCCATTTCCTTCTTTCCCTTCACACTCTCCGGATAATACTTTCTCAAAAATTCAGCGCGGAACAAATCCCAAGTTATTTCCTCATCATCAACTTCAAGAATTTGTCTTATGCCGACCCACCAGTCATCGACTTCTTCTCTCAGCATGTGAGACCCAAGTCTCACCTTGTTCCCCTCAGTGCAATTCATTACTCTGAAGATCCTCTCGACCTCCTTCAGCCAAATCTGAGCACCGTCCGGATCAAACCTTCCTTTGAACACCGACGACTGATTCTTTCTAAACTCATCATTAGCACTCACATTCGGCGCACCTTGCACCGCTCGAGCCATAGCCTCCAATGCCGCAGCCATGGCATTGTCAATACGACCAACCATATTCTGATTATTCCCAAAAATAACAATAAGGTTAAACAACCGTTCAACCAACAAAACAGCGAGACAGACACAACTGACTCAACACTGGCTCTGATACCACCTAATGTAACACCCCCTTTCTATGCCCCCAAATAACACGATAAATCATTTTGGCATAAATTCAAAATTTTATCAGAGCACATTTATAACATGGCATAAAAGGGGAATATCACATTATCACAAAAATTCCACACATACAACGCCTACTCAACAGATATGCAACAACGGGGTAACACCCACAAGAAATATTTAGAATAATGGCGGAAACATCCAAATATTTCATAATTCTCATACACATGTATTCACAAATACAGTCATCATCAATCATGCTTTACAAAACATGTCAACAGCAGATACATACTCAGATGCATCACAAAAGAATCAAAATAATCCTATCTACCCGGTGCTACATATCAGAGCCGACCGACCAAAAGGGAATGAAGCCACGCTTCACAAAAATACCTCCAGCAATCTAATCTGGAATGCCTTATAGAGCATTATAAAACAGGAGAAGGGTGAGAAATAATATCATAAATAATAATGCATATAAACATATATATATATATATATATATATATATATATATATATATATATATATATATATATATATATATATATATATATATATATATATATATATATATATATATATATATATATATATATATATATATATATATATATATATATATATATATATATATATATATATATATATATATATATATATATATATATATATATATATATATATATATATATATATATATATATATATATATATATATATATATATATATATATATATATATATATATATATATATATATATATATATATATATATATATATATATATATATATATATATATATATATATATATATATATATATATATATATATATATACATAATACTCAATAAACATTATTCGCATTCTCACCGCAACTCACCTCATCACACCGTACATCGCAATGTAATCACATTTATCTATTTACAAATAGAACACCAAGCATATACAATATGCGTCAACAATGTTTATATCAATTCATAAACACACAAAATATACATATACATACATTCACACGTACATATATTTTCAAGCATACCAACCATGCCAATCATCCACAATTCACATAAACATTTACACCTATGTTTATCCACCATACATCGTGCAAGATGTCAACATGCAACTCATAGAGACCGACACACGACTCTATGTAGATGCAAATGCGGTACCGACTCATTTCAACAGGTTCAATTGAAGAACTGAATAACCATCGCTCACACCCCACATGGGCACACGAGGTTCTACAGATTCTACGCGGAATCTAAATAACCATCACAACATACGAGGTTCTGCAAATCCACCGATGGATCAATAAATAACCATCTCTCACACCCCACAAGGGCACACGAGGTTCTGCAGATTCACCGAGGAATCAATAAACAACCACCGCTCACACCCCACAAGGGCACACGGGGTTCTGCAGATCCACCGAGGGATCAATCGACACAAGAATACATACCATGATGCTTCACATGCAATATGACTCATGACACTCTTGAAATGCACACATGTTTACAAACATACTCATGCATTCTTCACATTCATCGCATATATTCATTATGCATTTAACATATATGTATCACAAAACACATATATATACATCATCCATTCACACCATTCATACATGGTTCACATTCACAATCAATCTCATCATGCATTTCTATTCAATTTAAGCAAATGCACAAAATTGCCAAACGGCTACATTTCGCACCTCACAATTCATAAACTAGGATTCACGCCATACGGCTACCCATAGCATACATAACAGCATATAATCAGTTATCTCAGACAAGGAATGATCGCAACCAAACCACACAACCCAACCACATGGAAAGCTCAAGAAAAATCAGACATGCTGCTTCATTTGCCAGCCTTCGCCTGGCGAAGCCACGCAGCGAATGCTCGCTGGCCTTCGCCTGGCGAACCCTTCCAGTGAAGCCAAACCGAAGCCACGCAGCGAATGCTCGCTGGCCTTCGCCTGGCGAACCCTTCCAGTGAAGCCAAACAAAAGTTACTGCCATAGGTTCGCTGCCCCGTTCGCTGGGCTTCTCCTACCACCTTCGCCTGGCGAACTTGCCAGCGAAGGTCACTGGGAGTTTTCTTTGAATTATTCGCCAGCCATTCGCTGGGCTTCGCCTGGACTCGCCTGGCGAGAGCCAGCGAACCTGCGAATATCAGCAACAACAGCTGAACCAAAATCATCATCCAACACAAAACCGACCGATTTAATCCAAACCAGTCCCAGTAGCATAACCCACACATCACCCGACTAAACTACATCGTCTATTCCGAATTCCAACCGATAAAACTCATTATCTATCGATTAAACCAACTTCTGACCTAAAGTGGAAATGTAATAAAACAACCCAACAACAATCAATCTATCACATACATGCTACATATATTATCAAGATGATAGAATTCCTCACCCTTACCTGATTATTTGCAAGCTTGGATTGATTCTTCAAGATTCTAGGTTTTCTCTTCTTCTTCTCTCTTTCTCTTCTCTTCCTTTCCTTTCTTCCCTTTCCAAATGTTACTAACTTTCTCCCTTTTCCCTTCTTATCTCATATTTCTATTTCTTTCCTCTCAAATTCTTTCCAAACACTTACCAATTAATTCTCACAAAATAAGTCCACTTAACATCATCATTAATGCCCAAAATACCATCAAACCTATTTTTATCCGAAACTCTCAAAGTCGGCAAAAATAGCATAATATGCACACATAACATATTTAACACAAATTCCACATTTAAAATAACGATCAATTAAATTAAAAGGACTCAAAATAAAGGAAATCGGAATCGGGGCGTTACACAACCTATCCAACATTTGATAAATGTATGGGAGAGGAAAGTGATCCTCGTGAGTAACTTTGTTTAACTTAATGTAGTCCATGCATATCCTCAAACCGGTAACGTTACTTGTAGGAATCACTTCATTCTTCTCATTTTCAATGACTGCCATGTCACCTTTCTTCGAAATACATTAAACAGGGCTCACCCACACACTATCAGAAATAGGGTAAATGATTCATGCATCTAACCACTTGATGATTTTCTTTTTTGACCATTTCCTTCATGATGGGAGTTAATCTTCTCTGAGTCTCAATAATATTTTTGGCATTGTCTTACAATATTATTCTATGCATACAAATAGTAGGGTTAATCCCCTTGATATAAAATATTTTCCAGGAAATAACTTTCTTATGCCTCTTTAGAAATACCAGAAGTTGATACCTCTACTTGTCAGATAAGTGTGTCACAATGATTATTGACAACTTCTGTCCTGCCTCCAAGTATGCATATTGCAAGTGAGTAGGTAGTTACTTGAGTTCTAACTCTAGGGGTACCACTACGGATCGATCATTTTATTTTTGTAATTAAGTTGTTATCTTCAATAACTCAAGGTGTTCTCCCATTTCTTTAGATTTAATCAACGGTCCATTTAAAGTTCCTTTGTTCAATAATGCCTCTTTGTCTAAATTTCCCAACTCTTGTTCTAAGTTGCCAATGCTCTTGATAAGTCTCTTGTAGACCTTAGTTTCCCAACTAGAGATCAATGAGAAATCTGAAATATCATCTTCTGGCTACTTCAATGCATTCAAGATATTGAATACCACTTATTTCCCGTGACTCTCATAGTCAGTTCTCCTCTTTCCACATCTATTAATGTCCTTCCCGTGGTAATAAAGGGTCTTCCCAACAAAATGGAAGTTTCTTCATCAGCACTAAAATCGATAATGATAAAATATGCTGGAAACACGAACATATCAACCCTCACTAACACATATTTAATCTTCCATTGGTGATAGGAAATGCTTCAACTAACTAGTTGAGGAGTGATAGTTCTTGGTATGGCAGCTCTAATGCCTAAATTCTTAAAGATAGATAAAGGCATGATATTAATACTTTCACCAAGATCACACAATTCCCTTTCACAAAAGGCCTCTCAAATGTTGCATGATATACTGAATCTCCTAAGTTCTTTCAATGTTGTTGTAACATTGAATCAAGAACGTACTCAGCTAGTGCAAGGAAAGCTTCCACCAAAAATCAAGGAATTAGGAATTTTCACCATACCTTGTAACATTGGAGATACAATTTATGGAAGATATTTGTGTGACTTGGGTGGAGACATTAATATCACACCCTTGTCTATTTAACAAGTTTGGAATTGGAGTTGTAAGGCCTACTACTATAACACTCAAACTAGTTGACCGAAGCATATATTTTCCTCAAGGAAAGATTGGGGATTTATTGGTAAGAGTTGATAAGTTTGTACTCCCTGTTGATTTTATCATTATAAATTTTAATTTTGATTAATACACTTGAATTCTATTAGGAAAGCCTTTCCGTTCTATGGGAAAAACTCTTATTGATGTGGAAAAAGGAGAATTAACTATGAGAGTCAATGGTCAACATGCAGCCTTTAATGTGCTTAATGTCATGAATTACTTTGAAGAAGATCTTGGTGATTGTTCTTTGATTTCTAGTTGGGAGTCCTTAGTCCACCAGCAATTCATCCAGGACAATGACGAGTTAATGAAAGAATTTTGAGTGTTAGATGAAGAAGAATTGAAAAGTAAGGTATCATGAAAGGACTATCGTCGAGGCTAACCAATGTGTGTTTGCTATATAAATTTGAAACATTGAAAATATTTGCTAAGATGACAAATGATAATGTACCATATGTGGTAAAACCTCATGTTCTGGAACTAAAGCAACTTCCCCTCGTTTGCAATATCTATCGAAAAATCAGACTCAACATTCTAGAACTAAGCATATTGAAATCAAACATCATGTTATTAGGGACTATGTTTAGAAAGGGATAATAGATATCTAGTTTATTGATACTGATTATAATTGGGCTGATATATTTACAAAACTCTTAGCTATTGCAAGATTTGATTTTATTCGTAAAAACTATGAACATGGTCTTTGTTGATGAACAATGCTTAGGGTCTGAATAGAGCATAAACAGGATACTTGGATTTTGATAGCACTCAGTTGGAATGTTGTATAACATTAAGTCTGCAATTTTTTTAAGCGAGGTCTATAAGTTTTGATTATAGGGTCTGCTGAATCTCTTTCATCCTTGATTGCTTTATTTTTTTAAGTAGACAGTAAATGTTTAATTCTATGCTTTGTGCTTTGAATTAACAATTGGACTAATCGTGAGTTCCTGATAAAATAAGAATCCTTGTCTCACATACACTCTAATACTTGAAGCTCTTTGAAAATACTGAGTTGATGGATAGCTGTCTCTGAAACTCTTTTTCTGGTAAAACTGTAAAAAAAAACTTTCAACAGGGCTAATTCTTCATATACTTGCTTTTCTAGAAAAAGTATTGTGAGTATTCAGTCTTATTTATTGTGTTTTCTCAGAAGTAATTGATCTTGAGACTTAAGGCATGTCTATCTCTCTTATTTTCAAAATCTGCTCTAAATTTTGGTTCTTAAAAGGTGTGTACTGACAAAGATTCTGATTCATTTTTATTCAGACTCATTATCATCCAAACATTTAATACATGATTACTCATTTCTTTTAAATTATCACTCTATGTTTTATGATGCTACATCTGATTTTTACTTGACTTTATGTGTTATCTTCTATATAAGATAATATTGTAAAATCATTGTTCTATACTAAAATTTCTTTTCTTATAAAAAATGTCTTCAAAGACAATTTAAGTAGAAATCTATGATCTAGATATTCTAAAGGAATATGCGGCAAACCTAAATGAATTGGCGGCGGTTAATCTTTCTCGGATAGTTCAGATATTCATTTTCAGAAATGGGATGGATATTTTGCAAAGCTCAATGAATCAATCTATCTAGATTTTGTGAAAGATTTTTGGGTGAATGCTCATGTTCATCAGACTGAGCCAAATGGTTGTCAGATTCTATCTATTGCATATGATTTTCTTGTTGTAATCAACTTTAAAATCATTGCTCGATCAATAATTTATGAAGAGGATGGAGTTACTGTTGAAAACTACAGACGTAGCACTAGATTTATGAATCTTATACACAACATCTAAGATAATGAAGGCCATACTACAAGCCTTTCTACTCTTACTCCAATGGAAAAAGTATGGTACCAAATTACGGGAACTAATCTAAGGCCCAGATAAAAGGGATCAAGACGAATTTCTCCTATTGATAAACATTTTATTATGTTCTTAGTCTCTTGAACTAAAATCAATTTGCCTCAAACCATATTCAATTATCTGAATAAAGAGATACTTGCATCTCGTAAGGAATTATCTTTTCTCATTCCTTTTGGTAGGGTTCTTTCCATGATTCTTGATTAATAAGGTGTTGTTGCTCATATGCAACAAGTTGGGTTGGTTGAAAAACTTGTTCCTGACTGGTGTTCGACTTTGAATTGTTCAGAAAGCATTATTAATCACTGAAGTCTATTTTTCTCTTTCCATCTTTTTGTTAATGACAAAGGGGGAGAAATGGATTAAGTATTCTTCTAAATTAATCTTGGGATAGCTAGATTAATCTTGGAGTGGATTTAATTATTCTATATATGGGGAGCTTACAAATCTCACCTCTTAGACTTCACAGATAAGACTCAAGGGGAGCTTACAAACCTCACATCTAAGACTGTTTGACACAGGGGAGCTTACAAACCTCAGACCCTTAAAGTTGTTGAGTAATTAATCTGCAACTAATTGTTTTAAAATATTTAAGGTTGTCATCATAAAAAAGGGGGAGATTATTGAGACAAATTTGGTTCATGCCATGCATCTTCCAAGGTTTTGATGATAATAAAGTATTTGAAAAAAAATTAAGATTTCTAACTAGATGGTTCTTGTATACAAAATTATATTTACTTGATAAAATTGATTCTATCATGAAAGAAGCTATGGTTCAACTCTGATTGAGTACTCCTGAGAGAGCTTGATGAGAAAGTTTTCAAAAGTACATCTTAGACTCAGAAGCGTGCTATGCTGGTTTCCCAAACTAAGTAATTTCAACTCATACTCAGAAATTACGGGACTCGAGAATAGTTCATATTATCTTCAAAAGATTATGTTGTACTTGTTTCACAGAATAATTCTCTGGACAAAGTCCTTGTTCAGCAGATAACTCTTTGGCTACGAGTTCCAACACTTGCTTTATAGAAAAGAAGATGTACACGAAGATTTGATATGAATATGGTCGTTGGGTTGCTGCAAGGACTCTATTTCTTCAGCTATAAAAGGAGAAGAAGAATTGAAGATCAACCAAGAGAATAATATTGCAACTACAACTGAAATATACATATATTTCACACACCTTATAACAACTCAAGAGAAGCTAACCTATTAGGAGTTCTTATTCTTGTTTAGTTTAAGAATCCTTAGTGTTAAAGTGTGTTGTATTTTAACACCTCTGATTGTTAATCAAGTGTTGTTGTAAGTTATTAACAGTCAATCTATATATAAGTATCTTGCCATGGGCTTGAGCAGTGAAGTTTTGAATTCTTTGAATCTGAGCAGAAGTCTTGGACCGAGGGTCTGAGCAGAAGTCTTAAGCAGGAAAGTTTTAGGATCTGAAGATCTAAGCAGGAAGTCTTGATCAGGTGCTGATTAAGCAAGGAAGTCTCAGGCTGAGGGTTTGATTAGAAAAGTCTTATACTTGAGTGTATAAGCAGTTGTAATCTGATTGATTATAGTGGAAATCTCTTGTGTTGCAAGGTGACTGGAATACTCTCAGTTGGAGAGGAACCACGATAACTTTTGTGTGTTCTTTTCCCATTTATTTACTTTTGTCTTTCTATCCGCTGCATTTATTAATCAGAGTCTGAACTTTTGTTTAGATATTGAACTCTGATCAAAAGCAGAAAAGATTTGACAAACACAATTCAACCCCCCTTCTAGTGTATTTTTCTCACCTTCATCTATTTCCACCATTGTCGACCTTCAAAACTTCAACTGCAAAGGTAGTTACATATAAAATTTCTGAGCAAACAAGTTATTAGCGTGTTCGCCTTCTTTCACTGATCAAAATACCTCTTCCACCTTGAATTTAACATTTGATTTAGTCATTTAATTTTATTTTTAAGAACTAGCGTTTTTCACGTGTTTGAGCAAATTCTGTCTGCTCAGAGAAAATTAATTACTCTGATGCAGAGAGATATGAACGATGAAGTATTTAGAGACTGAATCCATGATTGATTCGTACTAAAAATACGAGTTCATGAAGTTTCAGAAATCAAATCCTGAGGTTGAAGATGAAGTGCTTCGCATGTTTTTTTTTTGAAAAACTAGTCGTAGCGCCTTATTTTCAAACATTTCTTATATTCATTTTTCTTTTCTGATTTTTATTTTAATCATTTTTAATTCTTTTTTATTCCAATTTTTGTTCATAATTTCATTAAAATATTTTCTACCACGTATATATTTTGCATAATTTTAAAATCATTTGTGCATTTAATTCATATTTTCTCTTATTTTTCATGTAATTTTTCATTTTCAATTTTATTTTTGATCATTTTAAAATATTTTTGCATCCAACTTTTGAGATCCTTCCATTTGCAATATTTTGGACTTCTCATGATTTTCTCCACCATTCGTTTTTCATTTTGATGCTTCTTTGGGATTTTTCCTTTAATTTCCATTTTTAATCATTTAAAAAAAATCATTTTAGTTGATATTCTTTTCATTATTATTCATATTTTGAGTATTTGTGATTTGGCCTTTTATGATTGCTTGGTTGATCATGTGCTTAATATTTCAAGTGTTTGAGTGATGATCCATTGGTTGATTCAACATTCTCTAGTTCAAACTTGCTTATGAATGACCGACCATTGTTAAAAGTATTTTCGGTAGTGTTTTATCGTATCCACAGGGATTGATGAGAATATATGCTGCTTGTCGTTCAATGGTTTAATGATTTAAGAAGGGGGTTTTTTTAAATGGTTTCTATTTTTGTAACAAGAGTTTGTAAGAAATAAAACAGAATAAAATTTGGTCATAGTTTGATAAAAAGCATGCCAAGATTAGAGTTCACTAATCCGTCCTAAACGTATCCAACCAATCAAATATGTGAACGTATTTTTAACCAACATAATATGGCATCCTTGCAAAAACGTTCATTTCTAAAGCGATTTCGTGAATGTTATTGTTTCGACCGTTAAATAATCTCTCTAAATAACACTTGAAACAATAATCATTAAGATCAATACAAAGCGAATATCAACTTTCAAACCAAACCATAAATATAACAAAATATAGCAAATAACTTCATCTACATTGATCAAAGCCTTGTTCACATATAAAAGATCAAGAAGAATACATAAAATCAGAACTAGCTACCTCTAACCTTGACAAAAGAGGGGTTTTAGCCACCCATTTCCATGATAGCTTGAACAACAAGTTTCAGAAGAAGGTTGATCAACATCTGAGTTAAATAATCGAGATTGGAAGGGAATCCACCTTCTTTTTGTGAAAGATGGATAAGAGATGATGAGAAATGGAGAACCTAGGGTTTTTGCTCTGAAAAATCTCTAGAAAGAAAAGTACAAGAAAAAAATATATTTTTACAAAAAGAACCACATACTACTTATAGACATGCTGCTGAGCTGTCATGTTCGCACTGTGTAACACCCCCTTTCTATATCCCGAAATAAACAATTAAATCAATTAGGCGCTTAATAAAAGTTTCATCAGAGTTTAATTAATACATGATATAAAAGAGGTGTATCACATTATCATGAAATTAAACACATACAACATCTGCTCAAATAGATATGCAACAATGGGCAATTCACATTCTGAAGAACATAGTTCTAAAACCCACATCTCAATATTTAGAATAAAGCGGAAACATCTAAACATTGAATCAATACATTCATATAAACATATATACATCATTCAGTTAATTCATATGTACAAACATCCATCATCAAATACATACGCAGATGTATCACAAAAGAAATCAAAACAAATGTATCTCCAAAAAGAGGCAAAGGCTTCCTAACTACCCAGATGTTACATATCAGAGCCATCGACAAAAAATAATGAAGCCTGCTTCACAAAAGGACCTCTAGCAATCCTACTCTGCAATGTCTCATAGAGCATTATAAAACAGCAGAAGGGTGAGAAACAATATCATAACAGTCTATACATATAATTATATATCTATATACATACATGGGATTTACACAATTCAAATTCTCACCACGTCTCATCACAATTCATCATATACATCACAATGCATATTCATACAATCAAACACATTCATCAAATCATGCGTCTATACATACTCATCATTTTCCACATAAACATCTAGAATTATGCTCAATTCATTCCATGCATCATATAAAGATGACCAATGCAACTCATAGAGGCCGACTCACGACTCTATGCAGATGTAAATGCGGTACCGACTCAATTCAACAGATTCTCTAAGGAATCAAGTATTCAGCATATTCTCCAAGGAATCAAATATTCATCTGATTCTCCAAGGAATCGAATATTCAGCAGATTCTCCGAGGAATCAAATACTCTGCAGATTCTTCGAGGAATCAAATATTCAGCAGATTCTCCAAGGAATCAACATGTTAGAATGTACATCATGATGCCTTTTATGCAAAATGACTCACAACATTTCTCTACATATATACATATTCGCAAATATATCACTATGCATATTCATCTTATACAGGCACATACAATCTATGTACATTCACAATATACTTTCACAATCAAGATTCCAAATTCTAGGATTCACGCCTTGCGGCTACCCACAGCATAACGTACCACACGGCACACAAAACTATTCAATTCGATAAGGATTAAACATAACCGAACAAAGAAATCCGCATGGAAAGGAAAAACGCATAAAACAGGAGAATGTTGTCGCATTCGCCAACCTTCGCCTGGCGAAGCCTCTGGCGAACCTTCGCTACTTAGTTCGCCTGGCAAACTTGCCAGCGAAGACCACTGGGAGTTATTCTGGAATTACTCGCTAGCACTCGCCAGCACACTCGCCTGGCGAACCTTTGCCACTCTCATTCTCCTGGCGAACTTGCCAGCGAAGACAGGGTGGATGCTTCTGACTTGGTTCGCTGCTGCTCGCTAGGCTTCGCCTGGCGAAGCTTCGCTGCCGTTCGCCTGGCGAACCTGCAAACTCAGAACTCCCATGGCTGTCCAACAACCTAAACTTCACAAACCAACCGATTCTAAAGCCGAACAAACCTAGTAAGTTCAACCCAATAACACCCAACTATCCTACTCCATCCATTTCTCGATTCTAACCGGTTAAAACAACATTCTACCGATTAAATCCTAATATGGCCCTAAGATGAAAATGAGTAGAAACTCTTCTTAATCCAACATCAAATAATCAAAAGCATACATAATCATACACATTAACAGTATAATAGAGTTTCACACCCTTACCCGATCGATTGAAAGCTTGGATGTTGATCCTTGATGAAATTCTAGGTTTTCCTCTTCTTTCTCCTCTTTCTCTTGTTTTTCCACCAATGTTTCTATCTATCTCCTTTTTCTCTCTTATCTTATATTCTATTTTCTTTCCTCTCCATTTCTTTCCAAATACTTACCAATTAATTCTCACACAATAATTCACTTAACACTTAATACTAAATGTCTAAAATACCCTTTACTCTATTTTCCCCGAAAACTCTCCGAATCGGTAAAATAGCACAATTATTGAAATTAAACATATCAAAACATAAATTTCACAATTAAAATACCAATTATCCAAATAAATTAAAAAGGACTCAATAAAATAATGGGATTTCAGAATTGGGGCGTTACAACTCTCCCCCATTTTAGGAATTTTCGTCCTCGAAAATATTACCTGATTCAAACAACTCTGGATGCGACTCTCGCATCTTGCTCTCCAATTCCCAAGTCATATTGCCTTCTGCAGCACCTCCCCAGGCTACTTTCACAAGCGCAATATCCTTGCCTCTTAGCTTCTTAACTTCACGATCCAAAATCCTAATTGGTAAAACCTCAACCGTAAGGTTATCTCTTACTTCAACCTCGTCCATAGGAATAACATGCGACGGATCCGGAACATACTTCCGAAGTTGCGAAACATGGAACACATCATGCAAATTTGAAAGTTTTGGAGGCAACGCCACATGATACGCCACAACACCCACACGTGCAATAATCTGATACGGACCGATGAAACGAGAAGTCAACTTCTTCGACTTCAAGGCACGACCCACACCCGTAACCGGTGTGACTCTCAAAAAGACATGGTCGCCTTCTTGAAACTCAAGTTCCTTCCTTCTCTTATCATGGTAACTCTTCTGCCTACTCTGAGAAGCTCTCATCTCCTCCCGAATAAACTTCACCTTCTCTGTCGTTTGTTGTACCATTTCCGGTCCAACTACCGACCTCTCACCCGTCTCATGCCAACACAAAGGTGTTCGACATCTCCGACCGTACAAAGCCTCGAATGGTGCCATATTGTCGCTTCCGCGAAAATAAGGTGCCGGCAAAACAGAAGAGTCGCCACCTTTCGTTATTTATCCCTCAGAACGGGAAATGAAACGATAGGAAAAACCTGACGAAAAAGGTATAAGACAAGGTCATCGCAATCATTGTCTGGGTTCGGGAGTCGGTTACGCAAGGGGAAGGTATTAGCACCCCTCACGTCCATCGTACTCGATGGGATCCACGCTTGTTGTATTTATCTGACGGGTTGGTTTTATCTATCTACCTATCAAGACCGGCTTAAAAAGAAAAGAAAATGACTCGGCAAAGCATCGCGCTTTATGCCTACGTATTCTCATCGGAGAATGAGAAATCAGAGTCAACGTAGTTCGACTAACTACGGGTTACGGGGAAGGTGGCTCGCTAATACATCAGTATTGTGCCTACGTACTCTCAACAGGTATGAGAGATCAGAGCTTACGTAGTTCGGGATAATACGGATTACGGGGATTCAGATTCATCTACTTTATCGAGTAGGGTTAACAAACAGTTCCAGCAGTTTGGCGTACGCAGCTCGACCTTGGGAGACTTAGGCGTTACCGTTTGCGGTAGAACTGGGAGTTAACGACACTCTTTTCTTCATAAAAGGTTCCTTTGAATTACGGGCCCACGGGGCAAAAAGGTTTGAAGTTTGTTTTCTGTCTTTTATGGAAGAACTGTTTTTTATGGATGTTTGCAACCAATATCGCACTAGAGACTATGACTTGAGAGTGAAGGCGTCGTATGTCACCCAAAGGGTACCATACTAAACATCCAAGCTGTCGAAAAGAACTCTCTGACAACCCTTTCTCAGATAGCTTAAGGCTCGTAACGTACGACATCAGTTAACCTTTATTACTGTATTTCAATTTGTTTTGAGATGAGAAGAGAGAACGAACAGGTTCAACTAAGGGGAGACTATCAAGTCCTAATGTTATCATGCCAAGGATTCCTCCTATGGTTGAGGTTTGAAACAGGGAACTCCTAGAAGTTATCATGCATAAGTTTCAACCTAAAGTTCTAATCATCACCTCCTTATCAAAGGAAGTGAGATTCCTAGAGGATCATGTCAATGATAAACAAAAACAGATAAAGCATCAGCTTGAACAGTAAACAGTAAACGACTGTAAAATGCATGCAATGCAAGTGAGGGAGGAAGGGTGTGTGGGACAACAGGCTCCACAAGCTCATTTCAACCTCAAGCCAGATATGAATAACTGTAATCATACAGAAGAAATAACATTCTATCAAACAAATCAATGGCTGCAATCATACAGAGGAAATAAAATTCCATCAAGCAGATCACAAACCACATAGGCAAGGGACCAGGGCTCTACCGAATACCCGCAAGCAAAGCCATACAGTAAAAATACCAGCAGAGGGAGCAACTCAACCTCTAGTGCAATCATGCTCCTAGCTTAACACAATCTAAACATGAACTTATTCTAATGCATCAAGCAAATCAAACAAGCCACACCAATATAGTTGCACAGCAAGCAAACAGATAGAAAGGAAAGCAGATCAACCACTCCCACAGTAAAGCAATCCTCTGACAGTAGCTCAGTCTTCAGTCTGCAACTGCTCTTCAAGGCTATCATCTTCAATAGCAAATGTCAACTTGCTTCTTCAAGCTTTCAAGGCACCAAACACAAGTATCAACTTATTTTTTCTTCTTCAAGCCTCAGCTCCAAAGTAGACTCCACCTTCAGGCTTCAATCCCAATTGCAAGTATCAACTTGTTCCTTCAGGCTCTCAATGCATCAAACACACAAGTATCAACTTGTTCTCCAACTTCAAGCTTCAGCTCTTCATTCAATCTCAATTTGATCTCCTTCACAAGTGTCAACTTGTTCTTCTTGGCCTTCAAGCTTCAACTCCAATGGCAATCTTTAAATAAAAGGAAATGCAACCTCTAGCATCTTCAATATTCTAACAGGGAATTCCATCCTCTAGCAAGGGATAAAGATTCATCTAACAAGAGCAGGGTTTGGAGGATAGACAACAGAGTGAAGACCAAAGGTCACCACTAAGCACTCCATCATCAGAGAAAGGAACCCTCAAAGGTTCTACCAGCTTGTGAAGAGCTATACATCCTACCAAAGGAGGGAAGAGGTCTTCACAAGGGGACCTTATATCTTAGGGAGGAATGGAAGTGATCAACACCTTCCATGTTTATGAAGGAAGAGAATCTATCTAGAAGCTCTACCTACAAACCCTAATTTTAACACCTAAACAAAACTACACCAAAGGAGGGGAGATCTTCTCATCCAAGCTTCTTCAAGCATTCCATAGTATCCCCAAGCTTGTCTTCATCATCATCCATGAGCAAAGAAAGCAAAACCCTAATCTAAGGGAACTAAAGAAATCAATCTATTTGAAATAACAAGCTAGGATCACCTAAAATCTAGTACTAGAGTTAATCCTAACTAAAATACTAAAACCAATTGTAAATTCCTACAAAAATAACTATGGGAACTTAATTCAATCATGAATCTACCATACAAAATCCATGGGTTGAATCATCCACAAAGTCCTAGAAATAAAATCTAAACCATAAGGTACTAAACTTAAACCCTAAAACTAGAGCACCTAAAGTTTCAACTTAAAACCAACCCTAAACTTCTTCACAAAAATGTGAGAAAATTACTAGGGGAACATGCATATCTATGCTAGCTACACACAAACAATCAAGGCAAGAATCATCACCAAATGCTCAAACCAAATTCAACAAAACAAGGTATCAACCATGGCCATTTTAATATCAATTAATATTCAAAAAATGCAAATAAAATCAAAAATGCATGAATTCCTAATATTTTTAATCTACAAAATTCTAGATTCAATCATGAATCAGGGAAAAAAAGTTTGGATTTATTTGAGCTAATTTCCTATTTTTTATGCATTTATTTCTAAGTCATATGAAATAATGAAAAATGAAAGAAATTAAATGGAAATTGGTAAACACGCGTGCTGAATAGCAATCCAATGCAGTTTATTTCAAAGAATTGGGCCAAAGGGGGGTGTGGATATCACTCTGAGTGTTAAGCCCAAAACCATTCAATTAATGAAACGGTGTGTTTCATTAGGAAATCTCTCTTCAGAGTTGAGAAGCAATCGTGGCCTTCCATTGCTCGCCTGAGTCCAAGGTCAAACCATCATCCAATGACCCATGTTCATCGTCCCCATTTGAACTCAGCTTGGGGGGAAAATACAGACGGTGGCCTGAACAGTGGCGCCACCGTCTTCTCCGGTGAGACAACCTCCACAGTTCATCAAAACTCATAAAACAAATCATCATTTCACTCCAAATTTGATGCTGATCAAGAATCCAACCTTAGAATTATCTAATTCCATCTCTAACTCAAAACACGATGACATTTTCAGAATTCATCCAAATCTTGAATCTCACCATTCTTCAAATTAAAGGTCTCAATTTAATCATCACTCTTCACTGATCAATTTCCACTATCCCATTGTGATTAATCCTTCAAGAATCTTGAGATATCAACCTCAACAGAAAATGATCACACACCTACTTTGTCTCTAATTCACCAAATTCTGATCCTAGATCCAACTACATGTTGCAAGGATCCTAACCACATATGAATTTCTAAGCATCTCCTCCTAAATTATGCATAAGAGTGAAATGTACAAACCTGGTTTCAGAGAGGTAACAGAGATGTTTTTTGATCACTTCAACCTCCAAGATGATGCAGACACACTCCCAATTCACTCCCAAAGCCTTTGCACACCTTGATTTGGCTTGATTCTTCCTTGAATTGAAAACTCGATTTCAACTTGGACCTCCAAAATTTCAATGGCTCTTTCTGCAACCAGCTTCAATTTCTTCCAAAAAAATGGCTGAGTTCACTCAAAGACTTATATAGAAGTGATTAGGATGGTCTAGAAACTTCTGGATTCATCCAAATGAGATTTTGGATTTTCAAAATCTCTTTAAAATCTCATCCATGGCAATCACCATTCTGACTCCCTCTTGGCATGGCTATGTATGTAATCAAATTCTCATGAGATTTTGAATGAGTTTGATAAGTTATCTTCCTTGTTTGCAACCCAAAAGTATGAATTGGATATGTTGCTTCATCATGAAGAAATGAAATGGAATGGTATGAAAATGACCTCAAATCAAAATTCTAACATTGCCATTGTTTCTAAAATCATTTTTCCAATCAATTTGAACTATAATTTTGTTTCATTTGATCACAAAATGAATTATTTGAATTTTTGGCCATTAAATCCTTTTAATTCTTTCTTTTTTTCAAAATTTCTTGAACCAAGTCTCTCCTTGAGCCATTTCAATGCCTCCTTGATGCATGGTCAAGGTTAAACCCCCATTTTGAGCAACGTTCTAGTTGAACAAAATTCCATTTGAGACCTCTAAGTTGGTGAAAATGGCCTATGATCACAAATGACCTATAATCACCAAATGTCCAAAATACCCTTGCCTTGTCCAAGCCATAACTTGAGTTCTACAAATCCTATCAAGGACTTATAGTACTCTCTAGAAAGCTAAGAGGATAACAAACAACATTAATGTTGACCAAAAGTTCATAGGAATCATCCTTCTAGGGCAAACGTTTCTTGCAAGTTGGGCAACTTTCAAGCTCCAAATTCACATACCTCAGATGACCCGTAACTTGTCAAAGCCATAACTTGAGCTCTACAAATACTATCAAGGACTTCTAGCACTCAAATTAAAGCTAAGATCATGCTATAAAACAATCATGTTGGGGGCAAGATGAGATAACAATCATATCTTGAGTTAAATGGCCTGGAAGTTAAGGGTCAAGCTAGGGGATTTTACACTGTCAAGCCTTAGAAACCCTAGCTTGAAACTTCTCAAACTCCTCAATCATGATGAGTTAACCTTGGAATCATCCTTATAACATCTCAATGTGTTAATCCATGATCACATGGCTCTTGAATTAGGTCTCAACCTTCTTTAAATCATCAGTTGACTTAGGGTTGACCCAATCAAACCCTAGCTGCACCAATCATGGCTGAGGCTTCTTAATCTTGCAGAATGACTTGTCTAGGCCTCAAAGTGATCTTCAACACTTCTCATGAGCTCTCTCAAGACCTCAAGTCTACCTCATGGCTTCAGAATCATCTGATGACTTCCCACAATTCTCAACTTAGGAGACCCACATAATTGGCTTCAATCACTCTCTCTGAGGATCTTTTAACTTCTCTGACAAGGATATCAACCCTTGAACATCTGAATAACCTTCTTAGCTAGCTTCAAAGTCTTGTGTAGCCCTTTATTGGTAATCATACCTCTTGATCTCCTGCATACATGTCAATGAAATGCAAATGATAATGCTAATGTGAATGAAATGAAATACAAGCTAGGTAAAGAAATGTTGAGCAAATTTTGGGGTGCAACACATACCAATGCTCGAATGAAAACTATTATTATAGGTGAATTCAATCAACGCCAAATAACTATCCCAAGCACCACCTTGCTCTAGCACACAAGCATGCAACAAATATTCCAACGACTGAATTGTCCTCTCGGTTTGACCGTCCGCCTGCGGATGGTAAGCCAAACTCAACCTCAACTTAGAACCCAAGGCACCTTGCAAACTTTCCCAAAATCTTGAAGTAAATCTAGGATCTCTATCCAATCAATACTCTTAGAAACTCCATGCAACTTTACAATCACACGAACATAAATCTCGGCTAGTTTCTCCAAAGGATAACTAATATCAATCGGAATGAAGTGAGAAGATTTAGTAAGTCTATCAACGATCACCCAAATAGCATTATGACCTCTTTGCGTATTCGGCAATCCCGTAACAAAATCCATCGATATGCTATCCCATTTCCATTCCGGAATATCCAACGGTTGCATCAATCCACTAGGCTTCTGATGTTCCACTTTCGACTTTTGACACGTCAAACACAAATACACAAAATGAGCAACATCTCGCTTTAATCCGGACCACCAAAAGATCTTCTTCAAATCTTGGTACATCTTATTCGCTCCCGGATGAATACTCAAGTTACTCCGATGTCCTTCTTCCAATATCATCTTTTTCAACTCCGCATCATCGGGAATGCAAATACGACCACGGAATTTCAGAACACCAAAATTATCAACCTTGAAGTCCTCATTCTCATTCATCATCAACTCAACAAACTTCAAATCCAACTTTTGCTTTTCGCACACGGTAGCAAGAAAATCATTCGTAACATGCAACATACCAAGTTTCACACTACTCGGCGTTATCTCACAAACCAAACTTAAATCTCTAAAACTTTTCAACAATTCCCATTCTCTTACCATCAATGTTGACATATGAACCAACTTTCGACTTAAAGCATCGGCTACTACGTTTGCCTTACCCAGATGGTAATTCAAACTAAAATCGTAGTCTTTCAAAAACTCTAGCCATCTCCTTTGTCTCATGTTCAACTCTTTCTGGTCAAACAAATATTTCAAACTCTTGTGGTCGCTAAAAACCTCAAATCTTGCACCATAAAGATAATGCCTCCAAATTTTCAAAACGAAAAACACGGCCGCTAACTCCAAATCATGCGTAGGGTAGTTCTTCTCATGCACTCTCAATTGTCTCGAAGCATAAGCCACCACTTTCCCATCTTGCATTAAAACACCACCTAAACCGGATAAAGAAGCATCCCAATAAATCACAAACGACTCCGTCGGATTCGGTAAAATCAAAACTGGCGTCATTGTCAACCTTCTCTTAAGCTCAACAAAACTCTTCTCACAATCAATATCCCAAACAAAAGCCTTTCCCTTACAAGTCAATTGAGTCAACGAAAGTGCCAACTTCAAAAATCCTTCAATAAACCTCCGATAATAACCGGCTAATCCCAAAAAGCTTCGAATCTCCGTAACTGACTTAGGAGCTTCCCGCTGCATTACCGCATCAATCTTGGATGGGTCAACACTAATACAATTTCCAGAAATAATATGCCCAAGAAAACTCACCTCCGATAACCAAAACTCGCACTTCGACAACTTGGCATACAATTGCTTCTCTTTCAAAAATTGCAACACAATTCTCAAATGTCCCTCATGCTCTTCTTGATACTTAGAATAAATCAAGATGTCGTCGATGAACACCACCACAAAATGATCTAACTGCTCATGAAAAATACGATTCATATATTCCATGAACACACCCGGCGCGTTAGAAACTTCGAATGGCATCACCGTATACTCATAGTGACCATATCGTGTCCTAAAGGCCGTCTTTGAAACATCTTCTCCTTTCACCCGAATCTGGTGATAACTCGATCTCAAGTCAATCTTACTAAAAACACGGGCCCCAACCAATTGATCCATCAAATCGTCTATTCTTGGAAGCGGATACTTATTCTTAATCATCACTTTATTTAACTGCCGATAATCAATACACAATCGCATACTACCATCTTTCTTCTTTACTAACAATACCGGCGCATCCCAAGGAGAAACACTTGGTCTTACAAATCTCTTATCCAATAAGTCATTCAACTGCTTCTTTAACTCTACCAATTCCGATGCCGACATACGATACGGTGCCATCGAAATCGGTCTAGTACCCGGAACTAGATCAATAGAAAACTCAATCTCTCTCTCTCTCCGGCGGCATATCTTTAATATCTTCCGGAAACACTTCTGGAAATTCTCGCACTACGAGAAACACCTCCAGTTCCACTTTACTCTCTACCGACAAGGATGCAAACAAACCAAACAACTGAGCTTCGTCCGCTAAAAGTTTCTTCAACTCTTTAGTGGATAGAAAACTCTCACTTCCATCATCTTCCAAATAAGGAAATCTTACCAACTTGTGATAGCAATCCAGATGAACCTTATTATATTGCAACCAATTCATACCCAAAATCACATGCAAACCGTCCAACGGCAAACACACTAAATCCATAACAAAGTCTTTACCATACATGGTCAAAGGATAACTTATGCATACCAAAGAAGTAGTTACCGACCCCGAAGCGGGAGTCTCAATAACCATACCACCACTCAAAGAAACCATGCACAAATCCAAACGTTTGGCACACTCAAGAGAAATGAACGAATGAGTCGCTCCAGTATCAATAATAGCAACTAAAGGCACATTATTAATAAAGCATGTACCTTTAATCAAACGATCCGCATTAGTAGTGTCCGCACCGGCTAATGCAAATACCTTTCCGCCCGCTGGAGCTTGCTTCGGTTTAGTACAATTGGGCTTAATGTGACCCACTTCGCCACAGTTATAGCATTTCACCACATTCCTTCTACAATCCGAAGTGGCATGTCCAGGAATCCCACAGCTAGTACACTTCTCCCCAGATTTTGCACAGTCAAAAGACTTGTGGCCCATTACGCCACACTTGAAACATTTAATCGCACTAGAACCTCCTCCGGGCTTCCTATCAAAGTTTTCCCTATGCCTGCCTTTATCAGCAGGCGTCACATAAGGTCCACTTCTCACCGGTTGCTTCCCTCTCTTCTCATTCAAACTCTTATAGTGAGTGGAACGAGCTTTACTATCTTCTTCAAAGATTCTACAACATTCGGTCAAGTCCGAAAATATCCTAATCCTCTGATAACCCACCGCTTGCTTGATCTCAGGACGCAAGCCATTCTCATACTTAACACATTTGGAAAATTCCGTCATCACCGCATCATAGTGAGGATGAAACTTCACTAACTATGTGAACTTAGCCTTGTAGTCTATCACAAACATGTTGCCTTGTTTCAATTCCAGGAACTCCATCTCCTTCTTTCCCTTCACACTCTCAGGATAATACTTTCTCAAAAATTCGGTGCGAAATAGATTCCAAGTGACCTCCTCAACGTCTACTTCAAGAACTTGTCTCATACCGACCCACCAGTCATCGGCTTCCTCTCTCAGCATGTGAGTCCCAAGTCTCACCTTGTTGCCTTCAGCACAATTCATAACTCTAAAGATCCTCTCGATCTCTTTTAACCAAATCTGAGCACCGTCCGGATCAAATCTTCCCTTGAATACCGGCGGTTGATTCTTTCTAAACTCATCATTCGCATTCACATTCGGTGCGCCTTGCACCATCCTAGCCATAGCCTCCAACGCCGCAGCCATAGCATTGTCATTACGACCCTCCATATTCTGAGGATTCCCAAAAATAACTAGGTTAAACAACCGTTCAACCAACACAACAACGAGACAGACACAACTGACTCAACACTGGCTCTGATACCACTTAATGTAACACCCCCTTTCTAAACACCCAAATAAACAATTAAATCAATTAGGCGCTTAATAAAAGTTTCATCAGAGTTTAATTAATACATGATATAGAAGAGGTGTATCACATTATCATGAAATTAAACACATACAACATCTGCTCAAATAGATATGCAACAATGGGCAATTCACATTCTGAAGAACATAGTTCTAAAACCCACATCTCAATATTTAGAATAAAGCGGAAACATCTAAACATTGAATCAATACATTCATATAAACATATATACATCATTCAGTTAATTCATATGTACAAACATCCATCATCAGATACATACGCAAATGTATCACAAAAGAAATCAAAACAAATGTATCTCCAAAAAGAGCCAAAGGCTTCCTAACTACCCAGATGTTACATATCAGAGCCATCGACCAAAAATAATGAAGACCTGCTTCACAAAAGGACCTCCAGCAATCCTACTCTGCAATGCCTCATAGAGCATTATAAAACAGCAGAAGGGTGAGAAACAATATCATAACAGTCTATACATATAATTATACATACATGGGATTTACACAATTCAAATTCTCACCACGTCTCATCACAATTCATCATATACATCACAATGCATATTCACACAATCAAACATATTCATCAAATCATGCGTCTATACATACTCATCATTTTCCACATAAACATCTAGAATTATGTTCAATTCACTCCATGCATCATATAAAGATGACCAATGCAACTCATAGAGACCGACTCACGACTCTATGCAGATGCAAATGCGGTACCGACTCAATTCAGCAGATTCTCCAAGGAATCAAGTATTCAGCAAATTCTCCAAGGAATCAAATATTCATCTGATTCTCCAAGGAATCGAATATTCAGCAAATTCTCCGAGGAATCAAATACTCTACAGATTCTCCGAGGAATCAAATATTCAGCAGATTCTCCAAGGAATCAACATGTTAGAATGTACATCATGACGCCTTTTATGCAAAATGACTCACAACATTTCTCTACATGCATACATATTCGCAAATATATCACTATGCATATTCATCTCATACAGGCACATACAATCTATGTACATTCGCAATATACTTTCACAATCAAGATTCCACATTCTAGGATTCACGCCTTGCGGCTACCCACAGCATAACGTACCACACGGCACACAA
Source organism: Lathyrus sativus (assembly GCA_963859935.3). Taxonomy (NCBI): domain Eukaryota; kingdom Viridiplantae; phylum Streptophyta; class Magnoliopsida; order Fabales; family Fabaceae; genus Lathyrus; species Lathyrus sativus. Next base: position 597,545,305 of record OZ012738.1, on the reverse strand, counting down.
AACTATTCAATTCGATAAGGATTAAACATAACCGAATAAAGAAATCCGCATGGAAAGGAAAAAAGCAGAAAACAGGAGAATGTTGTCGCATTCGCCAACCTTCGCCTGGCGAAGCCTCTGGAGAACCTTCGCTACTTAGTTCGCCTGGCGAACTTGCCAGCGAAGACCACTGGGAGTTATTCTGGAATTACTTGCTAGCACTCTCCAGCACACTCGCCTGGCGAACCTTTGCCACTCTCATTCGCCTGGCGAACTTGCCAGCGAAGACAGGGTGGATGCTTCTGACTTGGTTCGCTGCTGCTCACTGGGCTTCGCCTGGCGAAGCTTCGCTACCGTTCGCCTGGTGAACCTGCGAGCTCAGAACTCCCATGGCTGTCCAACAACCCAAACTTCACAAACCGACCGATTCTAAAGCCGAACAAACCCAGTAAGTTCAACCCAATAACACCCGACTATCCTACTCCATCCATTTCTCGATTCTAACCGGTTAAAACAACATTCTACCGATTAAATCCTAATATGGCCCTAAGATGAAAATGAGTAGAAACTCTTCTCAATCCAACATCAAACAATCAAAAGCATACATAATCATACACACTAACAGTATAATAGAGTTTCACACCCTTACCCGATCGATTGAAAGCTTGGATGTTGATCCTTGATGAAATTCTAGGTTTTCCTCTTCTTTCTCCTCTTTCTCTTCTCTCTTCTTTCTTTCTCTTGTGTTTCCACCAATGTTTCTATCTATCTCCTTTTCTCTCTTATCTTATATTCTATTTTCTTTCCTCTCCATTTCTTTCCAAACACTTACCAATTAATTCTCACACAATAATTCACTTAACACTTAATACTAAATGTCTAAAATACCCTTTACTCTATTTTCCCCGAAAACTCTCTGAATCGGTAAAATAGCACAATTATTGAAATTAAACATATCAACACATAAATTCCACAATTAAAATACCAATTATCCAAATAAATTAAAAAGGACTCAATAAAATAATGGGAATTCAGAATTGGGACGTTACACACTGCAAACAAAATGTTCGCCTAGTGAACAATGAAAAATGGCAGTTGAAGTGCCAGAGTACAATGAAGACACCCCTGAGCTATTTCCACATGTTCGTTGTGTGAAGAATCCTTCGTAGTGCGAAGCCTTCGCTACAAACTTCGCACAGCGAATTCTTGTCCAAATACTTACTGCCTCAAGTCTGGGGGTGTTCGCTAGGCATTCGCTTCTTCTTCGGTCTAGCGAATACTTCGCTATCTCCTTCGCACAGCAAACTTAGGTCCCTTTTCTTCCTTGTCACAATTTTTGTGGCTTACTCTTCAAATATTCATGCCTAATTCCTGCACAATAGCACACAAATCAAAGCAACCAAGACATTTTCACATAATGATGCATATCAACAAAAACAAGAATGATTCTAACACTTTCTCTACAAAAAGGAATGAAAGATGCCAACATTTGATAGATCAAATAAACAAAGTTTGGCATCTAACAACTCTCCCCAACTAGATATTTGCTTTCCCTCAAGCAAAGTATGCCTCTTGTTGAAACAAGAGGATTTGCTCAAGATTAAGATTCCCACAAGAATGGATAAAATGGCTCAAACACAAGGAATGCAACCAGACATTGGTTCCAAATGTTGAGAATCAAATAATGCACAAGAACTAAAGTCTTAAAGCAAATATCAAAACATACATTAATCAACAACAATGTCTTTCTTGAATGAATCACTCTATCTCTCCTCTTCGAAAAAGGATTGAAGAAATTACACGTTCGCAACCGTGGGGAAAATTTCACTCACATAACAAACAATGCCAATATCAATCCAATTCATACAATATCTAACAATCAAAAATGAAAATATGGAAGCAAAAAGATCACTAAGGTCTTTAAGGTTGTAGCTTGGTCGGGTTCACAAACAAGAGACATTTCTAAGGCCATTGAAACGAAATTACCGACGCAAAAGATACATTCACTTGTACACATTATTTACACATTCCAACTTCATTCCATTTGTTTCTCAATTGCGAACCTTCCCAACTTTATTTCATAACTTATTCTTTCACTATTTTTCTTTTCCAAGCAAGCATTCTTTTTCTCTTTTTTTTTTACATTCATATTCACACAATTTTTTTAATGCTTGCTTGAATTTTTCAAAAGTTGTAGCAACCTACCATTCTTCTTTTTTATTCTCCCAAACTTAAATTTTAATCAACCCTCAAGTGAATGCTCTTGGCTTTTTATGGCAAAGAGGACAATTAAAACAAAATTCAAGGGTTCAAGAAAAATATTAAAATCTCACTGTTGCACCCCAAAATTTGACCAACTTATTTCACCTGATTTTATGTTTCATAGCTTTAGTATTTGCATATTAGGTCATATTAGGTCATGTACATAATTCATTCATCTGCATAGCATAGCATGGGCAAGCCATCCAACAAGGGACCAAGTGCCATTCTTATCTCTATGAGCCTATCAAGAGGTTCTTATTCAAAATTTAAGCCTATGCAAGTCATCAGAAAGGAATTGAAGCTTGAGAAGTTAGTGGACCAATCAGTGGGTTTTTCTCCTATCTTGAGGGGGTTTGAAGACAATCAAAGAGATTGTGGGCTATGAATTTATCGCATGGAATGTATATAGACATCATGGAAGACCTAGAGGGTCATTTTTAGAGTGAGACAAGTCATTGATGTGATTACAAGAACTACAGTTGAAGACAGTCAATTAGGGTTTCATTTGGGTCAACCCTAGGTCAACCCTAGGTCAAATACTTGATTGAAGGGACATCAAGGCCTATTTGAAGAATGGGGGATTCATCACTTGATATGTGGATATGGATGTGGTGTTGTGCCAAGGAGAAATCAAAAGAAATCAAGAAGAAGAGAAGTTTCTAAATTAGGGTTTCAGTGTAAAATCCCCTGATTTAGGGCAAACTTCCAAGCAGAATAATTCAAGATACAAGTCTCTAATGGATCTTCGGCCAACATGGAACTTGTAGAGCATCTCAAGACCTTTAATTTTAGTGGTGGAACTCATCAAGGAGATTTATAGAACCCAAGTTATGATTCTTGCAAGTTACAGGTCATCTGAGGACACTGAAATTTGTCAGTGAAAGTTACTTGACTTCCAAGCAACTTTTACCCCACCAGGAATGTTCAAATGGATTTTTGGTGAACATGAAAGTCGTTCCTCATGATCTTAGCTTTCTAAAAAGGTATCGTATGCCTTATTCTGATTTGTGGAACTCTACTTATGCTCTTGACAAGTCAGAGGTATTTTGGGGAAGTGGAATTACAGGTCATTTCAAGCATATGCCTAAAACTCTTACTTCCAAACTTCAAATGAAGAAATGTTCAACATCAAACTTGCTCCAAATGACATTTTGAGTCTAGAAAAGTGGTTGTGGCAAGTTGGAAATGCTCATAGCTTAGAATTGCAAAATTGGCCAATTATAAAGGGAAAAGTACATTTTTAAATGACCAAAATTGTGAATTTTTGATACAAAAGCAAAACCAAGCATATGACCAACCATTTTGAAGGTAAATGACATTTTAAGACTATTTGCAATGTTAGATTTTTGGTTTGAGGTCAAGAAATATGAGTTATCATAAGTTGCTTGTAAAAGAAGAAACACATGCCAAATCACAAGGAGATCAATGCACAAGGCAAGTCAGAATTTCTACACATTCTAATTCTCTTTTGGAGAGAAATTCAAGACATTTTGGGCTGCTGCAACAAGGTCTTCATGGACTGATTTTTCAACTCACCAATTTCATTTTCTCATGCAAAGATATAAACAACTTCTCATGGGATCAATCTAGCAAGTTCTAGAACCTTCCACTCTCATCTATATAAACCCTAGAACTGATCCAAAGCAAGGTTGAACTTCATTTTGATAGAAAACTCAGAGTTGCATTTCATCTTGCTCTTTTGCAAATTGCTTCAAATCCTCTCAATTCTTCATCATTCTTTCAAGTTTTTGTTTCCATTCAATTCAATAATCATCACTGATCATATTACAATCAAGATCTGAGTGGATTGGGGCAAGAATCGTGTTCTGCAAATTCTCACATTCAAGTGCAATTGCAAAGTGGTTATGGTGATCCAAGGCATTTGATCAAGAACAATTGCATACAGAAGCAAGAGATCAATATAGTGATCGATCCTGGAGCATTGTAGGCCTTGAAGTGAAGAAAATCACCATCTGTTTTCAATTTCTCACCAGGTTAGTAATCCTCACTATGTGGCTTGATTTAGGAAGCATGAAGTAGAATTGTTAGGTTAGACATGATCTAGGTGATTAGATGATCGTTTCTGGAGACTTTAGCAAGATTTGATGAAGGTTGATGGATGCACACGATTTCTGTTTTGACATAGAACATGATGATTAAGCTGTTAGAATCTTAGGTGGTTAGTTATTCTTGATCAGTGTGAATCCAGGAAGAATTCAGTGTACTTAGATTGTGGATTGGTGATTGTTGCGGTGGAAATAGGATCACAAACTATTAATGAGTTTGAATCGCAATTCAATTCACAACCGCTCTTTGATTTATCCGAAGGAAAAGGTCAAAAGAGGGAAAACCTATTTTGCATCGTAAACACAATGCGGGGAAAGATCTAGGGTTCGGGGGTTGGTTAAATTTAGGGAAGGTATTAGCACCCTAAACTTCTGTAGTACTCTACAGGAACCTTTTGTTCAAATGTTTACTATTTGCTTTATTTATTTGCTTAAGGTATACGTACAAAGGATTAAAAGTGAGAAAAGACCTAAGGGGTTAATTCTAAGTTTACTCGGCAAGACATCGCATCTTGTGCCTACGTATCCTTACGGGAGTGGAATCAGAGTAATCGTAGTTCCCCTCAAAAGGGAGGTTAGAGACTTCTTGACTGTGGTCAAGGTCTCAAGGGGAATAAACATGTCTTAAGGACACGCTTACGTGGAGTGTAGAAACTCCAAATCTCTACGTTGAATTGTTAAGTTAATTAGGGTTAAATTAGGGATTCCACGGCGGGAAACCCTAAACTGAGCGCGGCGGCTCTTTGACCTAATGCCAGGGGTAAAATTGTAATTTTGCCTGCGGCGAGGCATTTGTGAAAATTAGGGTTTGTAAGAGTTGTAAGGGTTTGAAGTTGAGGACTATTGGCGCGGCGACCAAAAGCTAGACCTAACCTTCGGATGTGTGTAATGTGACAGGAATAATTGATGAATGTGTGAGATAACTGAATTGCAAACAGAGAATAATGACAGAAATTAAAACCATACAAACAGAAATTTAAAGGCAGAAATTTAAAGCGCGATTATTAGATTCGCGGGGTTACATATGAGAAGCAGTTACAATAATATGATACAATTCAATTTTAAGAACGCAAACATAAAGGAACAACGTGATAAGCTGCACGGTGAACGCACTAGGTTAGTAAACAAAATTATGAAAGCAGAAGCATGAAGCTGTGGGACATCTTTTTTTGTGGTTTTTATGTTATGATCCCTGAGAACTTTGATTTAAAAGTGAAATTATTATTTCAACTCAAACCCTAAAATTATTTAACTTAGTTATTATATTTTTTAGAAAAAAATTTAATGCATTTATAAAAAATGGTTTTTATTTATAAAAAAAATGTTTTTAATTTTATAAAAAAAGGTTTTATTATTTTGAAAAAGATTTTTTTATCTATTTTTTTTTTAAAAAAAAGTTCTTTGTGTTATATTTAGAAAAGGGTTTTTGATTTTATAGTTTAAAAAAAAAAGTTTTAATTTTATTTATTTTTATTTTTTTTAAAAAAGGATTTTAAGTTATTTTTAAAAAAAGGTTTTTAATTTTACATTTTTTATTTTAAAAACAAATCAAGTTTTTTTTTTTAGCTATATCTAAAAAACAAAAGAAGAAAAAAAATACATAACAGTTGGGCCGGTAGTTGTATCGGTCCGACCCAACACCAATACTGCATGATTGTGCTAGGGTTTGTTAAGCCCTTGTTTTCGGCGGCGCCATTGTGTGGTTCTTGTCTCCTCTTGTACTCATTCATCTCCTTCGTATCTTTCGATTCGTTTTCTCCACGCTAAAAAAAACAGAAAAAACCATGTCAATATGTTGATAATAGAATGGTGACTTACGGTTGGTTCTCGCTGGTGATTATCGATGAACAAGGGCGATGATGAGGTTGCAAATCTGAGCCTCGAAGTTATTTTGCTCGCCGATTGTAAATGAACGGCGCCGGCGAATGTACTTCCACAGGGTTCAGTTCGTGTCGATGATCTTCGTCGCTGTTTCTTCTTGTTCGCCGCCTCTAGGGTTTCGCACTCTCCTTCGTTAGGGTTTTTCACAGGTTGTGTTGTTCTTCTTTATATGCTCCTCTAATTCTCTTTTTTTGGGCCTGAGTAACTTTAGATCCGCGTTTTGAGATTTGATTTCTTTTTCTCTTCTGATATGATTCGATTGCCATTTGATTTGGGAAACCTTCCCTTTTCGGATTTCGCACAGCTTTTGATCTCTTTTGGATTTTCTTCATGGATTTGATTGGATTGTGTTACCTCTTTTAGAACTTGATTGGGATTTTGACGTGATCATGATTTCATCTGACATTAATTTGTTTGCCTATACCGATTCATTTGATTTCGAACTGATTCGTTTGATTGATTTGTTTGATTGATTCAGATTGAGTCCAATTGATTCAGATTGGTTCATATCGGTTCAGATTGGCTCCAATGGAGATGTTTCCTGATGCATTTGGATCTGACTCGAAATTTTCCCTTGCCAGCTCGATTGTGTTTGATCATTTTCTGATTGGGTTGCCTTTACTTGATCTGTTTGATATCGGGATTAATTTATTTTGTCCTGTTTGAATTCAATCTGGACTGTGCTGATGCGTTTTCGATTTGATTCAATTTTAGTAGTCTGAACTGATTTGTTTTGATTTTCTGGTGCAGTTAGCCTTTCCTCTTCTTCTTTCAGAGAATGGATGCTGATGCTTCGACTTAAGTTAGAGCGGCCGAGTGAAGGGTATTGGCGATGATGACCTTAGGGTCTGAGTCCGTTGATTTGGATGCCTTAGTAGTAACGACCTTCGGCGTGAACAACAATTACCGTATGTCCCGTAGTTCGATGTTTGGTAGGGAATTAGTAGCGGCTCCGGCCGTGGCTCTCCCATCCACTCGAACGCTTATGCCCGATGATGATTAGCTGAGGGCTGATGTAACTTCGAATTTCTTCGTTGTTTCCATTCTGATAGTTGTGAACTCGTGATACGCCTTTTTTTCTGATTCAATTTAGTGACCCTGTTTCGTTTTCTCCTAACAGAGTTATGTGAACTCGTTTCGCAGATTTTGATGCTTTCTTTAAATGTGAGCCTGGGTCTCCTGTATGGTGAACTCGCGACGTTCAGTTACTCGTGAACTTTTTTCTGAAGCTGGATATGATGTTTGTGAACTGAACCTTTGGCTCTCGTAATCTCTGATTTCAACTGATTTCATTGTGAACTTTGGGCTATGATGTGTGAACTGAGCCCTAAACTTTGCGCTTTGTTTTTCCAATGTGCCTTGCATATTTGATCATGATTCGCTCTGAACTGATATGTTTTAGTTTTGTTCTGAACTTGCTTCGTTCAGTTTGGTTATCAGTTGGAATTCACTTATGCTTTTCTATTCTTTTTTTCAGGATAGGTACTACGCTTTGGTTGAGTTAAACGCCGCCGAGGATGGTACGTGGCGATGATGACAGCTTGTCTGAGCCTGATGAGGGAACTCTTCGATGAGGCCGCGGTTGCCATGAGTTCGGTTGCTTGATTGTTGGGCAATGATGCTTGCTGAGCCCGGTTTCCCGCACATGTGCTGGCTCGGATTTCAATTACGGCAAGCTTATCCTTGTGTCTGTTGTTCCAATGACATGAATTCCATGATGCCTTGTGAGCTGAGTTCACGTTTGGTTCAGCTGCTGTTGTGATTTTGATGGTGCTGTTACGGGTGCCGTGATTTGTGTTGTTGCCTGATGCCACTTCGGTGAAGTTATTCACATTTTTTTGTGGCTCTGATGCTTTCTGGACTTTCGGTACACTGTTTGGATGCAGCTTGATGCAACCTGTTTTTGTACTTCATTTTCTTATTCTGTTTGAACCTGCTGTTACCTCTTTCTTTGGATCCTGCGAGATATTTTCTTATGGCTTCTTGCGCATAAGTCTGCCTTCTGATGCATTGTTTAGTTTGCATACGGTGTTCTGTTTGCACTTTGATGCGGTTTTGGCTTGTATTTTAATTCTCTTGTCCTGTTCAGGATTGCTGCAGTTTGATGCCTATGGCATCTTATGAATCATTTTGAGTTTTGAACGCTGAAACTGATATTTATGTGTTTGTGGATTTTCAGGTGTGGGAAGTTTTGAAACCAAAGTGACTCAGACCTGCCGGCATCCGGGTCTGAGTCAGAACTTGCCTATGTTGCCTTATTCTCGTATCAGTTTGGAAATCCAATCGCGGCAAAACGAATCAGTCCCACTTCATTTATTTTTTCTATCTCTCGGATGTCCCATATTGATAAGAACATGTATTACCTGATCTGACGCCCACGGCGCGGATCGGTAACGGGGTAGGACGCAGCTTCGGTTGTGCCACTCCCGGCACTCGATGATGACATTGTTCTGAGAGTATCGAAAAAAACTCCTAACCTTTTTCTATATTGTTGGTTTTGCTTTGATGTGCAGGTTAGTCGAGATTTGCGGCGAAGCTCAAGGGCCAACATGAAGACACTTAGCATTTTTAGGACTTAGGATTTTTAGATTTAATGTAATTCCTTGTAACAGCAAAAATGTAAAACAATCTCCCTTTTGTATAATGCAATCTTTATGAAATAAAATTCCCAACACTTTGAATTTATTTATATTTTATTCTTAGTTAAAAAATATAAACAATTGTGAATAGATCCACAAGTATTTAAATTCGTTAACCTAGGCATAAAACATAAATATTCCCAAGTAGTATTCTTATTGGTGCACTCGTCTCATTTGTAATCCTCATCATCAGATTAAAATGTTAACCAACCATTTCATAACCAAACACCTATGGGCGCCGTAATCACAACTTTTTCAGCATCAACAGTAAAACTAATCGTAATTAAATTCCACTGACCAAACCGCTAAAATCTCAATATGATCAGAACTGGTGATAGATAACTGCCTCGAAACCAATACGTATCAAATGCCTCAGAATTTTAATAACAGTCCGTCTTCAAGGAATTGGTAGAGTTTGTGTAAAATGACCAAAATACCCCTGGGACCCAATCTGCAAAACAAACACCTTCATAACTTGTTAGTGGTTAGCAAATGCACATATGAGATGATATGCGAAATACCTGACTAAATGTAAGGGTAAAATTTGGGGTATTACAGTGATGATGAAATTTCTGAGTAGTTTTGAGATGGAGGTCGGGTTCCAGGATTTAGTTGATATCAATTGAAACCAATGCTATAGATGAATTCAGGGACGAATTTGGAGTGATTTTGCTTTTTGAAATTTTTGATTTGATGGAGAAACGAGGGAGAACGAGTTGGTATAAGTTCATGCATGTGAAGCTTCGTTCATGGCGTTATGATGCAGAAACCCTAGACTAATGAGGAAGACGAACAGCAAGCGTTAGATCGTTCGTGGACTGTTGACTGGAAACTAAATCTAACGGTCGTGGTTTGAAACGAATTTGAGAGGGAAAGACTTTGTATGATGAAACGCTGCGTTTCATTAATTCACCATGCTGGGCTTAGTGGTTCATTTACTTTTCCCACCCCCAATTCCAAGCCCACCTGATTTTTAACTGTTCTGGATTGCTTATCACACCGCCAATTTTTCTTTTTTTCTTTTGATTTACATAATTGTTTTTTTGACTTGCATCCTGGGCTTAACGCGAATGTTAACCACACCCCCCGATTCAAAGCCCACTGGTTTTTTAACTGGAAATGATTGCTGAATGCACCATGCATTTTTCTTTTTCTTTTTTTGTTTTATTAATTGGTTTCTGAAACATTCTTGGGCTTAGTCCGTTTACTAAGCGCACCTCCCATTGTTAAGCCCAAGCGCTTTACATTGTATAACATTACTTCCTGCACCTCACAGCATTGCATTTTTATTTTCTTTTCTCATTTTTAATCGAGACTTTGGAAAAGCATAATAAATAGGAAGATGAATATGTTTAAGTGGGATTTTTTCCTCCCATTTCCATTTTACATCAAGAAAAATATAAAAATAATAAAGTGGCATTTTATTGCATTTTTGTTTTTTTTAGTATATTTTACATTTAATAGCTTTTAATTGCTTTTATGTTAATACTTGAATTTGTAGAATTTAGTTTAGGAGTTTCCTTTAGGATTTTCACCCCATTCTTTTTAGTACAACTAGATATGGATATTAGGTGCCCCTGGTTTTTATACCACAATTTTTAGGGTTTCATTTTAGGTAGTTTAGTTAGAAACTGTTAGACTAGTTAATTAGGGTTTTGAACATAACATAGGTGCAACAAAAACAATTTCTTTTTGGGCTTTTTAGGTTGAATTAGAAGATGGGACTATAGGGGTATTATGGGTAAGTGTAGTAGATCCCTTAGAATAAATATTAGAATTCCCCCTATTATATTAATATATTTAGTATATTTTTGTAATTGTTTGATTGTATGGTTTGCCCGTTTTGGGGTTATTGCTTGTTATTTGGGCTTGTTGGGCTTGCTTGGGGTTTGGGCTTGGCTTGAAGACCATGGATGGTGAAGCATTGAAGACAAAGACAAAGTCAAGGATTGAAGAACAAGTTCAAGAGTTGATGAAGATTGTTGCTTGCTAGGATTGCTGGTTGTTGTTGAAGACTACAGGAACTAGGAGCTAGGTAGAGCTTAGAGTAGAAATTTGATTCTTAAACATGGATGGCTTTGTTTACCTCCATCCCTCTCTATGATCCAGAGTCTCTCCAGGATACTCACCCCCTTCCTTTGGAAGGCTTGGTGACAGTATCTAAGAGATAGAACTCGTGAGAGAAACATTCTACATTTTGTTAACAGTCTGTTTGCCACCTTTGGTGGTCAACTAACTGTTTAACATCCCAATTCATCCTATTAATTGTTCCTCATCCTGGAGAGTTTGATTTGAATAAAAGCCATGAAAGATTAAAGATAGAAGTCATTGTTTGAAGATTGTGCTGTTGAAGTTGTGCATGTGACTGCTGCTGTTTGAAGCTCTGCTGCTTGAAGCTGTTGAAGATGATTACTGTTAGAGTTTTCCTCCTTGAAGATAGATGCTTGATGGAAGCTTGTTGATGAAGACTTTGCTTGAAGATGTTGATGGAGCTTGCTGTGTAGAGTTGTTGTTTACTGTTTATTTTTGTTGTTTAGAAGCTTTTGATGTATTGTTTGAGTTTCCCGGACTGTATTGTTTGCCAATTAATCTGTTAGGTTGGAAGTGAATTTCATTCGCTTCTGCCTGTTGTTTTCGAGGTTCGAGGTAGAGCGGGACTCCCTTGCCTAGCTTGTACTGTTGCATTCATGCATACTTTACTGCTTTACTGTATATATGCTGTTGTTTTTCCGTTTATCCCCTTAGGATCTCTGTTTCTTTCTGCGCAAGAGAGAAATATGACAGACATTAGGCTTTCATCCATGCATGACAACATTCGGGTAAATTTTGATTCTCATTCAAACCATAGGTTTTAGAGTTCTGTCTCTTCTTTCTCAAAACAAATCAGAAAAATACAATAAAAGGATAAATATCAATAAAAAACAGTTCTTGCGTAAAAGACTGTAAACCAATCAAAAAACGTCATTCTTGTCCGCTTGGACCCATAATCAGGAGAAAACCTTTTTCAGAAGGATAAAAACAATCAAGGCAGACTTGTGTCGTACGTTTCCCGAACTACGTTTGCTCTGATCTTTCATGCCGTGTGAAAGTACGTAGGCATAGGATGCGACGTCCTAGCGAGCAACCATTCCCTTGACCAGTAGTTAGTCGAACTACGAAGACTCTGACTTTCTCTCTTGAGAATACGTAGGCATGGAGCAGCGAGGCTCTACCGAGTCATTTTATTTTCTTTTAACCCTTGACCTGTAGAATAGATAGAATAACAATCTGTACCAGAAAACAAGCGTGGATCCCGTCGAGTACGACGGACGTGAGGGGTGCTAATACCTTCCCCTTGCGTAACCGACTCCCGAATCCAGGATTTGGTTGCGATGACCATTCCTTTCCCGTCTTTGCGGTAGGTTTACTCTGAGCGTTTCCTTTCCCTCCGTTGGGATAAATAACGCACGGTGGCGACTCTTCTGTTCAGCCGGCGCCGATTTTCGCAGTAGCGACACTCACAAAAATTCAGAATGAGATTCACATTGTTTAGGCTCAAAGGGGGTTAACGAATTCTCTCTGCTCACGGTAAGTTACATTTGGACATGGTTGTGCTCAATTTAAACAAGTGCCTTGATCATTTCTAATGCTTCCAAAAATTCACAATAATAATAAGATAAAGCATGAATCAAACGAATCAACAAAGTTTATTAGAAATCCATCATTTAGTACACAATAGAGGCTTTCTTACAATTTGTGGTTTTTTTAGTCCTAAGTGAAACATTCATTCAACAACTTTCTAAAAGAACAATTTTCATTTACAAAAAGATTTAAGCTCTTAAGTATTCTAAGATTCTAAACAAAGGTAACCATGTACCTTGACATTATTCGCTTGCTTAATACTATGATTGCCATCCAAACTCGGATGAATCTTCACTAGATACTTCTTTTCATAGAGCAACTAATCTAGAAGTTGAATTAAAACCCAACAGCATGAAAACATTAAAAAAATACTTGAAAAGAAAAGAAAAATTTTAAACATAAAATTGACATTAATCGTACTCAATAGAAATGTGCTTAGGTGTAAAGACACCTCAAAATAGTACATAAACCAAATCTGAAACAAAGTACGATAATACTAGCAAAAGCAATTATTTAAGCACAAAAATACTTCACTTTGAATACCAAAGGAAGTTGCTCATAATCATGCTCACAAAATAGAAACAAAATAAAATTAGTCCTCATAAGACTCTGTGTCCTCTACACTCTCTGAACCATCCTCCGCACCAGACTCATCATCATCATCAGCATCATCATCATCTGCTGCCTCAGCACTGCCAACATCAGGGCCAGAAGCACCCGCCCCTCTCCAAATGTAGGCCTGACCTCAGGCCAACTCGCATGCTCCAGGAACTGCTCCCTGTTGTACCCCAAAATTTGCTCAACCTTTTCTTGCCTGATTTATATTTCATTGCATTTCATTTGCATAGTTACATCATTCACATAGTTCAATCATTGGCATATCATAGCATATCACTCATCCAACAAGGGATCAAGTGTGATTCTTATCAGAATAAGCCTAGCAAGAGGTCTTACCCAAGTATGAGAAGTCATCCAGGCCATCAAGAAATGATTTGAAGTCTTGAGAAGTTTGAGTGCCTACATGTGGGTTTTGCTCCTATCTTGAGGAATATTGAGAATCATCAGTGGGATATGAAACATGGAATGTTAATTTGAGGTGTGTATGTATCTCATGGAATGCCTAGAGGGCCATATTGAAGCTGAGACAAGTCATTGATTCAAGTACAAGAGCCACAGTTGAGGTGCAGTCAACTAGGGTTTCATCTAGGTCAACCCTAATTCAATTGAGTAATTGGAGAGCATCAAGGCCTACCTTGAGGTCATGGGATTCATGGATTGGTATGTTGATACATGTGTGGTGTTGTGCCAAGGTTAAGCAAAGAAAGATCAAGAATGTGGGAAGTTGCTAAATTAGGGTTTCAGTGTAAAATCCCATGTTTAGTGCCTAACTTCAAAGCCACATAAGTCAAGATACAAGTTTCAAATGGATATTTGGCCAACATGAAACTTGTAGAGCTTCTCAATACCTTTAATTTGAGTACTATAAGTCTTCAAGAAGATTTATAGAATTCACGTTATGGTCCTTGCAAGTTACAGGTCATCAGATGACTATGAAATTTATCTGTGAAAGTCACTTGACTTCCAAGAAACGTTTTCCCTTCAAGGAGTTTTCAAATGGATTCTTGGCCAACACGAGAGATGTAGATATTGATCTTAGCTTTCCATAGAGTACTAGAAGTCCTCAAGGGGATGTATATAACTCAAGTTATGATCTTGGCAATCCAGGGGTATTTTGGGTATTGGTGATTATAGGTCATTCTCAAGCATGGGTCAAAATCTCCAACTTAGAGCCCTCAAATGGAAAATTGCTCAACTAGAAAGTTGCTCAAAATAGGGTTTTAACCTTGACCATGCATCAAGTAGGGTTTGAATTGGCTCATATGAGAAGTTGGTTTGAAATGGCTTTTTTAATGAAGAAATTAAAGTCATTTAAAAGGCAAAATTGTGATTTCTTGATTTTATGGCCAAACAAGTCCATGTTATATACCAAATTGATCAGAAAAGGAATTTTAAAGATGATGAAATTACCACATTTTGGATTTGAGGCCAATTTCACATGGTTTCATTTTGTTACTTAAGATGGAAGTAACATAACCATCACACACCATAAGATCAAATACAAGGGAATTACCATCCCCATTCAGTTCAAAATATCATGAGGAGAGAAATTCAAATGAGATGGTGAGCTGAAACAGAGTAAGGTATAACTTTGGCATGTGAAATTTTCAAAGGAGATGAGAAATTGAATTTCTCATTCAGGTTGTTACAGAAGGTTCTAGAGTGTTCTAACACACTCTATATATGGTATGCAACTAATCCAAATCAATTTTTTGGGCTTGCATTGGAGAGAATCGAGGGATAGCATTTGAAATTTCTCAAGCTGCATCAAGAATCGGTTTTTGGAATTGAGGAGGATTCAAAGCAAATTGTCCATTGGAGAAGCTTTAGAAGTGATCCTTGAGTGATTCTGCAAAAGATTGGAGGGTGATTCAAGCCAAATCTCCATCTGTTCATCATTTCAAACCAGGTCTGCAACTTCTTTCTTTTAGCTTAATTCATAGGGAGATGCATATAAATTGATGTGTGGTGAGGTTTAGGATGATGCTTAGATGGATTTTAGTCCAAGAAGTGAGCAATTCGTGACATTTTGAGTGTGATACCATTTTCTGTTGAAGCTCATATATCCTAGTTCTTGAGGTATTAATGGTGTTTGGATAGCAAGTTTTAACCAGGGAGAAGTGTAGTATACAACAGGATCATTAATTTTAGGTTTTGAGGTGATTCAAGATTTGTGATTTTTCTGAAATGGGAATCGTATTTGGAGTTGTAGTGAGAATCAATAAAAATGGAGACCATATTCGTGACCATGGTGAAATTTGGAGTGGATTAGGGTATTTAGTTGTTGAGTTTGATGAGTTTTTGGAACTGCTTTGCCGGAGAAGACGGTGGCGCAGGGCTCAGGCCACCGTCTGAGTTCCCCCCCCCCCCCCCCCCCATTTTCAAACTCAATTGGAGAAGATGAATCTCTCACCTTTGGTTTGTGTTTTGACTTTGACCAAAGTAAGAAACCCACGGCCAGTATTGAGTTTCAAAGTCTGAAGGGATTTGAAGTGATCAAAACGCCCTGTTTCATTTAATCAGAATGGGTGGGCTTAAGGGATCCTTGCTCTTCACACCCCATGTCTGGGCCCAATGAGAAAATACACTGAAATCACTTGCTATTTGCCACAACGTTTTTTCCATTTTCCATTTGATTTTCAGAGTTGTTTTAATTTTGGTTTGGGCTTATGTCATGCGCGCTATTGACACCCCCCCTTGGGCCCAGGTTTGGTTTTCAACTGGGATTAATTGCTATTTATCACGCACCCTTATTAATTTTCATTTGTTTTTCTTTTAATTTCATATTTTTCACATAGTTTAGAAATAAATCCATAATAAATAGGAAAATTAATCTTTTTAAGCTAGATTTTTTTCCTTGATTCCTTAGAATGTGTAGAATTTAATAGGATTAAAAAAATATTTGATTCATTCATTTTATATTTTAATTTCATTTTTGTATTTTAATTGGTTTTAATTTTTAATATGGTTGACATGTGATTTTGCTGATTTTATTGTGAATGATTGGTGATGAATTTAGAGTTGATTCCTTTTGGGCTAGTTAGCTTAGATATGCATGTAACCATAGTAATTTTCTCATATTTTTGTGAGAGAATTTTAGGCTAGTTTGAGCATTGAACTTTAGGTGGTTTAGAATTAGGGTTTTAAGATGATACCTTTAGGTTTAGGGCATAGTTTTAGGTCCAAATGAATGGTTAACCCCCTGGTTTTTGTATGAGAGATTCTTAAGAGGTTTAGGAACCCTTATAATTTTTTATAGGATTTTATAATCACTTTTGGTATTTTAAGTAGAATTAGTTTTAAGACTAACTTCTAGGTGTTTCTGATGCACTAATTTGGCTAGTTTGTTTCAATAGTTCCCCTTAGACTAGGGTGGTGGTGCTTTTGAGCCTGGATGATCATGAAGACCAATTGAAGATGCTTTGGAGAGCTTGAAGGAGCTTTGATGTGAAGATTCTCTCATCTTGTGGATGCTTGTCATGAGCTTAGGGAAACTAGGGTTTTAGGAAGAGCATTAGACTAGTTTTGCTTCTTTCTTCAAACATGGAGTATCTTGTCCATCTCCATTCTATCTAATGACATAAAGTCCTCCTTGGGAAGCTCCATATCTCCTTAGGAGGGATGAGTGGTATGCCCAAGTGAGTAGAACTTTGAGGATACCGTTCATTTGCAATGTTAAGTCCTTAGTGATTTCCCTTGGTTGTCATTAAGTCTCTTAACATTATAACTTGATTCTTGTTGGTTTGATTCTCCCTTGGAGGTGCTTGTTGAAGCCTGGTAAAGGAAAAGATGAGGTAGCTTGTTGAAGCCAGGGTTTTACTGCTTGTTGAAGTTGAAGTCAGGAGCTGGTTGAAGCTGGTTACTGGTTGGGTTTTGAGCTTGCTTAAGCTGGGAGCTTGTTGAAGCTTGGTGCTTGTTGGAGATTGCAAGTTTATTGAAGCTTGAAGATATGAGTTATTCATGAAGATGAAGGTTGTTGCTGTCAACTTTTTGCTGGTTAATCATTTGTTGCTGTCAGAGCTGCTGTTTGCTGTAGGAGTTTGGTGCTGCTGCTTGAGCTGCCTCCTCTGCTTTGGGTTTTGTTTTTTGTATTGTTTGTTGGCTTGTGCTGCTTGCCCCTAGGTTTGAGGTGAATGTTGATTCACTTTGCCTGTTGTTTTCCCAAGTTCGAGGTTGAGTGGGACTCCCTTGCCTCGCTTGTATTGCTGCATTGCATGCATTTTACTGTACTTGCTTGCTTTCTTTTCTGTTTATCCCCTAGGATCTCTGATTTCCTCTGTGCAGGAGGGAATTATGACAGACATTAGGATTCTTATCCATGCATGACAACATTAGGTTAGTTTTTATTCCCTTTTCAACCCTAGGCTTTTTAGAGCTTCTTTCTCTTCTTATCTCAAAACAACTCAAAAATACAGTAATAAGGTTAATCGATGTCGTACGTCACGAGCCTTAAGCTATTTGAGAAAGGGTTGCTGGGGAGCTTCTTTCCAGTAGTCTGGTTGCTTAGTGTGGCACCCTTTGGGTGACACGCGACATAGTCACTCTCAAATCATAGTCTCTAGTGCGTCAGAGATTGCAAACAAACTAAAAAAACACTTCTTTCATAAAAGATTCAAAACAAACATCAAAGTGTCATTTTTGTCCGCTTGGACTCTTAATCTAGAAAAACCCTTTCATAAGGTAATAAAAAACCAGTCAGACAAGCTTGTGTCTTCCGTAGCCCGAACTACGTTTGCTCTGATCTTTCATGCTGTATTAAAGTACGTAGGCATAGGATGCCGTATCCTAGCGAGCAACCTTCCTCCCTTAACGCGTAGTTAGGCGAACTACGCTGACTCTGATTTCTCGTTCCAGACGGGGATACGTAGGCATAAAGTGCGATACTTTGCCGAGTCATTTTCTTTTCTTTTTAACCCAGACCTTTAGAGTAGATAGAATAACAATCCGTACTAGAAAACAAGCGTGGATCCCGTCGAGTACGACGGACGTGAGGGGTGCTAATACCTACCCCTTGCGTAATTGACTCCTGAATCCAGGATTTGGTTGCGATGACCATTCCTTTCCCGTTTTGCGTTAGGTTTACTCTGGGCGTTTCCTTTCCCTCTTATGGGATAAATAACGCACGGTGGCGACTCTTCTGTCATAGCCGGCGCCGATTTTCGCAGTAGCGACAGCTGGCGACTCTGCTGGGGACTCCAACTGTTCCCTACGCGAGTCAATCCTAGCGCTTGTTTTCCCGTCGTGGGTTTTGTATGGATTTACATTTCTGCCTTTACTTTCTGCATTTTATTGTCAGCTTTATATTGTTATTGCTGTTGTGGGGAATGGGTGATCTGTTGAGAGATAAGCCGGACCTGGGCTTGAGTGCACCTAGAATTAGTTGTGGAAAGTAGTGGGCGCGTGCGTGCTTTGCATGTACTAGTGTCCCATAAAATCTACGCTTGGACGAGGTTCTTCTGGTTGACTTCTTTTTCAACCCTTTGGGTTGAGGGGGTTATTGGTTAGTTGGATTGTCGACTCCGGGGACCGATCATTTGGAAGTTTGCTAAGTGAGGCCTCTTCAAGACATGATGATGCCACACCTTCTGGGTATCGTATCATCAGTCTTGAAAGTTTGTGACGCCGACGACCGCATAGGATGTCGTACCTTGTGTCAATTGATAGGACACCTACCTGTGAGAGGATTGGGGCATGCAGGAGACCTGACCTCCAGACTACCCGGTTTTCTCATTATTGGATCAGTATGTATGATTACTTGGGGTTCTTCATTAGGACAATGGTATGGGTCTGTTGAGATCAAAGTGGAGCATTGTTATGGGTCTGTTGAGACCGGGTTTGAGCAGTATTGCGGGTCTGTTGAGACAGATATTATGGATGGATCTCTTCAGCAATATATCACTTGATCCCTGTTGCATGTTTGCATATTGCATTGTTACATACTCATTTTGCATATCATTAACGTGTGTCTGTGCTGCAGGTGCATTTCATACCCTCTGATTTTAGTTGCCCGGATTTCTGTCTGCTGCTATTATGGATACTTTGAAGAAGACTGTGGCATACAAGTTGCCTACTCTAGATGTTTCTTATTTGCTTGGGTTGATGTCTTTAGCTGATGATGATGTGAAGAGAAGCTTCATGAAGAGTTATGGGAAACTGCTTAGGTTGGTTTGCAAACCATCCACGTATGAGCTGAACGGATTGTACGCGCTTATGCAGTTTTATGATCCCCCGCTGAGGTGTTTTACTTTCCCTGACTTCATTCTGGCTCCGACCATGGAAGAATATGCTGAGGTCTTGGAGTTAACCATTCAGAACAGGGTACCCTTCATCCATATGGGTGTTGAGCCCAAGCTGGAGGATTTGGCTGCTGCTTTGCATTTAGACTCCTCAGAGTTGCTATTAACCTCGTGGAATGGAGTTTCTGGTTTTTCTCTCAAGTTCTTGGTTGGGAAAGCACAAGAGTATGCCAAGAGTGGATGTTGGATTGTGTTTAGTGTTATCCTTGCTTTGTGTAACTATGGCATTGTACTGTTCCCTAATATGCCTGACTTTGTTGATTTGGATGCATTCCATATATTTGCTTCAGGCAATCCTGTGCCTACGCTGATTGGAGACTTCTATCATTCTCTGCATTATAAGAACGAGAATATGAGGGGCAAGAACGTCTCTTGTTGTGTTCCTTTGTTGTATATGTGGTTTGATAGTCACCTGCCCAAGAAGGGTATCTTTGTTGAGTCCGCAACTACGGTGGAATGGTCTGAGCGTCTGATGGGGCTTTCTTCAGAAGGTGTTGTCTGGTTTGATAGGGATTTACTGGGATCTGAGATTATCTGCAGCTGCACAGGATATCCTAACGTTCCTCTGATTGGGAGGAAAGGGTGCGTTAACTACAATCCGTCATTGTTGATCAGGCAATTCGGTTATGCTTTGAAAAGCCCGCCAAAAGAGGAGGAAGTGCAGGAATCTCTGTACTTCACAGGTAATTTGAAGGGAGAATTGTTATCCAAGCTTTAGCATGCTTGGAATAACATCTGCAAGAGGGGTAAGCCATTGTTGGGTAAGAATGATTGTCAAGCCTATGCTCCGTACAAGGTCTGGATCCAAGATAGGGCAAAGCAGGCGCTGATGCCGTTTCCTGCAGTATTACCTCCTGCTCCCCTCATGGTTGAGGAGCCAACTATTGTGTCTATTGAGAGATATGAGCAGGTTGTGAAGGAGAAAGAAGAGCTGATGAAAGCCAACGAGAAGTTGGAAGAAGAGCTAGTGCAACTCAGGAACGAAAGGAATGAAGCCGTATATTCCTTCAAGCAGCAAACAAAGCTGGTGAACCAGTTGGGTGCAGAACTGACTGAACAACAAAAGAAGCGTGAACATTTGGGGATAGATTTCAAGAGCTCTCACGACATGCTGGAGTCCAAGAAGAAAGCACTTGATATAGCCTACCGGGAGATCTGCACGTTCAACAAAATCTGGAATGCTACGCTGACTAGTAACAAAGGAAGAGAAGACAAACTGAAGCAGCAGGTCTCTGAACTGGAAGATCAGTTGAAAGCTAGCCAGAAAAAGTTTGAAGAAGAGGTTATGCGGAGATACAACGTTCAGAACTCGTTGAACAAAGTTGTCAAGCGTAAGAAAGAGTCTGCATCCTAGAAGCGAAAGCTGGAGGATTGCTTTGGAGAAGGTGTTTGGGAGGAATCCATTGGGGATCTCCAGCGTGTTATCAGGCAAAGAGACTCGCTCGTTGAAGGGTTTCTTTCCCAGCCGGATCATCCCAAGACTAGGAGATTGTTAGAGGAGTATCGAGCATATGGTCGCATTTGATTACCTTATGCACTGTTGTATATGCTTTATTTGCATTATGATGGCCATCACCAGGATTGTTGGTTGAGGTCATGCCTTCTTGTATTGTACACTCAGCGATATTGTATTTCTGCCTTGTTGGGCTTTTTAGCAATATATGAGGTGTTTTCTCCGTATATGAATCCAAGCCTTTTATCATTGTCACTGCACTGGCACTTTGGCACTAGAATCAGAGGTTGATCTCCCTAACACACAGACACATATGGCATCTGCATATTCATTTTGCATTGCCAGTTACTTGTTGAATTTGTATCTTATTTCCTGCATCTCACAGGTTTTTCAGGATTGACGACCAGAGAGTCCACCGCTATTCAACCAGAAACAACTGCAAGAAGATAATAGATCAAGTTCAGGTCGAGATACAGGAAATCCGCGAGAAGTTGACTCTGTTCATGCAAGCTATGGAGAGCATGGCCAAGGGCCAGGAGAATCTTCAGACCTTGGTGCAGCCGCTGCTGACGCGGGCAAACGGAAATGGCAACACTGACCATATTTCTGTTGAAACTCCTCGCCGGGAGGATGAGATACCGACAGTTGTTACTCCACCTGTTATGACTGTCAACGGAAACACTGGTACTGGTGCAGGTGCTGGCGCTGGTAATGGTAACATTGGAAATGGTGGTGATGGGCATGTTGTTAACAATAAGGGCAACACTGTGGATGTTGATCAAGGATTCGTTGACAATGTTGGCTTTGGAAACAATGGGTATGGCAATGTCAATCAGGACGGGAACTTCGGGGTCAACAATCAAGGCTTCGGTAATGACGGTTACGGCAACAACCAGGGGTATGGCTACGGTAATGGTGGATTCAGTAATGTGAACGGCGCTGGAGCATTTCCTTTCAACAATGGTTTTGGACCTGCTGGGATCAATCAAGGGTTCGGCAACCGAGGACAGGGTCCTGTGTTCAATCAGCAAGGATTTGGCCGTAACATGGGTTACGATGGGTATGGCAATGACTGGAATGTGGATCAACAGGATGACGCTTTTCCAGGAAGAGGTATGGGACCTGAAGGCCCTATTGACCCTATTCAGAGGATCAGAGTGCTAGAAGAGCAGATGAAAGGGGTGGTTGATCAGAACTCCGCTGGGTTAGACATGACTACTATGGGGTTAGTACCAGGGCTGAGGGTGCCATTGAAATTCAAGGCTCCAACCTTCAACAAGTACAAAGGGGATACCTGCCCAAAGGTCCATGTACGTTCTTACTATAGAAGGATGTCTAAATATTCCAATGATAAAAGGGTGCTCATGCATTTCTTTCAAGACAGCTTATCGGGACCATCTTTGGAATGGTACATGGGGCTGGAGCCCACTCAGATTAGAAGCTGGAAGCAGTTGGCTGATGCTTTCGTTATGCATTACAAATATAACAATGATTTGGTGCCAAACAGAGTTCAGTTGCAGAATCTGTCGCAGATAAGTGGTGAAAGTTTCAAAGAGTACGCGCAGCGGTGGCGCGATATGGCAACTTGGGTGCACCTTCCTTTGGTTGAAAGGGAGATGAATGACATGTTTGTGGGGACATTTACAGGAATTTACTATGACAAGTTTCTCAATGTTTCGATGGGTAGCTTCTCCGATATGATCCTTATGGGAGAAAGGATCGAGAATGGAATTAAAATTGGAAAGATTCAGGCAGGCGAATATACTTCGGCTGGGGGTGCGAGAAAAGCGTTCGGCAGAAGACGACAAGGGGATACCAGCGCTGTATTTGGTGGAAGAGGTCGGGGCAGAGGTAGAAATCAGTATAGTTAACCTCAACAAATAGCCAGTGTTACCATTCCGATTCCTCAACAACAACAACAACAGCAGCAACTGCCGCCGCAGCAGCAAAGGCAGAATCAGGGACAGAGAAGGTTTCAGAATGCAAAGCCGAAGAGGGTATTTGATAAGCCTCCGTCGACATATGCAGAGCTTCTTCAGACACTGCTGGGGTTGAATTTGGTTGAGAAAAGAACTTTGGAACCGCCTACAGGACCGGTACTTCCTTATGGGTATGACGCTAATAAGCACTGCGAATTCCATTCCGGGGCGCCCGGACACGATGTAGAATCTTATCATGCTTTCAAACATAAAGTTCAAGACTTGTTGGACAGTAAAGCCATCAACTTTGGCTAGACAGGGCCCAATATTGTACAACAACCTATGCCTAATCATGGGGAAAATGCCATCTTGACAGAAGAAAATTTGAGTCTGGTGATGGATGTTAACGAACTAAAGACGCCATTGAGTGAGGTGAAAAGCAGGTTGCTCAGAGGGGGAGTATTCCCTGGTTGTGATGAATACTGTTTAGAGTGTTGGACCCAGCCCGAGGGTTGTACTGATTTGAAGTAGGGCATTCAGGCCATGATCGACGAAGGGACCTTGCAATTTGATCGAACTGCGGTTGAGAAGCCTGTGGAGGCACTATGTGATGAGCAGAACGCTATTGCAACAGTGACGATCCCGAGGAAGACTATAACGATAACGGTGCCCGCCAAGCGGCCAACTATTATGATTACCAAAGCAGGGCCTGTTCCTTTTGAGAGTACGAAAGTTGTCCCGTGGACATACGGATTAGAAGCATATTGCAACGGTGAAAAGATTATGGTGAATAGCCAGCCAGCTGGGGCTGTTGATAA
Organism: Lathyrus sativus; assembly: GCA_963859935.3. Classification (NCBI taxonomy): domain Eukaryota; kingdom Viridiplantae; phylum Streptophyta; class Magnoliopsida; order Fabales; family Fabaceae; genus Lathyrus; species Lathyrus sativus. The sequence continues at coordinate 597,521,753 of OZ012738.1, read as the reverse complement.
TGTCGTTGGAACAGGGGGGAATGACCCGTAGCGGAAGAATCTTTACCTCACCTGAAATAGAAGCAGAGAGGTTCACCAAAGGTAAAGCCAAAGTAAGTGAAAGCGAACCTTCTCAATCGAAAGAAAAGGATACGTCACTCAAGGACGTAGAGGAGTTCATGAGACTGATTCGCAAAAGCGACTACAAAATTGTTGAACATCTACAGCAGACGCCGTCGAAGATTTCTATCTTGTCGTTGTTATTATGTTCCGAGGCCCACCGAAATGCCTTGCTAAAGACTCTGGATACGTCATTTGTGCCTCAAGAAGTTTCTGTAAATCAGTTAGAGGGGGTAATGGCACATGTCAATGCTGGACATAGCCTGGGTTTCACAGATTTTGACCTAACACCCAGGGGTCGAGAACACAACATGGCTTTGCATATATCGGTGGAGTGCCGGGGCACCGTACTGTCGCGTATATTGGTGGATACTGGATCGTCGTTGAACGTATTTCCGAAGAAAGCCATGATGAAATTGGATATACGGGGAGTTATTTGCACGCCCAGCGATTTGGTTGTGAGGGCGTTTGACGGAACGAAAAGATCAGTGTTTGGGTCAATAACGTTACCGCTTCAGGTAGGGCCAGAGGTTTTTGATACCGAATTCTACATCATGGATATACACCCAGCTTATAGCTACCTTCTTGGGCGCCCATGGATCCACACTGCAGGGGCCGTAACGTCCATATTGCATCAGAAGTTGAAATACATGGTGGGTGATAGTGTTGTTACCGTCTGCGGGGAGGAGGACATTTTGGTCAGTCACCTGTCATCGTTCAGATATGTTGAGGTCGACGGAGAAATACACGAGACACCCTGTCAAGCCTTCGAAGGGTTGCGGATTAAAGACAAAGCTCAGGGTTCTAGTAAAATATCAGACGTGGCAGTGTCATCTTACAAAGAGGCTCAGGCTTTAGTGCAGACTGGTGAGACTAAAGGCTGGGGGCAGGTACTGGAGATTCCCGTGAAGAATGACAAGTTTGGCCTAGGGTATCGACCGACGTCGTCAGCGTCATCTTCAGGAGCGCCCAGGTTCAAGGGACCGATCACGATTACGCCAAGCGGGGTGTGCTTTGAGACCATCAACGCTATTTCCGATGCTGAAGACGGAGATAGCAACTGCGATATGGACGCGTGGATCAAGCCAAGCGTGCCAGGACAAAGTCTCTGCAACTGGTCCATCCGGGAAACTGTCCCAGTGATTTTTAAACAGTAATGATTTGTATTATCAATTGTTGAATAATCCTATGTCCTACCCGGGGCATAGTGATGTTACATTAGGGCTACTTGATTATGTGTATTGCACTGTTTAATCATAAAATAAAGGCATTTTTCATATTCAAATGTTGTGATCCCTGTTTTTCTTGTTTTTACTTTAACAATAAATGGCAACGTGGTTATTTGCTTTGTTTGCATGTTGAAACGTTTAACCATTTCCTTTGCAGGACTAATATTTCAGATGACATCTTCTACGAACCGCCTATGACTCGTCTCGACTTCGAGCACCCGGTATTCCAAGCAGAGGAAGAGATTGTTGAGGATAGTGACCTGCCAGAGGAGCTGACTCGTTTGTTGAAACAGGAAGAGAGAATCATTCTGCCTCATCAGGAGGAAATTGAGATTATCAACTTGGGGTCGGAAGAAGTTGTGAGAAACATCCGTATAGGGGCTGCGCTGCAGAGCGACATCAAGCAAAGGCTGATTGAGATACTGCGAGAGTATAATGATATATTTGCTTGGTCGTACGAGGATATGCCTGGGTTGGATACGGACATGGTTGTGCACCATTTGCCTTTGCGAGAGGAATGCCCGCCTGTTAAGCAGAAACTCAGAAGAACTAGACCAGACATGGCTGTGAAAATCAAGGAGGAAGTGCAAAAACAGTGGGATGCTGGTTTCTTAGCCGTTACAACTTATCCGTCGTGGGTCGCTAACATAGTACCAGTGCCGAAGAAAGACGGTAAAGTGCGAATGTATGTAGACTACCGTGATTTGAATAGGGCGAGCCCGAAAGACGACTTTCCACTTCCTCACATTGATGTGCTGGTTGATAACACTGCTCAGTTCTCCGTATTCTCTTTCATGGACGACTTCTCAGGCTATAATTAGATCAAAATGGCACCAGAAGACATGGAGAAGACTACCTTCATTACTCCCTGGGGAACATTTTGCTACAAAGTGATGCCCTTCAGACTGAAGAACGCTGGGGCAACATATCAACGTGTTATGACGACTCTCTTTCATGACATGATGCATAAAGAGATCGAGGTTTATGTTGATGATATGATTGCCAAATCCCAGACAGAGGAGGAGCATTTGGTTAATCTGCTGAAACTGTTCAAAAGACTTAGGAAGTTCAGGTTGAGACTGAACCCTAACAAGTGCACCTTTGGGGTGAGATCGGGTAAACTGCTGGGGTTTATTGTGAGCGAAAAGGGAATAGAGGTTGATCCTGCAAAGATAAAAGCGATACAAAAAATGCCGACGCCTAAAACAGAAAAAGAAGTGCGTGGGTTTTTAGGGAGGTTGAACTACATCGCTCGGTTCATATCTCACCTAACTGCGACATGCGAGCCGTTATTCAAATTGCTGAAAAAAGGATCAGGTGTTGACCTGGAATGAAAATTGTCAAAAGGCGTTCGACAAGATAAAAGAATACTTGCAGGAACCTCCTGTTTTGATACCCCTAGTGGCCGGGAGACCTTTGATTATGTATTTGACGGTTCTTGAGGAAAGTATGGGTTGTGTTCTCGCTCAACACGATGAGACCGGACGTAAAGAGCATGCGATCTACTATTTGAGTAAGAAATTTACCGACTGTGAGTCCAGATACTTAATGCTCGAGAAGACGTGTTGCGCGCTAGCCTGGGCCGCCAAACGTTTGAGGCAATACATGCTGAATCATACAACCCTGCTTATTTCAAAGATGGATCCAATCAAATATGTGTTTGAGAAGCAAGCACTCTCCGGAAGAATTGCCCGATGGCAGATGGTGTTAACCGAATACGATATCCAATATGTCTCGCAAAAGGCTATTAAATGTAGCATTCTGTCAGAATACCTTGCGGAGCAGCCTGTTGAGGACTACCAATCGATGAGGTTTGATTTTCCTGACGAGGATATCATGTACCTGAAGATGAAAGATTGTGAAGAACCATTGCCGGACGAAGGACCAGAGTTGGGTTCCAAATGGCAGTTGATATTTGACGGAGCTGTAAATTCCTATGGTAGCGGAATAGGCACTATTATCACCACTCCTCAGGGGTCGCACATCCCCTTTACTGCCCGATTGACCTTTCCTGTTACCAATAATGAGGCTGAATATGAGGCTTGCATCATGGGTCTGGAAGAAGCTATTGATTTGCGAATCAAGCATCTGGATGTATACGGAGACTCAGCTTTAGTGGTGAATCAGATTAAAGGAGAATGGGAGACACGTCAGCCCAATTTGATACCATATATGAATTATGCAAGGAGATTGTTGCCTTTCTTTGACAAGGTGGAATTGCATCACGTGCCACGAGCAGAAAATCAAATGGCTGACGCCCTGGCGACATTGTCTTCAATGTATAAAGTTAACTTCTGGAACGAGGCTCCCCGGATTGTTATCTCCCGGCTTGAAAGGCCTGCATTCATATTTTCCATTGACGAGGCTCCCGATGGTAAACCGTGGTACTTTGACATCCAGAATTTCCTGAAGAACAAGGAGTATCCGGCTGGGGCATCCAGTCGAGATCAGAAGACTCTCAGGAGATTGGCTGGCAATTTCTATCTGAATCCTGACGTTGTCCTGTACAAGAGAAACCACGACTTGGTGTTGTTGCGGTGTGTCGATGAGAAAGAGGCGAAGTTGCTCATGGAAGAGATACATGAGGGTACATTTGGTACACATGCTGGCGGGCATGCTATGACAAGAAAACTGTTGCGGGCAGGTTATTATTGGCTAACTATGGAAACAGACTGTTTCAAGTTTGCAAAGAGGTGTCATAAATGCCAGATTTATGCGGACAAGATCCATGTGCCTCCAAGTCCTCTGAATGTGATGTCATCACCATGGCCTTTCTCGATGTGGGGATTGATATGATTGGCAAGATCGAGCCCACGGCATCAAACGGACACCGATTCATCTTGGTGGCAATTGATTACTTCACCAAGTGGGTGGAAGCAGCATCATATGCCAATGTCACCAAACAAGTGGTAGCCAGATTTATCAAACGAGATATTATCTGCAGATATGGAATCCCTGAGCAGATTATCACCGACAACGGTTCAAATTTGAATAATAAAATGATGAAAGAGCTGTGTTAGAATTTTAAGATTGAGCATCACAACTCTTCTCCTTACCGGCCTAAGATGAATGGCGCTGTTGAGGCGGCCAATAAGAACATAAAGAAGATTGTTCAGAAGATGCTTGTGACGTATAAGGACTGGCACGAAATGCTACCTTTCGCTTTGCACGGTTATCGTACGACGGTACGCACATCAACCGGGGCAACCCCTTTTTCATTGGTATACGGGATGGAGGCAGTGTTACCGTTGGAGGTCGAGATTCCTTCCTTGAGGGTTTTACGTGATGTCCAACTCGACGAGGCAGAATGGGTTAAAGATAGACTGAATTAGCTCAGTTTAATGGATGAGAAGAGACTGGCTTCTTTAGCATACGGTCGGTTATATCAGAGCCGGATGAAGAAAGCTTACGACAAGAAGGTGTGCCCTCGAAGCTTTCAGACGGGAGATCTCGTTTTGAAAAAGATTCTCCCACCACAAATAGATCACAAGGGCAAGTGGACTCCTAATTACGAAGGTCCCTACGTTGTCAGAAAAGTCTTCTCTGGAGGAGCCTTGTTACTATCCACCATGGATGGTGAGGACTTTACGTCTCCTGTGAATTCGGACGCAGTTAAAAAATACTTTGCTTGAAAGTGACCCATTGGACAGTAAAAAGAGAGTCCAGGCAAAAATGGGGCATCCCGGCGAACCATAAAAAATGAATAAAAGGTTCGGGCAAAATTTAGGGATAAAATTGAAAAGATGTACACCCGCGAAGTCGAAAACCTGAAAAGGGCGACTTCGGCAAAAAAGGGTATCCCGGTGAATTGAAAACCCGCAAAGGGCGGTTCACGCAAAAGTTAGTGATTGAAAAAGCAAATGACTGCGGTCCGGATTTGATATGGCATTGCTTAGTGGTTTGGGAGTACCTGGGGGCCGTCTATCCAAAAACAATCTCTTTCGAAGATCGAGTACCAGGAAAGCGCAGAGTCAGGCGAGTCATAGGAGGATCAGCTCATGGTGCTTGTCTGTACCACGTTGCCGACATGTATACAAATATTGTTTTGTATTTTATTTATACTTCTTGTGCATATATGTATGAATGTGTGTGCGTAACTTCCTCTTTTCAGGAGTTGCATCCAGTGTACAAAACTTTGCCTATTCAGAGGCCCATTATCAACAAAACATGTTATTCAGTACTTGATGCATGTTCTTTACTGTTTTGTTTGTGAAAGACGCCTATGTTTTTGATAAACTTGCACTTGCATAATCTTGATGGCCCTTGCCAATAATTGCTAAAACTTCGAATTGACTGAAGTAATGTCACAGATGCTAACCCGGATAGATCCTGTTGTATAGGCCTGTTTTGTCTCGTTTGTGTTTTGCAGGGTTCTTACCTTTGGAGCAAAGGGTCAGGAATTGTGTTCCCCAGCCTAGGTCGCTTGACGTAAAACCTGAATCCTGTTGATTTCATTCCTCAGCTAGTTGCAGCTTATCCCCAGAGAGTTGAAATGACATTTATCCCTTCCCGAAGGAGGGAATTATTTTCCCCAGGAGAGTGTCCTCATGGAAATCCGTCCATAGGATCAACCCCAACAAGTCAAAATCAATGTCCCTTGCAGAGGTTGCGCTCCTCGGCGAATCGAAGATGTGCACGTTCAATCTCCAGCATGGGAGATTCCCGCAATAGCTAATCGAGTTGTTGCTTTGAAAGGTTTATATCCGCGAAGGATGGGTTTCTTGCTCCCCACAGGTTGTCATACCATTGACAGGATATTGATCCTCAGCAGAGTCCAAGGCTCCGAGTTTGTAGACTGTGCCCAGACAGTGTGCTTTTCCTAGGAGTGTCGCTTCTTCCCCCAGCTAAGTTTGTTCACCAGCAGGGTGTTTGTTCTTTCCTCCCAGTGGAAATTGGTGTTTAATCTCTCCCCGACGGAGTTGGCTGTATTTCTGGCGTTTATTTCGCCAGAATATTTTGTGATACTTGTTCTCCCCAACGGAGTTGGCTTTATCCTCAGCATTCATGTTGTTGAGACATCATTATCAGAATGGCCCCGGCAGCTTGAGCATGCATTTGCATTTGCATATATCGTCATATTTGCATCTATTCAAACGCGTAGCATTGTCGTGCAGTACGGAGCATTACGCCATTTTCAAACATACGCATTTTGAAACATAAATCAGGTTGGCTAACCTTTTGCTTTCAGGTGTGTTTTCTCAGCAGGAGTATGAAGTTCTGGCTCAGATCTATTACCAGGTACTCGAGGTCTCACCGTGAGACGTGTGATGATATGGTTCATCTCTCTTTTTTTTTCCCACAGAGTTAATTGGTTGAGTTTCTCTTTGTCCCCGAGCAGAGTTATTTGCTTTAAATTTCTCTTGTTTTCCCCGCCAGAGTTGCTTATTGGAGTTTCTCTTATCCGGCCAGCGGATTATTTTCTTCAAATTTGTTGTTACGTCAGCATCAAAGGGTTTCATGAACCAGAATTTCAAAGGCTGCCGCTGGTTATCAAAACAGGCGTCCGGCAGTTTGGGTTTCCAAATATCCCCAGTAGGGTCCGCCTCAAAGTCGTTGTCACGTCAGTGCTAAAATATTTGTGGGTTGGGATCAATGGAGTTAGCTACTGCAGAGATAAGCAGAGAAACTGTATTCAGAGTATCTTCCCGTTGACAGAAGTACTTCCCCAGAAGTCACTAGGATTTTATTGCCTTTGCTGATAGGAGTTCCTCGCGTTGACGAAATATGAGTCCTGACATGGACAATTTATTCCTGTATTGACGGGATTTCTTCGTGCTAGTGAAGTGGGTGTCCTAACGTGGACAGATTTATTTTCCTCGGGTTGACGGGATGTGCTAGTCCTAACATGGACGGGTTCGATTTCTCCGTATTAATGGAATGTGAAGTCCTGACATGGACAAAATTGATTACTCTTCGTGGACCATTTATCCCCAGCAGATATCTTCCTTCATATCGGAAAATGTGTGTCCTGACGTGGACAAGTTTATAGTTCTTCGCGTTGACAAGATGCGCGAGTCCTGACATGGACAAATTTATCTTTCTTCGTGTTGGCGAGGCGTGAGTCCTGACGTGGACAAGTTTTATTTCCTCAGCGGGTCGAAGATGCGCGGGTCTTGACGTGGACGAATTTATATTTCTTCGGGTCGACGAGATGGGAGTCCTGACGTGGACAAATCAAGACAAGATGTGATTCCTAACGTGGAAAGTTTATTCCTAACGTGGAAAGTTTATTCCTAACGTGGAAATTTTATTCCTAACGTGGAAAGTTTATTCCTAACATGGACAGTTTATTCCTAACTTGGACGGTGTGTTCCTAACGTGGACAGTTTATTCCTAACGTGGACGACTTATTCCTGACATAGACAATTTATTCCTATGCTGATAGGACCCCCTCGTGCTGACAAAATGCAGACGATTCATCCCCGGCGAGGTCGTTGGGATCTCTCCGTGTTGACGGAATGTGGAGTCCTGATGAGGACAAGTTTTATTCCTATGACGATAGGATTTCTTCGGGTTGATGAAATTTGAGTCCTAACATGGACAATTTTATGATAGGATTTCTTCGTGTTGACGAAACAAGCGTCCTAACATGGACAAAGTTCTATTCCTGTGTTGTTGAGAGGTGAGTCCTGACATGGACAGATTTGGGCATTCGTGATTTGACGAAATTTGGGGTCCAGATGTGTACAGGGTTACTCCTGTGATGACAGGATCTCTATTCGTGTTGACGAACTTGTTTCTCTTCTTGTGTCGACAAGGTTAGTCCAGTTGTGGACGGAGGGGTTTGTTGCAAAATTGTTCAGTACTCGCGGCGTTACATAGGTGGTTGAAGTTGAAATCAGAATTGTTATTAGACGTTGGATCAGTTGTTGCCGTAACAACCAGATTCTGTTGGTGGATGTTGTTCCCCAAGCAGTGCAGTTTATTTCTGCGGTTGTCAAATTTCCGGGTTTCTTGGTATTCAACCGTCTCGTACCTCGATTGTTTGAAGGTCGTTCGCTCTTCACCCAGTCGGGTCCAAGCCGTTTGAATAGGGGCAGCTGTTGTACCCCAAAATTTGCTCAACCTTTTCTTGCCTGATTTATGTTTCATTGCATTTCATTTGCATAGTTACATCATTCACATAGTTCAATCATTGGCATATCATAGCATATCACTCATCCAACAAGGGATCAAGTGTTATTCTTATCAGAAGAAGCCTAGCAAGAGGTCTTATCCAAGTATGAGAAGCCATCCAAGCCATCAAGAAATGATTTGAAGTCTTGAGAAGTTTGAGTGCCTACATGTGGGTTTTGCTCCTATCTTGAGGAATATTGAGAATCATCAGTGGGATATGAAACATGGAATGTGAATTTGAGGTGTGTATGGATCTCATGGAATGCCTAGAGGGCCATATTGAAGCTGAGACAAGTCATTGATTCAAGTACAAGAGGCACAGTTGAGGTGCAGTCAACTAGGGTTTCATTTGGGTCAACCCTAATTCAATTGAGTAATTGGAGAGCATCAAGGCCTACCTTGAGGTCATGGGATTCATGTATTGGTATGTTTATACATGTGTGGTGTTGTGCCAAGGTTAAGCAAAGAAAGATCAAGAATGTGGGAAGTTGCTAAATTAGGGTTTCAGTGTAAAATCCCCTGTTTAGTGCCTAACTTCAAAGCCACATAAGTCAAGATAAATGTTTCAAATGGATCTTTGGCCAACATGAAACTTGTATATCTTCTCAATACCTTTAATTTGAGTACTAGAAGTCATAAATAAGATTTATAGAATTCAAGTTATGGTCCTTGCAAGTTACAGGTCCTCAGATGACTATGAAATTTATCTATGAAAGTCACTTGACTTCCAAGCAACTTTTTCCCTTCAAGGAGTTTTCAAATGGATTCTTGGCCAACATGAGAGTTATAGATCTTGATCATAACTTTCCATAGAGTACTATAAGTCCTCAAGGGAATGTATAGAACTCAAGTTATGATCTTGGCAATCCAGGGGTATTTGGGGTATTGGTGATTATAGGTCATTCTCAAGCATGGGTCAAAATCTCCAACTTAGAAGCCTCAAATGGGAAATTGCTCAACTAGAAAGTTGCTCAAAATAGGGATTTAACCTTGACCATGCATCAAGGATGGTTTGAATTGGCTCATATGAGAAGTTGGTTTGAAATGGCTTTTTTAATGAAGAAATTAAAGTCATTTAAAAGGAAAAATTGTGATTTCTTGATTTTATGGCCAAACAAGTCCATGTTATATACCAAATGGATCAGAAAAGGCATTTTAAAGATGATGACATTACCACATTTTGGATTTGAGGCCAATTTCACATGGTTTCATTTTGTTACTTAAGATGGAAGTAACATAACCATCACACACCATAAGATCAAATACAAGGGAATTACCATCCCCATTCAGTTCAAAATATCATGAGGAGAGAAATTCAAATGAGATGGTGAGCTGAAACAGAGCAAGGCATAACTTTGGCATGTGAAATTTTCAAAGGAGATGATAAATTGAATTTCTCATTCAGGTTGTTACAGAAGGTTCTAGAGTGTTCTAACACACTCTATATATGGTATGCAACTGATCCAGATCAATTTTTTGGGCTTGCATTGGAGAGAATCGAGGGATAGCATTTGAAATTTCTCAAGCTGCATCAAGAATCAGGTTTTGGAATTGAGGAGGATTCAAAGCAAATTGTCCATTGGAGAAGCTTTAGAAGTGATCCTTGAGTGATTCTACAAAAGATTGGAGGGTGATTCAAGCCAAATCTCTATCTGTTCATCATTTCAAACCAGGTCTGCAACTTATTTCTTTTAGCTTAATTCATAGGGAGATGCATAGAAATTGATGTGTGGTGAGGTTAAGGATGATGCTTAGATGGATTTCAGTCCAAGAAGTGAGCAATTCGTGACATTTTGAGTGTGATACCATTTTCTATTGAAGCTCATATATCCTAGTTCTTGAGGTATTAATGGTGTTTGGATAGCAAGTTTTAACCAGGGAGAAGTGTAGTATACAATAGGATCATTAATTTTAGGTTTTGAGGTGATTCAAGATTTGTGATTTTTATGAAATGGGAATCGTATTTGGAGTTGTAGTGAGAATCAATAAAAATGAAGACCATATTCGTGACCAGGGTGAAATTTGGAGTGGATTAGGGTATTTAGTTGTTGAGTTTGATGAGTTTTTGGAACTGCTTCACCGGAGAAGACAGTGGCGCATGTAACACCCCACTTTACCCCGTACGCGTAATATAATAAATATATAAAAATAATTCATGAAATTCATCAGAGTTCTCCAACACAGTAGGATATCACACTAAGTCACTTCATTTCATTAAAATAATCAATATTATTTAGTTTTCAAGTAAGCAGCAGAATACAATTCAATTCTCCAATATAATTCTCCTCGACACGAGGTCATACAACATAAGTCCAATAAATGAAGATACGTAATAATAAACAAATAAAGTAGTCAAATAACAACGTAATCCCGTAATCCCATGTTACGTATCAGAGCGACTCCTAAGACTCGATCAAATAGCAACACACTCCAAGCACTACTCAGGTACCTGGTCACCTGTACTCCTAAGAGAGTACAGACACAAAAACAAAAAGGGGTGAGAACTACATTCAATAAATAAACGGTGAAATACACATGCTAAGGAGTAGTTACACACCACACATACAATCATACATAATTAACGCACATACACGTGCCAACTCAATCATTCGACACTAATAGCCCACATTCAATTACAATAATGCAATGCGACTCACTGACTCGACACAATGCATGTGGTACCAACACAATCTCATACGGTTCACACTAGAACCCGATTCCCGTCGGAATCCGGATAAGTCGTATATACGTTCCTCTGAACTACAACTTATCTCCACAACAACTTCCACAATGAAGTCCGGATGAAACTAGGCACCCATCATGGATTCCCACCTAGCCATCTCCACAAGACACATGCTATGAAATGCATGTCAACACAATTATGCAATGTAATACATCATGCATAATTCACGATCAATCTTGATCCACACGAGCCATACGCTCACCGTAATCCTCTCGGGAATTACCACAATCGCACAAGATTGTCCATATTCGGCCATCTTGACCCACATCTATCAAAAAACCAAGACATCATTGAACCAGAACATGATTCGTTACTAAAACATATACACAATTGACTTCTCAAACATAATTAGATATATAAATATTGGGAAAACAATTCCATTATCTATCCTATGTTATACCTCTGTTCATTAGCTTTTCAACGCTTCGAACGGGGGTCAAAACGGACTTACGGATCCAAAGTTACGTCCAAAACAATTTCGACCGAAAACATGAACAGTCGTGACGAACAGAAAGACGTTGTTACGCTCCGGAACTGGTTTTCACTCAATTATTCTTGCGAATCACTTACTCAAAGCACCCAAAACATCACTAAAACATTCCTAAGGTTATACGGCAACAACTGCGCAACTTCTGTGGTTTATTAGGCTCATCTGGCAACATTTGCAACACATAAAACACTATTTCCTGCAATTGCTCTAAGTACTTCATAGTTACTCACATTTGAATATTCTTGTTCCTATAGGGACAACATATTACAATTTTTCCTTCAATTACACCCTACGAAATTAAAATTACTCACTATCTAATATTTAACCCCTTCTAGGTCAGACATATAACAATGTCAAGGTTCTGGCCCACGAAGGTTCAATTTCCCATAAGTTTTACCTATATTAATATTCAACGATACATATCATTTGGCCATTTGGCCATAACCTCAAAGTCTTATCACCAATTTCCCTATTTTCCCACAACCAACCCAAAATACCTTAAATCTTAAATCAACCATAAACACACCAAAAGGCATACATGGAAAATTATAAAATGTGATACTCCCCATACAATAATCATTCAAGAACAGCAACAATTTTATGAAATTTATCATGCTACGAAAATTAGATCAAGAATCCTCAAGAACACATAATTCCTATGAGAGAAAGGACCTCTCACTACCCTCTCATGTTAATTCACCTATATTGAAATCCATTCTCCCCCCTTACCTCGATTAATTGCTCAATCGTTGAAGAATCTTGAAGGATTGACAGCCCTAGCCTCCTTCTCTTCCTCCTTGTTCTTCTTCTCACTTTTTCTCCCAAAACCTTTCTCTGGCAGTTTATCGTGTTCTAATTCTCTTTCCCCAAAAAAACTTCTCTATTTCCTTTAATCCCTTATTTCTTATTTTATTATTTAAATCCTATAATAATAATAATAATAATAATAATAATAATAGTAATAATAATAATAATAATAATAATAATAATAATAATAATAATAATATTCTCCCACTAATAATAATATTCATACTAATAGTAATAATATGAATAATAATAATATTCCACCAAATAATATTATTAATACGAATAATAATAATAATAATAATGATAATAATAATAATAATAATAATCTCATTAACATTATTATTAATAATAGTTGGAATAATATTAATCACTATAATGCTCTCGATATCATAATTAACTTACTCCTTTATGTAGGTCCACAGTACCCCAACTAAGGTCACCTCTCTCCCTTACTCCTAACCCCATACCCTTAATTAAGGACACCACACAACTACACCTCACAGAAAATACCAAAGCGAATGAATAATTTAAATGGGGTGTTACAACTCTCCCCCACTTAAAATATTTTCGTCCTTGAAAATGTGCCTGATGAGAACAGTTCCGGATACGACTCTCGCATCTTGCTCTCAAGCCAATTCATTCCTAGAATAACATCCAACTCGCTGAGTGGTAAACAAATCAAGTCCACTCCAAAATCCTTACCGAAGATCGACACTGGACAATTCAAACACACATATGACTATAAACATTCTATAGCCAGACTCTACTACAACACTGGCCGGACAGACCCACCTGCTCTGATACCAATTGTAACACCCCACTTTACCCCGTACGCGTAATATAATAAATATATAAAAATAATTCATGAAATTCATCAGAGTTCTCCAACACAGTAGGATATCACACTAAGTCACTTCATTTCATTAAAATAATCAATATTATTTAGTTTTCAAGTAAGCAGCGGAATACAATCCAATTCTCCAATATAATTCTCCTCGACACGAGGTCATACAACATAAGTCCAATAAATGAAGATACGTAATAATAAACAAATAAAGTAGTCAAATAACAACGTAATCCCGTAATCCCATGTTACGTATCAGAGCGACTCCTAAGACTCGATCAAATAGCAACACACTCCAAGCACTACTCAGGTACCTGGTCACCTGTACTCCTAAGAGAGTACAGACACAAAAACAAAAAGGGGTGAGAACTACATTCAATAAATAAACGGTGAAATACACATGCTAAGGAGTAGTTACACACCACACATACAATCATACATAATTAACGCACATACACGTGCCAACTCAATCATTCGACACTAATAGCCCACATTCAATTACAATAATGCAATGCGACTCACTGACTCGACACAATGCATGTGGTACCAACACAATCTCATATGGTTCACACTAGAACCCGATTCCCGTCGGAATCCGGATAAGTCGTATATACGTTCCTCTGAACTACAACTTATCTCCACAACAACTTCCACAATGAAGTCCGGATGAAACTAGGCACCCATCATGGATTCCCACCTAGCCATCTCCACAAGACACATGCTATGAAATGCATGTCAACACAATTATGCAATGTAATACATCATGCATAATTCACGATCAATCTTGATCCACACGAGCCATCCGCTCACCGTAATCCTCTCGGGAATTAGCACAATCGCACAAGATTGTCCATATTCGGCCATCTTGACCCACATCTATCAAAACACCAAGACATCATTGAACTAGAACATGATTCGTTACTAAAACATATACACAATTGACTTCTCAAACATAATTAGATATATAAATATTGGGAAAACAATTCCATTATCTATCCTATGTTATACCTCTGTTCATTAGCTTTCCAACGCTTCGAACGGGGGTCAAAACGGACTTACGGATCCAAAGTTACGTCCAAAACAATTTCGACCGAAAACATGAACAGTCGTGACGAACAGAAAGACGTTGTTACGCTCCGGAACTAGTTTTCACTCAATTATTCTTGCGAATCACTTACTCAAAGCACCCAAAACATCACTAAAACATTCCTAAGGTTATACGGCAACAACTGCACAACTTCTATGGTTTATTAGGCTCATCTGGCAACATTTGCAACACATAAAACACTATTTCCTGCAATTGCTCTAAGTACTTCATAGTTACTCACATTTGAATATTCTTGTTCCTATAGGGACAACATATTACAATTTTTCTTTCAATTACACCTACGAAATTAAAATTACTCACTATCTAATATTTAACCCCTTCTAGGTCAGACATATAACAATGTCAAGGTTCTGGCCACGAAGGTTCAATTTCCCATAAGTTTTACCTATATTAATATTCAACGATACATATCATTTGGCCATTTGGCCATAACCTCAAAGTCTTATCACCAATTTCCCTATTTTCCCACAACCAACCCAAAATACCTTAAATCTTAAATCAATCATAAACACACCGAAAGGCATACATGGAAAATTATAAAATGTGATACTCCCCATACAATAATCATTCAAGAACAGCAACAATTTTATGGAATTTATCATGCTACGAAAATTAGATCAAGAATCTTCAAGAACACATAATTCCTATGAGAGAAAGGACCTCTCACTACCCTCTCATGTTAATTCACCCATATTGAAATCCATTCTCCCCCCTTACCTCGATTAATTGCTCAATCGTTGAAGAATCTTGAAGGATTGACTCCTTCTCTTCCTCCTTGTTCTTCTTCTCACTTTTTCTCCCAAAACCTTTCTCTGGAAGTTTATCATGTTCTAATTCTCTTTCCCCAAAAAAACTTCTCTATTTCCTTTAATCCCTTATTTCTTATTTTATTATTTAAATCCTATAATAATAATAATAATAATAATAATAATAATAATAATAATAATAATAATAATATTCTCCCACTAATAATAATATTCATACTAATAGTAATAATATGAATAATAATAATATTCCACCAAATAATATTATTAATACGAATAATAATAATAATAATAATAATAATAATAATAATAATAATAATAATAATAATAATCTCATTAACATTATTATTAATAATAGTTGGAATAATATTAATCACTATAATGCTCTCGATATCATAATTAACTTACTCCTTTATGTAGGTCCACAGTACCCTAACTAAGGTCACCTCTCTCCCTTACTCCTAACCCCATACCTTTAATTAAGGACACCACACAACTACACCTCACAGAAAATACCAAAGCGAGTGAATAATTTAAATGGGGTGTTACAACTCTCCCCCACTTAAAATATTTTCGTCCTCGAAAATGTGCCTGATGAGAACAGTTCCGGATACGACTCTCGCATCTTACTCTCAAGCCAATTCATTCCAAGAATAACATCCACCTCGCTGAGTGGTAAACAAATCAAGTCCACTCCAAAATCCTTACCGAAGATCGACACTGGACAATTCAAACACACACATGACTATAAACATTCTATAGTCAGACTCTACTACAACACTGGCCGGACAGACCCACCTGCTCTGATATCAATTGTAACACCCCACTTTACCCCGTACGCGTAATATAATAAATATATAAAAATAATTCATGAAATTCATCAGAGTTCTCCAACACAGTAGAAGATCACACTAAGTCACTTCATTTCATTAAAATAATCAATATTATTTAGTTTTCAAGTAAGCAGCGGAATACAATTCAATTCTCCAATATAATTCTCCTCGACACGAGGTCATACAACATAAGTCCAATAAATGAAGATACGTAACAATAAACAAATAAAGTAGTCAAATAACAAGGTAATCCCGTAATCCCATGTTACGTATCATAGCGACTCCTAAGACTCGATCAAATAGCAACACACTCCAAGCACTACTCAGGTACCTGGTCACCTGTACTCCCAAGAGAGTACAGACACAACAACAAAAAGGGGTGAGAACTACATTCAATAAATAAACGGTGAAATACACATGCTAAGGAGTAGTTACACACCACACATACAATCATACATAATTAACGCACATACACGTGCCAACTCAATCATTCGGCACTAATAGCCCACATTCAATTACAATAATGCAATGCGACTCACTGACTCGATACAATGCATGTGGTACCAACACAATCTCATACGGTTCACACTAGAACCCGATTCCCGTTGGAATCCGGATAAGTCGTATATACGTTCCTCTGAACTACAACGTATCTCCACAACAACTTCCACAATGAAGTCCGGATGAAACTAGGCACCCATCATGGATTCTCACCTAGCCATCTCCACAAGACACATGCTATGAAATGCATGTCAACACAATTATGCAATGTAATACATCATGCATAATTCACGATCAATCTTGATCCACACGAGCCATCCGCTCACCGTAATCATCTCGGGAATTACCACAATCGCACAAGATTGTCCATATTCGGCCATCTTGACCCACATCTATCAAAACACCAAGACATCATTGAACCAGAACATGATTCGTTACTAAAACATATACACAATTGACTTCTCAAACATAATTAGATATATAAATATTGGGAAAACAATTCCATTATCTATCCTATGTTATACCTCTATTCATTAGCTTTCCAACGCTTCGAACGGGGGTCAAAACGGACTTACGGATCCAAAGTTACGTCCAAAACAATTTCGACCGAAAACATGAACAGTCGTGACGAACAGAAAGACGTTGTTACGCTCCGAAACTGGTTTTCACTCAATTATTCTTGCAAATCACTTACTCAAAGCCCCCAAAACATCACTAAAACATTCCTAAGGTTATACGGCAACAACTGCGTAACTTCTATGGTTTATTAGGCTCATCTGGCAACATTTGCAACACATAAAACACTATTTCCTGCAATTGCTCTAAGTACTTCATAGTTACTCACATTTGAATATTCTTGTTCCTATAGGGACAACATATTACAATTTTTTCTTCAATTACACCCTACGAAATTAAAATTACTCACTATCTAATATTTAACCCCTTCTAGGTCAGACATATAACAATGTCAAGGTTCTGGCCACGAAGGTTCAATTTCCCATAAGTTTTACCTATATTAATATTCAACATACATATCATTTGGCCATTTGGCCATAACCTCAAAGTCTTATCACCAATTTCCCTATTTTCCCACAACCAACCCAAAATACCTTAAATCTTAAATCAACCATAAACACACCGAAAGGCATACATGGAAAATTATAAAATGCGATACTCCCCATACAATAATCATTCAAGAATAGCAACAATTTTATGGAATTTATCATGCTACGAAAATTAGATCAAGAATCCTCAAGAACACATAATTCCTATGAGAGAAAGGATCTCTCACTACCCTCTCATGTTAATTCACCCATATTGAAATCCATTCTCCCCCCTTACCTCGATTAATTGCTCAATCGTTGAAGAATCTTGAAGGATTGACAGCCCTAGCCTCCTTCTCTTCCTCCTTGTTCTTCTTCTCACTTTTTCTCCCAAAACCTTTTTCTGCAAGTTTATCGTGTTCTAATTCTCTTTCCCCAAAAAAACTTCTCTATTTCCTTTAATCCCTTATTTCTTATTTTATTATTTAAATCCTATAATAATAATAATAATAATAATAATAATAATAATAATAATAATAATAATAATAATAATAATATTCTCCCACTAATAATAATATTCATACTAATAGTAATAATATGAATAATAATAATATTCCACCAAATAATATTATTAATACGAATAATAATAATAATAATAATAATAATAATAATAATAATAATAATAATAATAATCTCATTAACATTATTATTAATAATAGTTGGAATAATATTAATCACTATAATGCTCTCGATATCATAATTAACTTACTCTTTTATGTAGGTCTACAGTACCCCAACTAAGGTCACCTCTCTCCCTTACTCCTAACCCCATACCCTTAATTAAGGATACCACACAACTACACCTCACAGAAAATACCAAAGCGAGTGAATAATTTAAATGGGGTGTTACAACTCCTTCCCACTTAAAATATTTTCGTCCTCGAAAATGTGCCTGATGAGAACAGTTCCGGATACGACTCTCGCATCTTGCTCTCAAGCCAATTCATTCCAAGAATAACATCCACCTCGCTGAGTGGTAAACAAATCAAGTCCACTCCAAAATCCTTACCGAAGATCGACACTGGACAATTCAAACACACACATGACTATAAACATTCTATAGTCAGACTCTACTACAACACTGGCCGGACAGACCCACCTGCTCTGATACCAATTGTAACACCCCACTTTACCCCGTACGCGTAATAAAATAAATATATAAAAATAATTCATGAAATTCATCAAAGTTCTCCAACACAGTAGGATATCACACTAAGTCACTTCATTTCATTAAAATAATCAATATTATTTAGTTTTCAAGTAAGCAGCGGAATACAATTCAATTCTCCAATATAATTCTCCTCGACACGAGGTCATACAACATAAGTCCAATAAATGAAGATACGTAACAATAAACAAATAAAGTAGTCAAATAACAAGGTAATCCCGTAATCCCATGTTACGTATCAGAGCGACTCCTAAGACTCGATCAAATAGCAACACACTCCAAGCACTACTCAGGTACCTGGTCACCTGTACTCCCAAGAGAGTACAGACACAACAACAAAAAGGGGTGAGAACTACATTTAATAAATAAACGGTGAAATACACATGCTAAGGAGTAGTTACACACCACACATACAATCATACATAATTAACGCACATACACGTGCCAACTCAATCATTCGGCACTAATAGCCCACATTCAATTACAATAATGCAATGCGACTCACTGACTCGACACAATGCATGTGGTACCAACACAATCTCATACGGTTCACACTAGAACCCGATTCCCGTCGGAATCCGGATAAGTCGTATATACGTTCCTCTGAACTACAACTTATCTCCACAACAACTTCCACAATGAAGTCCGGATGAAACTAGGCACCTATCATGGATTCCCACCTAGCCATCTCCACAAGACACATGCTATGAAATGCATGTCAACACAATTATGCAATGTAATACATCATGCATAATTCACGATCAATCTTGATCCACACGAGCCATCCGCTCACCGTAATCCTCTCAGGAATTACCACAATCGCACAAGATTGTCCATATTCGGCCATCTTGACCCACATTTATCAAAACACCAAGACATCATTGAACCAGAACGTGATTCGTTACTAAAACATATACACAATTGACTTCTCAAACATAATTAGATATATAAATATTGGGAAAACAATTCCATTATCTATCCTATGTTATACCTCTGTTCATTAGCTTTCCAACGCTTCGAACAGGGGTCAAAATGGATTTACGGATCCAAAGTTACGTCCAAAACAATTTCGACCGAAAACATGAACAGTCGTGACGAACAGAAAGACGTTGTTACGCTCCGGAACTGGTTTTCACTCAATTATTCTTGCGAATCACTTACTCAAAGCACCCAAAACATCACTAAAACATTCCTAAGGTTATACGGCAACAACTGCGCAACTTCTATGGTTTATTAGGCTCATCTGGCAACATTTGCAACACATAAAACACTATTTCCTGCAATTGCTCTAAGTACTTCATAGTTACTCACATTTGAATATTCTTGTTCCTATAGGGACAACATATTACAATTTTTCCTTCAATTACACCCTACGAAATTAAAATTACTCACTATCTAATATTTAACCCCTTCTAGGTCAGACATATAACAATGTCAAGGTTCTGGCCACGAAGGTTCAATTTCCCATAAGTTTTACCTATATTAATATTCAACGATACATATCATTTGGCCATTTGGCCATAAGCTCAAAGTCTTATCACCAATTTCCCTATTTTCCCACAACCAACCCAAAATACCTTAAATCTTAAATCAACCATAAACACACCGAAAGGCATACATGGAAAATTATAAAATGCGATACTCCCCATACAATAATCATTCAAGAACAGCAACAATTTTATGGAATTTATCATGCTACGAAAATTAGATCAAGAATCCTCAAGAACACATAATTCCTATGAGAGAAAGGACCTTTCACTACCCTCTCATGTTAATTCACCCATATTGAAATCCATTTTCTCCCCTTACCTCGATTAATTGCTCAATCGTTGAAGAATCTTGAAGGATTGACAGCCCTAGCCTCCTTCTCTTCCTCCTTGTTCTTCTTCTCACTTTTTCTCCCAAAACCTTTCTCTGGAAGTTTATCGTGTTCTAATTCTCTTTCCCCAAAAAAACTTCTCTATTTCCTTTAATCCCTTATTTCTTATTTTATTATTTAAATCCTATAATAATAATAATAATAATAATAATAATAATAATAATAATAATAATAATAATAATAATAATATTCTCCCACTAATAATAATATTCATACTAATAGTAATAATATGAATAATAATAATATTCCACCAAATAATATTATTAATACGAATAATAATAATAATAATAATAATAATAATAATAATCTCATTAACATTATTATTAATAATAGTTGGAATAATATTAATCACTATAATGCTCTCGATATCATAATTAACTTACTCCTTTATGTAGGTCTACAGTACCCCAACTAAGGTCACCTCTCTCCCTTACTCCTAACCCCATACCCTTAATTAAGGACACCACACAACTACACCTCACAGAAAATACCAAAGCGAGTGAATAATTTAAATGGGGTGTTACAACTCCTCCCCACTTAAAATATTTTCGTCCTCGAAAATGTGCCTGATGAGAACAGTTCCGGATACGACTCTCGCATCTTGCTCTCAAGCCAATTCATTCCAAGAATAACATCCACCTCGCTGAGTGGTAAACAAATCAAGTCCACTCCAAAATCCTTACCGAAGATCGACACTGGACAATTCAAACACACACATGACTATAAACATTCTATAGTCAGACTCTACTACAACACTGGCCGGACAGACCCACCTGCTCTGATACCAATTGTAACACCCCACTTTATCCCGTACGCGTAATATAATAAATATATAAAAATAGTTCATGAAATTCATCAGAGTTCTCCAACACAGTAGGATATCACGCTAAGTCACTTCATTTCATTAAAATAATCAATATTATTTAGTTTTCAAGTAAGCAGCGGAATACAATTCAATTCTCAAATATAATTCTCCTCGACACGAGGTCATACAACATAAGTCCAATAAATGAAGATACGTAACAATAAACAAATAAAGTAGTCAAATAACAAGGTAATCCCGTAATCCCATGTTACGTATCAGAGCGACTCCTAAGACTCGATCAAATAGCAACACACTCCAAGCACTACTCAGGTACCTGGTCACCTGTACTCCCAAGAGAGTACAGACACAACAACAAAAAGGGGTGAGAACTACATTTAATAAATAAACGGTGAAATACACATGCTAAGGAGTAGTTACACACCACACATACAATCATACATAATTAACGCACATACACGTGCCAACTCAATCATTCGGCACTAATAGCCCACATTCAATTACAATAATGCAATGCGACTCACTGACTCGACACAATGCATGTGGTACCAACACAATCTCATACGGTTCATACTAGAACCCGATTCCCGTCGGAATCCGGATAAGTCGTATATACGTTCCTCTGAACTACAACTTATCTCCACAACAACTTCCACAATGAAGTCCGGATGAAACTAGGCACCCATCATGGATTCCCACCTAGCCATCTCCACAAGACACATGTTATGAAATGCATGTCAACACAATTATGCAATGTAATACATCATGCATAATTCATGATCAATCTTGATCCACACGAGCCATCCGCTCACCGTAATCCTCTCTGGAATTACCACAATCGCACAAGATTGTCCATATTCGGCCATCTTGACCCACATCTATCAAAACACCAAGACATCATTGAACCAGAACATGATTCGTTACTAAAACATATACACAATTGACTTCTCAAACATAATTAGATATATAAATATTGGGAAAACAATTCCATTATCTATCCTATGTTATACCTCTGTTCATTAGCTTTCCAACGCTTCGAACGGGGGTCAAAACGGACTTACGGATCCAAAGTTACGTCCAAAACAATTTCGACCGAAAACATGAACAGTCGTGACGAACAGAAAGACGTTGTTACGCTCCGGAACTGGTTTTCACTCAATTATTCTTGCGAATCACTTACTCAAAGAACCCAAAACATCACTAAAACATTCCTAAGGTTATACGGCAACAACTGCGCAACTTCTATGGTTTATTAGGCTCATCTGGCAACATTTGCAACACATAAAACACTATTTTCTGCAATTGCTCTAAGTACTTCATAGTTACTCACATTTGAATATTCTTGTTTCTATAGGGACAACATATTACAATTTTTCCTTCAATTACACCCTACGAAATTAAAATTACTCACTATCTAATATTTAACCCCTTCTAGGTCAGACATATAACAATGTCAAGGTTCTGGCCACGAAGGTTCAATTTCCCCTAAGTTTTACCTATATTAATATTCAAAGATACATATCATTTGGCCATTTGGCCATAACCTCAAAGTCTTATCACCAATTTCCCTATTTTCCCACAACCAACCCAAAATACCTTAAATCTTAAATCAACCATAAACACATCGAAAGGCATACATGAAAAATTATAAAATGCGATACTCTCCCACAATAATCATTCAAGAACAGCAACAATTTTATGGAATTTATCATGCTACGAAAATTAGATCAAGAATCCTCAAGAACACATAATTCCTATGAGAGAAAGGACCTCTCACTACCCTCTCATGTTAATTCACCCATATTGAAATCCATTCTCCCCCCTTACCTCGATTAATTGCTCAATCATTGAAGAATCTTGAAGGATTGACAGCCCTAGCCTCCTTCTCTTCCTCCTTGTTCTTCTTCTCACTTTTTCTCCCAAAACTTTTCTCTGGCAGTTTATCGTGTTCTAATTCTCTTTCCCCAAAAAAACTTCTCTATTTCCTTTAATCCCTTATTTCTTATTTTATTATTTAAATCCTATAATAATATTAATAATAATAATAATAATATTATTATTTTCCCACTAATAATAATATTCATACTAATAGTAATAATATGAATAATAATAATATTCCACCAAATAATATTATTAATACGAATAGTAATAATAATAATAATAATAATAATAATAATAATAATAATAATCTCATTAACATTATTATTAATAATAGTTGGAATAATATTAATCACTATAATGCTCTCGATATCATAATTAACTTACTCCTTTATGTAGGTCCACAATACCCCAACTAAGGTCACCTCTCTCCCTTACTCCTAACCCCATACCCTTAATTAAGGACACCACACAACTACACCTCACAGAAAATACCAAAGGGAGTGAATAATTTAAATGGGGTGTTACAGCGCAGGGCTCAGGCCACCGTCTGAGTCCCCCCCCCCCCCCCCCATTTTCAAACTCAATTGGAGAAGATGAATCTCTCACCTTTGGTTTGTGTTTTGACTTTGACCAAAGTAAGAAACCCACGGCCAGGATTGAGTTTCAAAGTCTGAAGGGATTTGAAGTGATCAAAACGCCCTGTTTCATTTAATCATAATGGGTGGGCTTAAGGGATCCTTGCTCTTCACACCCCATGTCTTGGCCCAATGAGAAAATACACTGAAATCACTTGCTATTTGCCACAACGTTTTTTCCATTTTCCATTTGATTTTCTGAGTTGTTTTAATTTTGGTTTGGGCTTATGTCATGCGCGCTATTGACACCCCCCCTTGGGCCCAGGTTTGGTTTTCAACTGGAATTAATTGCTATTTGTCACGCGCCCTTATTAATTTTCATTTGTTTTTCTTTTAATTTCATATTTTTCTCATAGTTTAGAAATAAATCCATAATAAATAGGAAAATTAATCTTTTTAAGCTAGATTTTTTTCCTTGATTCCTTAGAATGTTTAGAATTTAATAGGATTAAAAAAATATTTGATTCATGCATTTTATATTTTAATTGCATTTTTGTATTTTAATTGGTTTTAATTTTTAATATGGTTGACATGTGATTTTGCTGATTTTATTGTGAATGATTGGTGATGAATTTAGAGTTGATTCGTTTTGGGCTAGTTAGCTTAGATATACATGTACCCATAGTAATTTTATCATATTTTTGTAAGAGAATTTTAGGCTAGTTTGAGCATTGAACTTTAGGTGGTTTAGAATTAGGGTTTTAAGATGATACCTTTAGGTTTAGGGCATAGTTTTAGGTCCAAATGAATGGTTAGCTCTCTGGTTTTTGTATGAGAGATTCTTAAGAGGTTTAGGAACCCTTAGAAATTTTTATAGGATTTTATAATCACTTTTGGTATTTTAAGTAGAATTAGTTTTAAGACTAACTTCTAGGTGTTTCTGATGCACTAATTTGGCTAGTTTGTTTCAATAGTTCCCCTTAGACTAGGGTGGTGGTGCTTTTGAGCTTGGATCATCATGAAGACCAATTGAATATGCTTTGGAGAGCTTGAAGGATCTTGGATGTGAAGATTCTCTCATCTTGTGGATGCTTGTCAGGAGCTTAGGGAAACTAGGGTTTTAGGAAGAGCATTAGACTAGTTTTGCTTCTTTCTTCAAACATGGAGTATCTTTTCCATCTCCATTCTATCCAATGACATAAAGTCCTCCTTGGGAAGCTCCATCTCTCCTTAGGAGGGATGAGTGGTATGCCCAAGTGAGTAGAACTTTGAGGATACCGTTCATTTGCAATGTTAAGTCCTTAGTGATTTCCCTTGGTTGTCATTAAGTCTCTTAACATTATAACTTGATTCTTGTTGGTTTGATTCTCCCTTGGAGGTGCTTGTTGAAGCCTGGTAAAGGAAAAGATGAGGTAGCTTGTTGAAGCCAGGGTTTTACTGCTTGTTGAAGTTGAAGTCAGGAGCTGGTTGAAGCTGGTTACTGGTTGGGTTTTGAGCTTGCTTAAGCTGGGAGCTTGTTGAAGCCTGGTGCTTGTTGGAGATTGCAAGTTTATTGAAGCTTGAAGATAGGAGTTATTCATGAAGATGAAGGTTGTTGCTGTCAACTTTTTGCTGGTTAATCATCTGTTGCTGTCAGAGCTGCTGTTTGCTGTAGGAGTTTGGTACTGCTGCTTGAGCTGCCTCCTCTGCTTTGGGTTTTGTTTTTTGTATTGTTTGTTGGCTTGTGCTGCTTGCCCCTAGGTTTGAGGTGAATGTTGATTCACTTTGCCTGTTGTTTTCCCAAGTTCGAGGTTGAGTGGGACTCCATTGCCTCGCTTGTATTGCGGCATTGCATGCATTTTACTGTACTTGTTTTTCTTTCTTTTCTGTTTATCCCCTAGGATCTCTGATTTCCTCTGTGCAGGAGGGAATTATGACAGACATTAGGATTCTTATCCATGCATGACAACATTAGGTTAGTTTTTATTCCCTTTTCAACCCTAGGCTTTTTAGAGCTTCTTTCTCTTCTTATCTCAAAACAACTCAAAAATACAGTAATAAGGTTAATCGATGTCGTACGTCACGAGCCTTAAGCTATTTGAGAAAGGGTTGCTGGGGAGCTTCTTTCCAGTAGTCTGGTTGCTTAGTGTGGCACCCTTTGAGTGACACGCGATGTAGTCACTCTCAAATCATAGTCTCTAGTGCGTCAGAGATTGCAAACAAACTAAAAAAATACTTCTTTCGTAAAAGATTCAAAACAAACATCAAAGTGTCATTTTGTCCGCTTGGACTCTTAATCTAGAAAAACCCTTTCATAAGGTAATAAAAAACCAGTCAGACAAGCTTGTGTCTTCCGTAGCCCGAACTACGTTTGCTCTGATCTTTCATGCTGTATGAAAGTACGTAGGCATAGGATGCCGTATCCTAGCGAGCAACCTTCCTCCCTTAACCCGTAGTTAGGCGAACTACGCTGACTCTGATTTCTCGTTCCAGACGAGGATACGTAGGCATAAAGTACGATACTTTGCCGAGTCATTTTCTTTTCTTTTTAACCCAGACCTTTAGAGCAGATAGAATAACAATTCGTACTAGAAAACAAGCATGGATCCCGTCGAGTACGATGGACGTGAGGGGTGCTAATACCTTCCCCTTGCGTAATCGACTCCCGAATCCAGGATTTGGTTGCGATGACCATTCCTTTCCCGTTTTGCGTTAGGTTTACTCTGGGCATTTCCTTTCCCTCTTATGGGATAAATAACGCACGGTGGCGACTCTTCTATCATAGCCGGCGCCAATTTTCGCAGTAGCGACACTCCCTAGTCATCATGTTGCGTTTAACGAAGGAATCTCGGCACTGCAACTGGAGTACCTGCCTAAAATCATGAATGTAAATCATGGCACACTAAGTAGCCGCCATCCAATCTCAATTATATTTGCAGACAACTTGCTGAAACGGATCAAAATTCTGAGTGAATGCAACACCAGGGCCCTCAGTGTCCCCAGCACCCAAAGCAACTGAACTTCCTTTTGCACCTTTAGGCCGGCAATATTTGTCCACATAACGATCATCAATGGTAGCCGGGAGCGTCACTTGTCTACACGAAGGTAACTTCGCCCTTGCATGGACACATAAAGTCATGATGAGACAAGGAAAAGCGAGGGGACAATTCACTATTGGCCCAGCTTTTAACCCACTCTCAACCACAGATCGTATTTCATCTGCGATGATCCTAGCCACATCAATTTGAACATTAATGAGAATGCAGTGAACCAAATGTGCCACTGGGATCGACACGGTAGAAATATGTGATTTTGGTTTGATGTTAGTCAAAACCAACAACAGCACCAACAGTGGTAAGGGCTTCATATCTTCCCTGTGGTATTGCCTTGGAACCCCAGATGGGTTCAATTCCACTATTTTACCTTCCAACAATAAAGCCTCGAATATCAAATTAGTGTCCCTGTGAAGCCTTAGATCTCAATGATATTCCTCTATCTCATCTTCAACCAGATTCAGTGGCCATCCGAGTACTCGATTGATGGTGTCTCGGTCAAAGCTTATCGGTCGGCCCAATACTCTTGTAGTCCATGTGAACGACTCATCATCATTCGGAATAGTGTTAGCGTAAAACTCCCTTACAACTTCCGTGTTGTAGCTATCCGTCGGTGTTACCAACATGTCCCACCTTTTACTGTTAATGACTCCAACGAAGGTCCGGTAGGATCCTTCCGGATGAATGAGGAATCTCTTTTCTGGCAAAAATTTTCTCTTTTCTAGAGCCACATAATGCGCAGTCTGCTGTGGTCCTACGAATCTGTCGCTATCGTACTGGATTGGTTGGGGGGCGTGAGGTGCTACCAACTTTTCGCTTCTTTGATGCCACTACCCTAGATGCCATCTGTACAAACAAGATAGGAGAAGAAAAACAACAACCACATAAACAGATTAGTCGAACATACAAAACAAGAAGGTGAACAAGGTCTCCTTCATAATAAAAACAAAAACAAAAATCGGTCATGTTCGCTGAACACTTAGCTGTGCGAAGGCCTGGCGAAAACTCGCCCCAGGTTCGCACAGCGAAGAAGCTAGCGAAGGCTACGAATTTTGAAATTCCACCCCTGTTTTTTCTCCTCATGCCAGATAATTAAAAGGAATTGCATACATGCAAGAAAAATCAATCTAGCTAACACTAGGGATGACTAACAAAAACATGCAACAGAAATTTAACAAATTTGAACCTACCCCATTCAACCCATTTGGCATGCCCTCTTCAAACTATCTAAACCCAAACATAAAATAAATGAGAGAAGAAAAACAAACCTGAATTGATGTAGGGTGAAGGAAATTTTTGAAGAAATTAGGGTTTCAAAATGAGGAATGAAATATGATATTTTTTTGCTTATGTGAGAGTGCAAGTGAGAAGTGGGAAGAACACTAAAATAAGTTCGGACTCAAAAGGCAGACTGGGCCCACAAGGGTGGCCCAATGCATTTTTAAAAATAAAATACTGAAGTGACAGACCTGTTTCGCATCGCTCGCACTGCAAGCTTCCCAGCAAACATGTTTGCTCAGCTATTCGCACTGCGAAGAAGCTAGAGAACATGACAGGTTTTGGTTTTTTAAAATCTGTCCAGCTTTTTCTCCACAAGTTTCTACCACATCCTGCATAAAGAAATTAAACTATAAAAGCAGGAAATACTTACAATGTTGGGGTGCCTCCCAACAAGCGCTTTGTTTAACATCGTTGGAGCTCGACGGTCCGATGCGATCATGGATCGCAAAAGGGCACAGAGGTGGTGTCCCGCTCGAAATCACCACCCAAGTAAGTCTTTAATCTTCGTCCGTTTATTGTCCAATTCTCTTTGGTCTTCATATCTTCAATAGTAATTTCCCCATAGCTCATAATGTTGCAAATCCGAAACGGACCCGACCACTTAGACTTTAGCTTCCCTCAAAACAATCTCAACCTAGAGTTGAAAAGTACCACCATTTGCCCTTCCTTAAACTTCTTAGTCACAATCTTCTTATCATGATAACCCTTCACCCGGTCTTTGTAGATTTTGTTGGATTCATATGCTTGTAAGCGTATTTCCTCCAACTCATGAAGCTGGCTTTTTCTTTTGTCGTCACTCAAGTTTTGATCAAAATTTAGCAACTTTAATGCCCAAAAGGATTTGTGCTCTAACTCAACCGGTAGGTGACAATTTTTTCCGTAGACCATTTTGAAAGGGGTGAGACCAATCGGAGCCTTGAAAGCTATCTGATAGGCCCACAAAGCATCGTCAACCTTGCTTGACCAATCCTTCCTAGAGGTGGACACAATTATTTCCAAATCTTTTTTAATTTCTCGGTTTGATACTTCGGCCTGTTCGTTAGCTTGCGGATGGTATGGTGTTGCAACTTTGTGCCTCACACCATACTGCTCCAAAGCTTTCGCTAACTGGGTGTTACAAAAGTGGGATCCTCCGTCACTTATTAACACTCTCGGAGTACCAAATCGAGAAAAAAAATATTTTTTTTTCAAAAATGTTATCACGGTTTTCCCGTCTGCCTTAGCGCTTGCTATGGATTCAACCCACTTTGAGACGTAGTCAACCGCAACAAGAATGTACTCATTTCCAAAAGACGGTGGGAATGGACCAACAAGATCAATGCCTCAATAATCGAAAACCTCGACTTATAATATGCTTTGCAGAGGCATTTCATTTTGTTACGATATTCCACCAATCCTCTGACATTTATCACAACTTTTGGTGTGCGTATGCGCATCTTTGAACAAGGACGGCCAATAAAAGCTTGATTGGAGGACTTTCGCAGCCGTTCTTGTATCGTTAAAATAACCTTCATACGAAGATTTGCGACAGTGCCAAAGGATGTCTTTGGCTTCCTCCTGCGACACACATCTTCCTAAAATATTGTCGACACCAAGTTTGAACAAATGAGGCTCATCCCACACAAAGTACTTGGTGTCAAACAAAACGTTTTTTCTCTGGTGACTAGTTAGACCTTCTGGGATTAATCCGGTGGCTTTATGGTTATCCATGTCGGCAAACCAAGGTCTAACTTTCACCATATACAACTTTTCATCAGGGAACTCTTCCCTCACCTCCTGCTCATGTTTCGTGACTTCATTATTCACAAGAAGGGACAAGTGATTCGCCACCAAATTCTCGGATCCTTTTTTATCACGAATTTCCAGATCAAATTCTTGTAATAAAAGGATCCAATGAATTAGTCTTTGCTTGGAATTCGAATTGGTTGGCAGATACTTGATCGCCGCATGATCGGTGTACACCACAACTTTGAACCCGATCAAATAAGACCTAAATTTTTCTAATGCTTACACTATTGCAAGCAACTCTTTCTCAGTTGTTGCATAGTTTATTTGAGCATCATTAAGAACTTTGCTCGCATAGTGTATCGCATGAAAAAAATTGGTTTTTCTTTGGCCCAACATTGCGCCAACCGCATAATCACTCGCATCACACATGAGTTCAAAATAATTTTTTCAGTTTGGTGCGAAGATTATGGGTGCAATGATTAGGCTCTATTTTAAAGAATCAAAAGCTGTCATACAAGACTCATCAAAAAGAAAAAACTTATCTTTGTTGAGCAAGTTGCTCAATGGTTTCGCTATCTTTGCAAAGTCTTTGATGAATCTTCAGTAGAATCCTACATGACCCAAAAAGCTTCAAATTCCCTTCACGTTCAGAGGTGGTGGCAACTTCTCAATAACTTCTACTTTAGCCCTATCAACTTCAAGTCCCTTCGAAGAAACCTTGTGCCCAAGCACAATTCCTTCCGTAACCATGAAGTTGCATTTTTCCCAATTAAGCACCAAGTTAGTATCCACGCACCTCTCCAGAACAACATCTAGATTTTCCAGACAAAGATCAAATGACGGACCAAAAACTGAGAAGTCATCCATAAACACCTCGATAGTCTTTTCAATCAAGTCTGAGAATATATCTTGCATACACCTTTGAAAAGTCGTCGGTACATTACACAAGCCAAACGACATCCTCCTATAAGCAAAGATTCCGAAAGGACAAGTGAAAGCTGTTATTTCATGATCCTCCGGGTTGACAATGATTTGATTATACCCTGAGTATCCATCCAAAAAACAATAATGTTCTTGACCGGAAAGCCTCTCGAGCATGTGATCCATAAAAGGAAAAGGGAAGTGATATTTTCTTATAGCTTGATTGAGCCTACGGTAGTCGATACACATCCTCCACTCCATTACAGTTTTTGTTGGAATCAACTCATTCTTCTCATTACGGACAACCGTCATTCC
This sequence comes from Lathyrus sativus, assembly GCA_963859935.3. Taxonomy (NCBI): domain Eukaryota; kingdom Viridiplantae; phylum Streptophyta; class Magnoliopsida; order Fabales; family Fabaceae; genus Lathyrus; species Lathyrus sativus. The sequence goes on along the minus strand of OZ012738.1, from coordinate 597,490,513 downwards.
ACCTTTCTTCGGCACCACTTGAATCGGGCTAACCCACGGACTATCGGAAATAGGATAAATCATTCAGGCGTCCAACATTTTGACAACTTCTTTCCTCACCACTTCTTTCATGGTAGGATTCAATCTTCTTTATGGTTGAACTACCGGTTTGAAATCTTCCTCTATGAATATTCGGTGCATACAATAGGATGGACTTATACCTTTCAAGTCGGAAAGAGTCCAACCCATTGCCTCTTGATTTTTCTTCAAAACACCAATTATTTTTTTCCTTCCTCCATGGTTAGATCCGAGGTTATGATCACCGGGTTGTTTTTCTCTTCATCAAGGAAAACATACTTAAGATGAGATGGTAACAATTTCAACTCAAGTTTGACTTCCTCATTATTTTCCTTTTTCAAAATTTCCACCCTTTCTTTCAAAGGAGGGATTTCCTCTAATTCTTCAAGCTCCCGCAAACACTTTTCAATCTCTTTTTCTTCTTCGTCATTGACATTTGAAAGAGAATTGGTAAGAACTTGTTGTAATGGCGTGGGAACTTGCAACAACTCCTTAACTTCTTCGATCACCACTTTCGTTGCATCAATTCTAAAACAATCCGTCTTGTCCTTTGAAAGCTTCATGGCTTCAAAAAGATTGAAATAAATCTCCTCATCTAGAACTCTAACTTTCATTAGACCATCATCCATATCAATTGCCATGCGCGCGGTCTTCATAAAAGGTCGACCTAGAATCAAGGGAGAATCTTCATCTTCCTCCATATCAATTACCACAAGTCGATTGGAAACAAACATTTATCAACCTTTACCAACACGTCTTCTACTACACCATGAGGGCGAGTGGTAGATTTGTCGGCAATTTGCAATGTCATTTGAGTGGACTTCAACTCCATGTATCCCAACCGCTTCATAATGGACAAGGGTACCAAATTGATACTATATCCTAAATTGATCAACCCATTGCCAGTATAAGTGTTTCCAATTGTAACGAGCAAAGTGACTCGTCCCGGATCACTTTATTTTCTCGGGAGAGTATGTTGAACGATTGTGCTACAACTAGCATCCACCATGATAGTTTCTTGATCCGTGTACCTCTTCTTCTTTGTAAGTATGTCCTTTATAAATTTCGCATACTTGGGCATTTGTTCCAATGCTTCAGAAAATGGAATATTAATTTGCAATTACTTGAATATGTCCACGAACCGAGCATAGTGTCTCGCACTATCTTTCCTTGATGGGGCATGTGGATATGGAAAATTTTGAATCGGGATAGTGCTCACTTGTTCTTTTCCTTTCCTTGAATTTTTCACTCTTTCTTCTCTCTTATTTTTCTCTTCTTCCTCACTCATTTTCACTATCTCTTTTTCAACTAAATCTCCCTCAACATTTTTTTCTACTTCTTTCTCAACATTTTCATTTTCTTTTTCAACTACAACCTCTTCCGCTACTACCTCCTCACCTACACCCATGTCAATCTCCCTACCACTTCTTGTGAGAATCACCTTGCAATGCTCCTTAGGATTTGGTAGAGCAGTAGTCGTAAAGGGCCCTTTTTGTTGATCGGCCAATCATTTTGATAATTGACCCACTTGTGTCTCCAAATTATTTATAGCCATATCAATGTTATTTTGATTTGACATTGACATTTTCATAAATTGAGTAAGAGTTTCTTCCATCTTTGAAGGTGCACTTTGAGTTTGAGGAGGTTGAGTGTAATTTTGGTATTGTTGACGATTTGAAGTTCCTGCTTCTTGCGGCCTCCAAGGTTGTTGGTACCCTTGATTTGGCCTTTGATAACCGTGATTTGCTTGTTGGTAAGGTGGCCTTGGTTGGTATCCCTGATTTTGATTTTCGACATAGTTAACTTCTTCCAATACCGGAGGACAATACCCGGTAGGGTGGTCGCCTTTACACAATTCACAACTTGCCACTTGAGCTTTGGTAGGAACTTCTTGCATCTCTGTGATTTGTTATGGAAGCTTAGAAATTTGTTGAGTTAAAATCTCCACTTATTTTGATAGAAGTTTCTCCTGAGCAAGAATAGCATCATTAGTACCTAACTCTAGCACTCCTGGTTTTCATTGAGCTACTCCACGGTTATGATTTCCCTGGTGATCATTAAGTGCCATCTTATCAATGATTGTTATTTCTTCTTCGGCACTTTTCGACATTAAAGAACCCCCCACCGTAGCATCCAACAAGGTCTTGTGGACCGAGAGGAGACCATTGCGGAAAATGAACTTGCGTAAGTTCATCAAAACCATGTCCTTTGCATTTCCTCAACATTGACTTGGATCTCTCCCAAGCTTCGTTGAGGGATTCATTTCCTCCTTGTGAAAATACAGCTATAGCAGTCTTTGCTTCCATGAACCGGTTATGTGGAAAGAACCGTTCAAGAAACTTTTCTTCCAATAAATTCCAATCCGTCATTATTTTCGTAGACTGATCAAGATACCATTCCTTCGTTTTCCCGATCAAAGAATGAGGAAATAGCCTCCTGAACAGTGATTCTTCATCAGCTTCTGGTGCTTCCGTTGCACCCGCAATCTCATAGAATTTGGTAAGATGTGTAAACGGATCCTCATGATCTAACTCCGTGAAAGGATTTTGATAAATGAGTGCAAGGATTCCCATTTTCATCTCAGCTTACCTTCCGTTTTGGAGATTGCGCGCAAACTGAGCAGTGTGTCTTGGAATATTTGTACATGGAACTGAAACTGAAGGTGGTGGAGGTGGTGGTGCTGCTGCCATGATTGGTGAATTGGGTGGAGTGGATGAAGAAGATTCCCCACGCTCTTGTCTTTCAATAGCTTGTTATCGTCTTCGCCTTGTGTGATTGTTGGTGCGGCGAGCAGTTCTTTCAATCTCAGGATTAAAAGAAGGTCTTCGGACCGAACTTTTCATCGCATAAACGAATTCTGCACACGAACCAAACAGATCAAAAAGCACAAAGAATTACAGAGATAAAAGATTCACAATACACAAATCTTAAAATCACTAAACTATTGCAATGCTTGCAATATTCTACTAACAATCCCCGACAACGGTGCCAATTTGTTAAAAGTATTTTCGGTAGTGTTTTATTGTATCCAAAGGGATTGATGATAATATGTGATGCTTGTCGTTCAATGGTTTAATGATTTAAGAAGGGGGGTTTTTAAAATGGTTTCTATTTTTGTAACAAGATTTCGTAAGAAATAAAATAGAATAAAATTTGGTCTTAGTTTGACAAAAAGCATGCCAAGATTAGGGTTCACTAATCCATCCTAAACGTATCCAACCAATAAAATATGTGAACTTAGTTTTAACCAACATAATCGCGTATCCTCGCAAAAACGTTCATTTCTAAAGCGATTTCGTGAATGTTATTGTTTCGACCGTTAAATGATCTCTCTAAATAACACTCGAAACAATAATCATTAAGACCAATACAAAGCGAATATCAACTTTCAAACCTATGTCTAGAGTTTGTATAGTTGATAGATGAAGAAATTAGGTCAAGACTTGAAAAGTTCATGTCTAAAGCAATCCAAACCATAAATATAACAAAAGATAGCAAATAACTTCATATATATTGATCAAAGCCTTGTTCACATACAAAAGATCAAGAAGAATACATAAAACCAGAACTAGCTACCTCTAACCTCGACAAAAGAGGGGTTTTAGCCATCCATTTCCATGATAGCTTAAGCAACAAGTTTCTGAAGAAGGTTGATCAACATCCGAGTCGAATAATCGAGATTGGATGGGAATCCACCTTCTTTTTATGAAAGATGGCTAGAGCAACAAGCCTTTGCACAACGAATTCTTGTCCAAATACTTATTGCCTCAAGTCTGGGGGTGTTCGCTAGGCATTCGCTTCTTCTTCGCTCTAGCGAATACTTCGCTATCTCCTTCGCACATCGAACTTTGTACCTATCTAATGCTTTTCCAAATATGTATTTTGTTCTGATGTTTTTCCATAACCCTTTTTGTGTCTATCTGATGCTTTTCCGGATACGACTTTTACCTCTGATGTTTTTCCAGAGCCTCTTTGTGTCTATCTGATGCTTTTCCGGATATTACTTTTGTTTCTGATATTTTTCCAGAAACTCCTTAGTACCTATCTGATGCTTTTCCGGGTATGTATTTATGTTCTGATGTTCTTCCAAAACTCCTTTGTTGCTTATCTGATGTTCTTCCAGATATGTCTTCAAACCTTTTCCCGTACATTTAATGCTTTTCTAAATGTTTCGGATGTACCTTCAGAATCTTTGTCTTTACCTAATGCTCTTCTAGATGTCTTCAATTTATTTCTGGATGTGTCCCCGGGGTTTTTTTCGATGTTTTTCTGAATGTCTCTAATGTCTATTGTTTTCCAGAGTTCATTCAATGCTTTTCTGTATGTCTCCGATGTTTGTTTCATTGTTCCTGTTTTATTTCCCAAATTTCTCCTCACCCCATTCAAGGATCTTCTGAATGTTGTGACTCTTTTTCATCCAGTTCTGCTCGGGATGTTGATTGTTGCTTCCCCAGTGTTGTTGTCTCTCCCTAGTGAGTGGTTACTCATTGTGTTATCTTCATCCTTGTTGGCTTTCGTCTCGTCTGCATTTTTTTGCATTTATCATTCCATCATTTTCATCATACTAGAGTTCATTGTATGTCAGCATTATAGATTAGTTTTCTTTTGTCCATAACATAGTATATCATTGCATCTAAGGGCAAAAAAATTTGGTTATCTGTATTTAACTACCTTTCACCATGATTTCGTGAGGATTTTCATCACTCATGTCATCCTATGAAGATATTTAAATAGGGGCAACTGTCATACCCCAAATTTTACCCTTAGATTTTTTGATCTTTCGCATATCATTTTAGGTTAATCATTTCTCGCATATTGCCCAAGTTATCAGCCAGAATGAACTTATTGGAATTAGAGCCGAACTGGTCGCATTTTAGACAGTTTAAATTGTTTCAATGAATAAGATTTATTTCGAAATTGGATGAAACGATGTATTATTCTGAATGGTTCATCCTGCGCTGATAATTTTGGTACTTTCGTTTTACATTTTGAGTATTTCTGTACTCGACCTTTTATTCGCTTTTTATTTTATTTTATGATTTGTTTTAAATAGCCTCTGTTTGGTTTAGAATTTATTTTAATTTGGTAACATTATTTTATTTAATTTTATCATTTATTGATTTCTATTTATTTATTTATTTATTTAGTTAAATGATTTAAAAATTAATTAGATTTTAATTCTTTCTAGTTTTTTTATTGGCTTGGTCCGTTCTTTTAATTTTATTTAATCATTTATTTCATCTAATTAGTTTAAACTTCTCTTTCTTGTTTTCATTTTTATTTAGTTTATTTTTAGTTTTTATTTTATTGTTTATTCATTTCTTTTACAACATATAACTTTGCAAAGAAAAAGAAACAAACTTGTAATTAGAAGTTAAAAGTTTTTTTATTATTTTGACCAAGAGCTTTGTAGTACTCCCCATCCCTCCTCACAATCTCACATTTTCTTTAGAAAAGAGGAAAACCTCTTTCTCCCAAATAGCATGCCTGCTATCAGTACAAAAACCTGAACAAGTCACAGTTGCTGCTTCGCTCCAAAACAAAATCTCCAAACTCAGACTTATACCTGCAATTTTTCTGCTACCATTTTAAAACAATTGCTCAATGCGCACCAAAACCAAAACCTGCAAAGCAAAAAAAATGAAACATTAATTTTGGCTACTCCCTGCATCACTCCAAAAGAACAGAGGAGAAGGACCATATGGGGATCAACAAGCAAAGGAGGAGGGGAGAAAACTAAGAAAAGCATAATTTCTTGGTTTTAGAGCTTTTGAAAGGGTTTTGATTTGTTACAAAACAGGGTAGTTCTACTAAGTTGTTTTCGAAAGGATAAAATATCAAAACCCTCTTTATCATGCTCTCCTTCAATCACTCCAAATCCCAGTACAAACACTTTCAATGAAACAATAATCGCAGCGCGTTACATTTATTGCTGTCTCACAAATCCACCGTAAAACTTCCAAAATCGAATCTCTTTAATCTCATTCTTCTTCTTCAGCTTTCATAACAAACCACACATACTTGTTTGTTCTTCTTAACCACAAACGTTAACCCAAAAACAACCATTACTATTGTCCATTTCACCATCTACAAACCCCATCCACCCAACCTCTTAACACGCACCACTTCCATCCTTTCCTTCCACTCGACCCATTTTCGTAACCCCATAACCTCCACCTACACACAACTCTTCAACATCCGCAGCCACGAACATCATACAACAACAAAGTATAAGTGAAAAAGAAAGAGAATCAGAGCAGGAAGAAGGAAGAATAAGATAAGCCGAAAGAGAAACTGCGCGAGAAAGATGAACAAGGCAGATCGAGAGTGAGAAGGAGAAAGAGTTTTGTTTATCGAATGTTCGTAGGGACAAACATGTGGTTTTTGTTTCTTTAAAAGGGTGTCGTGTTGTAAGAAGATATCAGGTTTTTTTTATTGAAAACCTTTCCTTTAGAGGTGGCTGGAGTGGGTTTGGGCCTGAGCGCCCGACCCGTTTTTTTTTTTAGACTTTAGTTTTTTTTTTTTTAGTTTCTGGCCTATCTGTTTCAACAATTAGTTAATATTAGCTCATGTTTTTTAAGTAATTAATTTAGTTAGAGTATGGTAAGTTAGTCTTAGTTGTTCATATAGTTAGTTTAAATATTAATTAAGTTTTTTTGTTCAATTAATTTTAGTTTATTTAGAATTAGATTTTTTATTTTAACTTAATTAGTTTTTTTTTTAAATTAGTTAATTAGTTTATATTATATTTAGAATTAGAACTAGTTTTTAAATTTAGTTAGTTAGTTTTTTCAATTAGACTTAATCAATTAGTTTTTAATTTAATTAGTTTAATTAGCTAATTAGTTTGTTAATTATTTTTCTTTAGTTTAATAAGAATGAGGTTTAATTAAATTTTATTTAACTCTCAAGCTAATCTTGCCCATTATCGTTTTCATTTTAGTTAATTCTTGATGTTCATATTGAATGTAGTTCTTGATGTTTTTGGCTGTGATTAAATCCTGATCTCGATGTCCTACCTTTTGAGTTTTTGACTTACCTGAGCACTTTGTTGTATATATTTTTTATTCTTCTTACACTTGATACTGGAGGTTCTTCTTTTGATTCCTCAGTTGCTTACTCCCTTTTCCAAGGGAAAGGGTTCCCCTTGTTGACTGCCATGTCATACTTAGCCTAACCTTAGGTTCTTACCCTTTTATCCTAACCTTAGGACTTGGAGTCACTGTAATCTATGTGAGTGTCCTACCATGGACATTCCATTTGCCATGTTACCTTTTACCATAGGATTTAGAGTCGTCGTGCTCTATTTAGTCATCCCACCTTGGACATTCCCTTTCTTACTAACTTAACTTAGTTTAAAGCCGCCGCACTATATGTAGGTGTCTCACCGCAGACATTTAGTTTTCCCTTTGGAACCTTGATCATAGTAAAGAGTTCCTCACCGCTATTGAGGGGAACTACGGTTGCTCTGATTCCATTCCCATCAGGATACGTAGGCACGAGATGCGATGTCTTGGCGAGCATACTATGTATATACTTTAGATCTTTACTTTAGCACTTTTCCCTTAGCAAGCAACTTTAGCATAACACAAATACTAATAAGAGGTTCATGTAGAGTACTACAGATACTTAGGATTCTAACACCTTCCTTAGGTATAACCAATCCCCAAACCTTAGATCTCTTAGCTGTGTTGTTACATGACGCACTTAGGGTTTTCTTCAATCTTTACCCTTTCCTTTGGATAAATCAAAGCTCGGCGGTGAACTTCATGATTTGTGATTCAAGTTAAATTCAATAGCTTGATATCCGATTCTCACCGCAACAAATATGATTCAAGTAAATTGTGTCATTGTCTTTTGTAGTACATGATTTGATCTTGTGGGGGAAAACTGGATTTTATAATCATGCTCTGATTCTACAATCAGTTGAACATGACTCTTGCATGATAAGTAATCATCTAAACCATTCATGTTTCAAGATTTTGTTCAAATACTTGATTAATGATCCTAAATCTTTTTTTTTGAAAAGACCATGCTCTTGATTATGGACAACCAAGAAATTAAGTTGGGGAGAATATGATGGAGGTTCAAATAGTTGACAAATATTTGGTGAAAACTTGACAAATGCTTGCTTCCATTCACTAAAAATGATGAATCTTGACTAACCATGATCCAAAAATGTGTTACTTTTGAATGGTTATATTTTTGTAGGAAATAACAAAGGAAAACATCAACTACAAGTAAAAAGAAATCATGCCCTGCAACTTTCGCATCGCGAGCAAAAACATCACTACGCAAAGAGGAAGCGAGCCACATCAAAAGAGAAACAGAATCAAAATGGCAAAAATTTGCATCACGAGAAATACTCCGCATAGCAAAATGAGAAATAGAAGCAAAAGCACCAGAGTTCGCTTGAAGCAACAAACACGAGAAAAAGCACAGAAAAGTTCGCTATGCGAACTTTACTTTGCATAGAAAAGTATGGCGGTTCCCAGTGGCATTTTAAAAGTTCTTCATTGTTAAGCAAGCTCACTTCGCATAGCGACCAGAACTTCACATAGCAAAAGTGCCTCAACTCAACCAGTATAAAAGGGGTGCAGCAGAAACATTTTGAATCATCAGAGGAGAACAAAGATAAATATTGTAATAGATAGTAGTACTAGTTTGTAATAGATAGTAAGAGAGGGAAAGTGAGGATCCGAGCTGGATACACATCAAGAGTCGGAAAATCATCGTTGATGCTGATTCATCTCAATTCCTCCATTTTGTATTAAGCAACCATGAGTAGCTAAATCCCTTTCTTGTTGGGACTTGTTGTAGTTCACCGAAACAATATGTATTTTCATTGATTAAGGTGTTATATGCAATGTATTTATGAATCATTATCGATGTTGTCTTGGTTTTATTGTTTAACTCCATCGATTTGAATTGATATTGAGAAATATGATTCTAATCTAGATACAAGATAATTATCTAATAAACTCTAAATGCTAGATATAGATTTAGGTTTAATATTCACTATAAGTATTAATTCTTAATGTTGTCGTATTGTTTAATAGGCTGAGAAATTGTCAATTAAACAATAAGGTAGAATCCTCATCAGATGTTTAGACATAAACTCTGTTTGTAAGTGATACGTGATCATATTGATACATGTTTAGATTGTGTATAGCTGATATGTGATTTGCATATTTAATCGGTGGATGAAATCCAATCCTAGCAAGCTTATTCCTCTGAAAACTATCCTTATTAATTATATGTTTTTACATTTGGTAACTTATAAATCAAATATCTTGGAAAACTTTCACTTAAAATCATATTAGTTGTTGAACGACATTGATATTGCACCAGTCCCTGTGGATACGATAAAAACAAAATACTTACTTTTGATTACTCAACATCAATTATACTTTGAGTCTTTGGCTTGTTGATGAATGATCCCCCTACACGATTGCCTCAACTTCCATTTTTGTCTTTCCTCTTCTTATTTTTGTTTTGACCATTGTGTGGCATTGCTTTAGGAGAATGATTTTGTATCATTTCTCTTGCATGTTTGAATACATAAATTGTTATTAACCGGTCTCAAATAGGTGTGACTTCTACATAAGTCCACTTACGATTGCTTAACATAGGGCTAAATTGTCCCGACTTAGTTGAATTCTCAATACTACTAACATTGACATATTAATTGTATTAACATCTAACATTTATTTTATACTCTTTACATTTATGTCATTTAATTTTATGTGTTTACTTTTATATCATTTTACATTCATTGTCATTTACATTTTGGTTGTTATTTTTTCTCTTTATTTCTTTCTTATTACAAAAAAAAACAAAAAAACACTATAAAATGGTTAAGACCCTAAAGAGCTTAATCTCTTGGACTTTGTGTTACTATCCCTTGATTGAGGAGTATTTTAGACCCTAGACATTAGGACTTAGTGTTTTCCTTTTCTTTGAATAGTATATGAGACTTTGAGCTTCATCCGAGATTGTGAGATTCATCTGAGACCTTTGATCCTCAACTCAAGACTTGGATGCTCTTTATGGCTTGGTGACCTTAATTATTCATATGGTTTTCCTTTAATATTCATCTGTGCCTGTTGCTTGTTCATCTCGTGGCTCAACCCAAAGGGAAATGAATGCTTATTTTGACCAATTTCAAATACTTGCCTCTTCATGTGGTTAGTACACTTACACACACAAAGGATTTCTCTTAGGCTACCTGAAAATGAGACAATTTACTTTATGCTTTAGGATAGTCACTTCATCTCCTTCCCACTTCTTAAATTTTCAAAACCTCTTCCTATTTCAAAAATCTTCTTGTTTTCAAACTCCACACCTCTTTCTTAATAAACCTTGATTTTGTCAAGTGATCTAGAAAATATTTTCTCACTAAATGCTAAAATACTTAAGCATATTCAAACTCATTTTAAAACTTCTAAAAAAGACAAACCTCATTAAACTCGTTTTTGTGCATTTGTGCACTTTTCTATTATAGCCTTTTTCAAAAATTAAATATTAGTCTATTCCTGAAGTGATGCAATCTATTATACTTCTACAAGATGCTGAGAAATGACTGGCATTTTCCACTTGAATGTTGAGATGCGTTTGTGATAAAGTCCAAGTAAAAGTTCTCTGTATCAAGATGATGCAAATGCTCACTTCCTCATACTTATGGGTAGTAAGTTGAGTTTTTCCACCCGAATACGAAAAAATATCTTTTCATTTAAAACCAGGCAACAAACAACCCAACTTTATATAAACATAGATTAACAAGTGGTTCCCGTTGAGTACAACAGATGTGAGAGGTGCTAATATCTTCCCCTTGCATAACAAACCCCCGTATCCAGATCTCTTTTTTTTTAGCTTTTTGCTTTTTGTGGGTTTTGTTTGGCCTTTTTCCTTTTACCTTTGGAAACAATAAATTTTGGTGGCGACTCTTGCTTTTCGAGTTAAGTTAATCAATAGCTTAATCTCAATGATTTTTCCTGCCACGACAGAGACTGGGTAATTTTTTGCTTGAAAATGGTTTTTATAAAGGTAAAGTTGACACTACACTATTTAGGAAAACTCTAAAGGAAGAAATTTTGATTGTTCAAATCTATGTTGATGATATGATTTTTGGTTCCACTAATGCATCTTTTTCCCAAGAATTTCCTAAGACCATGCAGACTGAATTTGAGATGAGTATGATGGGTGAATTAAAATACTTTCTTGGAATTCAAATTAATTAAAGAAAATAAGGTATATACATTCATCAGTCAAAGTACACAAGAGAACTTTTGAAAAAGTTTAATCTTGATGATTGCAAAGTCATGTCAACTCCTATTCATCCTACCTACAACCAAAATAGTGTAGAATGTAATAGCAAAGTGGATCGAACTAAATATCGAGGTATGATAGGTTCCTTACTCTATCTTACTGCTTCTAGACCAGATATTTTACTCAATGTATGTTTGTGTGCAAGATTGCAATCAGATCATAGAGAAACACATTTAATAGTTGTTAAGAAGATCTTTAGATATTTGAAAATAACGACTAATCTTGGACTTCTTTATAAGAAATCTTCAGATTATAAGCTAGTTGGACTTTGTGATGCTAACTATGTCAAGGATAGAATTGAGAGGAAATCCACAAGTTGAAACTGTTAATTCTTAGGTGAAAACCTTATATCTTGGGCTAGCAAAAGACAAGCAATTATTGTTATGTCTACAGCAGAAGTAGAATACACCTCAACTGCTAAGTGTTGTACTAAAATATTATGGATGAAGTATCAGCTAGAAAATTATCAAATTTTTGGAAACAATATTCCTATCTATTGTGATAACACTACTGCTATTTGTCAAACGAAGAATCCAATTCAACATTCTAGAACTAAGCATATTAAAATTAAACACCATTTTATTAGGGACTATGTTCAAAAGGGAATAATAGATATTCAGTTTATTGATACTGGTTTTCAGTGGGATGATATATTTACAAAAACCTTAGCTATCGCAAGATTTGATTTCATAAAGAAAAACTGAACATGGTTTTTGTTGATGAATAATGCTTAATGTCTGAATGGAGTATCAAATCCTGTTGGTAATCAGAAGTAGTCTGAATCAGAATCTGATGAATCATATTCTAATGATAGACGAGTTTTGAGGGACATCAATTTTTGAAACTCTAAAGGAAACATGGATTCTGATAGCACTCAGTTGGAATACAATATATCATTAAGTCTGAAAAAATTTCTCAGTGTGTTCTATAAGCTTTGATTGTAGAGTTTGCTGAATCTCTTTGATTCTTGTTGCTTTATTATTTGAGCAGACAATAATTGTTTCATTATATGCTTTGTGCTTTGAATTAACATTTGGAATAATTTTGAGTTCTGATAAAATAAGAATCTTTGTCTTATATTTTCTCTGAAAATTGAGTTGTTAAAGAACAAGTTTTATAAAATATTGGCTTGATGGTAGAAAGTAGTCTAAGAAACCCTTTTATAGTGAAATTGTTAAATACATTCAACAAGGCAAACTCAAAATATGTACTTACTTTTATAAGAAAAAGTATCTTAAGAAAACAGTCTTGGTTGTTATGTTTTTATCAAAAATAACTATTCTTGAGACTGACAGGACATTTCTTCCACTCTTGCCTATTTTCAAAAACTGTCTTGAAATTTGGTTCTTAAAAGGAGTATGCTGACAAGGATTCTGATTTGTTTTTAATCAGACTCATTAGCATCTAAACATTTAATGCATGATTGCTTATTTATCATAAATTAGCATCCTATGTGTTATGTGACTATATCTAAAATTTACCCGATTTTTATGTATTATCTTCTATATAAGATAATATTGTAAAATCATTGTTTTCTACTTGAATTTAATTCTCTTTCAATATGTCTTCAAAAACCTTTAAAGGAGAAATATATGATCTAGATATTCTGAAGGAATATACTGTTAACCTCAATGAATTGACGACTGTTAACCTTTCTTGGATAGTCTCATATATTCATTTTCAGAAATGGGATGGATATTTTTCAATGCTTAATGGACCAATATATCCATATCTTGTGAAAGAATTTTGGGCAAATGCTCATGTTCATCAAAGTGACTTATATGTTTTTCAGATGCTATTTATTGTCTACGGTTTTCCTACTATGATCAACTTAAAACTTATTTCTCAAGCAATAAGTTGTGAAGAGGATAAAGTTGCTGTTGAAGAATACAGACATGGCAATAGATTTCTGAATCTCATTAATAACATATATGGCAGTGAAGGCCCTGTTGCAAGTCATTCTACTCTTACTCCTATGGCAAAAGTATGTTACTAAATAATGGGGACCTACTAAGGCCTAGAGAAAAGGTATTAAGATGACTTTCTTTTGAGGATAAACATTTCATTTTGTTCCTAGTCTCAAGGTTGAAAATCAACTTGCCTCAGACCATGTTTAACTATCTGAAAGAAAAAATCTTAAAATCTCGTGAGGAATTATCTTTTCTCATTCCTTTTGGTAAGATCCTTTCTATGACTCTTGTTCAACAAGGTGTTATTGCTCATGTGCAATGAGCTGAATTGATAGGAAAACTTGTTCCTGACTGGTGTCCAAAAATGAATTGTTTGGAACCATTATTAATCACAAGAGTCAACTTGTCTGTTTCTTTTATTGTTATTTTTGTGTTGACGAAAAAGGGGGAGAAATAGATTAAGTATTCTAAAATATTAATCTTGGAGTGGATATGATTATTCTATATAGGGGAAGCTTACAAACTTCACCTCTTAGACTTCACAAATAGGACTCAGGGAGAGCTTACAAACCTCCCCTCTAAGACTGTTAGACTCAGGGGGAGCTTACAAACCTCAGAACCTGAAAGTTGTTAAGTAATTAATCTACAACTGATTGTTTTAAAATACTTAAGGTTGTCATCATCCAAAAGGGGGAGATTGTTGAAACAAATTTGGTTTATATCATTTATAGTTCATGTGTACAAAAACCAATTTACTTGATGGAACGGGTTCTGTCACGGAAGAAGCTATGGTTCGATTCAGATCAGGTTCATGTGAAAGAGTCTGACCCTAAAGATATCTTTTGCATATTTTAGAATTAGAAGCGTAGTAACCCTGCCTCTAAAATTGATGGATGACAACTTACGCTCAGAAATCATAGGACTCAAGAGTAGATGACATTATTTCCAAAAGATTGTGTTGTACTTGTTTAATGGATAATTCCTTGGCTACGAGTTCCAACACCTGCTTTATTGGAAAATAAGATGCGCAAAAAGATTTGATTTGAAAATAGTCATTAGGTTGCTTCAACGACTCTATTTCTTCAACTATAAAAGGAGTCGAAGAATAGAAGACCAATCAAGAGAATAACACTACAACTACAATTGGAATATACACACACTCAAAACCATTTGTATTAGCTCAAGAGAAGCTAATCCTTTAAGAGTTCTTATTCTTTTATAGCTTAAGAATCTTAGTGTTAAAATGTGTTGTATTATATTTGAACATCTCTGATTGTTAATCAAGTGTTGTTGTAAGTTATTTCTTCTCTAAACAGTCAATTTAGATAAAGTTTCTTGATGTGTGCTTGATCATTGAAGTCTTAGATTCGAGGAATCTGAGAAAGTCTTGGACTGTAGCTCTAAGCAAGGAAGTCTTGAATCTGAGGGGTTTAAATAAGGAAGTCTTGATTTCGATGGGTTTAAGCAAGGAAGACTTGGATTCGTGGAATCTAAGCAAGCAAGACTTAGACTGTAGGTCTGAGCAGGAGAAAGTCATATACTTGAGGGAATAAGCAGTTGTAATCAGTTTTATTATGGTAGAAATCTCTTGTGTTGCAAGGGGACTGAACTACTCTCAGTTGGAGGGGAACCATGATAACTTCTGTGTGTTCTTTTCCTATTTATTTACTTTTTTTAATTTTATCCGCTGCAACTTGTTAGTCAGATTTTGAACTTCTGTTTAGATTCTGAACTCTGGCTCAAAAGTAAAAGAGATTTGGAACACACAATTCAACCCCTTGTGTAGTTTTCTCACCTTCAGTTTTTAGAATATGGTATAAATACATTTTGAAAAAGGTATTAAGAGAAAAAGTTCTGACAATGGTAAAGAATATATCAATCATAATTTTTCCAACATCACAAGTAAAAAGGATACCATTCATCAATTAAAATATGTCGTTACCTCACAACAAATGGTGTCGTAGAAATAAAAAAATTCATTTACTTGAAGTTCCTCAAAATATTCCCTTCCAAATGTTAGTTCCAAATTATATTGGAGTGGAGCACTTTTGATTGATGCTTATCTAACTAATTGTGTCATCTCGTGCTATAGGTAGGGTTTGTTGTGTTCAGTTTATGATTTCATTTTTTTTTCTTATATGGTTGTTATACATAGTCTTAAGTCTCGAGTATTTGAGTGACTTGCTTTTGTTTAATATCATAAGAAACATTAGACTAAGTTAATTTCTTTTTGCAAATAGATGTATCTTTGTGAGTTATCCTCCTAACAAAAAAAGAGTATTAATATTATCATCTTTCTAGTTATAAGAATTTTGTTTATAAATATATCACATTTCAAAAAAAAAAAGTATTTTACTTCACTTGCCCTCAATTTTAGGGAAATAACATCAATCTCTAACCCAGAGTTAGATTTTATTATTTTTGGTCATAGATTCCATAAAACATTTTTCTCTATTTCTAATCTTAGTCACGCTTTTGAATCTTAGTCTGTTAATTTCAGTCTTTTTTCTAGTTCAACTTTAGAAATTGAGTTGTTGTCTATTCAAAATCCTATTCATAGTTTACCTAATTTATTTATGTTCATTGAGTCTATTTGTATTTTGGTTTCTCCATTATTCTTTGTTCCGTATGAATCAACACATTCAACACTAATTCTAATATATCAAAGGAAAATTAAACCCGACAGACAATTTTTTAACGTAGTGCAACTAGGGGTGGTAAAATAATTCTGACTCGCCGAGCATGTCCATTTTTCCTGCACTTTTTTATGAGGCAGACCAAAATTTTAGGCCCACACACTCTAATATGCTCGCTCTGCCGTCATTCTTTTTTTACGCGCTTTTGCAGACGTGGTTATTAACACAAATTTTTATATTTCTAGACTTAAAAAGGTGTATTGTCTCCGGGTTTGCCCACCTTCACTTTTTTTACAGAGCAGGCTAAAATTTTAACTCCGTACCCTCAAATAAGTGTGTCCATCCTATTTTTTTTATAGATTTTTGTAAGAAGGTCTAAACATAATGATTATGTCTGTTTGTCATCACTAAGTATAACTTAAAAATATATTTACATTTGTAGAAGAGAACGATTCTTTAGTTTAGATACAATAACTTCTTACAAAAGTTTCGAAAACAAATCACAATTAATTAACTCCAATTGCTAAAGAAAAACGACCCTTAATTTTTCCCTTTCAATCCGCAAAGAATTTTACTATAAAATTTAATAGAGAAAGATTGATTCCTCATGTGTGTTTGGTGTTTCTCATATTTATAACTTACATTTGCTCTTAACTCAGAACTAACTCTTTGATATTTTTTTAATATTACTTTTAAAATGAACTAATAAAAAACATGTTTTGAATTATCAAAAGTATACATTTTTACAACATGATTAGAATAACCCATATCAAAACAATTTATTCTCTCCTCCTTCGTTGTGCACAACTTTGCCCTTAATTTTTTTTCTTTACAATAGTATCTTCAAAAAGTTTCATATTCTTAATAGTTTCCATCTCAATCTCATTGGCGAATTTCTTAACAACTTTATTACTATTGTCAGCTTTGTTAACACCTTTTGTTTTTACAGAACTTTCATCAAACTCCATCACCATAGCCTTAATCGTCTCCATCGTATTTCCGTACTAAAAAACAATATTAGTCAATGACATGATTTTCTATCTCTATATATAATTAAAAAAAACTCTAAAATATAACATCATCCAAATAGATACAATCTTTATATGCATGCTTATTTTTTTAAGTCCATAGTGTCTACTCAAAGTCTATAGTGAAAAAAAATGTTCCTTTTTCAAGTAACCATATCTGATTTAAAATTTTAATTTAAACCGATCAGAATTTCACAATACAATAAAAATCAGAAGATTCATTAGGTATATTAATCGAAAATAAAACATCATTCATTACCTCAAGCTTGATAAAGATTCATCTATTATATATATTAGGGGTGGCAAAATGGATGGATTTGATGGATATAGATTGAATTGTTAATGGATGGATCAAAGCAATCCATTAATCCATTAACAATCCACTAAACTCTCTTAATAAAAATCCAATCCAATCCATCCATTAAAAGATAAAATCTATCCAATTCATCCATTAACATATTTCTAATGGATGGATATCCATCCATCCAAAAAATTAATTTAAAAATTCTTAATTTAATAAGTGAAAACATAATATCCAATGAATTTATAAAATGTGATGGATGGATATCCATCCATCCATAAGAGTTAGTGGATGGATTGGATCAAATCCACTAAATTATTTTTTATCTTATAGATAAATTGGATGGATAAATTATTGAATGAATATTATCTAAATGAATTTCATTGCCACCTCTAATATATATTCCTCTACATTGCCGGCTTCGAACCTTTCATGCTTCTACTCCCCAAAATATGTGATTTGTTCTAAGCATAAAAATCTGGAAGAAAACCAAAAACACAAACCTAATGTTTATATATATATATATATATATATATATATATATATATATATATATACTTTTTGAGATGAAAGTATGTTGGGTCCATATACCAAATCGTTAAGTACAGTTAGTGGGCCAAACGACATTAATTAAATTAATTAAATTTATTTCATTTTTATAATTATATACAAACTAGTTATACTACAATTTTTTAATACTTCTTACATTTTTATTTTATTTTGTCATTCAATATAATTACACTATAATATTTAATTTATTAAAATGAAATGAAGTTATCATAAATATACATCATTAATTTTAATTACTTAAATATAATTCTTTTACCTAAATATTTTTCTATGACTTATTATTTTTTATATTTGTAACCTGTCGCACACATTTTTTATTTATTTATTTATTTATTTAATATTACTTGAATAATAAACCTATAAAAACATGTTTTGAATCATCAAAAATATACATTTTTACAAATGATTAGAATAATCCATACCAGAATGTTTTAAAACACAAATTTAAAGACATATTTACAGCAAAAAACGTGGGAAAGTAACACAATAATGACACAAGTTTTTTTACTCATTAATGATGACAAGATAGGAAATAAAGAAAGTGAAAGCAATAGGTTTTTAAAGTAAATAAATAAATTTACAAAATCTATTAAAAACACAAGATACCAAAGTAAAGTACTCCACAAATTCTCGAACATTAAAAAAGTCACGACACCATGTAGCAAAAAAAAAAACAAATGTTTTTTCATTTCCACATGAAAAAGCACTATACAATATAAAAAACAGAATTTTTTACCCAAATAACCAATCTTACCCCTCTTAATATTTAAACTACCCAATTTTCTCTCATATTCTCCAATCTATCCAACTTTTGTAATTTTTTTTTTTTATAAAGGGGCGCCATGGGGTATGACTTCTCCCTTATAATTTATATGGGGGCGCCATCCAGGATGGAGGCACCCTATAAATTATAAAGGGGGCGCCATCCCTTTGGCTCCTCCCTTAAATGACTTAAAGGGGGGCGTCATCCCCTATGGAGCTCCCTTTGTACGAAAATAATTTTTAAAATATATTATAATTAATATAATTAAAATATTATATTATATTATTTCAAATTTTTTTTTATAAATAGGTAGACTTGTTGTTAACATTGTTTCATCCAAATTTAGAAGAGTGAGTCATGTTCCTTAGAAGATATGGGCATGTAATTTTTTCACCGACGAAGCCTCCGATAAGGATGTTGTTTTGGAACATCCAGAGTTTAGAACAACTACGAAGAAATTTGAATCGGTGGCTAGAAGGAGACATTCCAAATGGTGAAAGAATTAGGAGTATTGAAAGATATTCCAAATGGCTAGAAGGAGTATTAGAAGCAGCGTCCTATCGGAAAAGAAGTGATTGTTGGGAGATAGGTTCGATGGATCCACCTCATAGTTGCACAACCAACATCAATCGGCAAGATCATGGAAAACTAAGCTCTCAATTGATATCCCAAGAGATTTTGCATCTTGTGGGCGCGGATCCATCTGTGAAGGTGAGCACAATTATCTCTCATGTTGTTGCACGGTTCAACTATACCCCATCGTATAGGAAAGCTTGGATAGGTAGAATAAAAGCGGTGGAACATGTATATGGGAATTGGGAGCATTCTTACCATCAACTTCCACAGTATCTACTAGCACTTCAAAAATATGTTCCTGGTACGGTTGTAATATTGGAGTCACTACCAGCATACACTCCTGAAGGAACATGTGTTGCTGGAAGTAGGATATTTTCTTGTCTCTTTTGGGCATTTCAACCATGTATCAAAGGTTTTACGTTCTGCAAACCAGTTATACAAGTCGATGGAACATGGTTGTATGGAAAATAGAAAGGAACATTGTTGATGTCGGTAGCACAAGACGGAAATAATAATATATTTCCGATTGCCTTTGCCCTGGTTGAGGGTGAGACAGGCGAAGCTTGAAGTTTCTTCCTCAAAAATCTCAGAACACATGTCGCACCTCAACCCAACTTATGTCTGATTTCTGACAGACATGCTTCTATTGTGAGCGCCTACAACAATCCTGCTAATGGTTGGCACAACCCTCCTTCTGTCCATGTCTTCTGCATAAGACACATTGCTCAGAATTTTATGCGGGACATTAAAGACAGAAATCTCCGTAAAAAAGTTGTGAACGCTGGGTATGCCTTAAACCAACCATCGTTCATGTATTACCGAGAAGAAATAAGGTTGTCAAGCGTGGAAGCATTAAGGTGGGTGGATAATATTCCAGTCGAGAAATGGACTAGGTCATTTGATGGAGGGTGTAGATGGGGTCACATGACCACAAATCTTGTAGAATCCCTAAATGGCGTATTTAAGGGAACTAGGAACCTCCCTATCACTGCGTTGGTAAGGGCAACGTATTACAAATTGGGGTCACTTTTTGCAGCGAGAGGCAAAAAATGGAGCGATGTACTACAATCAGGGCAAATATTCAGCGAATCAAGCATGAAGTATATGAGGAATGAAACTTCTAAGGCGGTCTCACATCGAGTTAGACCATTTGATCGTCACGATTACAACTTCATTGTTGATGAGACAATAGATCACAACGAGGGTCGGCCAATGGGACACTACAGGGTGGAACTTCATAAAAATTGGTGCGACTGCGGAAAGTTTCAAACCTTCCGCATGCCTTGTTCACATGTCATTGCCGCATGTTCAACTGCTCGTCAGGATCCATTCTTGCAGCTATCAGAAGTTTACAAGGTCGTGAACTTATTCGGTATCTACAGTAGCAGTTTTCCAGTGGTAGCTAGTGAGGACTACTGGCCAACCTATCATGGAGACACAATCTATCACAATGAAAATATGAGAAGAAACAAAAAGGGCCGCCCCAAAAGCACCCGAATTACAACTGAAATGGATACAGCTGAGAAAATGGAAAGATTGTGCGAAATATGTCGTCTTCCCGGGCATACGAGGAAAAACTGTCCAAATGTTGGAACAAGTTCTAGGTAGATTTAATTTGGTCTTTAAAATTTGTGTAATCGTGGAATTTAATATTTATATCAACTTTTCATTACCACAAAAACGAATTGAATTACTTCTACAGCAACAACGCAAATCATTAAAATACAACGATTATTACAACATAACCTAAGATATAACAACAATCAAAGTAATATCATCAGTTCCGAACATCATATACCTAACTTTGTTGTCATCTCTAATTCGCACCCAGTCCCGCCGTATGTTTCCGTCTTCAACAGAGAAGTACGAGACAAGTCTTTCAATACTCCTAATTCTTTCACCATTTGGAATGTCTCCTTCTAGCCACCGATTCAAATTTCTTCGTAGTTGTTCTAAACTCTGGATGTTCCAAAACAACATCCTTATCGGAGGCTTCGTCAGTGAAAAAATTACATGCCCATATCTTCTAAGGAACATGACTCACTCTTCTAAATTTGGATGAAACAATGTTAACAACAAGTCTACCTATTTATAAATTTTTTTTTGAAATAACATAATATAATATTTTAATTATATTAATTATAATATATTTTAAAAATTATTTTCGTATAAAGGGAGCTCCATAGGGGATGGCGCCCCCCTTTAAGTCATTTACGGGAGGAGCCAAAGGGGATGACGCCCCCTTTATAATTTATAAGATGCCTCCATCCTGGATGGCGCTCCCATATAAATTAGAAGGGAGGAGTCATACCCATGGCGCCTCTTGTAAAAAAAAAAAAATTACAAAAGTTGAGTAGATTGGAGAATATGAGAGAAAGTTAGGTAGTTTAGATATTAAGTGGGGTAAGATTAGTTATTTGGGTGAAAAATTCTAAAAAAACATGAATAAATTTTGTTTGGTGATAAAACAAACTGTTTTTTATTCGACCATATTTTAGGTTGTCTTGAAAGAGTAAAGCAAGAGAGTCAAATCTTGGGTGTGCCGAGGAGGCGGATCTCTGCCAACACACCACATAGGAAACGGATCTCTCATAGATTCTTCTCTTTCTTCATCTCCATTATTTATTTCCTTTTCGGTTCTAGAATTTGAACTATTATTTCACTGATTGAAGAAAAAATGGGAGCGGAGAGCGCTTCTTCTAGCTTACAGTATGAGGAAGACGATATCAGCAGCAAAAACAACAGCAGTTTTGTGGTTTTGAATGTGTACGATCTCACACCTATGAACAATTATATGTATTGGTTTGGATTGGGGATCTTCCACTCTGGCATTGAAGGTACTTGTTTTTCTGATTTCTGATCTGTCTCCACTTGTTTTTTCTCTCTCACTCTTGTAAGAATGGTCCTAGTTCAAAGGGTGAAAGTTTGTTTAGGAGTACTAGTTTGGTCTTTAGCGTTATCAATTTTTTGTATCAGGTTGTTATTGATGATGTTGTCTTGTATATTGAGATGGGAATTTGGATTTTAGGGAGGATTCTGGTAAAAATATGCTCATAAAGCATATTCTGAAACAATTTTCTTATATGGATTATAGTAGTAGTTACAGCTTTTCTCCATGAAGGGTTAGAAACAAGTTTAACCTTGGTTACTGAAAAGTAGTGCTTGAATCAGAAATAGAAGTTTAAGAGCACAACTTTTTAGCTGCTAAGATTTGTTAATCAAAGAGATAACTGTATAAAGAGGGGGAAGTTAACATGCTAATGAACAGAAACAGCTAAGCCAAAATGAAGAAGGCATTGCTTGTACTAAGTGAACCAGTCGAGTGTGGCCATAGAAATTAGAATAGTTCAGAGGTGAAAAGTTGACAACGTCATTTCTAGTCCTGCACCAGCCATCGGTTCTTCAAGCAACGGTTTCAACAAACCAACCTCAAAGTCGTTGATATGTGTAGTGTTGAGAGGTTTTGTGTGTGAAATTTATTTTTCTGGTTGTTGATTGAGAATGGTCCTGGATAGAATATTGTGGCAAAATTTGATCCATGTAGCCGACCCCACTTAGTGGGATAAGGCTTGGTTGTTGTTATTGTTGTCGTCGTTGATTGAGAATCAGTTTCAAGAAAAAAGAAAGAGCATATGTAAAATTACTGAGTTTTATCCATTTGATATGCAAATCTAAGGAATTATGATCTCTTTTGAATATGCATGCGGTTTTTCTATTATCTTTTTTTGTTAGAATTGTTTTGAAGATGCTACCCCTCCAGAAAATGTCCTAATTTTGTTATTGATGTTGATATGCACTCTGCTGTTGTTACTTGTTACTGTTGTCCTAAACTTCTAGTCCTTGCTATTATTCCTAATCTTGGGAAGTTTTTATAGTCTTTGTTTCTTTTATTCTGAATTAGTATACGGTAAGGAGTATGGATTTGGGGCCCATGACTTCTCAGCTAGCGGTGTATTTGAAGCGGAGCCAAAGACTTGCCCTGGATTCATATACAGATGTTCCATCGATTTGGGCCAAATACATATTAGCCCTTCAGAGTTCCGGACATTTATTGAAAACATGGCTTCAGAGTATCACGGCGATACCTATCACCTTATATCTAAGAACTGCAACCATTTTACGAATGATGTCTCATATAGATTGCTTGGAAAACAGACCCCAGGTTGGGTAAATCGCCTTGCTAAGCTAGGTAAGACTCGAAAGAAAAATCTCTTATAACCATATTTTCATGATCGAAATAATGAAAGTAATACTAAGTTCACCCTTTTGGTCAAATTTCAGGTGCTTTGTGCAGTTGTCTACTTCCTGAATGTCTTCAAGTAACAACTCTTAAGCAAGTACCCGAATACCACGAATGCTCGGGTGTGTACAATATATTTTCTTGTTCCATGTTTTTTCCCTCACCGAACATATTTCTAGATGCATAATTTTTTTTTTTATAAAAAGGAATTGGAGAGGGGTAAAGTTATTATAAATTAAAGCGACAGTAATTGTCATTTTACAACCATCTCCGAGAGAATTCAAATTCCGTTACTCACGAGTTGATGCCTCATGTATCTAGATGCATACTATAGTTTTCCATCTTGTTCATACATGTAACAAATTCTGTGTACCTCTCTGGTGACTGTTTGCAGAAGATGAACTTGCGGACTCTCTCTCATCTGCCACACCCTACAGATCACCAGAAACAGACGATGAGCAAGAAAAACTCCTTCTGTCATCACCTGGTGCCGAGGACGTCACTTTCGTTAAAGAGTCCCATGTAAAGTGAATGTGATTAATGTCTTTTATTGAATATTTGTCCATTTGATTTGCAGTGATTCTCTTTTCAATATATTCCAATTCTTTCCCGGCTTTCTGTCGTGTATTTGGCTCATTCATTGTATTTGTAACTGAAGAATCTAAATTATACCTAGTGCTGGCTTTTCAATGTAAAATTGTAAATGACATCCTTGTAAGTTGTTGGTAATCTGTTAGGTTATGAGACATTCTTAGTGGATTATCGAGTTTGTTTGGGATATTTATGCGAGAAAAAGGAACAAAAAGTTCAAGCTCAAATACAAGCGTTTAAAATTGTTTTGGGGATGCTGCTACTATTGGATTGGAATATTCTATTATTTGTTGGAATTTATATCTTCCAAGGAAGGATGGTGGGTTGGGGTGTGCATAGATAATCATTTAATATGAATAAATCTATTTTTATGGTTATGGTTTATAAAATCAAACCATTTTTATGGTTATGGTTTATAAACCAAACCACTTGTTCTAAACCAGTTTAAAACTGGTTCTAAATGAATTTTGATTTTAACTTAAATTTAAATTTAATTTTTTTTTAAATTATATCAATTTTTAAATTTAAATATTTAGATTTTAATATATTTTTTCTTTAAAAATAAATATATAAATTTTTTTAAAAAAAATCTAAAAATTAAAAAAAAATTGAAAATAAATTTTTTTAACAAATTATATGGACTTAAAATAATAACTAATATTTATAATACATATATTTGTACATTTTAAAACCTGTATCTATTGGTGGAGAAATCTATAATATTTATAATTATTTTTTCATAAAACTTTAATGAACTTCGAGATTTATAAATGAAAACTAGAGTCAAATCGAATAAGTCAAGTTTTGATATATTTTGTTGTACATGTCAAATCAAACTCGATGCACTAAGATCTATATATTTAATTACTGAAAGTTCATATAATTAATTGATAAAAGTCCGTATAGTTCATATAATTAATTGATAAAAGTCCGTATAATTTGTGAAGTATTAGTACACCATTTTAGGTAGTTAGAGAATTTGTAAACAATTTTTTTTTTTCATTTTGAAATACAAAATTTTGAATCTTTTAATTTAAAATATAAAATTAGTTTATAATGTGTATATGATAAAACATGAAAAGAAATAAAAAAATATTAATTTAATAAATAATAAAATTTGAATAACTAATAGATAAACCACATGAAAACCAATTTATATTTAAATAATAAAATGAATAATCAAATTTATATTTTAACATTTAATTTAGATTTTAAAAAGTGGAATAATTTAAATATAAATTTGATTAATAATAACTGATTTTTTTCTTACACCCCTAACGGCGGATAGAAATATCTTTTGGTTCAACTTTGGAGGAAATTGTATACCTTTGATGATTTTCTGGTAACTATACTTTATCTTAACAATGGATCTTTGTTGAGATTTGTCGTTTTTGATTGGCAATTTGAGAAAACTATTGACGTAGTATCCCTATGCAATGCAACATTTGTCAAAGTAAACCTAAATTATTAGAAGTTGTCTTTTCACAAATCAAGTCATAGCTCAAATGCTCCAACTATTTTTTTGTTGGTATTATTAACCTTCTCGTGTTCAAGTTAATTCATTAACGGTTAAATATACATGTTCAATAAGGTATAATATATAATTTAATGCGGTATTCAGATAGTCATGTATTTATATAATATCTAGATCAATTGAAAAAGTATGTGTGGTTTATTTTCAACCAATATTTTTAATATCACACACACACACATATATATATATATATATATATATATATATATATATATATATATATATATATATATATATATATATATATATATATATATATATATATATATATATATATATATATATATATATATATATATATATATATATATATATATATATATATATATATATATATATATATATATATATATATATATATATATATATTTATTATTTTAAAATGGATAATCTTGACATCCACTTGAGTTCAGGTAATTAATTAATTAATTTTTAAATTAAAATTTAATTAATGATCACTTGATTATTTAAGGCATTTAATTTAATAATATAGTTAATATAAATAAAATATATATTCTCACATGATAATTATTGAAATAATAAAATAATATTTAAAAAAATATTTCAACAATACTCTACTCGGACGATATATCTTAATAATTATATCAT
Source organism: Lathyrus sativus (assembly GCA_963859935.3). Taxonomy (NCBI): domain Eukaryota; kingdom Viridiplantae; phylum Streptophyta; class Magnoliopsida; order Fabales; family Fabaceae; genus Lathyrus; species Lathyrus sativus. The sequence continues at coordinate 597,464,370 of OZ012738.1, read as the reverse complement.
AGTTTTTTAGGCGTCCATCTGAATGTTATTTATTTTTATATTTCAACTTTACAATCTGATCCACTTTATACAGTCATAATAGTACCACTACATCTGTCGTCATCGACGTATAATTTGAAGAATCCCAACGATCACTACATTAATGTACTTAATGACATAGATCAACATGGATGAGTGACATGAAAATTTTATGCAATGTGATATCTAAATCGTGCATATTTTTAAATGGTCCTCCTGAAGTATTTAATGAGATCAAATTGAAGTTCCTTAGATAAAATTTAAAATTATAATATTTACGGATAAAAAAAACTTAGCATTGTTATAACAATAGTATCTCATGAGTTATATATATATATATATATATATATATATATATATATATATATATATATATATATATATATATATATATATATATATATATATAATTTTTTTTAGAAAATCAAATATAATATAAAGTTTGAACCAAAACAAAACCAAAGCATAAAACATAGAAAATTAAGGAAAAGACTTCCCACCAACCTAAAACATAGAAAAGTAAGGAAAATACTTCCACCACCCTAAGACAATTTCAAAACCAAGATCCATATGACCAACATGACCATGAAAAGCCTTAGATGTGAAACCTTTGGTTAGTGGATTAGCTAGCATTAAATTTGTCCATATATGTTCTATCAAAAATTTACTTCTCTTAAACTCTTTCTTTCACAACAAGATACGTGATATCAATAAATTTGAATTTTGTAGAACGCATATTGTTGTTCGAGTAAAGCACAGTTGCACTATTGTCAGAATAAAATTTCAAGGACTTTTTGATGCTCCCAATGATGTGTAGGTCTGCGACAAAGTTTTGCAGCCAGATTGCATGATTTGATACCCTAAAGCAAGCCACAAACTCTGCTGCCATGATGGAAGAAGTCAATAAAGTATATTTGGAAGACTTCTAGGAGACAGTTCTTCTGGCTAAGAGAAAGATGTAACTAAATGTGGAACGTCTACTATCCAAACATCCTTCAAAATTAAAGTCAAAATGCCCAATGATCTCCAAGTTATCTGACTTTTGATATGTAAGCATGAAGTCTCTAGTTCTCTTCAGGTAGCGCATTACACGCTTTGCTACTGTCCAATGCTACATACCAAGTGTTTTAGGTCCGGTCATACCTCTCTCAATCCGACCACCTTGGGATAAAACACTCTGGACCAAAAACGTATCAACCAGTTGCTTAATCGCACTTCTAGAATCTCCTCTTGACTATTGGACTATCATGTGCCTCACTTCAAAATATTTATGTACCAGGCACACCTAATGGTCCTCCGCATTCCACGTTTGAAGGATAACGAGGTCATTATTTCTCTTCCATATATATAAGGAATGACGCCATTTTAGGTAACAAATTTCTAACAGAATTTGAATACTTTCTACTCTTTCACATACTAACTTGATCGTAAGAGTGCTAACCTTGCAGGTACAACCTACTTCAACGCATCAGAAGCTCCACTCCGCCACAACTTCCACATCTCACTCCATTTCTGGTTCCAGAATGGAACAATGACACCGTTTCTAGAAAATGAATTTTGATTCCTGCGTTCTCACGACTTTTTACCCTCTGCGTTCAACTTTCAAAAGTAGAGTTCTCTTTAACGGCTGAATAAAGATCTAAAAAATCAAGCATAATATTCGATTATGATCGATCTATTCAAATCTTTCACCTTTTGCAATCTATAATTTTGCCGATCTTTAATCCTCTGTATCTGTGACTTTGATATTTGGAAATGGATGGTTATAGAGCTACTCGTTCTGCCACTATACATGAAGCCACATTAGTTGACGTCGTCATGGTGTCGAAGAAAGTCAATCATCCAAATTTCGTTCCTCCTCCCGGAGAAATGAATTTTGACGTCGACGTTCCTCCAAGGCCAAATCTAACCCTTCCTCCTCCAAGAGCAAGGACTGTCCAAGTTCCACCACTTGGAATTCTAGCTCATCTAATTGTTGAACAATCTGAGATATCATACAATTTAAGCATCCTTGAGGCAAACCTAGGCACTCAGGGCGTGAACGAATTGATTAACAACATCTATAACATTATTCAACAATAAAACTCCAAAGCAATGAAAGAAAGGTTCCTTCGAATAGAGGAAAACATTCACCACGCTCAACCTGAGGGAATTCAGTTCAAGAAACCTCATTCGGGAGAGATCGCCCTAACAAGCCGAAGCTGTCTACGACAAAGGGGAGCAAAGTCCAGATATTGAAAGACCACTCTAAAGGCGAAAAAATAACCCTCTTACTCGAAGTCTGGGAGGGGAGACCAAGATAGTTATGCTCCACCCCTGGATCATAACGAATATCCACTAATCTGGGCATAACCTAAGAATCCTCTATGTACTAGGATCTTGGAAAGCAAGAACCCTAAGTTAATGCAAAAACCTCCTAAATTAGGGAATACGTTGGAAAAGGAGACCCAGACAAACACATCCAACTCCTCAATGACCGAGTAGACTACTATAGTATTGACGATGTTTCCAAGTGCAAGCTACTATCATTAGTCTTGGTTGGACCAGTCAGTTTGTGGTTCAACAGTTTTCCCGATGGTTGTATTAAGTCATGGGAAGATTTTCGCAATCGCCTCACCACTAGGAAGAGACAACCAATTACTGTAGCGGTATTGAGCAGCATCATGCAATGAGCAAAAGAGAGCTTATGATCATACATTGATCGATTTACTCAGGTTGCAGTAGAAGTAGAGGGAGCTGAAGAGACCCTCAAATGATGGATATTTGAGAATGTCCTCCTGCGCAACCATCATTTGCATGCCAAATTAAGAAAAAATAAGGTAAAAACAATCCAAGAGATGTTGAGCATGGCCAAACCCTATATGACACTGGAAGAAAAATTGAATATTCGTTTCGATAGCCCAACCTCGGCTACCAACGCAAACTCCGACAGTCCACCTTAGAAGGAATCATGTCGACAGAAAGAAGACACCGCCAGGGGGGCACCCAATAGGTACGATAAGTACACGCCTTTGAATACTTCCCAAGATAAGATTTATTAAGAATGTGTCAGTACTGAGTTCAGAAAGACAGGAATCTGTCCCCCTTACCTTGTTCGTGAGATTGGCCAGATAGATAAATCAAAATACTACCGCTTTCATAGGTGGCATAACCATAACACATACGATTGTATCCAACTTAAAGACACCATTGAAGCGCTAATAAAAATAAGTCCGGTATCCGAATACATTAAGGGTGAAAAATGAGACCGAGAAGAGTCTCCAAAGACCAAGTTCCCCATGAAAGCTTTCAAAGTCGGTCTCAGCAGCGAAAGAAGAGAAATTGAAAAAAGAAAACAACCGTATATTGCTGCCATCACCGGCGGTGACCCGGGCGAACCTACCCTTTAAAGGTACGGTCAAATGGAAAATTGCTGAAATGATTACCATCTACAAAAATGAAGGAAACTCCTCATCCAAAACTCGAGACGGACCTATGCTAGAGTTCTAAGACTCTGAGAAGGTTGGAGGCATTTTTAAGTAGAAATCTGCAAGTAGTATTGATTTCTTTGCGTTTCATTCATAACCATTGATTGGAATGATCCATTTGACCAATTTTACTTGCGTCTCTTATAATCACAAAAACAAACTTGTATGCATCTCTTAGAATTGAGAAGATGCGTGAAAAATCTTATAAATATGTAACTTGCATATCTTACATCTTCACCATCCAATTTTATTTCTACTACTTCAATTACTTACAAAGTGGACAAATTTTCATCTTGTCCATGCTAAAATTCACCCCAATTTATACTGTTAAACTAAAGTAACTCAAACAGAAGAGTCTTGTGTTGGAATCGATTAAAAATAAATGACAATATAAATCGAAAATGTACATACATACATTATACATGCAATGTAGTGCGTGTTTGGAAACTCTGCGAATTGCCGCTACCTCACGTTTAAGGCTATATGCACCGTGCTTCTGTCAAACTTGCGGTGTGACTGTGGTTTCGAAGTAATACCAAACATAGGCCTAGTTGATGTCATTTTGTATGTTTGAAAAACATTTCTGCAAACAGAATCAACTACATTTTGTGACACTAAAATGTTATGTTATCTACCTGACAAAATAGTGGAACCTAAAGAGTAAGTAGATGTATTACAATCAACATGAGCAGACACAGATGTCAACAACCTCGCTAGATTATTATTATCATCACCAGGATCTTCATCAACAGACAACAAATCAACAAGAATCATTCTAGTACCTGGTGGCTCCTCAACTCTCACGCGTCCTTCAAGCATATCCACAACTTCAACCATACTAGGCCTCAATCTTGGTTTCTCTTGTATACACCACAAAGCAATAAACACCAACCTTTTCACCTCATTCTCATCAAAATTCCCACTTTCCAACAATCTTTGATCCACAATCTCCATCAATTTCCCTTCTCTCAGTTTCTCATTCACAATTTTCGGAAAAAATTGCCACTTTTTCTTACTCTTATCTCTTGGATCTTCCACCCTTGAAACATTCCTTCTCCCTCCAATCAACTCCAACAAAACCATTCCATAACTATAAATATCAGTTTTCTCAGAAATTCCACGTTCTAACATCCATTCCGGCGCTAAATACCCTCTTGTTCCTCGTATCGTTGTCATCACATGACTCTCGTCTTTTCCTACAAGCTTTGCAAGACCGAAATCAGCAACAAGTGCTTTATAATCTTCATCCAAAAGTATATTCTCTGGCTTCACATCAAGATGCAAAATCCTAGATCTACAATCATGATGAAGATAACTCAACGCTTTTGCAACATCAATAGCAACATTATACCTTAAATTCCAAGGTAAACAACCACATCTCCGGCTCCTCGTTTCTTTCACTGGAAAAATCCAACAATCTAAAGACCCATTTGGTATAAACTCATAAACAAGATACCTAGGTGGTGTCGGAGAATTACAATAACCAAAAAGTCTCACAAGATTAACATGCTGAACACTAGCAATAGCTGAAACTTCTGATCTAAATTCTCTCTCACCTCTTTCTTCACCCTGGATTCTTTTCACAGCAACCGAAGTTCCATCGTTTAGAATGCCTTTGAAAACTGAAGCGGACGAGCCTCTACCGATTATTGCTTGAAAATTATCGGTCGCTTCTTCAAGCTCTTTGTATCGAAATTTCGTTGGAATCCCCGCAACTTTTCGCAAGAAACTGTACTCGATTCGAAGCTCTCTTCCTTCTGATTTCAACTGTAGTTCCAACACTTTTCTTCTTTTATTGTAACGGTATCTTATGAGTATGCATGAAAAGACAGCGAGAATCACCGCGATTGAAGCGCCGCAAATTAGGAAGAAAGCTTTCGAGAGTTTTAAGGAAACACGACAAACGATGATAACAACTATTAAGGATATCACTGATAGAACAGCGATTGTATGAACTTTTCTGTCTTCCATCAAAACTTCATTGTTTTTTGTTCTTCAAATTATTTTTTTGTTTTGTTGAAGGAGAAGAGCAGGCGAGGTTATTATTAATTTTTCTTAAAAGATTATATAAAATAAATAAAAAATCTAATGTGTAACTTGCTTTAAATATTCATTTATGTGGACCATTTTTTCACGTTCAAAACTGCTACTTTTATATATTTACTATAGTGTCTTTGATTTGAAGCTGGGAAGGAAATTAAATTAATGACGTAGTAAAATGGTTGATGAAGTGGGACAGGGTTGTATTTTTCAGAGCAAAGAATAGTTTTATGGGTTTTGATTTGGTCAACATTGACGATGAGTTATTGTTGACTTTATTTGATTAGTCAAATAATAGAGATAAATGAAGCTGAAGGGAAGCTTTTATATATTGCACGTGTGATATGTGAGTTAATCTTGGTATATTCCATGATAACTAATCATAGTGTTCTTGTTGCATGACGAAGAGACTCAGCTTCAAAAAATAAGTAAATGTTTATAAATAGATAGAATTTAAAACTACACGGTATTAAAGTTTTTTTAGAACAAATTTCATACAACGAGCTTGAGGGGTGCTCTAACCTAATTACAAAAGAGAAGAGTTCAAGAGAAAATTTTCACCAACAACAACTACGAAGATAAACAATACAAATGGTTCATACACATATTAAGGTTGAAATACCGAATAACCGACCATTTCCAAACCAAAAACTTGATGAACCATAATATGTTGTTCAAATCACACTTAACTTCATTAAAAATAATATTATTTCAAGATTTCCAAAGACCCCAAACAATCACCAACTAAATAATATCGATGTTACCCTTACTAGATACACTTTTAAAAAAAGAGCTCCAGCTTAAGAAAAACTTCCAAGAGTGGCCATAAATACTAACCTTAAAGCCAATCCAAGAGCCTATTTGATCCCAAACTAAGTTTGGCATCGTACAGCTGAAGAATAAATGGTTTAGGTCCTCCTCCTCACTAAAGCATAGCGCACAAACAACTTCATTAGACTCAAACCTAATACCACGCTTGATCAGTTGATCTTTAGTAGGCAAACGGTCCATAAATAACTTCCAACTAAAAGCTTTAATGTTAGCCAGAACCGATGATTTCCAAAGAATTTTAAGAGCTTTACTTTTATCCTCATTCATCCTACTAGACTCCTTAGCCTTCATGAAAACTCTATACCTTCCACTAGCCGTGTATATGCTGGAAACATTAATTCCCTTTCCCGATGTATCCACAGTTTCAACATCAGCGAAGAAAGAAACACAATTTCCCTAATACATTGTGTCCTCAACATCTTTAACAGGAGTGAAGAAAGACAACAATCCCAACAATTGTGAAATCCTGCTGCTGATAGCTTCTTCTTCCTGGTACTGAATCCCATAATCTCCCCACCTCCAACTTGAATCTATCCAACTTCCTATGTGAAAGACAGTAGAACTTTGCAAGTTGCTACACAAATATAACTCCGAGAATAAGGCCGCCAAAGTATTATTTTTGCACCACTTATTTAACTAGAACCGAGTTAATTTTTCGTCTCCAATCATGTGATTAAGATTACCTGCAAAATCAAAACCTAAGTTAGAAGAAACAACTCCTAGCTTTCTCAAATCCTTCCACCGTGTTGAAGAAGGGAATGAGGCTTTACAACTCTCATTGGAAAACACGAGTTCCTCACAATCAACGTATCTTGCCTCAATGATTTTCTTCCACAACGCCTCCTTTTCTACTAGAATCCTCAATTTCCATTTTGACAACTAAGCCAAATTAAACTCCTCTAAACTTTTGATACCAAGACCTCAAAGTTCCTTATCTTTGCAAACCATCTCCTAACCTACCAAATGAATCTTTGATTTCTCCTCCGTTCCTCCCCAAAGACACCTTTGACGAATCTTATCAATTTCTTTCAATATTTGCACTGAGACTTTATAAAACGAGAAAGTAAAGATTGGAAGACTACTTACGACAAAATTAATAAGAACAATTCTCCCACCAAAAGATAAGAGTTTCCCTTTCCATAAAGCTAACTTCGTTTTAAATTTCTCAACGACAGTTGTCCACATTTTTAATCTCATTGAGTTTGATCCAATAGGAAGACCGAGAAAATTAAAAGCAAAAATCTCCACCTTATAGGCCAAAAAGTTATAGACACCAAGCAAGAAGTGTTTATTACTTTTTATGAAAGTTTACTCCCAAACCCGAAACCACTTCGAAACCCCTTAAAATGGTTTTGATACTCTATAAATTCTTCTAGCTATCTGAACCCAACATGAGTGTGTCATCCGTGAATTGGATAAAATCAATAGAAAGACCATCCCTCACTCTATAACCATCGAAAGTTCCTCTAGTAGTAACATCACGAAACAGCTGAGATAGACCTTCTGCAACTATCACAAAAAGGAAGGGAGATAGGGGATCTCCTAGCCTCAAACTTCTCTCCACCTTAAAATCCTTCTCGGGCTGCCGTTAACTAATATAGATAAATGGCCATTGAAAATACACATTTTCATCCAACCCATCCAAGTGCTGCCAAACCCTTTTTTTAGCATAGATCTAAGAAAATCCCAACTCACGCAATCGTACACCTTTTCAAAATCCACTTTGAACAAAATACAATCTATCTTCTCCCTTGTTGCTTGATCCACAACTTTGTTTTCCATTAAAACATTGTCCGAGATTTTCCTTCCCGATAAAAAATTCGATTGGCAACGTAAAATCAATCCGCCAAGAACATTTTTCAACCTTGATGCCAATAGCTTAGCCAAAATTTTATATTGTCACACCCTCATTTTCACCTTTAGCCTTTCATACCATACGTTCGTCATATCATACATCGTTCTATTGCATATCGAGCATGTGGGTTCACAAGGTAAGGATTGGGTCGGTTCGTTGTTTTCCATTCCAAATAAGATAAATTGCCTGTCATGGACTACATGGAAGAAAAGGTTCATCATCCAAGGTTTGATTCAAGTTGAAAAGTTTACTCATATAGATTCCTTTAAGGAGAAGTTATTGAAAAATATTAGGATATTCAAGATCAATATTCCTAATGAACATGAGGTGCAAGGCCTAATTCAAGATTTCTTCATCCAACTTTGTTTCAAATTCCATGTTCAAGTGGAATTCAAAAGATTACAAGTTCATAATTCAAGACTCCATCCCTTTCAAATTCAATGGCATAAGGGAGATACATCATTCCAAATTCAAGATTCATGAATTCAAGATTAGATTCAAGAATATTACAAAGGGAAACTTCATGACATTGCAAGAATGTCACATTTGTTACAAAGTTTCTAACTCTAAGTAATGCTTAGAAAATTAAGCTATTTCTAATCTTAATTCAAACTTCTAATCAACTTCATGTTATGATACCCTTCATGCCCCATCAAGTCCACATGTTCCTCATTATGCCTACAAACATCCAAGGTAAATAATTAAGATTCAACTTAACATTGGAACATTTCAAGATCAAGATTATGCATGCTTAGTCATGGGAAATTTTAATGTGATCTAAAACAGTCTCATGCAAGAATTGACAAATTGCCTCATAACCAAACAATTCATGTCACAAAACCAAAGGTATGGTCTCATGATGATGCATCTACATATCAAATATCAGAATTTCAAAATGCTGTCAAAAGTAGAAACATGGACCACAAGGGCAGTCCAAGCACAAGCAAACAAATGGGTTCAGGATTTGAGAGCAATACAAAGTGCAGAAGAAAAAACAGGCCTAGGCAAGTGCAGCAGCAAGTGCAGAAAAGCAGCACACATGAAAATGGAAAGAAAGAGAGTGACATCAAGAAAGTGGTAAGAGGAATTTCTCAATGAAAATATGAAGCTTTTAAAAAAGTGAGAACCATATTGCTTTGATTATAAGGGGGAGATTTCATTAAGAAAAATAGGAGATTGAGAACAAGAGAGGGGGAGAAAACTAGAAAAACTAAGAAAAAAACATTAAGAGAGATCAAGAGAGTCACATAAAAACACAAGACAACCATAGAAAAAACAAGAAAAAAAAGATTGAGAAAGAAGAAAGAAAAAACCATTGAGAGAACAAGAGAGTGATAGAAAACCAGAAGAAGGAAGTGAATCATAGAGCACATCAAACAAAAGCCATTGGTGGTTAGAAGGAGAATAGTAGCTCTTGGGTATCTTTTCTTTCAAACTCTCATCTCTTTACATATTTTGCATTGTTTTTATTTTCTCTTTTAAGTGATATTTGTGTTGTACATATTGTGGTAAGGTCACAAGAGTGACCAAGAACCATTGTAAAAAAAAAGGAAAAGGTTTAGTTTTTTTCACTCAGCAGGGCTGACACGTGCCGTGTCAGCTTGCTATTTTCCCTTCCATTTTGCGCATCTCCCAGGGGTGCTGACACGGGCGGCCGTGTCAGCTTCATATTTTACCTCCAAAATCCATGCTGTGGGCACTTCCTGACACGGGTCGTGTCAGGCCCCTGTTTTTTTCTCACTTTTTTTTGCTATTTCTCCTGTTTTTTCCCGACTTTCAAGCCGTTTAACCCGATGTGGTTATACGACCACTTTATGTGGATATTATTACGTTCATTTTTGACATTTGGTTCCAAAAACTATTTAAAAAAAATAAGCTCTCGATTTTATCGAGCCATTTTCAACCTTGTAAGTCGATTGGTTTGTGCGTCGCCATCGACCTTGTTCGCATCACTTCAAACATTTTTACAAGCAATAAAACCCTTGATCCAACATCAAGTGGTATTTTTCTCATAAAAAAAACAATAAAGATACAATTGGGTTTATACGCCATGAGCTTTAAACTGGTGGAGAAGGAATGAGAATGGAACCCCTCCTACACTCGTTCCGAATGTTTTGAATACAAGGCGTTCGAATTGGTTATTCGAAACATTCATCTCTATCCAAAGTCTTTAGTATGATTCTAATAAAAACAGTTTCTTCTCAAAAACCTAAAAATAACATCAACTCATCAAACTTCTTTTCGCCTTAGGGCATTAATTCGAAAACCATTTTTCAAGGTATAAAATCAACCAACATACAATTATTTCACAAGCCTCCGAACTACAGAGCTCTGATTCTTCACTTCTTTTAAGTGAGGATACGTAGGCACAAGGGCCACAATCCTTGGCGAGGACTCTGATAAAAAAACAACCCTATTTCCTTTAAGCAAGCAAGCTTTTAGATTAAAACATCCATTCAAGCTAAACAACCTAGAAGGTTCCCATCGAATACGAAGGATATGAGGGGTGCTAATACCTTCCCCTCATATAACTGACTCCCGAACCCTAAAACTTTGTTGCGATGACCATGCTCTTTTCCTAAAGGTTTTATCGCTATTTCCCTTTCCCTCCTTGGGATAAATAAAATTCGATGGCGACTCTGTACCATTTCTTACATATCGACAACTGGCGACTCTGCTGAGGATTCTTCCTAAGCGAGTCAAGCCTAATCTAGGTTATTTCGCATGTTTGAGTGTTTTTTCTTTGTTATTTGCTTGCTTATCGCTTTCCCTTATTTATTTAAATTGTATCTCATTTTATATGGATCTCATGGCTGTGGTATGGATTGGATACTTTGGTGGAAAACTTGAGGGAAAGACTCTATACCCGAGCCTAGAGTGTTAAAATTGAGATATGAGAGGTTGAGTAGTATGGGATTCCGAGATGCTCATCTCGTGATAGTCGATACGAGAATCTCGCTTAGAGTAGATTCTTTTGAGAATGATGACAACCGTCAAGCTCTTGGCGTGTTTGATCAATGTTTTCTTGGGAATCCATTACTCTAAGGACCTTTTAGAACCCTAAACCATTGGCCAACTAAGACTGACGGTCATGTAGTATGGGTCCTCGAGGAGTTGATGCCTGAAAATGACTGACATACGTAACAAACAGTCAAGGAAGTCCATGACTCTGAAATCCTTATCTAGAACCCAGTGTCGACGGTCTCGTAGTACGGGTCCCCGAGAAGTTCTTCTCGCATGGTTCGATACGAGGATCTCACCCAAAAGAAGTTCATGTGATGGAGTTATCATCCGACATATTCATGTCGTGTACGATGAACAGTCATATGAATCCATGACTTTGGGATCCCTATTAAACCATAGATCACGCCTTGTGAGAAACTATTTATAAAGCAGTCAGTATCGGCCATATCCATACCTCAGACTTATGAACTCATGTGCTTGGATTCCATTAATGCATCCGCTCATACATACATACTTCATAAAAACAAAGCTCTTAGTGTCTTGTTCTTGTTGCATATATAAGCATTTTTTCAGAAGCAATCATGATGAATGTGAATCTAGGGACGATGAAACTAAACAAGAAGACTGACATGAAAAGTACTTTCACTTTCAAATACAAAGATCCTTCAATTGACAGTCTGAAAGCTATAAGTGCCAAGATAACCCCCATCAAGCACAAAAAATTTCACACTTCTTATGGGAGAATTTTAGATTTGTTGACAAAGAAGATAGAATATGAAGCCCTCACAACCTTGGCTCAGTACTATGACACTTCTCTCCGTTGTTTCACCTTTGCTGATTTTCAAATAGCTCCCACTTTGGAAGAATTCAAGAAGATTTTGAACCTCTCCTCCAAAGATCGCAATCCTTTTCCGAAGCTTGAAAAAGAATTCACTTTGAAGAAAGTGGCTTCTGCCTTATGGATTCCCACAGGAGACATGATAGCCAATTAGACACCCAAAGGAACTAGGGGATTCTCGAGGAAATTCTTAGAAGAACAAGCATGGAAGTATGCCAAAGAAGAGAAATGAGAAATATGTGGTTCAGTTTTGGCACTCTTGGTCTATGGAATTGTGATGTTTCCAAATGGGGAAAGTTTTGTGGACCAAGTAGTTGTGGAGATTTTCTTGACCGGGAACCCCGTGCCTTTCCTCCCAGGTGACTTCTACCATACACTTCATACAAGACATACAAAAGGAGGTGGAATGTTCCTCTGTTTCTCCCCACTCTTGCATAAGTGGCTAAAGACCCAAATGCCTTACGGAGGTCTTTTCGCTTCCGAGAAACTTTCATGGCCTCAGAGATTCGCTTCACGCATCGCTAGTTCCATCACATGGTACAAGAGGGAGTGGGAAACCAGAGATATCATCTTTTCTTTCGGAGAATTTCCCAATGTGCCTCTCTTGGGAAAACGAGGTTGCATCAATTACAACCCAGTGTTACTCAAAAGACAGTTTGGACACTCCATGGATGGTCCTCCTAGAGAGGAAATTTTGGTGTCGTTCCTTGTCAATACGGTCGATCCAAATGATCCAGCTGTAAGAAAGGCAAGAAAGGCGTGGACGAAAATCATAAGAAGCAATCCAGACAATGGGAGGAAGAATATCATTGCTCATGGACCTTATGTTAAATGGGTGAAAGAGAGCAAAAAAAGGCATATTACCTTTTGTCTTTGATGCATCTGCTTTCCCACCAAATCCTGAGCCTAAATTAATCTTACCTGAAGACGTGGAGAAACTCAAGTCTAAAGTCCAAGAACTTGAGGATGAGAACACTCAGCTCCGAATTCAACTCAATGAGACTAAGAAGAAAAGCAAAACTTGGGAAGACAAAAGCAAAGAGTTGAAAGAAAAGTTCTAGGATAGCAAGAAAAAGGCTAGGGAAGAGAAAGGAAAGAAAGAATGGGCTGGTGGAGCACTTAAAAGTGCCAATGCAAACTTAGATCACCAAAATCATAAATTGGGCCAAGTGTAGCGAGAGGTCAGAGACTTACAAAATGATGTAAGATTAGCCACCTAGAGGAAGAAAGATGAAAGAGAAAGCTTTGAAGCCTGATTCACAAGTTGAAAAGCATTATCAAAGGCTGCAAAGATCAGTTAGCTCATTAACTATTGGAAAAAGAAAATGTGCAGCGAGATTTCATACAAGCAGAGTATCAATTGGGTAGGGCTATTGAGGAAATCAAGAGACTGAAAGATGAAATCTATGATGAGCTATACCTAGAGTTGTAGGACAATTTCCACTATTGGGAAGAAAGATGTCGTAAAGCGGAAGCTGTGGTACTTCAAAGAGATGACATCATCAACAATCTCCAAATTCTCTATGTTGAATGGAAGAACAAATTTGTGAACCTGGTGGGATTCTCCAACTTTGTGCTTCAACAAATCCCTGAAAAATTGAAGGTGGCTGATCAAGTGATTACTCCTGAAAACACTCATGTCCCTGTGTTTGACTTTGTGAAGTTTTGTAAGGAAACAATGGGAGAGCTCGTTACAGATATAGAGGAGGTTCGCAGAGCCCAAGGAGTCACCTTTAGAGTTGATTTGTAATTTTCTTAAGAAGTGTAGCCCATATTTTATATTTGAACTTGGCTTCGAGCCTTAATAAAATGAAAGTTTTTGTTCTATTATATCTCTTCTGATTAATTGTAATGGAAAATGTTATATTCTTAACAATAGCTAACAAGGTCACTAAGAGCTTTGCGCATAACATGTTCCATACGCATTCGTACATCATTCTGTATTTCATAGAACAAAACTAAAACTTACAAAGACTTGACCTTCATTCGCAGTAAACAAGTTGACTTCCCGACATCCCTACTACACCCGTGGAAATCGAGATTACTAATGGATCAGATTGAGCAGAATCAAGTCTCTTTTAGGGAAGAGATGACCCATATGAAGACTCAGATGGGCCAGCTAATGAAGGTTATCCAGGCTATGGCTAGAGGATAGGAAGAGATGAGACAAGCTATAGAGAGAAACGCTAATAACACTCCAATTCCTACTACTGCAGGCTCAGTCCCCACTCCTGGTGGTGCCATTCCTAATCCTGCAAGTGCAGTCCCCGCTCCTTGTGGCGCAATCCCTACTTCTGGTAGTGGTGTGGTTCCCCCTCTATCGCAACTGCGAAAAACACCCGGCGGAAAACAGAAGAGTCGCCACCTTTTGTTATTTATCCCAAAGAGAGGGAAAGGAAACGATCGGAAAAAACCTGACGAAAAGGGAAAAGACGAGGTCATCGCAACCAAGTCTGGATTCGGGAGTCGGTTACGCAAGGGGAAGGTATTAGCACCCCTCACGTCCGTCGTACTCGACGGGATCCACACATTGTTGTCTATCTAAAAGGGTGTGTTGAAACTATCTACGCTAATGGTCAAAGGACAAAAGAAAAAGAAAAGTGACTCGGCAGAGCATCGCCGCTCTGTGCCTACGTATTCCTTCGTGCAATGGGAAAGTCAGAGTCAACGTAGTTCAACTAACTACGGGTAAAGGTGGAAAGTTGCTCACCAAGACATCGCGTCTTGTGCCTACGTACTTTCATCTGGTATGAAAGATCAGAGCAAACGTAGTTCGGGCTAAAAATACCACAGGTTGGTTTAAAAGTTTTTAGGCCCGAATAGGGTTAACAAATAGTTCTAGCAGTTAGTGTATGCAGCTCGACCATTGGAGACTTAAGCGTTACCGTTTGCGGTAGAACTAGAAGCTAACAACACTCTTTTATCTGAAAAGATTTTCCTGATTAAGATCCCGAAGGATGAAAAAGATTTGAAGTTTTTTTGTGTTTTTTAGAGAAGAAGTGTTTTGAATTTGAGTGTTCATAATGTATGTTGTACTAAAGTCTAAAACCTAGGATCGAATGTGTTGCATATCGTCTTAAAGGACGTATACTAAACACTCTAGGTAATTGAGAGGTAACCGCTCAATCACCATTTCCCAAGTATAAGGCTCATGGCACAACATCCATTATCTTTATTAAGTGTGTTAAGATTGTATGAAGATGAGAAGAGAAGAAAGGACCACTAATGGGAGACTAATCAATCCTAAAAGTTATCATGCAAAGTGGACTTAGAGTTGGGATACAAAAGGGAACTAACTAATGTTAGCATACTTGGATTGAACACCTAATGTCTCTCCTACTCCCATCCTAAACTGAGGGACTAGGAACCCTATGGGGATCATGGCAAAAAGCACAAGAAAGCATAAGATAAATTCAATCGCAAGTAGGAGATGCAAATACAAGTAAGATGCACACATAGAGCACAAACATGCAAAGAGGGAGGAAAGGAAGTGTGGGGCAACAGCCGCCACAAGCGCGTCTCGACCTCTTTGGAGCATACAAGAATGAAAAACACAAGATGAAATGTACATCCAAAGATAAGCAACATGAACATGCAAATGCAAAAAGAAAATGAGCGGATGAGACATAACGGGAGAAGACGAGCCTCTACAACCGTCGACTATCAATCATCGGAGACAAATGGGAGGAAAAGAAGTGCGGGGCAGCAGCCGCCACAAGCGCATCTTGACCATAATTCTTCACTCAAGCAACTAAGGATGAACATCACATTGAACAACATATACAAATATGCATTCAAGCGGAAATCGAACAAAACAAGTCGACAAAATTATGATCAAACGATCAAGAACAATGACATGTATACTAAACGTCACACTTCTAATGCATCACACTGATCTATGATGATTCGAAGTGGAATGGCATGTGAAAACACCTTGAAAAACAGCAAAACAGGCCCACTGTTACAGTGTTAATTCTAACCCATGGGGTTAATCGGTTAACACCTTAAAAAGTTTGGAAAATCTGGATTTTTGAACAGGTTAATCGGTTAACCATATGCGTTAACCGATTAACAATGTTAATGTTTGAAAAATATGAAAGTTTGAAGTGGTTAATCGGTTAACCATATGCGTTAACCGATTAACACTGTAACAGAGGCCAAAAACAGCAGCAGAAAAAGCACCTTCAGCATAAAATCACTTAATCAAATGATCCAAAAGATCAACTTATCAAATAAGCACGAAATTACACCTGCAAACAGAAAACCAATAGACATATAAACATGTCTACACAACACAATCGCAATTCAAACGGATCGAAATCAACCAAAATTCAATCAAATATGAAGATTAACATGATAAGCTCAAAAAATAAATTGGATCGAGAATTCCAACCTTCGAAGCGGAGATTTGCTTTGGTAAGTGTTGATCAACTGAATTTGAGCAGATCCAAACAAGATTATCCGGAAAACTTCAAGATCCACAATAATTCTTGCAAGAGGAATGAAGATCAAACACTTTAAAGCCAAATTACTCCAAATAAGCACTTCCAACTCAAGCTCCAAAATTAGATCTCAATTTGCACGAAAATTGATTATGAGAATCGATCCAATGATGATGTTAAATGGAGGTTTATGCTCAAGAATCCATTGATTTCAATGAAAAATCAATGAATCCAAATGATGAAGAGCTTTGAGTGAGGGTTTGGTAAAATGAGAAGTTGAGATAATTGAGAGCTCAAGAGTGAATTCTGAAAAATGAATTGAATTATGAGAGATTAGATGGTGAGGTTTGGAGTGAATCATTTAAATATCATTTAGGTTTGGACCCAATGCAAGGTTTGGGAATTTGGATTGGAAATCAAGGTTTGGAATGAGGAATGGGTATTTGGAGGGAAATCTGAATTTCTAAAGGGTTCTAGATCCTTCCCAAGTGAAAAAATGAAATTCAAATGATCAAAATGGGACTCCAAGAGTGGCTGGACTTGAAAAATCACGTACAAGGCAAAATCTGCTATGGTTAATCGGTTAACCATATAGGTTAATCGGTTAACACCTCTAAAACTTTGAATCTGGGCTAATTTTCCTTTGGTTAATCGATTAACCATATAGGTTAACCGATTAACACCTTCAAATCTTTAGGAGAGAAATCTGCCCGTTTCTTGCCATTTGGAGCTCTGCTTAGCTTCTGAAAGTCATTTCTGAATGCTATGGTCATGAGGATGCTCGAGATGGCCTGCATGCTGTTTTCTGAACTACTGTTCTCCTGCAAAATAAAATAAATTCAGCCGCCTGACCGCTGGGCAAAATAAATGCCCGAGCCTCTGATGCACATTGTTCGTTGTTCAGTCTTTTGCATCGAGATGAACTTGAGCCACAGGAATACCTTGATCCCATGCCTCGGGAACAAATGCTATGCAATGCATAAATGCAACCAAGTTAAGAAAAGGTTGGTCAACTTTTGGGGTGCAACAGTTGTCCCTATTAAAACGACTTGGACCTGACTGGGTGAGAAGCGAACGACTCTCAAATAATCGAGGTAAAAGACGGTTGAATACCAAAGAAACCCGAAAATTTGCCAACCACAGAAATAAAGGTAACAACCTGGCTTAAGTTTCTGATGCACATGTTTGAATATGGCGTAATGCTCCATATGAAATGGAAATGCTACGCGTTTGGGTAGATGCTATGCACAATGCAAAATGCAAAGGAACCGCTCCAACAAAATAAATGTTGGAGAAACAAAGCCAACTCTGCTGGGGATGCCCTGGTGCGCCAAGTACAATTGGACTTATATTGGGGAAAACAAACCATGGATCTGGATTAGATAGGTCAGGCGGGAACTGACAACCGAGAACAGGTTCTACAAACCGGATGGGAAACGACTACCAGGCAAGAACTGGTTTCCAATGTCGCTTACCAGAAAAGAACTGGTATCCCATGAAGACTTATCATACGAGAACTGAGCTTCAAAAGAATGACAGGCCAGGCGAGAACTGGACTCTGAAACTGTTATCTGGACGAGGATTGGAATGTGCCAAGCACGGTTGGGCTTTTAGTTCGAGGATATGACCAGGTTTATGGTTATCGTATTTATCTTTGGTTACCAACCAGAATGGATTTAAAAAGGGGAATTACTAGACAAGAACCAGTATTCGAGGATGGACTACCAGATGAGAGCTGGTGTCAACAATGTTAAGCTGTCAGACGAGAACTGACTACCAGACGAGAACTGGAATTCAAACATGTCAGGCGAGAACTGACTACCAGGCGAGAACTAGAATCAAACATGTCAGGCGAGAACTGACTACCAGGCGAGAACTGGAATTCAAACATGTCAGGCGAGAACTGGAATTCAAACATGTCAGGCGAGAACTGACTACCAGGCGAGAACTGGAATTCAAACATGTCAGGCGAGAACCGACTACCAGGCGAGAACTGGAATTCAAACATGTCAGGCGAGAACTGACTACCAGGCGAGAATTAGAATCAAACATGTCAAGCGAGAACTGACTACCAGGCGAGAACTGGAATTCAAACATGTCAGGAGAGAACTGGTGGCAAAGATTAAGTTGTTAGACGAGAACTGACTTCATGATATCAGACGAGAACTGATTCCTGGTTGGCCATACAAGAACTGGACTCAAGCTGTGTTTTCCAGACTAGAACTGGTTTAAACAGTAGGCTACAGAAAGGGTGACCGGACGAGAACTGGTCGAAACTCTGATATATGCCTGATAGGAACTGGTGTTTACTGACAGGTTGACCAGACAAAGGCTGGTTTGAAAGTTTGTCGGACGAGAACGGGCTTTGGACATGATTTCGGTTACAAAGTTCTGACATGTAACAGGTTTCAGGTTATTTGATGAGGTAATGACATGATTCCACAACGCTCAACTCTTGCTGACGAGAACAAAACTTGCTTGAACAAACTGCCCCGATGTAATTCCACTCGTCCCGGTTTGATCTTTGGGAAAGAGTTTACCTTGAGAAGAAAATAATTTTCCATGAGACAATCTCGAGATGGCTTGCCCCAGAATCCGTACCATGAAAGGATGTGCTCGGAAGATATGGAGAGGAACAATTCCTTTGCTTTTAGGATGGTCTTCCCCAGCTTTGCAACGACTTTTCCCCTGATTGGCTGGCCTGTGGAGCAGTACCTTTGGCTGCGAGAGATTCACCGAATCTCGACCTGATTGCCCCGAATTAACTGACCTTCAGATGGATGAATCCCATGCTATGATCATAGCTTTCCTTGGCTTAACGGAGTACTCGGGCATTCTGTATTTAATCCTGATCAAACTTTCCATTGTGGAAACTTTCCTGCTGTCAAGCGCTTACTCGCAAGTAAAACAAATTGTTCTGCATAAAAGATACATTAAATTCAATGCATATGACAGTTTTGCAATCCAAGTCTGTTCACTGGAAAAATTTTGTGACATATAGTGTATGAATTACTTATTCAAAATGTCAACATTAATACAACGTTGTAAGAGGAATCATTTTAGGAGTCAGTTTCGATGCGATCTTTACCGAAGTATGCTTTCGAAACAAACATGCTTCAATTAGATTCACGGTTTGAAGGAAAGGATAAAGGCTCAAAGTTTATTTTAACCCACCCATTCTCCTTGATGTTCTCCAATCCTATGTTCAGCTAACTCGACATGAGCGTCCACCTTTTAAAGGTTGACTGATAAGAGCGATGGTTCGAGAAACCACAATTTTTCTGAGCGACAGTCACTCGCTCTTCGTCTTTTGTTCCTGAAGTCACACGACTTGCTTTTCGTCGAGGATTTTTCTGATTTAGATTTCCCTATTTTTTTCCTGGAATGACTCTTTTGAGTTTCTTTTGATTTCAAAGTCCAGCGGGATGCCCTCATTTTTGCCTAAGTCGCTTATTCGCAAGATTTGACTTAGCGGGCTTCTTCTTTCGATTTCTTTTTTCTGTTTTTTTCGGAACAAATCATGTGACACTGGCTTGTCTGATTTATTGAAAAGGGATTATGACTGTTTCACTCTTTGGTCGGCAAGGGATAACCACTGCGGTTTTTTTTAGGCACGACCTTTAAAGGTGTGATTGGTCCTCGAACGGGAACGCTCCTGTTACAATTTGGATGCTTGGCCAAATGAACTGACACCTACCCTGCCCCAGGTTAAGATTGAGGGTTTTTCGTTTTCAGAAAGAAACTCCTACTACGAGGCTCAAAGGGGTTGACAAGGGATTATCATCCTTATATCTCCGGTGTTTAGGAATTTGAAACAGTGCATGTACATCATCAACAAGTTTAATTCAAAAGCGTACAATCGAAAGCTTACGCTTATTTTAACTTCGTCATCCTCCCTCGGATTCCACTTAAACAAGCATTAAACATCAATTAAAAACATAAGTGAACACAAATGGATTTAATCAAAAACATGCATATTCTTTTCATTATCAATATCAATTGAAAACAAACAAGTTTTACAAATGAGATTTGCATTCTAACAGGAAAGAGAATACAAATACAAAGAAATGACATGATAAAACAAAGATTGCCAGCTTCTGGGAACCGGACTTCTTATCTGAACCACTGACTAGGGAGATGCGACCCTTGAGGTCTTCAAATTCAATCAGATGAGAGGTCGACATGCACAACCAAACTTCCTTCGGGAAATGAAATGTACTCTTTGTCCATCAACTGCTGCACTTTGGCTTGAAAGGCTTTGCAGTCTTCAGTTGCATGCCCCATGGATCCTCCATGATATTTGCATCAAGCATTGGGATCATATCTGGGAGGGTATGGCTCTGGAAATGGTTTGAGAGTCTTAGGCTCCACCAAATATTTCTGGACCAGGTATGGCAAAAGCTCACTATACGGCATAGGTACCTGATGGAGAGGAGCATTCCTTCTTTCCAAATTATTGCGCGGCCTATTCTGATTCTGGCGCTGACGGTTTTGCTGCCGAGGAGCATATGGTTGTTGGTGACGGGCTGACTGTTTAGCAGCAGCTGGAGCAGACACGACATTAGCTTCTCTTTCCTTCCCAACATAAGACTTCGGAAGTCGAGCAATTCAACTACATAACTCAAGCATTCGATAACCTGAAGAAGCAGAAGGACTGATACTTTTATTTTAAATTTTTACTGCCTTTGAACAATTTTACAGCATTTTGTCTTATGTGTTTTATTTTTGAACTTTTTCCATTCTTGTATTTCGTTAAACAATTACAGTATTTTCCATTAATTGATGTTTTTCACATTTCGCTATTAATTCAATTTTCCTACCTTGCAATTTTTATTTTGTTTATCACTTTGGCCTGAAATGAATGTCTCTGGTTTCAAGAACTTTTACACAAACCTATCAGCAGTTTTCTGTAACAGACAAAAATTGCTGCTGTGACACTCGTCACCCCCTGTCACGACCGTCACGCGTCTTACGACCGCGACACTTTCATGACGACCGTCACGCTGTTCAAACATGTGTTTTGCTATATTAGTAGAATGGAACCGTTTCTTCTCCCTCTCCCACTACATTCAGAAACTGCCCACTAAACCCTCATTCATTTCATTCAAATCCCTCCATAACTCCCTCGGCCCTATCAACTACCCGTCACTCCAAATAAATCACGCCCATTTCTCTTTCAACCCTTCTACATACACATTCCTTTCATCTCCGTTCTCCTCATTGCATGTACAATGGCACGAAAAAATCGCCAACTCCCAGACCTTTCAGCAATAACCTTCAGAGATGGCGAGCGCGACGACTAACAACGAACGAACTACATCACTTTCTATCAACACTCCATCCAACCCACTCGGTACGTCGACATTGCATGTTTAACAGGGTTGGGTATTCTCGACGGAGTCACTTGGATGCTGCAAAATGCAGGGCTATGACAGCTCTGTACAACGCTGCAACCCACGTACGAAGCACTGACATTGGAGTTTCTAAGTTCATTCTTATACATCACATCGTCAGGAGACGTAAATCAACTGACATGAGTAGCAACCTTCAGAATATTTGGTACGAAATATCAGTTGAATCAAAACCAAATTGCTCAGATGCTGAATTTCCACCATGACGACAATGCCCACCGCCGAGTACCTTCCGACCAATTCTATCAAGCTGCTTTCACCTTATGGAATCAGTTAACCGGTACCACCACTGATGGATGGGAGAATCTCAATGCAACCTTCATTCATAACCTAGCCATCAGATACGTTCACAGAGCACTCGGGAATACCATTTTCGCCAGAGATAGCAACCACAAGGTCAACTCAAAAGAGCTATTCTTCCTCAATTGTGTTTTCACTCCAGACTTTATGAATGCCGCACCATTCCTACTTGCCCACATGCAATCCAACTGTGGTCGGGGCTCCAAGCCTTTCTATTTCTGAGGTATCATCACCTCCATTGCTCTAGCCCTCGACCTTGGTGATCGACTTGAGAATCTTCCATCACTGCCTCCTGTTTTTCTCGACATTGATTAATGCCACTCCTCCCACCTTATCAAACTCAGAAAGGACGACAAGTACCACCCTGTAGTCCGTAATTGTACAGTTTGCAGCATTATCATGCCATGCAGGAATCACACTAATCCCCAAAATCGAGCCAACTGGATTTTTGACTTAGCCGCTCCAAAAGCGAATGCAGCCGCCCCTCATGTTGAAGTCAATATGCCTGTAGATGAGATGGAAGACGAAATGGACCGAGCTGCTCGCACCGAGACACAACCACCAGCTGAAGAATGTACGTCCTCCCGACATTAACGCCACCCTGAGTCTGAGCCAACCAATGAAGAGATCCTATGTGGCATTTGGCAACAAAACCAGATGGCCGCCCAACTCGAAGCTTGCCACCAAGAACAACATCACCAGATGATGGATCTGTTGCAACAAATCCACCAAGGGCAAGTAGCCCAAGGCGACCGACTCGACAACGTCGTTGATGAGATGGCTGCCCTCACTATCCGAGTTCAGGACCTGCGCGAATACATCCATCACACTGGAGCTCTGGACCACGCGACACGACTTGGACGAGGACGAGCCCGAGGCAGAGGCAGAGAGCATGATCCTCAGTAGTTTTTTTCTTTCTATTTTTTGTTTTCATACTTTCGTGTTTGTATGTTTCTTATTTTCCCTTCCGCATTTATATCGAAGCATTGAGGACAATGCCTGATATTGTGTGGGAGAAGCACATTATTTCCATTCCCCTATGTTATGTACTTTCCCTTTCATCATTTTTAATTTAATAAAATAAAGCTTTTATATGTACTTTTCTCCGTTACGCGAATTCCCCCGCTTTATTCAGTTATACGAAAATTTTTGTCCACTTCTAGTCGATGCATAACTTAACACGCCAAAATAAAGGCCGAGTTAGGGAACCTCGAGAAAGAATTCTAATAAAACCAATACCGTCCTGACACCTTAGACCTCACGTTATGCGAGTTATTTTCATTACCTACTTTACCAAAGCCTCAGGTTTCAGCCCAAATGTATCCCCTAGTAGTCTATACAAGCAGTCAGCACCGCCGTAAGCACAAATCACGTGGAAAGCCGATGCAAATAAGTGATTGGTGTAAAATCATAAAGAAATCGCTCCACGACTTTGTAGTGATTGTCTACCTCTTCTATTTCGGAATAACAAAAAGAAAAGTAAAGAAAATGAAATCCTTTGTCAGTTGGTTCATAGGTCTCTGGTTATGGACTCGGTAGGTCGAATTACGATTCGATCCACCACAACTTATAAATAGGACTCATCGAAGGGTACCACACTCATGCACCAGACCCCATACTAAGAAAGACCGAAATCAGTGACAGGCTATTCCACTACGTGTGTGCAAAGGCAAATGGCTTAATGTGATTGCGCTAGAACGAAACTGGGTGAAATTTGATGCGAGGAACTTTACGCTGATCTACAGTAGAATGATTGGAACCGGCTTGCATAAGAAGGAAGCCTTCGAGTACTTACTGTTTAGTGTCACTATCGTATATGTGTTGTTTTAATTTAGTCTCTGACGTCCCGACTCAATGCCTCAAAAGTTCTTTTGAAAATGCAAAAAGAACGTGTCGTGTGTTTGCATTGCTGCATTTTTCCGATTTTTGCTTGAGGATAAGCAAAGATTCAAGTTTAGGGGAGTTTGATAATGAAAAATTGTATACTATAATTGCCATGTTTTTCATCTGTTAACTGTATGGTTTCACCCCGATTTCGGATTATTCCGCGTATTTGTTAAGTGTTTAGCAGGTATACGACGCTCACACCCAAAACAAACAAGACAG
Organism: Lathyrus sativus; assembly: GCA_963859935.3. Lineage (NCBI taxonomy): Eukaryota > Viridiplantae > Streptophyta > Magnoliopsida > Fabales > Fabaceae > Lathyrus > Lathyrus sativus. The sequence goes on along the minus strand of OZ012738.1, from coordinate 597,440,098 downwards.
AGAAAACTCACAAGAAGAAGACATAAAATGGGAGAAAATTCCAGAAAGTACCAGAGAAGACAAATTTTGTGAGTGTGACGCTCGTCACAGCCCCATGACGTCCGTCACAGCCATCACGGTCGTCACACTACATTACGCTCGTCACAGCTCCATTACGGTCGTCATGCACCAATAACAGAATAACATGCAGATTCTGAACGTGCCCACGCAGCAGAGAAAATATAGGAACAATTACCTAAGTTCTCTCACCCTCAACTCCTTTTCCTCCGATATTTTCTCATGACGCCTCAGCTATAAAAGGAGAAAGGTTAGACCAAATAAGGGGAGTTGCATTGAGGATAACAAAGTACTGCCAAAATTGCCATTAAAGTCGAATTTAAGTTTCAGCATTATTTTCCTGTTCCTTTTCCTTTATTTCCATTTGTACCGCTTTATTTCCCTTCCTGCACATTTACCTCTCGCCAAGGTAGAATCCTACCGACATTTGTGGAGGACTACTTGAGGATCCGAGAGCAGTACTATTTACAGGTTTTTATTAATTGAATTGTTTTTTCGTTTCCGTCAAAAATGCATGTTTATTTATTTTGCTGCCATTAGTTAATTATGAATGCTTTAAGTACCATGTCTAGCTAAACCGCTTTAATCGGTATGTAATAAATTAGTAGGACGAGATTCGATAATACTCGGTGCCTTTCCTTTTTACAAACACTTTTCTGGCCGTAGTTTTAAATCTAATTCTCTAAATAAACCTTCGTCACGAGAGTGAGAAATTATTTACAACGGTTTTTCCATGAGAGTGGGAAGCTTATTAAGGTACGAGCCGACACGTGAAAGCGTGGGGTTCGAACCGGATAGTAAAAACTAGGCATTTATTTTAAACACAGCGAAAGCACTTTAAAAGAAATCAAAACTTATTTGTTTTCAAAAAGTGATTTAAACCCCGAATCGGACAACGAAAGCGTACATTCCGCCTTAGAATTATGAATAGAGTCAACAACCATCGTGAGACAAAAGTCTTTAAACGAATCTTTTCTCCTGAAAACCATTTGCAAAAACTATCAAAAGCGCTGGTGACCTGTCGAATCCCCGAAGACTAAAGTATTGCATACCGATGTCCCTTATTAGTATTTTTTTAAACCTTATAAATTTTCCTTACTAGCCTTTACTTTTGAATTTAATTCCTTAAAATCATCATCCCGACTTAGCTAAACATAGTAACACCCGATAACACTAGATTTATTACGAGTTCCTATGGGATTGATATCTTTATTACTACGCGATAGACTGTGCACTTGCAGTTAGTTCGGTTAGACTCAGAAAGTCGCGATTAGATATCGGTCACTAGTCCTATGCCGATGGCTCCTTATCGAATGTCTATATCCGAGTTAGGAGATTTGAAGAAACAGTTGGAAAAGCTGCCTGAGAAGAAGTTTATTCGACCGAGTGTTTCTCCATGGGGTGCTCCTGTGTTGTTGGTAAAGAAGAAAGATGGTAGCATGAGATTGTGTATGGATTATCGGAAGTTCAATAAAGTAACAATCAAGAATAAGTATCCACTTCTGAGGATTGATGATTTGATGGATCAATTAGTGGGTGCTTGTGTGTTTAGAAAGATTGATTTAAGGTCTGGTTATCATCAAATTCGCGTTAAGCCTGATGATATTCCAAAGACAGCTTTCAAGACGAGGTATTATGAATATACTGTGATGTCGTTTGGTGTATCTAATGCACCTGGTGTATTCATGGAGTATATGAATAGGATTTTTTATCCTTTTTTGGATCAGTTTATGGTAGTGTTCATTGACGATATCTTGATATCTTCTAAGTCCAAGGAAGAGCATACGCAACATCTAAGAGTGGTATTACAGGTTTTGAGAGACAAGAAGCTTTATGCCAAGGTGTCCAAGTGTGAGTTTTGGTTGAAGGAAATGAGTTTCCTTGGCCAAGTGATTTCTAGTGGAGGAATTGTTGTTGACCCGTCGAAAGTTGATGATGTGTTCTAGTGTGAGACTCCAAAGTCTGCTACTGAGATTCGAAGTTTCCTTGGATTGGATGGTTATTATCGCAAGTTTATAGAAGGATTTTCAAAGTTGGCACTGCCATTGACTCAGTTGACTCAAAAGCGTCAAGCTTATGTGTGGGATGTTGCTTGTGAGAAACGTTTTATATAACTCAAGAAGAAGTTGACGACTGCTCCAATGTTGATTTTGCCAAATCCGAGTGAGTCTTTTATGGTGTATTGCGATGCATCGAAGATGGGTCTTAGAGGCATATTGATGCAGAATGGTCAGGTCGTTGCTTGTGCTTCCAAACAACTGAAGTTTCATGAGAGAAATTATCCTACACATGACTTAGAGTTGGTCGTTGTGGTGTTTGTGTTGAAAGTTTGGAGACATTATCTTTTTGGGTCTAGGTTCGAAGTGTTCAATGATCACAAGAGCCTGAAGTATTTGTTTGATCAGAAAGAGTTGAACATGAGGCAGAGAAGATGGCTTGAACTTTTGAAGGATTATGATTTTGAATTGAGTTACCATCCTGGTAAGGCTAATGTTGTGGTTGATGCGTTAAGTAGGAAGTCCTTGCATATGTTGATGCTTATGGTTCGAGAGTTAGGACTGATTGAGCAATTCAGAGATATGAGTTTGGTTTGTGAAGAGACTCCTAACAGTGGGAAATTGGGTATGCTGAAGTTGACTAGTGGTATTCTCTAAGAAGTCAAATAATATACATGCATAACATAATTATTTTAACACTTCAAATGCTTTGTAAACATAACATCACTCAAGTTACCATACTATTCATACATACATACTCACAAATCCATAGTTTCACCAATTCATCAAATTCACATAATGCACATAATCTCATATTGCAATCATAGACACAATATGACTCAATGCAAGACTCAAATGCAATACTAATGCATGTGGTACCAATCACAGTTATTATTTTTCGTTTTTTTACATTAAACCTGGTTCATCCTCTAGACCAATAACACAAAAGTTTGTCCTCTAAGCTTCAAACCTCTCTCTAGGTTTGGGACAAGTCACTAGTTCCCACAGAACTAACAAGCATTGCCTCTTGACTACAATGATGCATGTGCAAGTTCAACAATCATATGCAATTAAGATCATCCCTCAATCTTAACATCCATGCATATCTTTAATCATTCATCATAATTGAGTTACCATACAATTACACATACTTGCACATTTTTATGAATCATCCACACACAATTCACTTTCAAATAGTATACAACATATTTTACAATACAATCACAACTGTATTATCATTACAATAAGAAATAAATATCATGCATTTCATGTTGTAACACACAAAAGTACAATTTTACAATCACACGCATAACTATTCGATAAATTATCCACAAATAATTTCACAATCGACAACAAACAGTTCAACAATTCATTAATTGAAGGTATACACAATTGACTTCCCAAACATATTAGATATAAAAATATTGAAAAACTAATTCTCTTATCTATACTATGTTATAGCTTTATTCATTAGCTTTCTGACACTTCGAACAGGGACCAAAACAGACTTACGGATTAAAAGTTATGATTGAGACAATTCTGAGTATGAAATCTAGCAAGCCGACACGGCCGCCCGTGACACTCTAAAGTAAAAAAATCACGTTTTTGCACTCCGAAACAGGAGCCTGACACGGCCACCCGTGTCAGGTGACACAGGTTGTGTCAGAGCTCGGAAAAACTCATTTTCATTGTCGGAGGCCTTTCGGACCTCCGATTTCGATTCCGTAATAAGTTTTAGTTCTAGAATTCGAAATACTACAATTATATGGCAATTATAACAACCCACAACAAATATTTAAGGATCATACCATCATACATTATGTGATCATCAATTTCAAAATCATGGAAATTAGGGATTTTTATTCTAAATATGATATTATCCATCATACACTATCACACAATCTCATAACCATGTAAAGAGTCACCCTTACCTTGATTTCTTGATGAACTCTTGAGTTTCCTTCTTATGTTTTCTTTTCCTATTTTCCCCTTTTTCTTTTCTCTATGCTAGCTTCTTTTCTTCTTTTTCTCCTGTTAACTCTTTTTTACTCTTTATATATAAAATCCTTATAACAACTAATTCTAGTAACCAATAAGCTTACTAATTATAACCTCACATTTACTCTTCACATTCTCATCCAATAGGCTTAATTATCTTATTTATATTATTTCTATCAAATAAAATAATCAAAATAAATTAATTATTCACAAAATTACACCATATATATATATATATATATATATATATATATATATATATATATATATATATATATATATATATATATATATATATATATAATTATTAAAAATTATAGTGTTACCGTAAATATAAAAACTGCTCTAGATATAGAGAGACATTTGATTTGAGGTTCTCAATGAATTTATTGTACTAGGGAGGAAACACGAGAAGTCTTTGCATAATGATTTGGTTATCTACGCCCACTTCCCACGGTCTTGTGCAACTACCCATTTTTCAGTGTGAGTCACGACATTAATGTGGAGTATGCCCGAAAATGATTGAATAGTCATCATGATTTTGAGATGATATAAATTTTCCATAAGTCCTTTATTAGAAAAAGACTAAAAATTTTACCATAAAAAAGAGAAAACAAGTTTTTATTTTTCAATCATAAAATTAAATAGAGGTGTTTTTAAAAAAGTTAATCATTAATACGCTTAGAAGTTTCAAAATGATCTTATTAAAGAAAATCCAGATATGAAAGGTGAGTTTTATAATAAAGTACAACAAGAATATTACTTATTCATCGTAAAATAAGTGATTTATTACATCAATTCGAATAAAAACTGATCTAATAAATAATAAAAATTGAGTTCTATAAGTTTTTTTTCATATAAAAATAGTTTCATTTATACCTTTTATATCAAAATAAATGTCTTTTCAAAATATCAATGAGATATTTTTTTATCATTTTATTGACTTTTACTCTACTTATTCTATTAATTTAAAATAATAATTTTTTTTAAAAATAAATTGTATTTCATACGTTTCCTATTATAAGCGATTTGGAAAATAATTTTGTATTAAATTATAGTATATTGTTTTACAATATTAATATATTAATAAATTATTATTTTTTATTATATTTTCAAATAGTTATTATTTTTTATTCTTTCAAATTTTTAATATTTCTTTCACATAAAATTAATGAAGAAAATATTTGTTTTTGGCCGACCATTCTAAAGGATCCTTCTAGAATTTTTTTCACACACAAGAACTATTTTGCGTATGTAGCATATCTGACTTTATGTGCATCGAACGACTCTCGACAATTCATGTTTGACAAATAACAAGTTTTGTTATTCTCTCACTCTTTTATATATAGAAAATACACTAATTCGGGTAACAAGTTTCAAACTCAATTTCAATTCACTTTTCTCTTTCACATACTGACTTGAGCGTTAAAGTGCTAACTTTGCAGACCATCCCCCTCTCCACCTCGTTGAAAGCTCAGATCCGTCATTACTCCTGATTCTCACTTCGTTTCATGTTCTAGTACGGAACAGTGACGCCGTCTGTGAGAACCGGCTTCTGATTTCTGCATTCTCCCTAGTCTTACGTTTGCTCTCTAATTTGTAAGTCCGTAACCTTCTTGTCTCATCGAATCAAGAGCCATCGAGATCAAATACGGAGATAATCGCATTTGATCCGATCAACCATTATTTCAACTCTGATTTCTTGAATTTTTAGATCTATGACTCTTACGCTTTCAAGTAAAGGCCGAATCCAAAGCCACTTGCTCCGCTGCTGAGCGAGAAGCCATTGTTGTTGCTGCTGTCACAATTCAAGTAGTGATTAATCAATCACATCCATCTTCTTCGCAAAACATTGCTAATCCTAGAGAAGAAGTTTTGTTACATCTAGATTGGATCCAGACTCCTCAAATATTTGGATATGTCCAAGTTCCTCCGATCACACATTTGATTCCACCTCTAGTCTCACAACCTGAAGCCTTACCTAGCTTCTAGCTATTGCAAGTTAACCTTGGAATACAAGGCGCTAATGAGTTGCTGATGCGTGTTATCCGCAAGTATACGGAGTATGCCAGAGTAATATAAAAGATTATCAATCCCACAGAGACCAATGTCAATTTATCAATTACTATTGTTACGGTGTTTACCTAAAGCTAATGAAAACAAAGCGTAATACGAACAAAAAAATAATTAAGGAATGAATTCAAATTCAGAATAAAGCATACTGGAATGTAATTCTCATTGATCAAACAATACTCATATTGTCTAAGTAGTAATACTTGTGGGGCAATATTTTCTTCCTCGAAAAAGAGTTAATTAAAAAGGAACCGTTGCGTTAGCGTAATCGGAACCGGACCTGACCTTTAATCTATACCAGCCGCTCACGCTGCACCAGTCGCATCTTGCATTAAATTGAAAAATCCTTTTTTATATAACTACCTCTAAGACTCAGTTAAAAAGTGATTTTGATTGGAAACTTTCAATATCAAAGGGTTTCCGGCATATGCTTGGCCAACCGGATCCTAAATCTATAAACGCGTCCGAAAATAGTTTTAAAATCACTTTCTAATAATACCAAACTTTCCTAATTAATTAATAAAGCACTTTCGCTGTTTTTACCAATTAAAAACTAACAAACTCTTATCTAAAGAGTCAGACGACTTTCGATCTTACTCGACATAGTCACGGTTATTACGTAAACAGAAACACGGTCCCGTTCACGTAATGGCCGATCAATTTAAGTTCATAAAAGTTGCATTAAAATCTAAAACAACCCCTAAAGTATTTCTACAAATACAACATATGGAGTACCTTCGAAACAACGGTCCTCACGTCCTAGCACAACAGAATTAGCTAGACATGACGGTGGTAAGCATAGTTAAGAATTTATTTATAGAATAAGTCATTTAGAGAAATAAATACGTGCGTGATTAGGTTTCAAAAGTAAGAACGAAAGTGTCACGCTTATGTTCAGTTTAGAAAATGAATCTCTTGAATTAAAGCGATATGTAAATTGTGCGGAAAATTAAACAAATTAAAGCAAGGCAGAAGGTAATGCGAATAATAATAGAAGTGTAAATGGAATAAAAACCTACTCTAAATCGGAGACTTGAATCTGGTACAGTGCTGGAAAGTAAAGCTGACTTGAAAAGTAAAATGACGGCAAGATTAAACTCCTATGCTACGATGCTCCAACCTCGATTACAACAATAGTGCGGTAACCCCTCGATGTGACGGATTATCACTTTTAATAACTAGATTTATGCCTATGCTGAGAACTAAGATTGGATGCTAGAAAATGAAAAAATAAGTCCTATTTATAGTGAAACAATGTTTTGGACGTCAAGCTGAATCTTCCAGAATCGTGGGAGAGAAAATCTCTAGTCATGGCCTCATTCTCCAACCGTCCTTGATTGGACCACCAAAATCAAAGATGGCACCCGCCATCTAGACATGGCGTCTGCCATGTGTACAAGAGGTGGTGGACGTGGTCTCGTGACTGTTGGAACATGGGAGAAACCCTACACATCATGGCTACCCCCATGGCCAACGCCATGTGGAACGCCATGTGTGTAATTTTCACCCAAAACTCTATTTTTTGCTCTTTTCGCTCCATTTCTTCGTGGAAGACTCTTATTAGGCAATGCACCTGAAAACCAGACAAAGCACAAGCATAATGCAAGAAAATAACAATTAAACAAAAATAAACATGTGCAATCTGAGCCAAATACGCTGTGTGTTTTAGTGTTATCAAATTCTCCCACACTTAAACCTTTGCTTGTCCTCAAGCAATCTCTTATGAGCATAAAAGAAAAACAACAACACACAAGTATTCAATCCAGGCTAAAGACTTTTAGTTCTATCAAGGTTACGTCGATAGGTACTAACTCGTGAACCAAGGATATCGTAGTAATACTTCCCGCGGGTTGCAATCATAAGTGTCTTTATACAAACCAATCTGCATTATGTCATTATACCTAGGCCTAACTTACTCACCCCTCTTTTATCCTTTTTCATTCAGGCGCAATCACATTAAGCTCGTTATCTTGTACTCGTATAGTGAACAAACCTATTGGTGATCTTCATCTAATATCGTGTCAAATTCAATGATTTTCTTTAACACATACATATAAGCATATTTTTTTGAAGTTTCGCTACCGTTGGGTTAAGTAACCGGGTGAGGGTTACCTAACTTAGAAGGCGGATCCTTTTTCCAAAATGCTTTCTTTTTGTATTTTTTTTTCTTTCTCTTTTTTTTTCCTCACTGGATCATTCACCTATTTGGATCGGTTCACCCACTTAGTGGTATCTAAGATGGTGCTGACTGCTAAAATAAACTACTTAAGGATTAGTTTAAGGGTGAGGTTTTAAGGCCACAACATAATAAGTATCCGGATCGATTCCTGTAATTAAGAAACTTATGATGTCAAGACGATATCGATTTTTCAAAAGTTTTCCCAAGTCTCTGCAACTATCCTAAACTTGTCTAACAACCCAAATTTTCAAAATAAAAGTTGTTTTCTTATTAAAAAAATTTTGGTATGGCTCAAGAAATGGGTGAAAATAGACAAACTACACATACGACTCGTCAAACACATGTAATTATTAAAAACAAGCCAAAAACAAGCTAAAAGCATATTTAGAACTAAACTAGAAAGCAATAAAATGAAAAACATAAAGGAAAATAAAAGCAGTAAATATATCTTCCCACACTTAAACCAACCATTGTCCCCAATGTTTCTATAGTAGATGGAAAGAAATAGGCAAAATCTGGACATCACTATTGCTGACCACTGGTACCCTCTCCTCCTTACTCTAGATGTCAAGAACGACGACTTTTACAGTGGTGTCATGCACCCTGTGAAAGCTCAAGCCGCTCAATCCTCACTACTAGTGAGTCATTAGCTTGTCAGAGCTCATGAAGGTTTCCTAGTATGGAACCTTAAATGGCTTATACCAGCCTGTAATGGTTGTCAAAACAAGCTTGCTGGCATTTCTGTAGAAAGACGATGGTGAGCTGAGACTCCATCATAGAACGCATGGATCGCTCAGTCTTCCGTTGTGACTCACGCATGAAGTTTATCATGTCTTGTTGCTACTCATACATGGCATAGAATAAGTCATCATGTTCTTCTTTGCAAGCTTGTTGTTGTCTCCACATCTCCTCTGTAATGTAGAATCCAGAAGGTGCACCTACAGAAGGGTTAGTAAACGGTGGAGTGTATGTAGGTGATGCCTGTGGGGAAGGAATATTATGAACGGGGGATTGGTTCATCTGCTCATATTCATCATCAGTCTCGTTACCTTTGTCTTCTGGGATGTTTAGTGGTAATGGACCGAGAATAGGACCAACTTGTAAATCATCAGTTTCTTTTGTGTTGCACATCGGTACGATGAGAACAAGGTAAAGCAACACTCAGTATAGCTACATTTCGAACCATGAGGATGTATCCTCCTTCCTTCATCACCTTGCACAATCGCATATCTCTCAAGAATTTTAAGTTTATGGTGCAAGGTGGGAGTGGTTCTAATGTGGCTATCTCGGTGTCAAGTTGGAGGGCACGTGTAATAGAGGTAATTAATCCCCCAAATGACATGGTTCCTCTCTTCTTCACAACAATACACATATGTTCTAACATAAAAGGTATGTTGTTCAATCTTCTGCAATAAAGGGCAGCCTGTAGAAAACTGAATTCTTTTGAATTTAATTTGTTAAGGCTTTCTCTGGAAAAGATGGTATTGGCCAGTAAATGGCAGAAAACATGTATGACCAGGTTGTGTATATCAGAAGCCAAGTTTCCATCGAAGGAACTAATGGCATGACTAGTCAAGTCTCTCCATAATTAGAAAGCCTCTATTTGTCATTCAGTGTCTAAAGGTGCCTCACAAATAGCACCCTCCCCAAATGGGAATCCTAACAGACCTGCGAGAGCGTCAGTGGTGTACTCATATTCCATATTAAACATCCTAAACTTCATCGTACTGACAATGCTAGCAGTGTTAGCTCTAACAGTGTAAATTAACAAACTCAAAAATTCTCGGGTCAGCCTTTCATAAATTGGTTCTCTATGAATAAAAATATCATGCAATTGTAAATTATCCAACAAGTAGACTATGCTAAAATAGATACCTAGACTATACAGACAGTTTTCATCGATATACCTCGTCGTGAAAATTTTGCGTGTCTGCAAGTCTTCAAACTTCTACCTCTGCCTATCCCCATATCTTCCTTAGCGAAAGATTATTTGTCCTTGCTCCGTTGCTGCCATTGTTGGTGGTTGTTTGGTGGAAAATGAGGGTTTTAGTGATATTTGTGAATTGAGAATTTTTGTGGAATATGGATGAAAGGTTGCATTTTTATAGATGAAAAGTGAGTGGGATAGTGGGAAATGGTAGTTGAATGAGAGGTTAATGAGGTTTAGTGGGTTTTTAATATTGTTAATAATGGAGGAAGTGGGAGTTTTTGGAGGTTGAAGATGAAGATCAAAACTCTTTCGCCAGTACATGCCGAGTCTCGTAGACTGATTGATTGGATGGAGAAAGGCATGCTTAAGCTATTGTCTGGTTGATTATTTGAAGGTTGCAATGTGTGTTTTATAATTTGCTTTATTGTATTTATTTTCCAGGTGTGTTTGATGCTTTAGAGAAGAAATACTTGAAGAAACTTTTATTCTATGTGTGCGAAAGAGTCATGGTCCAATGATTGAGGAATATGTGCAGGTAAGGTTTTGACAAATCTGATTTTCATTTTAGGATTACTGCTATATATGCTAGTGATAAAATTTAGATTCAAGTTTAATTTAATTTCAGAAACTTATATAAGATTCGTTAACATGATTAGTTTTCTTGGTAGTTACGTGATTGAGGAATATTGTATACTCGCAACATGTTTGTTTGTTTGTATGTTGGACAACATTTGATGTTGGAGCCTCTAAATCTTGAGAAAAATGCTAAGTGGAAAAGAGAAATGAATTGTCTTATGTCAGTGTGTGATTACATAGTAGAATTTGCACCGACTGCACAATACTTGGATGATGGCACAATTGTGGAGGCAAACTATATCTAAACCTTTTGTGTATTTCAGTCGATTTTAAAGATATAGCTCACCATGTTGTTGATGTTCTTTTTTTGGCTTGTGTAAAAGTTAGTGCCTAATTCTGAGGGGGTTCTTTGGTTTGTTACCACATAATAAATCTGAGACAAGGAAATTCCATGACAATATCTCATTGTCGTCCTTATTCTACAGTCAATTTTTATATCTATTATGAGTTATTGGATCGAACTCTAGTACCTGTCAGAGTAATGCATGTTGTAGCCAAAGTTTGTTCTAACATGCATTAGTCAATATTGCTAGCTTTGATAGCATGTTGAATTGGGTCTTGCTTGTAAGCCCAAATTGTTTAAGTTAGCTTGTACCCTAAGTTAACTTGTAATGGGTAATTGTTTAAAAGCCCATTAGGTTAGTGTGCTATTTTTCTTATAAATAGCATGCTAGAATCTCATCTTGTAAAAGAAAAAATAGGAATATAAAATCCTAATTCAAGAGAGAGAGGTTATTTGTTATTCTTATATACTTGTAATCTTGTTTGATAGATAAAGGAAAGAATAACAATTTATAACCAATCCTTGTTGTTTCTTCTTGTTCTTCTTTCTTGTTTTCTTTGTTAACTCTAACCCTTGTGTGTTTCTTGAATATAAAGAAATAGTTTATATTTTGTTTCAAGGCATTCTATTCACAACAAATTGGTGCGGTGAGCGTGGAGAAGATGCCTTTTGACAAAGTATGAGATTGAAAAGTTCATCGGAGTGAACGACTTCTATCTGTGGCGCTTGAAGATGAAAGCCCTACTGATTCAACAGAGTTGTTTGGAAGCGTTTAAGGGAGAGGAAACCATGGACGCTGCGTTAATGGAAAAAGAAAAGAGACCATGATTGAGAAATCCCACAATTCAATATTGTTGAGCCTTGGTGATAAGGTTCTTCGACAGGTATCAAAGGAGACTACAACATCGAGGTTATGGGTGAAACTTGAAAGTTTGTACATGACCAAACCTCTGGTGAATCGACTCTACCTGAAACAAGCTTTGTATTCATTCAAGATGAGTAAAGACAAAGTGTTGGCTGAGCAGTTTGATATGTTCAACAAGTTGATTGTTGATCTTGAAAATATTGATATGAAGATCGATGATGAAGATCAAGCACTGCTGTTGTTGTATGCTTTGCCCAGAATATATGCTCACTTCAAAGAAACTCTCGTGTATGGAAGGGAGTCCCTTAGATTTGAAGAAGTCCAATAAGCCTTGTATTCTAAGGACTTGAATGAACGAAAGGGGCATAAACCTTCGACAGTGGGCGAAGGTTTGGCCGTTAAGGGAAAATTCTTGCGAAAGGATGGTATGTTCGACAAGAAGAAAGGTTAAAGTCAGCAGAAGTCTTATAGTGGCGAAACATCTGATATTCGACGTTATCATTGTAAGAAGGAGGGTCACACAAGAAAGGTGTGCCCTGAATGCCTGAAAGATCATGGAGATAAGGATAATGGCAACACAACCATTACTCAAGATGATTCCGGCTCATCTGATGTTCTCCGGGTTTTAAGTGGCGACTCAAGAAAATAATGGATTATGGATTCAGGTTGCACTTGACACATGACTCCAAAAAGAGAATTGTTCAAGGAGCTATTGATGGAAAATTGCGATCTAAACGCAGCAGAAAACAAAAATTTCCTTTAGTGATCCTTACGAATGAGCATGGTCGGTGATAGAATCGTTACCTCTTTGTGGCGATTCAGATCTTTGATGCAGCGATCACAAGCGTTGATGAAGTGCAACGCCTCTACTCAGTCCACACGAACAGCTTCCGGTCACAGTGCTAGCTGCTTACGAACAAAATTATTTGAGTGAGAAAAGAGAATCAAAAACGAAATTGCATCAAGTGAAAGCTTCATCATAAGGGTTCCTTTTATAGACTCTCTTGTGGGCTGCGGGCTAAAAACCCAATTCACATGATCCATAATAATATTATATATTATTATAATAACTATTATTATAATAAATATATTTATTTTATTATTATTTTATAACCATTATAAAATAACAATAATTATTATTATATTATCCGAATTTCTATTTTTCACTTAAGTGCACCGTACCTTACGGTGTTCCTTTGATTTCTCTATCTCTCATCAAACTGTCCTTATGTGTGTGACCCTATAGGATTTCGTAACGTTGGTAATTATATTAAATTATATATTTAACATAATAAACAGTAAGCGGTATCTAGCAACACATCACTGCTACCCAAGTCACGAAAATGTCATGTGATCTGACAAAACCTTTTTCGTGATAATATATGTTTGTACAATTACCCTTTTGCCCATATGTCTATATTGAACATAAGGCATACACTGTGTCATCCTTGTCCAGTTCAATATTGGGCCCTTAGACATTTCTCCTGTTATGCAGGATTGGCAAATTCCATCTAGGACACTCATGTCCCTCAGCATGCTTCGTGGAGTGCCCATCAACTGTCTTTATGATCATCCAGTTACGGATAATGTTTGATCAACAATAAAGCACCCGACTCTACATCTAGGGTCCATAGTGGTTTCAGGTCGAAGGGTGGTAATACACCATTATCACCATGAGAATAACTTATGACACTTTGCATAACATACTATGTAGTATTCTCATAGCGGGTCAATCCGGTATAAATATTACTCCTAATATTTATACCTATGTCAAGACTTGATAACTCTTTATCCATGATCCATGAGATGTGATCATCAGTCTATCTTCATAATAGTCTCAATGCTTTTAATGTTATCCCACTTTGCAATAAAGCTTGACTACGGATATTTTAAGAATAATGTCTTTATGTTTAATGGGATCTCATGATTAAGTCACACTTAACATTTCATTAAACAGACTAACTATTCTAGGGACTTTATTATTCTGAAAGACAAACATAATAAAGAAATGCCTTTTATTATTAAACGAATAATCCGATACAAGTACCAAAAAGTATTGGCCTCTAGGGCTTACACCAACAATCTCCCACTAGAACTAGAGCCAATTAGGCATACCCTTAATACCCATAGATCTAGTATGACCATCATGCTTCTGTTGCGCAAGAGGCTTTGTTAATGGGTCAACGATATTGTCAAGTGTAGGTACTCTGCATATCTTCACATCTCCCCGATCGATTATCTCTCGAATGAGGTGATAACGCCTAAGTATGTGTTTGGATCGTTGGTGAGATCTAGGCTCCTTAGCTTGTGCGATAGCACCATTGTTATCACAATATAAACCAATGGGATCCACAATGCTAGGGACTATGCCAAGTTCACTAATGAACTTCTTGATCCAAACAGCTTCCTTTGCTGCATTTGAGGCAGCAATATACTCGGCCTCAGTTGTAGAATCAGCAACTGTTTCTTGCTTTGAACTTTTCCAGCTCACAGCGCCACCATTGAGACAGAACACATAACCAGATTGTGATCTAAAATCATCCTTATCTGTCTGGAAGCTAGCATCAGTGTAACCAATTACATCAAGCTCTTCCTGACCTCCATATATCAAGAATGAATCCTTAGTCCTTCTCAAGTACTTAAGGATATTCTTGACAGCTACCCAGTGAGCATCACCGGGATCAGATTGGTACCTACTCGTTGCACTTAATGCATACGAGACATCTGGTCGAGTACATAACATGGCATACATGATAGATCCTATTGCAGATGCATATGGAATCTTATTCATGCGATCCCTTTCTTCCTTAGTTGAAGGGGATTGTGTTTTTGATAAACACAGACCATGTTGCATAGGTATGAATCCTTTCTTGGAATCATGCATATTAAAGCGTCTCAACACTTTATCTATGTATGTACTCTGACTTAGGCCAAGCAGTTTTTGTGATCTATCTCTATAGATCCTAATTCCTAATATATAGGCTGCTTCACCTAGGTCTTTCATAGAAAAACAATTCCCTAACCAAGTCTTCACTTGTTGCAAGGTAGGGACATCGTTTCCAATGAGTAATATGTCATCTACATATAATACCAGAAACACGATCATGCTCCCACTAACCTTCTTGTAGACACAAGGTTCATCTTCATTTTTGATGAATCCATATTGTTTTACAGTTTCATCAAAACGAAGATTCCAGCTTCTGGAAGCTTGCTTCAATCCATAGATTGATCGCTGTAACTTGCATATCTTTTGGGCATCTTGTGGTATGTCAAATCCTTCAGGTTGTGTCATGTACACATCCTCAAGAAGATTCCCATTAAGGAAAGCAGTTTTGACATCCATCTGCCATATTTCATAATCATGATATGCAGCGATGGCAAGTAAAATCCGAACAGATTTAAGCATTGCAACTGGTGAAAAGGTTTCATCATAGTCAACCCCATGAATTTGTTTATAGCCTTTTGCAACCAATCTTGCTTTATAGGTATGTACCTTACCATCCATGTCAGTCTTCTTCTTGAAGACCCACTTGCATCCTATAGGGTTAACTCCTATATGAGGTTCTACCAAGGTCCAAACCTGGTTTGTGTACATGGAATCCATTTCAGATTTCATGGCTTCTAGCCACTTCTCAGACTCAGGACCAGTTATGGCCTCTTTGTAGGTCACAGGCTCATCTTGATCCATGAGTAATACATCACCCTGATCACTTATGAGATATCCATATCTCTCAGGTTGGTGACGTATCCTGCTTGACCTACGCTGGTCTTGTTCTACTTGAGCAGGTTGCTCTTCCACAACTACTTGTGTTTCCCGCTCTAGTTCCTCCATAGGTGTTTCAATGTTTTGTGATTCTTGAATTTCTTCAAGCTCTATTTTCCTCCCACTATTTCCTTTGGAAATAAAATCCCTTTCCAGAAAGACTCCAGTTCGAGCGACAAACACTTTGCCCTCAGAAGGATTGTAGAAGTAATATCCTCTTGTTTCTTTAGGATACCCCACAAATAAGCATTTGTCAGATTTGGGCTCAAGCTTGGTTGAAATTTGTCGTTTGACGTAAACTTCGCAACCCCAAATCTTCATGTAAGACATATGTGGTTTCTTACCACTCCATATCTCGTATGGTGTCTTATCAACCTTTTTGGATGGAACACGGTTAAGTGTGTAAGCTGTTGTTAATAATGCATGTCCCCAAAAGGAGTTTGGAAGATCGACGTGACTCATCATGGATCGGACCATGTCTAACAAGGTTCGATTTCTTCTCTCAGATACACCATTCCATTGTGGTGTTCCAGGAGGAGTAAGTTGGGATAGAATCCCATACTCTTTTAGATGGTCATCAAATTCTAGGCTTAAATATTCACCGCCTCGATCTGATTGAAGAACTTTAATATTCTTACCTAGTTGGTTTTGTACTTCATTCTTGAATTCCTTGAACTTTTCAAAGGACTCAGATTTGTGTTTCATTAAATACACATATCCGTATCTACTGAAGTCATCAATAAAAGTGATGAAGTACTGAAAACCTCCTCTGGCTGGTATGTTCAATGGTCCACATACATCAGTATGTATGAGTGCCAAAAGATCATTAGCCCTTTCACCTTTTCCTGTGAATGGGGACTTTGTCATCTTTCCAATTAAACAAGATCTGCATGTCTCATATGATTCATAATCAAAAGAGTCCAAGAGTCCATCTTTATGGAGTTTGGAAATGCGTTTCTCATTTATGTGGCCTAATCGACAGTGCCAAAGGTAAGTTGGATTCAACTCATTAGGTTTCACCCTTTTAGTATTAATGTTATAAATTGGCATTTCAAGATCAAGGACATATAGTCCATTATTCATTTTTGCAGTAGCATAGAATATATCATTCAAATAAATGGAGCAACAATTGTTCCTTATTATGAATGAAAAACCAAACTTGTCCAAACAAGAAACGGAAATAATATTCCTGCTAATTGCAGGTACATAATAACAGTTCTCTAACTGAATTATTAAACCACTAGGTAAAGTTAAAACATAAGTTCCTACAGCTAAAGCAGCAACCTTTGCTCCATTGCCAACTCGTAGGTCAACTTCACCTTTTGCCAAATCTCTACTCCTTTTTAGCCCCTGCACATTAGTACAAATGTGAGAACCGCATCCAGTATCTAATACCCATGATGCAGAAGTAGATAAATTAATTTCAATAACAAAAATACCTGAATTTGAAGTCTCTACTCCATTATTCTTATCTTCCAGGTACTTTGGGCAATTTCTCTTCCAATGTCCGGTCTTACCGCAATGGAAGCAAGTGCCCTCCTTTGCTATTCCTCCACTAGGCTTCAAAACAGGAGGAGTGGGTTTGGGTTTGGCAACTTCCTTGCCTTTCCCTCTACCACCCTGTTTGATGGGCCTCTTGTTCTGTTTCTTTCCATTACTGACCATCAGAATGGATTTCCCTTTTGTCTTCATATTCTGCTCAGCAGTTCTCAACATGCCTAGCAGTTCTGGAAGACTTTTGTCCAAGTCATTCATATTGAAATTCAGGACAAACTGACTGAAGCTCTCTGGCAACGATTGCAAGATCAGATCAATCGCAAGTTCCTTTCCAAGGGGAAACCCTAATCTGTCAAGGTTCTCCACATACCCAATCATCTTGAGTACATGGGGACTTACAGGGACTCCCTCAGCTAACTTGTTGTTAAAAAGGGACTTTGAAACCTGAAACCTCTCATTTCTTGCTTGCTCTTGATAAAGCATTTTCAGATGTCCGATCATATCGAACGCAGACATGTTCTCGTGTTGCTTTTGCAACTCAGAGTTCATGGTAGCAAGCATGAGGCAAGCGGTTTCATTGGCATCATCGAAATGCTTCTTATAAGCATCTCTTTCTGCCTTTGGTGCAGAACTAGGAGGTTCCTCCTCAGGAACTGGTGTCTCCAAGACATACAACTTCTTATCGTGCTTGAGGACAATCCTCAGATTACGGTGCCAATCCAGGAAATTTGTCCCAGACAATTTTTCCTTATCTAGGATGGATCGCAAAATATTGTTCGATGTGTTTGTTGTCATGGTAATCTACAAGAGAAATATGAAAATATAAGTATCATTAAAACAACATATTTAATTAGGCCTTTAATCAAATATGCTCCCACTATTTTATTCAAAACAAATGACCCTCATCATTTGATTCGGAAAATCCCGTTGGAAGACTTTCTAGTGGGTCGAGATCCATGTTTCACTTTGTTTTAAGTCAGCGTTAGGCTGATTACACAAAACTAAGTTATTTAGGTAGGAACTCCTTCCAATTGTATCTCATACAACTCTCGAATATTTTCAATTGGGTGAATAACTCCTTATTCTGATCCATCACATGAATCATTCCCAATTCTTGCTTCTAAACATATATAATCTTATTATAATTTGTTTAGTTAAGTTTGACCCATTGTTTTAGCAATTGGATATTACAATTATCCCATCACACCTTACTAATATAGAACATGCACCTCGCGTAGGCGAAACCTACAATGCTCGATACTAGTCTTGATGAGTGCCAAAAAATTGGAAAGCATAAACTTAATATTCAATTTTGAGGGAATTTGTTATTAGTTTGATCTCACCGGCTTAACATGCAAAACGTCTCTCACATGCATCAACATACAATTACATGCATCAACATACATATAAAAAAGATACAATTATGGCCCCTAACGCAATTGTTCTCTCAAGCCAATGAGAGAACCTAAGCTAACCTAATAACGATCTAAGCTTCTCCAAGCATGATCTCCAAGGTTATCCTCCTTTAATATTGAATACTTCCTTTTTTTTTTCCATAACATAATATTACATTACATATAAGAAAACTCGTTTTACATACGAGGGAGTGAGATGAGAAAAGAAGTTACATAAAGAGATTGAGAGAGAGGCACGACACGCAGGCCGTATTCAAAAATCCCAAAACAATAATAAAGGATAAACTAAGGCCATAACTGATCACCACAAATAAATAATAATAAACACACTTTTATTATTAGTTTAAAATTCCGATAATTAAATAAACTAAATTAAATTTCGGCTGATTGATCACACTTTGCAGACTTAGCCGGGGGTTCCGCTGCCCCGACGAAAAATTTTATGAACACTTCATTGTATTTCACGTCGTTTCCTGCACAACTTTTGTGCATTTACAACCCCAACCGGAAAAGTCTGCGGCAATACAACACTTGTACTGCCATTAATCCTAATGCAACAATTTCATGCCGTCAAACACAACTCGATTGATAACTCAATATGATAGATCAACATGTCATTGCTTCACCATACTAACGTCGGATTCCGAAGCGAATGAAAATGATGATCTTTCAAAAGAATTACAATCCTTATGTGATTGAATGGATGAAATCAAAACAGTATATCCCATATACCATCTTTGCATCAGAATTTCTTATATCTTATATAAAAGTGATCGATCTAATTGTGTAACCTATGGATGATCAATGTATCGCACAACTTCACCATACTAATGTCGGTTTCTGAAGCATAATCAACATCAATCATCCAAATCGTACACAACAGATGCCAAATTTAATTAATCGTTTATTGTTAAATTCATTCTGTGTTTTAATCGAATCAAATACAGAAAAGACGGAAATTTAACAGCTATCAGATCCATGGTTTCGTAAGTGGCTCTGATACCACTGATGGAAAATTGCGATCTAAACGCAGCGGAAAACAAAAATTTCCTTTAGTGATCCTTACGAATGAGCATGGTCAGTGATAGAATCGTTACCTCTTTGTGGCGATTCAGATCTTTGATGCAGCGATCACAAGCGTTGATGAAGTGCAACGCCTCTACTCAGTCCACACGAACAACTTCCAGTCACAGTGCTAGCTGCTTACGAACAAAATTATTTGAGTGAGAAAAGAGAATCAAAAACGAAATTGCATCAAGTGAAAGCTTCATCACAAGGGTTCCTTTTATAGACTCTCTTGTGGGCTGCGGGCTAAAAACCCAATTCACATGATCCATAATAATATTATATATTATTATAATAAATATATTTATTTTATTATTATTTTATAACCATTATAAAATAACAATAATTATTATTATATTATCCGAATTTCTATTTTTCACTTAAGTGCACCGTACCTTACGGTGTTCCTTTGATTTCTCTATCTCTCATCAAACTGTCCTTATGTGTGTGACCCTGTAGGATTTCGTAACGTTGGTAATTATATTAAATTATATATTTAACATAATAAACAGTAAGCGGTATCTAGCAACACATCACTGCTACCCAAGTCACGAAAATGTCATGTGATCTGACAAAACCTTTTTCGTGATAATATATGTTTGTAAAATTACCCTTTTGCCCCTATGTCTATATTGAACACAAGGCATACACTGTGTCATCCTTGTCCAGTTCAATATTGGGCCCTTAGACATTTCTCCTGTTATGCAGGATTGGCAAATTCCATCTAGGACACTCATGTCCCTCAGCATGCTTCGTGGAGTGCCCATCAACTGTCTTTATGATCATCCAGTTACGGATAATGTTTGATCAGCAATAAAGCACCCGACTCTACATCTAGGGTCCATAGTGGTTTCAGGTCGAAGGGTGGTAATACACCATTATCACCATGAGAATAACTTATGACACTTTGCATAACATACTATGTAGTATTCTCATAGCGGGTCAATCCGGTATAAATATTACTCCTAATATTTATACCTATGTCAAGACTTGATAACTCTTTATCCATGATCCATGAGATGTGATCATCAGTCTATCTTCATAATAGTCTCAATGCTTTTAATGTTATCCCACTTTGCAATAAAGCTTGACTACGGATATTTTAAGAATAATGTCTTTATGTTTAATGGGATCTCATGATTAAGTCACATTTAACATTTCATTAAACAAACTAACTATTCTAGGGACTTTATTATTCTGAAAGACAAACATAATAAAGAAATGCCTTTTATTATTAAACGAATAATCCGATACAAGTACCAAAAAGTATTGGCCTCTAGGGCTTACACCAACAGCTATGTGATCAAGATGGTGGATTGGTGCTGCTGGGAAACAACAAATCTTGCAAAATTGCAGGTATTGGATCTGTGAGATTCAAGCTCCATGATTAGTCAATAAGGTTATTGACTGAAGTCAGGTATGTACCTGATTTGAAGAGAAATTTGATTTCTCTTGGTGAATTCGACAGGAAGGGATATGTTTTTCAAGGAGAGAAAAGTATCCTGAGAGTCATGAAGGGGTCGAAGGAAGTCTTGAGAGGCGTGAAGAAACAAGGCTTGTATACCCTTGAGGTTGAGGTTGTAAGTGGTTCGACAAATGTTGCATCCACGAAATCTGTGTCGAAGATAGAATTATAGCACAAGAGATATGGCCATTTCAGCAAAAGAGACCTGGTCGAATTGGGGAAGCAGAACCTGCTAGGAGGTGACAAAGTCTAAAAGTTGGAGTTTTGTGAATCTTGTGTATTTGGTAAATTCTGTAGGACGAAGTTTAACAAAGGCAAGCAAAGAACATATGGATCCCTGGATTACATACATGCTGATCTTTGGGGACCTGCAAGGAATCCTTCACACTCAGGTGCAAGTTATTTTCTATCCACCGTTAATGACTATTCCAGAAAGCTATGGGTATTCATCCAGAAGACAAAAGATGAAACGTTTGAGAATTTTAAAAGTTGGAAGGTTCTGGTCGAAACTCAAACTGGCATAAAGCTTAAGAGGTTGAGAACCGACAATGGCCTTGAGTTTTGCAACGAAGCGTTTGACAGTTATTGTGTTGAGTTTGGTATTTCAAGGCATAAGACTGTAACAGGTACTCCTTAACAAAATGGCTTAGCTGAGAGATTCAATCGAACAATCCTTGAAAGGGTTAGATGCATGTTGGTTAGTGCTGAATTGAAGAAGGTGTTTTGGGCGGAGGCTGTTTCAAAAGCAGCTTATTTGATAAATAGATGTCCCTCGACTGCCTTGGGAATGAAGACACCTGAAGAAGTTTGGTCGGGACATCCACCTAGTATCGACAGACTGAGAGTATTTGACTATGTGGCCTATGCTCATATTAGGCAAGACAAGGTCGAACCTAGAGCTTTGAAATGCATGTTCATAGGATACCCTGAAGGAGTCAAAGTTTATAGGCTATGGTGTCTAGAGCTAGGTCACAAGAGGTGTATCACCGGTCGAGATGTATTTTTCAATGAAGTAGAGATGACTTTCAAGAAAACTGATGATGCTGACGAAGAGCTGGAACAGGGAGAGATTCTTGTTGAGGTGGATCATGTAGATACAAGGTGGAGATTTGTGAGATATTGGATCGAACTCTAGTATGTTGTCGGAGTAATGCATGTTGTAGTTGAAGTTTGTTCTAATATGCATTAGTCAATATTGATAGGTTTGTTAGCATGTTGAATTGAGTCTTGCTTGTAAGCCCAAATTGTTTAAGTTAGCTTGTACCCTAAGTTAACTTGTAATGGGTAATTGTTAAAAAACCCATTAGGTTAGTGTGCTATTTTTCTTATAAATAGCATGTTAGTCTCTCATCTTGTATAAGGAAAAATAGGAAGATAAAATCATAATTCAAGAGAGAGAGGTTATTTGTTATTCTTGTATACTTGTAATCTTGTTTGATGGATAAAGGAAAAAATAACAGTTTATAACCAATCTTTGTTGTTTCTTCTTGTTCTTCTTACTTGTTTTCTTTGTTAATCCTAACCCTTGTGTGTTTCTTGAATATAAAGAAATAGTTTATATTTTGTTTCTAGGTATTTTATTCACAACACCTATGAATGCTACAAGAATGTAAGCATTCATATTCTGCAGTCAATTTGTGCTATTCATATGTTCAATTTGTGCTATATCCATATGTGTGTAGTTTATATTTTTTTCTTATGATCTTTATGTTTGAATCAATCTTATCATCATTTTGTTTTCTTTAAGCTGTTGCATACTATTTTGAGAGAGAATCTTATAACAAAGGCTAATAATGATGCCTTTATGCACTTTGTCAGGACTGGCCTTAGGTGTAGGCCACTAAAGCCACCGCCTAAGGCCTATATATATATATATATATATATATATATATATATATATATATATATATATATATATATATATATAAAACTTGTTTTAATTAAAATGTGTATAATAATATCCATTAAAAATGTATATTTTTAGGGGTGGCAAAGCGGGCGGCCCGCCCCGTTTAGGCCTGTCCTATTTAAGCCCGTTCAAAAGCGGGGCGGATCAACTTAGACGAAGGAGCTCAAAAGTCAAACCTGCCCTCTTTACTAACGAGTTGGTGGGTTGACGAGCCGCCCGCCATTTTTTTTACAGTTTGATTTACTATATAATTTACAAAATTGTTAATCATTAACAAAGAGACCGACAAATTTTAACAACGCTTAGTAAAACTTTAACAAGTCTTAATGTAAATGTCATATTTTTCAACATAAACAAAAAACATAACTATAGTACAAAAAACTTAAAACAAACTCACTAAAATCTCAAAATAATCTTTTTAGTTCCAAAAATCAACAAGCACACCCTAGTTAAGGACATCTAGGGACACAAATCAACAAATCAAAGTAGTACAAACTAAACAAAGACAACTAAGTAGTTTTATCAATATTTAATAATGGAAGCATCTCAAAAATAAAAGAATCCAAGAAAATCAAATCTTCATTCTTTAAAACTTATCGATACAAATAATAAGCACTTAGTTGAGTATTTTAGTGTCAAAAAATAAATAAAATGAGAACTCAAATAGAATAAAATACAAGTCAAAACTTTATTATCATATGAGAAACAAACCTTTATGTGCAAAACTTATCTTATAGCTTTAGAACACAGCTCCAATGACAATTATTAATAGAAAATAGAAAATAGTGTATTCTCTATGTTTTGCAATAAAGATTTTTTCTACTATGAGTGAAAATAAATAAATAAGCAGAGACCAATTAATGTCTTCCAAATAAGTTGTGTGTGGTTATGTGAAAAATAAACATTAGGATTTGAAGAAATGATAGTTATTTTAAAAGTATGTCTATTACAAATCACGTTAGCATTGTTTTAATTCCAAATAAAAAAATAATTTTTTTAACAAAAAGTCTGTGGTTAAAACCCGCCTGACCCCGCCCTCAGGCTATTTTTAAAGTGGATTAGGTGGGGCGGATCAACTTAAAACTCTGAGCCGAAAACCTCACATCGACCCACCAAAAATGGTAGATTAAACAGCTGGGTCCGATGGACCTAACCCATTTTGCCACCCCTATATATTGTAGAATTGATTAGTTTAAAAATCAAGCTTGTAGATAACAAATTTTTAAGTCCTCTACCTAATATCTAATTTTTTTAAAAGAATTTTGGCAATGTTTTTTCTACTATAAGTTTTTCAAAAAGGTTGAGAAGCGTGCATATATTGATTTTATAATTATTTGAAAATAAAATATTAAATATAACTAATTACAATGATTTAATAAATAATTTTATACTTTCAAAAACTTAAAATTAAAACATATTAATTTTACTAAAATATAATTATTAATATTATGTTTAAAAATTTTAATTTAAAATTTCGCCTCAAGTCTCGAAATGTGTTAGGCCAACTCTGATATCAAACATGACAACTGACTTATAATTGTTGGATTTGGTATGAGGTTTACTATTTCCATCTTCATTTCTATTTTCAAACTTGGTTAGTTAGTGAATTAATTCAAATGTTAGAGTTTTTACTGATTTTGTTATTGTTGTAGTTAAACATGTTGAACTGAATGAGACATTTTCGATTTCTATTTTCGAACTTGGTTTAGTTGGTGAGTTAATTCAATTGTTAAGGTTCTGAATTTTTTATAGTTGGTGATATACTAAGTTCTAAGCTTGTTAGCAAGTTGGAACAAATGTCGTTCCAGAGTAGTATTGTTCATGACGCGAGGGATGGATTTGGAAGCTTATTGAGGCGGAATTTTGAGGTAAGGCTTAATGGACACCAAAAGTAAAAGTCAAGAAGTTCGGCCCATTGTTTTGCATGACCAGCCTCCTGTTATAAAGAACATCAGGTTGGCAAGTTAACCGGCGAAGCTTCTTCTCGTGATGTCATTAAGAGATTGGAATCTAATGACATCTCTTAATGACTTTTGAAAGATGTGGTCGTGTGTGTTGTGGTGTGTAAGTCGTTTTAGTTGTTTTCATAAATTGTCTTGATTTATGGAAATAAGTTTAAAACACCTTATTAACATGTCTTTGTTGTTTTCATAAATTTTCGTAACTTTTGGTGTTTTGTTAGTCTAGTTTAGAATTTGTATAGGCATTATACATTACAATGGGAAGTGTACTTATTTATTTATTAAATGAGAAGGTTTCTCTTTCGTCACTAAATCAACACACTGTTGCGACAAGAGTAAATATTGGAATATCAAAACTTAAGCCTTAAGGAAGCCATCGTCTTTTTTAACTAACTCTTAATAACCTAAGCTAACTTGATCAAATTCTAGCTATATGTGGGAAATAGTTATGAACTGATTAACTTCAGTTGTCAACCACGGTTTTCTTTGTTCTTAGTTACTTATTATGTTAGTATTAAGCTTGTAAACTATGTTTTCCTGCGAGTTTACATGCGGATTTTGTTAAACATTTCCCAGGAAGTGTGTTACTTGCGGTTTTTCCTGCCACTTTGTGTTCCCAGCTAAAATCTTGGATAATTAGTTTAGCAGGCAAAACCGCAGGAATCTTTCGCAGGTAAATCCGCAAGAAAAACCTCAAATAGCAGTTAAATCCGTAGATAAGTTTGCTGGTAATTTAAGTTTCTGCTTGCGTAGAAAAGTTAATGCCCCCAGGTAAATCCGCAGGTATTTTATTTCTCATCATCAATTTAGTTTTTTTAATTGTGTTTAATTCATTTTTAAAACATTATAGTTAATTTTAAAGATCAAATAAGAATAATATATTAATAAAAATCTAATTTGAATAAAATAATTTAAAAATAATCACATTCAAATTTTTAAAGCAACCGAGTTGTTAAATATTACTAACAAGTACTTCTAAAGTTATATTACTAAAAATGACACAACGAAACTAACTAATAATCACTTGCCCAACCAAGTTAATAAGAAAAGAACAATCCAAATTTTAGACAAGCTAACAAGAAAAATCAATCCAAATCAAAATTCACTTCTAATGTGTTCACTAATGTCTGCATCTGATTCATCAACACCATCTAATTAATTTTATTATTGGCTTGGGATGGATGAGAATAAGATGCAACAAATCCTAAATGCTTCATTAACAATAAAAATTTATTGTTCGTTTCAATCATCTCATTTTCTTGTCGTTGGAATTGTTGCATCATCTCCAACTTCTCTTATTCTTATATTTGCAATGATGCATTTAGAACATAGACTTGACTTCTC
Source organism: Lathyrus sativus (assembly GCA_963859935.3). Classification (NCBI taxonomy): domain Eukaryota; kingdom Viridiplantae; phylum Streptophyta; class Magnoliopsida; order Fabales; family Fabaceae; genus Lathyrus; species Lathyrus sativus. Next base: position 597,413,661 of record OZ012738.1, on the reverse strand, counting down.
AAATCATCAACCTCTTAGAGTTATTTGAAAAATTTGGTTAAGTTGATAATGGAAGCAAAGTCTTGGCAATGGTTCTAAGACCAAATACCCTCCGTTTCTTCTTTTCAAACGACTTCACTCATATATCCATATCAGGCGGCTTTTCAACAATAGGCTGACTATCAACTTCATCCTCTCCTAGAATAGTTGAATTTTGAAAAGAAATCTCCAATTTTTTTGTTCAAATTCATTCTAAATGAAAATTTTAAAAATATAACAAAATTAAAATTTACAGACATAACAATAAGCTTCATCTCATATAAATTAAAAAACAACTCTAAATACACAAAAACGAGCCAAATTTTCATGCAAAAAGAAATCCAACTAATGAAATATGTCAAACATCATCAGCTACCATAGGAAAATATTATCTGTGCCATGTAGTTGAAAAATTAATAAATTTAGATGACACTGACATAAATATTAAGAGTAATACTATGTTATACTATATTCATAAACAAAGTCATTAAAGCTTGAACAACTAGATACATCATTCAGCCATAGAACAATGGATCCTTCTTTAGATTTCTTTCTAAAATATTTACCTTTTAGTTATTAAGCTTGAATAACCATGTACACCATTCAACCATAGGATAATGATACATATTTACATTACACAATTAAATTGAACAGAGTCAGCGCATTAAAGAAAACTTGAAGTTCTATTGACATGGTACTGGAATAATTTCCATTAATAGAAGGCATCTTATCACTTTTTAAGCATATAGCAGTGAGAATTGCTGAGGCTCTATATAAAAAAGTGTTTGATTTTAAGATTTCATTACTCATGAAGTGCATCACTACTTCCTCAGAGGTGATTAAAAAGGGAGAAATCCGTCAACTGAAACGAGTGAGCGTAATTAACAAAATTCTAACTTTTATACTCCATGATAAGATATCACAACCATATACTACATTTTATACATCATCGTTAATATATATTATTCTTAACAAGTATATTAATTAAACATAAGTCTAATAAATAGAAATACAAAAATATTACAACATGCCATTGCAGAATAAAGAATGCATGAAAAAGTAATACACTTGTTAAGAATAATATATATTAACGATGATGTATAAAATGTAGTATATGATTGTGATATCTTATCATGGAGTACACCTTAATTATTAACAAAACAAAATTCTCAGTGCATAAATATTAGGGATTTTCAACAGAGTGAAACGGATTAGTGCTCATTACTTAGCCATAAGACAAGTTAAACTCATCTAACTACACCAAGAATCTCAAATTTAGATGCATTTCCAACCATAAGTTCTAGCTGGCAGCTGCACAAAGTTACATCTGCTACATGATCTCAAATTTAGCAACGTGATCAAAATCATGTGGCTCAAACTGCAACTTTATCAAATTGAATTTAAATTTATCCAAAGAAGCTATATCTTGAACGTGGAAATAGTGTGATTCTTAGACAATAGGGAATCCACAACCTAGATTAACAATGATATTTTGTTTCGAGAAATCAGTCTAAGAGTATTGTTGCTTCCGACCATGTTATGTTTAATTACATCTGGTCCTAAAGCAACAGAAATATAAGCAAAAAAAGATAATCCATTCATTTTTTGGACATGTAAAAAGACTACAAGAGGTAGGGTAATTTACAGATTACGCCAGCCCAAGTTATTTAATTCACTGAATTATGAGTGTAAGATCATATCTAGCTGCAAATTATATTTCGTATGCATTACAAGAGTGTAGGATGATGATCATGCTAAGCATGTAACAGAATCCTACTACCACCCAAAATATGTAGATATAAAGCAAGACATAAGGTTAGAATAAGCGATGACTTAAAAATATTTTTTTAAAAAAAAAATTAAGATTGAAAAAAACTAAAAAATAAACACCTTAAAAATAATTAATTAAATAGAAAAAAATAAGGATTAAAAATTTAAATCAAATTTTATAAATATCAACAATAAATAATTAATTAAATAAAAAATAATTAATTAAATAGCAAAGTCTTGGCTGTTAGACTTTCAGCTAGAGAGCATTGAACATAGTGGGACTTTTTTCTAGAGCAACACCTTTGTGAGAGACATACCACATACTCACCCAAAACCTTAAGATAATAGGTGTATGGGTTCTCTCACTTATAAATGCTCAAGTCACCACATTTCTATCCAATGTGGGACTATTATCCACCTTACTCACACTTGTTAATACTTAACATTGGCAACGGTTCTAAGACCAAATACCCTCTGTTTCTTCTTTCCAAACGACTCCACTCATATATCCCAATCAGACGGCTTTTCAACAATAAGTTGACTATCAACTTCATCCTCTCCTAGAATAGTTGAATTTTGAAAAGAAATCTCCAATTTTTTTTGTTCTAAGTTCATTCTAAATGAAAATTTAAAAAATATAACAAGGAATTAAAGTTTTCACTACGCCAGAAATCACTTTTAGCAGCGCATAGAAAGACAGCGCTTTATACAAAAGCGCTGCTAAAGGGCCAGTAAAAAAAAAGAAAAAAAGCGCCTACCAAAGACAGCGCTTTTAAAAAAGCGCTGCTAAATGGTGGGCCTAAGAAAGCGCTTTTAAAAAGCGCTGCTAAAGGGGGGCCTACGAAAGCGCTTTTCAAAAGCGCTGCTAAAGGGGGACCCTTAGAAAACGCTTTTTATATAAAGCGCTGCTATATGGAATTGATAAGGCACCCTATGAAAGCGCTTTTAAAAGCGCTGCTAAAGGCCTTTAAAAGCGCTGCTATAGGTATTCATATTATAATTTTAAAATACCCTCCAAAATTTTAATAGAATCAGAACAGTCACGCAACACATTTCTTCTTTCTCTGGCGAACGAAAACGAACGAACGAACCACTGTTCATCGTCCGACCATCAACTTCTTCCGTCCGATCATCCTTCCGACCATCACCGACCGTTCACCGTCCGTTTTTGAGTTCATCCATCCGTCTGCATTGCCGGTCCACCATTGTTACGGTACGTGAAGCTTTACTCTGCTTTTCTTGTTTTTTTATCTTTTCACCATTGTTGTTCTGATGATATAGATGGTTTTTATCTTTTCAATGATGGTTTTTGTTGTTGTTGTGTTATTTGTTGTTGTGTTAATATGATATATGAGATATATATGATATTGTTGTTGTTGTTGATGTAAAATAGTTTATATAGATTCTATGATAGTTTGTATAGATGAGATATATATGATATTTTGTATTTGATATAGATGGTTTGTGTTATAGTTTATATTTGATATAGATGGTTTATATTGTGTTATATAGATGGTTTGTATTTGTTATAGTTGATATAGATGGTTTATATTTGTGTTATATAGATGGTTTGTGTTATAGTTTATATTTGATATAGATGGTTTATATTTGTTATAGTTTATATAGATGGTTTGTATTTGATATAGTTTATATTTGATATAGATGGTTTGTGTTTGTATAGATGGTTTGTATTTGTTATAGTTTATATAGATGGTTTGTATTTGATATAGATGTTGTTATTGTTGGTTTATATTTGATGGTTTATATAGATGGTTTATATTTGATATTTGATATTGTTGGTTTATATAGATGGTTTATGTTGTTATTGTTGGTTTATATTTGATATAGATAGTTTATATAGATGGTTTGTATAGATGGTTTATATTTGTTATTGTTATTTGATGGTTTATATAGATGGTTTATGTTGTTATTGTTGGTTTATATTTGATATAGATAGTTTATATAGATGGTTTGTATAGATGGTTTATATTTGATATAGATGTTGTTATTGTTGTTGATATTTGTTGTTGTTGTTGTTATTCTGAATTACAGGTATATTATGGCCAGCAACGAGGAAACATCACATGATGGAAAAGAAACACCCAAAGACGTTGAAGGCGAAATTAAAAGAGGCATAACGATAATGAAAAGTATCATCCGTGCGAGAGATAGAGGTGTAAAGTACGATGTCCATTGGAATGAAAGAGATCAGTTGGTTGAGCCTAATGGTGCGCTGCTGACAAGTTATATTGGAGCAGTTGTACGTTCGCAAGTTCCGATTACTTGCGATAACTGGAGAATTCCTGCATTAAAAGCGGCTAAGGATAAAATTTGGACCGAGATTCAAGTATGAGATTTGATCATTTTTAATTATGTTGGCAGTTACATCTTTAAATTAATTATACTAACATGTTATATGTATGTGTATTTGTTTGCAGAGATCTTTTAATATTGAGGATTCTAGGAGAAAATATTGTATTCAGTTGGCCGGAAAACGCTTGAGGGGATTTAGAGCGTTTTTAACCAACAAATATCTTAAAGATTCTGATGGCAACTTTGTAGAGTCGGAGCGTCCAGCGAAGTACGCTGATTTGATTTCGGATGCAGAATGGGAGACATTTGTTGCGAAGCGAAGAACCAAAGAATTTGAAGTAAGTACAACTTATCATGAACAATGTATAGTATATATACCTATTCCACAAACAAACTGATATGACTTAAACTTGTTTTTTCAGGTTAAGAGTGGCGTAAATCGGGAACGGGCATCAAACCCTGCGTATCCATATAGAAAGGGGCGTTTGGGATATGCACGCTTAGAACAAAAATTAGTAAGTGCATATATATGCTTTAATATGATCTATTTACAAAAAATAGTAAGTATACATAATAGGATATAATTCTTTATTGTTCGTCTTAATGCGTAGTTGGAAGAGGAGAAAAGTGATGCGACATCTCTTCCGGACCATGTCGTATGGAAGGCTGCCCGGGTGGGAAGAGATGGAGCCGTCCAAGAAGAAGTTCAACAAGTGTTTGAACAATGTGTAAGTACAACATTAGTTTTTGAACAAAGTGTATAAAATATTTAAATATGCTTTTATCTATATTTCAGGAGTCCCTATCCCAGACTATAACTCCTGCTGAAGACGATGATTGCAGGAGTTTATTGAGTCGGGTGTTGAATATTCCTGAGTACTCTGGGCGTGTAAGGGGCAAGGGATTTGGTGTCACTCCATCCAAACTGTATAAGCAGCCAAGGAAAAAAATCCAACCAATAAAGAAGTGATGGCTACTTTGGAGGAAATGAAAGCTCAAATTCGTGAATTACAGAAGGATAAGGAGAGATACATGTCCGAAAGGCGCGCTCCAGAGGCCGGTAAAGCTACTAGTGACAAAGATAGTATTGGTTGTCCGCAGAAGCTTCCAGAGGTAATTGTATATATTACATTGAAATTAATTTAGCACATTTTTCTTAATTGACACATTAACTGATCATTATTTGTTTAGGGCATTTCACCTTGTCGACTATATTTATCGTCGCCGACTTATCGCATGGTTGGCAAGGGAAAGGTGCATAACACCCTAGGAGACTTACTTCACCATAAACCCCTCCCTGCTGGATTTTTGAAAGTATCTGTTGATATTGCATTAGAGGGGGGGGGGGGGGGGCGTTGTTGCCTATGCCAGACGATGTATCTGACGCAACAGTGGTGGGAGACGCGATAGGAGCTTATGTAGCATGGTCGGCGAATCTCATTTTCATGGATGATGAGGTAGGTTGAACCTTGTAATATTCCAATGTGTTATTACCCATACATGAAAGTTATTCTGACATTTACACTTTCTTATTGACATGATGATCTTAGACTCCCACAAAATCCCAAACAAAAGATGATAAAATTATTGTGCGGGATACCGATTCAGCTGCATCAAAGTTACAGGTACTAGTACTAGAGTTTAAGTGATTATTTTATTATAAATTATTTACTGAACTTATATATGACTTTTAGGTTCTTGATCAGCAGTCGCAACAAGTCAGCAAGGGAAACATGCCTGAAACTTCCAAGGTGCCCAAAAAAAAGGTTGAGACAAAAAGAGCATTTGTTCCTCAATTTAGGTCGTGCCTTCAAACATATGTAGGGACAACAGACGTGCCTGAGGGCGGCATCCGTCTAATACATATGGATCAAGGTATTTTCGGTTTTGAATATTCCGAAACACTTGCTAAGGAGGATTTCGACCAGGTTTTCAAACATTTAGAATTGGGCGTCGGGGTTATGCATTCCTACATCAGGTACTTCGATCCATTTTAATTAGATAATTGAACATTTTAAAATTCACTCGTTTAACTGAATAATCTAATGTTGATTATATTTTTTTTAGGCGCTTGTATGACAAGTTGTTGGTCCCCGCTGATTTGACTTCAGTATTCGCATTCTTATCTGCTAGCAGTGTCAACTCACGGACAATAGACCAGACACCAGAAGCAGTCAAAGAGTACACAGTCCAGAGATTTATGGGTGCGAATACGGAGAAGTTGTTTATGTTGCCATATAATACTGGCCATGGGTTAGTTTTTATTCTAAATTCATTTATTATAATTGTTCGATTTTTGCCATATTATATAACATTTTCGTCTAAACTGTTGTCTTATTTTATAGTGGTCACTGGTTGTTGGTCGCAATTAATCCGATTAAAGAAATAGTGTATTATATAGATTCATTGGATGGCGATACAAACAAATATGAAAATCTGAAGAACATGGTTGATACGTAAGTGATGATGTATAGTGTTCTGAATAATTATATATGTTTATTTATTATGTGACATTGTTCTAAATATGTGTTTATATTATGTTAGAGTTATACAAATATACAGAGCACAGAGAGATGCAACAGTGCCAAAAAGCAAGGCTAGCAACATCAACTGGATCAGAGTGGAGGTATATTTTCCCATGTTTGACTGTTATAGTGGTTCTACTTATAAAACTATTTAAACTATATATCCTGATAAATGTTCGTTCGTTTTTTTCCTAATACAGTGTCCTCGTCAGCGTGGTGGGATTGACTGCGGATATTTTGTACTGCGCTTTATGAAGGAAATCATTCTTTCTGGTCAATTAGAGATTCCAATCATGGTATGGATCAATTCATGAGTTATATGATTCATTTTGATAATTAACTAATATTTCATCTGAGTAATTAGTATTAAATTGTGCTTGTTCTGTTATATTATGTAGTATTTTGATGAATTCAGATGCGCTACGTACTCGAAAGTAAAATTGGAAGAAATTAAGGAAGAATGGTGTCAATTTATGATTGAGTTAAGAATTCTATAATGTATATTGGATTTGTAATTATGTGTAAATTGTATATTGTATATTGTATATTGTATAATGTACAATGTTTAAATTATGTGTAAATTATACTTGAGTTAATTATGTGTAAATTGCAAAGTGTTATTGTATAATGTATAATGTTTAGTTATATTGTGTTGAATTAAAGGCCAAGTGTTGAATTACAATGTTTAAAGGCCAAGTTATGTTTAAAGCCTGAATTATAAGCAGGGAATTTAATTGTTATAAGCAGGTTTGTCTAAAAATATATTAAAAATGTGATTTTACAAAAAAAAATTTTAAAAACGTGAAGTATAGACAGCGCTTTTACAAGAAAGCGCTGCTAAAGGGAGAAAAATAGACATAAAAAAGCGCTGCTATAGGTTAGGAAAGGAGGGGTCTAAGAAAGCGCTTTAAAAAAGCGCTGCTAAAGGGTGGTCTACAAAAGCGCTTTCATAAAGCGCTGCTACAGGGGGGAGGGGGAGGGAGAATAGGCAGCGCTTTGAAAGCGCTGCTAAAGGGGTAAAAAAGCGCTGCTAAAAGGGATGCCTTTAGCAGCGCTTTTTCCAAAAAAAAAACGCTGCCTTTACCTTTAGCAGCGCCACTTTAGGCAGCGCTTTAAAGCGCTGCTAAAGGTCAAAAAAAGCGCTGCTAAAGGCCATTTTTGGCATAGTGTTTACAGACATAACAATAAGCTTCATCTCATATAAATTAAAAAACAACTCTAAATACACAAAAACTAGCCAAAATTCCATGCAAAAAGAAATCCAACTAATGAAATATGTCAAACATCATCAGCTACCATAGGAAAATATTATCTGTGCCATGTAGTTGAAAAATTAATAAATTTAGATGACACTGACATAAATATTAAGAGTAATACTATGTTATACTATATTCATAAACAAAGTCATTAAAGCTTGAACAACTAGATACATCATTCAGCCATAGAACAACTGGATCCTTCTTTAGATTTCTTTCTAAAATATTTACCTTTTAGTTATTAAGCTTGAATAACCATGTACACCATTCAACCATAGGATAATGATACATATTTACATTACACAATTAAATTGAACAGAGTCAGCGCATTAAAGAAAACTTGAAGTTCTATTGACATGGTACTGTAATAATTTCCATTAATAGAAGGCATCTTATCACTTTTTAAGCATATAGCAGTGAGAATTGCTAAGGCTCTATATAAAAAAGTGTTTGATTTTAAGATTTCATTACTCATGAAGTGCATCGCTACTTCCTCAGAGGTGATTAAAAATGGAAAAATCCGTCAACTGAAAAGAGTGAGCGTAATTAACAAAATTCTAACTTTTATACTCCATGATAAGATATCACAACCATATACTACATTTTATACATCATTGTTAATATATATTATTCTTAACAAGTATATTAAAAAAACATAAGTCTAATAAATAGAAATACAAAAATATTACAACATGCCATTGCAGAATAAAGAATGCATGAAAAAGTAATATACTTATTAAGAATAATATATATTAACTATGATGTATAAAATGTAGTATATGGTTGTGATATCTTATCATGGAGTACACCTTACTTATTAACAAAACAAAATTCTCAGTGCATAAATATTAGGGATTTTCAACAGAGTGAAACGGATTAGTGCTCATTACTTAGCCATAAGACAAGTTAAACTCATCTAACTACACCAAGAATCTCAAATTTAGATGCATTTCCAACCATAAGTTCTAGCTGGCAGCTGCACAAAGTTACATCTGCTACATGATCTCAAATTTAGCAACGTGATCAAAATCATGTGGCTCAAACTGCAACTTTATCAAATTGAATTTAAATCTATCCAAAGAAGCCATATCTTGAACGTGGAAATAGTGTGATTCTTAGACAATAGAGAATCCACAACCTAGATTAACAATGATATTTTGTTTCAAGAAATCAGTCTAAGAGTATTGTTGCTTCCGACCATGTTATGTTTAATTACATCTCGTCCTAAAGCAACAGAAATATAAGAAAAAAAGATAATCCATTCATTTTTTGGATATGTAAAACGACTACAAGAGGTAGAGTAAGATCGTATCTAGCTGCAAATTATATTTCGCATGCATTACAAGTAAGAGTGTAGGATGATGATCATGCTAAGCATGTAACAGAATCCTACTACCACCCAAAATATGTAGATATAAAGCAAGACATAAGGTTAGAATAACAGACAACTTAAAAATATTTTCTTTAAAAAAATTAAGATTGAAAAAAACTATAAAAAAACACCTTAAAAATAATTAATTAAATAGAAAAAAATAAGGATTAAAATTTTAAATCAAATTTTATTAATACCAACAATTATGAAAACTATAAAAAATATATTAAAATGAGACTAATATGTACTAAAATTATTTTTAAAAGAAGTTTGAATTCTAAACTAAAAGTGAATAAAAAATATTTTTTGATAAAATTTAAACAAGATATTATTTTTAGAAAACATTTCCTTAAGTTTTCGCTGAGTTTTTATTTCTTTTTATGATAAGTCTTTTGTTAAGTTATTTAGTGAAACAAAACAAAAATTGTTGTCAAGAATTATTTTAAAATAGGTTTATTTTTATACTATATATATTATTTGTTTCCTAAAATTAATAAATGAATTTTTTAGACTAGTAGCTCATGCTCATGTCTCTTATTCAAAAGTTCATGAATTTGATCCACAAAATGCCACATTTTTTCCACATGATTTTTTTCACATGTTTTATAATTTCTTTTCTAAATGTTATACTTTCTTATAAAATTACAAGTTGAAGGATTACACACCATTTATACCATTAACTTTTATTTTTAATTTTTCTAATTTTCACAACAAAAATAAATAAATAAACATATCTTGTTTAAAAAATAACTAAAAAACTAAATTAATATAGTAAAATTTTTCTTAAAAATATAAAATTTAATATAAAATTAAAAATGTCTCCAAACATATCTTTGGAGTCAATATGCCAATTATTTTTATTAATAGTAAAAACATAATTAATTTTAAAAATATAGTATTAAAATTCTGCAGCAAAAATTGCAACAAAATTCACAGCAAATTCCATAGCAAAATTTGCAGCAATTTCTACGAAATTTCCTAAGGATTTTAAGGTTTCATGAATGAAATCGCAGTTAAACCTAATGAAAAATTGATATATCCTTTTAAAACCAAAATCCGCAGGTAAAGCTTTAGAAATGTTAGATCTTCTGTTGGGGTCTGCTGCAAAACATGAATAAAGAGAAGATGAAAACGATATGATGAAAGTTGCACAAAATAAATTCCAAAGCGTGTGTTTATACTAAACTTTAGGTTTGATTCGTCCCCACCAATTTAGGCAAATTGGATGCAAATGAGTAATCCGGCGAATCCCCTTTAGCATACTTTGGAAACCTTAACATAAATTGTACATTCACATTAAGCATATCGATCAACGATATTTTACATAATAAAGTTCCTTCACTTATTCTCGTGCACAAGAAAAATAAAAAAATAACTTAAATATAAATTTTGGCTCTGAAATATATTATTTTCATATATCTTTTATGACTGACAAGTATCTCTATTTATAAGAAAACTTGTATCAATTTGTGTGGATAAACAATATCATTTGATTCCAACATGACCATTCGTGAACCATTCTATATCAATAACAACACACTTTTTTCATGAAAAGTTATGCTAATCTGATGGTTGCACCTTTTGACCAAACACCCAATCATTATAGGGTATATGGTTCTATTCTAGACAGCTGCAACTTTTGGTCATTTATTTTGTTAATTTAACCATTATTATTTATCAATTTAATATTTTGGAAATTTCTCCAACAATCCCCCACCATTTTCAAAATATATCTAAATCTATTATTTAGGAAATTTCATGGTTTCAGATAAATGTATCTTACAATTTGAACCAATATTTAATAAGTTAAGTTTTCACTCATCCCCGAATAGATTGGTAGACAAGCTTTGAACCAATTATTTATTAGAACAAACGTGCATAACTCGCACATTAAATCTCGATACCATTGATCGAATTATTAATATGACACATTTAATAAGGCATTGTGTCTCATATCCTTTTTATGAGAATTTAAGAGTCAAACCCTTGAACTCTACGAAGCGGCACCATTTCATTCACATATAGGTAAACAATATCAGAAATACACTCATAATTATGCATTTCAGCAAACACATACTATATGTCTATTAAGAGGAAAACCTCATCCTACCACACTTATTCTTACGGTCTAAGTACTTTTACCCCTTGACATATATCTATCATTAATTATTTCAATCACTCTAATAGTGTATTTTCATCATTGAACTCAAGACTTAACATTAATCGGGTTGTCGAGCTTTGTGAAATCAGCGGTTGCCGGTAATTTGTTATCTCAATTAAAATTGATGGTCAATCCACTGTGAGTATGCTTCAATTTGCTGATGATCCTTTGCTTATAGGAGACGGCTCGGCGTCTAATATTTGGGCTTTCAAGGCTATCTTTCGTACTTTCAAATTAATTTCGGGTCTTAAAATTAATTACTCCAAAAGCTGCTTGTATGGGATTCGAGTAGAACCTAATTTTCTTGTGGCTGCTGAAGATTTCCTTCACTGCAAATCAGAAAAGTTGTCGTTTAGCTTTCTTGGATCACTGTTGCTTGAGGAACAAATTGTCCAACTGGAATGGGAGAAATCTGTCTATGGGGGGTAGAGTAACCCTCATAAATTTGGTTTTAGCTAATCTCCCTATCCATTACTTGGCTTTCTTCAAGGCTCCCCATAAAGTTGTGAAGGATATTATTGTGATCCAACGTCGGTTCTTATGGGCTGGAAAATCAAGCAGAAGATTTATTCCTTGGGTTTCTTAGAATTCTGTTTGTAAATCTAAAGAACATGGAGGTCTTGGAATTAAGCATGTGGGTTGGTTCAATAGTGCCTTGTTGGCAAAATGGCTTTGGAGGTTCCAAACTGGCGGCAACGAAATTTGGAGGAAGTTCCTCACTAATAGATAGGGCAACCTCAGTATTAAGACGCAAACTTACTTCGACGTTGATAATTTGAAATTTGACTCCCTGTGGATGAAGGATATTATAACCAATGCGTCCCTTAATTCTCATGCAAATTTCTGCAAATTCACGTCCTACTCCGTTGGTGAAGGTAACGACGTCGCGTTCTGGCAGTCAGTTTGGATTGGTGATCTTCCGTTTAAAGTCAGATTTAACGGGCTATTTCAGAGTTGTTCTACGAAGTCAGCGACCGTTCGTGAAATGGGATTCTGGGAGGAAGGGCAGTGGACTTGGAAAATTAAATATTCTTTGATCGACTCAAATTCCCCTCCTGAACCAGACTAGTCTGATTGTTGTAAATTGTTGGATAATGTTTCAGTTATCTCCGACGAGTCCGAAAAATGGCGGTGGCTGCTTCATGATTCTTTGTCTTTCAAGGTTAGCTCTTTAAATTCTATTCTAACTCCATCTTCCTCTGATCTAGATATTGGTTCTGAATGTGCATCCCATCTTGAGTCTCTCTGGAAGACGGTTATCCCGACGAAATTTTAAACTTTCAGTTGGAGAATGACGCTTGATAGATTGCCAACTAGAACTAATTTGTTGAAAAGAAGGGTGTTTGATTCTGAGCAAGACTTGGATTGTGTGTTTTATTATAGTAGCCTCGAGGACGTATTCCATCTCTTCTTCTCGTGCTTTAAACCCAAGCAGAATTGGAACAAGATTTGCGAATGGACGGATATAGAGATAATATCTGAAACTTGCTGCTACTCTCACGCGAAGGCGTGGAACTCAAGCCTTAGTGGCCGGTGTCAAGCGATCAGAATAAATTCAATTTGGTTTATTACCTGCTGGAGTATTTGGAGGTCTAGAAATGAATATATATTCAATAATGTAGTTACTGAGGTCGACAATATTGTTTTCGACATTAAACTTTCCTCTTGGAATTGGTTGATCCTAGGTAGGAAGGCGAGCAAGCAGTGTAGTTTGTACGATTGGTTCAAATTTCCCTTTGACTTCTTGTAACTGTTTCTTTTGGTCTGAGATGTCCTTAATCTCTTATTAATAGATTCTGCTTATCAAAAAAAAAGTGTGAGTTGATTTTCCACTATTGATGATTAATTAGATACGGGCTTGTTCCGCATCCCTAATGATCTCTTCATTGTATTCAATTATATCCAAAAATATCATATCTTTGTCAATCCTTTCTTCAAAGAATTGCAAGATTTTTCTCAACTTTAACAAATTCCGAATATTCAATTTTTCAACTAATAAACCAACATCACTAATATTTCTTGTAACATTTCTCGATGAACACTTATCAACTTACAACAAGATAAAATATATCCAAATTACTTTTAATATCAAGATAATTAAGAAATAATACTTTCATATTATGATACAAATATAATATGAGATAAATCATTTTAATTTTAAAATTCTTGCATAAACAACAATATAATTGAAACATGTTCTTGATATTTTTAACATGTTATTTACACCATTTTATGTTATCAATAAATTTATCATATATTCAAATTTATGATTTTAATTTTTTTTAATTATTACCAAATAATCTCATCTAGAAATAATACATTATTAATTGAAATAAATTACTTCCACAAAAAAAAAAATTAACAATATTTTACATTCAACTTTATAACATAAACCAAACATATTCATAATTATTTCATTTTACATATTTGAATAGTTTATAAATCATGCATGTATAAATTTAATGTCACATGTTAAACTTAACATAAATACACATTATTTTCATCATATAATATTATACATGAATTTAAAACATTATATGAATATATATTAGTGCAATCGAATTATTATGTACATTTCACCATAGTTATGAATAAGAGAGCATGAATCTATTTCTCCATCAAAATTACAATTTTAAAGAAGATGGTAACAAATTTAAATGTCGGTGAAAGATATACAGTTAATTTATATAATTGCTGCTATCTCATAATTCATAATTTGTAGTACATAATGTTTCAAATATAAATTCGCAGCTAAAACTACAAGTATAGCTGTGGTTAGTTTTTTGAATTTCTTGTAGTGGTAACTCTTACTACAATCATATCAATTTAGGTAAGACACCGTTTGAGGAAAGAACGTGGCATTGAAGGTGGCATCACTGTTGTGTTTTCATTAGTTCACTGTTCTATTTCTACTCTAATTTATTTTTATGTTAGTTAATTAAGTAAGGATGTTATATCTTAGATCCCACCTCATGATTTTGTGATCTTAACCGTAGTTAACTTGCTAACTGTGTTTTGTGTCATGTTATACTTTTTCTCTCAATATTGATGTTATTTTTTACCATTAGTTTAAATAAAATACCGTCTAAATTTATCAATTAAATTTAGTTTTAATTTTCAAATTTTCAAAATATATTAGCTGCAAATTTATCTGCGGATTTTGATTCCTATGTGGATTTTCTGCAAATTGTGAATCCTGCAGGCTTACCTGCGAATTTTAATTCCTTCGGATTCACAATTACCACCAAGGTATTAGCCGGAAATAAAAACAGCAGGAAAAATTGCAAAAATCTGTTTTCTGCAAATTTTTAGCTCAAATCCGCATAAAAACAAGTATTTCTAATAGTGTATTAATTTAACTATTAATTTTTTATTAAGTTAATTAATTAAAAGAATTTTTTAATTTAATTATTAATTAATAAAAATAAATTGGTGGGAAAGTTTTGGTGGGAGAATTTATAGAATTATAATTTAGGGTGATTGATCGGAATACATCTTAACACCAATATTTAAATGTAACAATCTGAAATGAAAAGGGAAATCACGTCATTGTAAAAAAATAAAAATAAAAGAAAAAAGAGTCACGACACAGTAAAGGATGATTGAGTTTTCCATGCCCCAAGTCTTGAACTGATCAATATTCATGACTCCATCATGAGATGAATGTGGAGTGACGATTATAGCTAGCTAACACACATAAAGTTTTCAATTCATACAATTTTAGTGATACTAGTATTTACTATTGATCTTAAAAAACTATATAAAAAATACTCATTATAATCTTAAATGTATTAAAAAAATCTTTTCTTTAATCTATATTATAAAAATATATATTTTATAAATTTATTGAATAAATAATATTTAAAATAATATATAGCTTAAATACCTAATTTATTCCATAAATTAAAAAAAAAAACACTTTCTCCTATATATATATTAAAGGCAAAATACTATTTTTGTCCCTTAACTATATCCGTAGGTTCAAATTGATACCTTAATTATTTTTCGTGTCAGATAAGTCTCTTAACTCTTTAAAACATGTCCTGTTAGTCTTTTTTGTTAAATTAACGACGGAAAAAAATTAAAAATCCGTCGCTAAATCCGTCGCTAATTAGACAAAAAGAACAAACATGACATTTTAAAGAATTAAGGGACCAATCTGATACAAAAAATAATTAAAAGATCAATCTAAATTCAATAATATAATTAAAGGAAAAAAAAAGTATTTTACCTAAATTAAATAAATAAGTAAAAACATATTTAAAAATTTCTTTTCAGACAAACATATATGTTCTAAACGGCTGGATGATAATCTATCATTACATATTTTTTATATTTTAGTTTATTTTAATTTATTTTGAGAGCTTTTATTTTTAGTTGTTTATCTTTCTATAAGTTTTAATAAGTATTTCAAACAATTTAAAAAAGATCGATATGTACCGGCCATCTTAACCAAACAAATAATTTTTAGTGTTTTCAATATAGAAGATTTGGACACAAATCTTAGAAAATAAGAAGAATGTAAAATTGATGAATTCCATTAAGCTTAAAATTTTGGTAACTTCCTGAAAAATGTGTGGCTGAGACAAGACATCATGGTGCGTTTTAGCAATCTCTAAATGTCATGTCACCCTCATCACAAAAAAAAAAGCACATGCATAGGGTAGTGTGGTGTATTTTTGCGACATCACATTTTTGATATAAAAAGGCAAACATGTCTAGTTACCGGAATTTCTAATTTCAATACATTGGGGGAATATTTTTAGAGTTGGAAACAAGGTAAACAGAATCATTCATCAAGTAATTCACTCTTTATCAATTGTAAAGTTATTTTTATACTCTTTTAACTTATTTTGCCATGAATTCTTTTAGAATGAGGGACTATTTTTCTTAAATTAATTCCATTTAAATAAATTTTTTCGAATTTGGGTGGAACATGTGATTTATTTAGATTTATTCATTGTAATGATAAGCCTATTGAGTTATTCAATAATTATTCATGTTTAATGTTTTTTTATTATTTACAAATTGAATTGAATTGATTTAATTGATCTAATGTAATCGAGAGGGTGTTTATATCTCTAGACATAAGGTATACTAATTGTGACATTGATATTTCAATTGTTGTTAAAACTTTTGCCTGGTGATGAATTCATCCAAGACATTGGAGGACTGCAATCAGATGAAATGGATTGTGCAGCAAGAGATTGTCACAATTGTTTTGATAGTTATTGTGATATACAAGGGTCATTGTAAGTTTACGAAGGAATTAACCACACAAAGATGGACAAAGGGTTTGAATGGGGTTTTAATAATTTCTTTATTAGAATTCCTAAACTTTTAATTATTTTATTTATTTTCACCATAAGTAGCAAACAACTCAATTAAATCATGCATACTCTCCAATTTACTTGATGTCTTTTAGGTTATATTTGGATAATTTAAAAATAACGGATCAAAGTGGAACGGAACGGAATAGGATGGAGTGAAATAGAACGGAACGGAATATAAACTTCATTCTACTGTTTGGATATTTTACTACGGAGCGAAACTAATATCTCATTCCACTGTTTAGGAATTGGACGGAGCCGAAAGCATTATAACTTTTTTATTTTATTTTTACCATTTGCTACAATATTGATAGATCTAACATTCTCACACTAAAATAATATATAAGTAATCATAGAAAAATATCCACTTAACACTTGAAAGAAATTAAAACATACAATAATAAATTAAAATATTCATAAATGAAACATGGTTATTATAACTTGAAATTGCAAAGACCAATTGCACAAGTTTTGATCAACACCATACTGGGTATTTATAAACAAAATCAAGTTTTGCTAAAATTAAATGATAAATATATGTCTATAGTAGATAATGATATCAAGTCTTGCTAATAAAAAAGACAAATTTTGATCCATAATAGATAATGTCTCTCTTCTTTAAGCATTCCACAAAACCTGCAAAAATAAAATAAAATAAATTACGCAAATATTTCATTCGTTAAAGATAAAAAATACTCAAAAGTGATAAATAAATATGTTACCATTATCAAAAGGGATAGTCTGAAACAATAAAATGTAACATTTCCTTCCGCTTATCGATTGGAAATCCATTAAAAGCTTTCAATGCATCGTAACTAATTTTAGTTTTTCTCTATACATAATAAGAATACAATCAACGTGAATAGTAGTGAAAAGAAACCGGAACAGTAGTTTTGCAACAAATCTAATTTCTACTTTTATTCTTAATAAAAAGTTAATTTAACATACAAAACACTATAAAGCAACGTAAGTCATAGTTTTAGGTTTTGTTTTTAGTAACTATACCTAATTTCTGAAAAATGAAAAAGACATGAACATAAAGATAAATCAAGATATTTAATTTAATAGAGCACACATATAAATACAGGTAAAAAAATGAGAAGAAATATGATGTACCTTGTTAGGGTAGAAGAAAGATATAGACTCTTTGCAAGCAAGAAGAAGGCTTGTGAAGGAGAAAAGTTGTAGTGAATAAATAGAAAAATATCACGTTGATTGAAATAAGAAATAGGAACGGTTAATAATAAAAGTGAAAATTTGGAGGATAAAATTGTAATTGTTTTATTAATTGATTCCATTCCATTGGATACATCCCAATTTGGGGGAATGAAAAATGGGCCAAAATAGTGGTATTGGATGGAATGTGTTCCATCATACTCCATTCTATCTCATTCAATTTTTGTAAATCCAAACAATGGAACATAACTCCACTACACTCCACTCCATTTCATTTCATCCATTTCCATCAATCCAAACAGACCCTTAATATCCTAGACTTAAGTACAATCATTGTATTCTTAATCAAATGATATCAATCATCGTGGATCAATAGTTACACTACCCATTTCTAAATTTTTGTTGAAGCAAGAATACTACATAACAAAATTAATATTTAGTCCAATAAAAATGATGTCGTTGTCGCGAATTATTGATTATTTCAAGAAGGAAATATTAGGCAAGTATACTTGATTTTAATTTATTTTTCAAGTTTTATTATTATTTGTTTTGATTTTTCAAGAAGGCATAAAAATGAAGTTAGTTTCATTTACTTTATTTTTTAATTTTATCATCATTTGTTTCAAATATTTTAGTATTACTAAAGGTATCTTATGTTTAGTGTATGGGCATCGAAAGCTCGAATGATTTGCAGTTTGATTCAAAAATAAAAAGGACCGCTAATGAAATATGAAAATCAAGTCGGTTAGCTAAATAGGAAAAAAGAAAAAGCATAGATGTCATAACACCACTTTAACAAACAATCACCTTAAAGATAACCTCTCGGGTCACCACAAAGAATCCAATCTAGACATTTTCTAGGCGATATTTAGCATATGTTATCTAAAGAAGATATTATTTATGGGTTCAAACAGGCGAACTCATGTTTCTTTGACATAAAATTTGTGTTCTTGCTGGTTTAAGAGACATTCAGTTCGACAAAAGAGCACTAATATATCTTTATGATCTTCTTGAAAGGTTAAATGAGACATGTTTGGTTGTTAACTAAGTGGGGTTAAATGAAAGTCAAAAGAGACCTAGATTGTTTGCATTAACACTAATAGTTAGAGTGAAAGATTATATACAACTTTTTTACCAAGTGGCGTGATCAATATTTGGGTTGGACTAGAGTAACTATTTATCGAGATATTTTATTCAATACAAAAAATGTCGACAAGATGGCTCGCATCACTTGTTTCGAGGGGAGAAACTAAATCTCTCTACGATGCATTGGAAATGTATAAACTTATGATAAAAATATGTCATTTACATAACTAATTTGATGACTTAGCGCATGTATAATATTTTACACATCGACTTAGAGGAACCACACAAATGTTATTCAGTTGGAGGTACTATGAGAACAAAGTCTGATGTAAATGTTAAAAAGTTTATTGAGAATATGACACATAATGAGTATCATGTAATGAGAAACATGTGAGTTAGAAGATGAATAATGGGAGAATTTTAACTCAAAGTGCGCTGTTAGCCAACCACTAACAAATGCAAACTAATTAGGACGTTCTAAAAAAATAACTAGCATACTCTTAAATGAGACATCATCAGGTAAAATAGGTTCATCAAGCTCTAATGTGTGATTTTTGTAAGGGTGGTCAGGAAAATTTCTAGTGTAACTCTAGAGGGTTCTCCAACTATAACACCAACTACAAAGGGAATTATCAAAAGAACAAGCCCTTTTCGAGCATATACACTTATGCATGAAGAAACCTCTCTAACTTCAGGTGGAACAACAACCAAAGGCAAGGATCAAATAAAGGCCAACAACGTCAATGACGGTACCAAAGTAAACATCAGTCAACCTCACCAATACCAAAATCAATCTTAATAGACACCTTTGCTTAAATTTTAATATGATCCTCAGCAACAACGTCACCAAGATTAGACTTAGCCATAACAACCAAGGATGCCTTCACAAGTGGAGTACGCCTTGAGTGATTTCATGCGGGTGATACGGGAGAGCTTCAAAACCATGAAACTTGATCAAGAAACTACCGACAAGAATAATGAAGCATCCATCTGAAATTTGGAAACTCAAATTGGACAGTAATCAAAATAGGTAGCCACTCAATCCACTAAATTTGTTTAAGGTAATATGGTTGATAACCTAAATAAAAATAAAAGATTCTACACTATTATTCTTGAAAAATCAAGTTTTTTGTAGTGGCGAGTCTTAAGTGTCATAGGAGGATGAGAGTGAGAAGGATGTCGAAAAGAAAGAAAGGATAATTAACTAAATTGAAAAAAGCACGGAGAAAAAAAGATTGAATGGAGAGAATATTGTGAGAAGAAAATAAAATAAAAATAAAGAAACTCCACAACCTACAACATTTCATTACCCTCTTCTAAAAAACTCCAAAAGAGGGGCAACTAAAATATTTCTTGAAATTTTCAATGGCATATAGGTAACACTTTTGTTTGCATAAGCATTACAAAATGTTTCCGCATATGTAAAGAATTTTAAAGAGCTTATGACTAAGAAGATGAGACTTACATGCGGTAAAACGTTGAACATATGTGAATAATGTAATTCTATAACTCAAAGAAGCTCCCACCAAAATTATTAGATCTAGGTTGTTTCAATATCTCTTGTAATATAGGAAACCTGTAGATTTCTGGAGCACAATGTAATTTGGAGGCAAGCATCAACTTGATGCCACACTCAATAATGGAAAAAATTGTGGCTTGGCATGTTGATTGTTATCAAAGTGATTACGTTAAAGTTACCTAATTAAAGCCTAATTTTAAAGAAAACTGTATAATGTGGTTGGGTTGCCTCCTAAAGAACACTTGTTCAATGTCAGTAGCTTGACAATGATTGATTTCATGTGACACCAATTACCTTATAACTTACCTCATGATCTTTGATTCTAACATTGACTTTTCCTTTATCCATGTGTACGAGCATCCTCGCAATGTTCATAAAAGGTCTTCCCAATATGACATGTATTTTTGGTTCTGGTTTAACATCTAGTATCACAAAGTCTACAGAAAATGATTGGTTGTCAACCTGTATCAATACATATTTTACTACTCCCATTAGTTTCCTTCATGTTTTGTGATCCATTTGCAGTTCTTCTACATATGGCTTTATCTACAGATACCTAATTCTATATATCGCTAAAAGTGGCATATTATTGAAATTTGCACCTAAATCAATAACTGCATCACCAATTTCTATATTACCTACAGAGACATGTAATATTACTACTCCAGGATCAACTTCCTTCTTGGGTAGGTCATTTAACTCTTCCTAGCTGGCTTCAT
The DNA here is from genome assembly GCA_963859935.3 of Lathyrus sativus. Taxonomy (NCBI): domain Eukaryota; kingdom Viridiplantae; phylum Streptophyta; class Magnoliopsida; order Fabales; family Fabaceae; genus Lathyrus; species Lathyrus sativus. The sequence goes on along the minus strand of OZ012738.1, from coordinate 597,392,416 downwards.
CTTGCATTTCTTTTTCTTCTTCTGATACTTCTGTTCCTCCTTACTTTGCTTTAACAATTATTTTATCATCCTTAACAACAACATTGCAATTTTCCTTTGTATTATTATTTTTGTTTGCACTGAATGTGTTACTTTGAAGATCTGAGAACTCTTTGGCTAATTGGCCCATTCGTGCTTCAACGTTTCTAATGGAGGCTTCAGTTTTTTTTGTGGCTGGCCATAAAGACCTGCATAAACTAATAAAGTGTATAATCTAGCTTTATTACTTTGTTGAATAGTGGAAGTGTTTGTGAATAATGTTGAAAAAAATTTCTATTGAATAGACCAGCTTCGAATCTCCACCCTTGATTAAAATTATTGTTCTGTGAGAAGTTATTATTTTGATATTTCCCAGGCATCTAATTCCATAAACAGTTTATTTCCCCATAAGTATGGGGAAAATCCAATTGGATGATCTTCGCTACAGAGTTCTCTGAATGCAATCTGCCTCTGTTGAGGTACTTCATGCATCTCCTTCTATTTTTGCAACATCTTTGACAATTGTTTAGTTATTTCATTCACCATTTGGGTTAACAACTTGTTTTGAACAAGAAGGGAATCATTGGTATTTAGTTCTATGATACAACTTTTACTTTTAGCGGGGTTTCTATTGTGTTCTCCTAGATGATCACTGAGCGTCATTTGCTTAATAAATGTAGTTACATCTTCTGTGCTTTTAGACATCAGAGAACCTCTAGCAGTAGAATTTAGTAACAAGTTAGGCTGTTGTTGAAGTCTATTTATGAAAAAGTGTATTTCAACGAGTTCGTCCAAATTGTGGTTTAGACATTATCTCAACATGTACTTATACCTTTGTCGTGCTTCACAGAGAGTTTCTGGCATGGCTTGCAAAAACATTATGATGGTAGTTTTTACTTCCATGAATTTTTTATAAGGAAAAAATTTGTTTAGGAACTTTTCCTCCAACAAGTTCCAGTTTTGCATCATCGATGTGGGTTGGTCTAGATACAACTCCTTTTCTTTTTCAATCAATGAGTGTGGAAACAATCGTAGGAATACTTCCTCTTCCTCATCTTGTGACGTTCTCAGCGTGCTAGTAATCTCATAGAATTTTGTGAGGTGTGTATAGGGGTCTTCATGATAAAAACTTGTAAAAGGGTTAGCATACAAAATTTGTAACAAATCAGTTTTCATTTCACTTTGTCAGATATTCCTTTGTGGTCTAGCTAAGTGAGATAGACATGTGGGACTATGTTGACATGGTGTGCCACCATTGTTGTTTAATTCAACCATTGTTCTTAGTTGTGTTGAGATAGAATATTCTTCTATGTTTATCTTTTCGACTCTTTGTTTCTTTTTCTTATTTTCACTAAGTTTGCTATGTGCAATTCTTTCAATTTCAGGATTGGACAAAAGTTGTTCAGCAGGAACCTTACCTTACATAAACTAGTAAAACAAATCTAATTCTAAAAGTTAATATGTTAGTGATTATAAACAAATTAACTAGAATTTTTTGATTGTGCATGATTATAACATGATAAATCATATGCAAAATTTTATCTTTTCGTTGACCTAAAAATTCCCCCCACAACAATGCCACTCAGATCACACATGATTTCAAATGATAAAGACCAATCAAGAGAAATCATTATAGGTGTAAACACTAATTTAACATTTAGGTTATTGAATGCTTCTTTACACTTTTAATCAACCTTAAAAGGTGTGTATTTCATAAGTAAATTAGTAAGATGTTTTGTTATTTTTGAAAAATATTTTATGAAACTATGATAGAAACCTGCATGACTTAGAAAATTTCTTATGCAATTTTATTTATGGGAGGGGAAGTTTTTTATATTACTTCTAATTTCGCTTGGTCAACCTCAATACCTTTGTGGGATATCTTTTTACCTGGTAATATGTCTTCTCATACTATGAAGTGACATTTTTCCCAATAAAGAATCGAGTAAGACTTTTGACATCTTTCTAAATAAAAGATAAATTAAGCAAACATTTATCAACAGTAGATCCAAAAATGCAAAAATCTTCCATAAAAACTTCAGTATGACTTTCAAGCATATCGCATAATATGGACGCCATGAACATTTGGAATTTCATAAGAGCATTATTAAAACTAAATGGGTTCCTTCTGTAAACAAATAAACTGTATAGACTAGTGAATGTTTTCTTCTCTTAAACTTCTGGTGCCATTGTAATTTTACTGTATTCAAAGTATCCAGCTAAGAAATAAAATCATGCATGTTTGCCTCACCTCTCTAACATCTGATTAATGAATGGAAGAGGAAATGGTCCTTCTTTGTCACTGTGTTGAGCCTTTTATAGTCGATACACACTCTTCAACCAATAACTATTTGAGTTGGTATTAACTCATTCACAATCATGATTATTCTTCCCATCTTTGGCACTACATAAACATTACTTATCCGTAAGTTATCATATATTTAATATACGAGACCTGCATCCAACAACTTAACAACTTCTTTTTTTACTACAACTTTTATGGTAGAATTGTGCATTCTTTGTGGTTATACTTCCAACTTTTGTCCATTTTCCATCAAAATATTATGCATCCATACTATAGGACTAATCCCTTTCAAATATTCAATCGCCCATCCTATTACACTATTTTGTTTATTGAGTGCTTGGAGAAGTTTGTCTTCTCCACTCATTCTCAATTTAGCACTGATGATTATTTGTAATTTATCTTTTTCAGCTGAGAACACATATTTGGGATGGGATGATAGCTGTTTGAGACTCGTTCCTTTTGTTAAGTATTTTATCCTGTTTCTTTACCTTTGATGTTCTCAAATCTTCCCACTAAAATATTTTGAATCTCCTTTGGAGTAGTTATGCTTCCATCATGGCTAGAGCTTCAATCCCTGTTAGATCTCCTCTATCTTCAGTTATGTTTGTTGATAGAGTTAGGTAGGGGAATATTTATCACATAATTTTCTATAGATTTTTCAATGATGATATCAAGGATTTCCACATTATTATTCACTTCTAGGTGTTCTTTGTGCTTCGTTGCATTGCAAACATCTACTTTAACTTCTTAATCATACATTTTCAGGTTTATTGTACCAAATTCTAGGTTAATCATGAATCTTTTTGTCTCTAAAAATGATCTTCCAAAGATGAGAGGTATTTTCTCATCTTTAGGCATCTCTAAAATCACATAATCCACTAGAAAGATGGGATTTTCTATCGTCACGTTAACATTTTGTACTATGCTGTATGGATTCTTGATCAAATGATATGCAAAATATAAGGTATCTCTAATGTCTTGAATCCTTCCAATCCCAAGATTTTTTTAGATAGAGACTACCATAAGACTCATATTAAATCCCAAGTCAATTAAAGAATTCTTGAAAGTTTTGTCACCTATAACACAAAGAATAGTAACTGACCCACGATCTTTGCGATGGATAGGAATTTTCATACCTCATAAGACAACCCTACATTTCTCAATCAAGATTACTAGTTCATTGTTCATAGTTCTCTTCTTGAAAATTTTATCTTTCATGAATTTAACGTAAACTGGAATTTGCTCTAGTGATTCATAGAAAGGAATGTTGATCTCTAGTTTTCTAAAAATTTCAAGAAATTTCTCAAACTTTTTATTATTTTAAACTTTCTTCTTCAACCTTTGAGGATAAGTTGTTAAGTTTGACCTTTAGGAATAATAACCTCTTCTATTGCTTCTTTAATCTCATTAACTTCCATATCTACTTCTATTAATGGCTCTACATCTATTGTCTTCTCTATTTCATTTTAGTAACATTTTGGCTTCTTGTCGTTATAGAACTGACATTATTATGTTCTTATGAATTTCTTACTATTATCTAGGAAGACTACTTTGATCTTGTTGCGAGGGTTGTTGAGCTATCTGTTCCACCTAAATCTTAATAGTATTCATAGATGTTATAGTACTTTTTTTATCATTTCTTTATTCTTTCTTGGAATTGAGCATTTTAAGAGGCTATTTTTTAATATATATATATATATATATATATATATATATATATATATATATATATATATATATATATATATATATATATATATATATATATATATATATATATATATATATATATATATATATATATATATATATATATATATATATATATATATATATATATATATTTGTATATGCTTTCTTCAGTTAAGGTGGTCGTATGTTTTATGGAGATGGTTGTTGATAATGGTTGAATTTTTGTTGGGGATTTTGATATAGAATTGGGAATTGACTTTAAGCATCCCATTGGCGATCTTTTTAGGAAACATTCCAATAAACTTTAAGCATCCAATGGTTACTGCTCTATATAGGACACAATCCCTGAAGACAAAAGCAGACTGGTCCAAGGAATAAGATGAGGAATCACATGGAAACTCTCGTGCTTTCAACACCATATATGGTGTTGACAAAGATGTCTTTCGACTTATCAACACGAGTACTAAATCCAAAGAAGCGTGGGAGATTATAAAAAATGCTCATGAAAGAACCTCAAAAGTTTGGGTGTCTAGACTTCAAATCCTCACCACTAAGTTTAAAAACCTGAGAATGAAGGAACATGAAATCATAGATGACTTTGGTGTTCATGTTCGAGACATAGAAAACTGCTCATTTTCCCTTGGTGAAAAAATATGTGAAAAGAAACTTGCCAGAAAAATCCTCAGATCTCTCCCCCAAGAAGTTTGACATGAAAGTTACTGCTATAGAGGAAGCTCAAGATATCAGTTCGATCAAAGTGGATGAACTTATTGGATCATTACTGACTTTTGAAATGGCCACTAGTGACAAAGCTAAAAAGAAAAGCAAGGGAGTTGTGTTCAATGCTTCTGCGAAAGAAGATAAGGAATAAGAAATAGAAGACACTAATGAGAACCTGACCAACTTTATTTCTCTTCTTGAAAAAATATTTGGAAAAGTAATGAAAAGACTTGACAAGCGCTCGAGGAAAAATGTTGTGATAAATGTGAAGGGCGAAATCCCTGACAATGCTTGAGGCTTCAAATCCCAATGCAGGTTCAATGATGGTAGCAATCTGAACAAAGGAAAAGGGACACATTCTGATGAATGTGAAGGTTTTGGACACATCTAAGAAAACTGTCCAAATTTCCTTATGAAACAAAAGAAGGGATACTTTAGTATCTTTTCAGATTAAGAAACAGAAGAAGATAATGAAGATGAAAAGGTTAATGGTGTAATTGCTTTCTCTACCCACCTAAGGAACATGACAAATGATCAAAATAATTATGAATCAAGTGATGAAGAACTTTAAGATGAAGACATGGCTGAAGCATACTGATTGTTATATGTCAAATGGAAAGAAGAATGCATGGCAAATGAGAAATAAAAGTCTCAAATAAATATATTACTTCAAGAGAAAGATAATCTCACAAAAATATATTTTGTTTTAGGGGAAGAAGTCACCCTTCTGAACTCAAAGCTGGAAAGCATGACCAAGTCACTTTGTATGCTTAATTGTGGCTCTGAGATTCTTGGTGAAATCCTTGGTGCTAGAAAAATGGCTGGACATATAAGGGATGTTGGTTTTAACTACAATGTTGTGAATGAAAAAGATAATAAATATCTTCCTCCTGAACATAAAACAGTGTTCTAAATGTCAGACAACATGTTGCAGAAGTCCTTTCAGGAAACCTTTTTTAAGATGCCACTACTGTGGAAAACTTGAGCACATTTTACTTTACTGCTACAAACTGCACGGTAGACCATTCTATTCTCACAAACAACATCCATCCAAGAAGACACTAAGAAAAAACCATGTTAAACAAGTATGGAAGGTCAATGAGGTAACTACTATTCATATTGCTCACACATCCCTAAGAGCATCTTCTTGTGAAGATTAGTATTTTAATAGTGGATGTTCCACGCACATAACTGGAGAGAAGAACAACCTCAAGGAGGTAAAACCTTACTCTAAAAGTTATGTTATAGTTGGTGATGATGCAAAATGCAAGATTACATGGAAAGGAAAACTAGTATATTCAGGACTACTAAATTTGGAATGTGTTCTCTAGTTGAAGGTGTGATTGCTAATTTTATTAGTATCAGTTGTTTGTGTGACCAAGATCTCTGTGTCAACTTCACTCGTTTTGAATGGATAATCGTGAACAAAGATCAAAAGGAAATCATAAAAGGAACAAGGTCTTGTGATAACTGTTATATATGGAGATCTCAACCACATGACCAACCTCTAACATGTTTGGTCACTAGAGAGGGTGACAACAAGTTGTGGCACAAGAAAAATCACTTAGTTTCTCAAGGGTGCACCCAAATGGTAATATAACTAGGAACAAGTCATATGAAATTGGTAATGTGACCAAGAACAAAGATCACTTAGTTGCTCAAGGGTACACTCGAGTAGAAGGAATTAATTTTGATGAGACATAATTCTGCTTTTTGCTAAACCCTGAAATTAGGTTGTTTCTCAGAAAGAACCATCAATCGAAGGTGCTCTTTCTATCGGAATTTCCTGCCCAATCAACATCACAATATCCAACTAGAATAGAACTGGTGTCATGTGAGTACAAAATTCCATAGTCACAAGTTTCTTTTATATACTTGATGGTGACTTGCTTCTGGCTTTGCTTGGTAGTGTGAACATACCCCTACAGAATAAGTGATATCACGACAACTGGCTGTGAGATACAAAAGACTATCAATCATAATTTTATAAGACTTTGACCCACATCAGCTCCTTGATCATCTTTAGTCAGCTTGACATAAGTTACAACATGAGTACACTTGTGTCTTTCACTTTCTAGACCAAACTTCTTCATAATGTTCTTAGCATAATTTCTTTGGGACATAAATATTCCTTCTTTCATTTATTTAATTTGAAACCCAAGGAAGTAAGTAATTTCATGCACCAAACTCATTTTGAGTTCTAATTGCATTTGTTACACAAAAGGTTCTACCATCTTATTTTACATTTCTCCAAACAAAAAAATCATCCACGTAGATTTGAGTAATCATAAGTTTTCCTTCATCTTTCTTGAAAAATAGAGTTTGGTGAGGAATTCTGTGAGACATTCATACCAAGCCCTACTGTAACCATTTTTGGTAAGGAATTCTGTGAGACATTCATACTAAGCCCTTGGAGCTTATTTTAACGCATTTAGGGCCTTCTTAAGCTCATAGATATAGTTTGGTGTGCCAGGATCAATGAACCCTTTTAGGTGCTAAACATACATTTCTTCATTTAAAAATCCATTAAAAAAATTACTTTCAACATCCATTTGATATAGCTTAAATTTCGAGAGACATGATATTCCTAGCAGTAATATGATGGACTTAAGGCAAGCAACAGGAGAAAAAGTTTCATCAAAATCAATCCCTTATATTTGTATGTATCCTTGAGCTACTAACCATGCCTTATTTCTTGTCACATTACCACTTTTATCAGACTTGTATTTGTAAATCCACTTGGTTCTTATGATGTTTATTGAGTCAGGTTTAGGAATCAATTCCTATACTTTGTTTCTTTCGAACTGAACAAGTTATGCTTGCATGGAAGTGATCCAATATTTTTTAGTTAAGGCTTCTTTAAAAAATTTGGATTCAATTTTGGAGATAAAGCACATGTTGATAATCACTTCTCTAGATCTATTGATGATTCCATCATTGAGATTTCTAATCATAATTTCTATAGGGTGTCACTTATGAATTTTGATAGATATACCTTTGTTTGTTGGAACACCATCATCTCCATCTTTAGAATCTTCATCTTTAGGAGTCTGAACAATATCATTTACTTTGTTTAGCACATCAAGCGCGACATATTTCTCAATATTAATAACTTATTCCTCTTCTTCATCACTTGCTTCATCCAAAGGTGAATTATCTACAATAGCGTTGATAGATTCCATCGTGACCTTTGTGTTATTATTAAATATTTGGTTATTTATATTGTTGATAGAATATCCAAGGAAATTCCTTTATCACTTTTAGGATCCATATTGCGTCTTTTCTCTCTATCAACCAAAATGTAACACTTTCTTCCAAACACATGGAAACATTTTACATTTGGATTTTTTTTCCTTTCTAGAGCGCATGGTGAGTAACTTTAATTCCAGATCAAATGGCTACTGGGTTGTGGATGTGACAAGTTGTATTCATGGATTCATCCCATAAGTAATAAGGTATATTCTTGGCATGAAGCATGATTATATCCATTTCTTGTAATGGTTGCATTCAACAACTCCATTTTGTTGTGAACTAATTGGTACAGAGAACTCATGAGCAATCCCTTCATATGAGCAGAATTCTGAAAAAATAGAGATTTCAAATTCTCTTTCATGGTTACTTTGTATGCGAATAATCTTGCCAATCTCTCTTCCTTTCTCATGTTGCAGATGTTGGAAAAGTCTTTCCAATGTGATAAAGGTGTCAAAATTTTTTTAAGAAACTCAACTCATGTGTACCTTGAGTAATCATCAACATACACAAAAACATTTCTTCTTCTACCTAAGCTTTCTACTTGCATGGGCTCCATGAGACCTATGGAGTAACTCCAAGACTTTTGAGGTGGTAAGACGTTGTAGGTTCTTTGGGGACATCTTAGTTTGTTTACCAATCTAACAATCTCCACATATTCTTCCTTCTTCAATCAAGATCATGCATTCCACTAATAGTCTTTTCAGTTATAATCTTCCTCATACTTTTGAGATTTCGATGACCAAGTTTCTTGTGCCATAACTTGGTTTCATCCACTTTAAAGATCATACAGGTTGGAGGATGATCCTTTGATTGAGAGCTCCACATGAAACAGTTGTCCGATGATCTTATACCATTTATGATCTGTTTTAGATTTTTGTTAGTGACTATACATTCAAAATGACTGAAGTTAACATAAATTTCCTAATCACATAGTTGTCTGATGCTGATAAGATTAACAGTTATATCTTTAACTAAGAAAACATCTTCTAGACTAGGGAGGCTTGGATAACTAGTTTCCATTTTCCCATTATCTTTCCTCTAACACCATCTCTAAAATAAACATAGAACTTGGAGTATGAATTTACTTCTTTCAAATAGTTCTTCTCTCATATCATGTGTCTGAAGCAACCATTATCAAAATACCAATATTCACGAGAAGAAGCTCTTAGAGAGGTGTGAGAAATGTGACTTGTTGTCACCTCTTTGATTTTACAGACTTGTTACACATGATCATTTCTTGAGGTGTTTCTGATAGGATGTTCTCTGTAGTGATAATAGGATCATCCATACAATTTATAGCAAAAGGGTCGTGTATGAATGTGATGGCCATTATAGTGACAGATCCATGATGATCTTTTATAGACTTTTTTGTTGGTAATGATGTCGAGCAAGATGTTGTGATATGTAGTCTATAATCAAAAACTCAGTCTTCTTCTCAAAGGGAATAATCTTATTTTCTACATTCATGGAGCCATAGTCAAATCCAACTCCTTTCAAATCTCTAGCTGAATTTCCTACCTCAAGTATTTCATCAAGAATATCAGACCCACCGTTTAACATGTGAACTGACTTAGTCATGCCTTCAAACTTGGAATATAGAAGAGTGAGTTCTTCTTTAAGCTTTGAGATGATTGTGATGATATTTTCCTTTTCTTGAAGAAGTACATTTATTTTTACCTTTTGCTCTCTACAAACATGCATTATTATTTCCATTTTATATACAATAGCTTTAATGCTTCAAAAACATTGTAATATGAGAGATCTTCATCACTGGAATCACCATCACCCTGGACATTTGGTTTGGATATCACACTTGTTATGAATGAAATCATGTTGGTGGCCTTTTCTCTATCACTATCATCTTCTGATTCTTCATATGACAATGTGGAAGTATATCCATTATTTTGCTTTCTAAGGAAATTGGTAAATTCCTCCTGAATGTGTCCAAATCCTTCACATTCATGATACTGGATTCCCTTGCCTTTATTTTGTTTGTCTCTTTCATTGTTTTTGTGTTGGGGAGTGAAACCTCTAGAGTTGTCAAGAAGTTTGTCTTTGACATTTTTCATGACATTATTGTTCAACCTTCTATCAAGTATTCTCATAACTTTACTAAACCTTTTTGAAAGTAATGCAATAGATTTAGATAGGTTAGCATTAGTATCCTCTTCTACCCTTTCCTCATCATTTTCAACACAGCTTTGAATACTACACATTTTTTCTTTTCAGATTTATAATTGATAGCCATTTAAAAAGCTTGAAATGAACCAATGAGTTCATCCACTTTAATATTGGTGATGTCTTCATCTTCTTCTATTGTTGTTGCTTTCACATCAAACCTCTTTAGAAAAGGTCTGAGAGTTTTTTTGGCCAACTTTTCTTTGTAGGTTTTTCAAAAAATAGAAAATGAGCTATTTACTAAATCACGAAGTCAGACATTCAAGTAAAAAATTATTTCATTCTTAAGTTCTCAAATTTGGTAGTGAGAAGTTGGAGTCTTGACATATGGACTTTAGAAGTGCCTCACGAGCAGTCTTGAGAATTTCCCAAACCTTTTTGGCAACAGAACATGTATTTATGAGTCTAAATATGTTTTTGTTAACTCTATTTAATATGTCTTTAAGAGATCAAGAATTACCATGTGCATCTTCATCTTCTTCTTTAGACCAATCTCCTTCTAGCTTTAGGGATTATGTGCCATCTTGTGCAATAATCACGGGGGTGTCTGTCCTTTAATAATTACTTTCCATGTTTTTCTATCCATTGATTATAGAAAAAAGACCATGTAATATTTCCAATAATCATAGTTTTTTCCATCTAGGATAGGTGGTCGATTTAAAGATCCCCATTTTTAACGGATTGTGTATATCCCTTAGTGTTCCCACAACTTGAACAAAGTGCCTACTCTTATGCCAATTGAAATCAAGTTCACCTAATAGAAAGATGTAAAATACAATGTATATGACACGATTAATGCATTAACAGGTAAATTTCTAATATAAGTAAAAGCACACAAGGAATTGTTAATCCAGTTCAGTGCAAAGTCACCTACGTCTGGAGGGTGTTTACCTAACAAAGGAAATTCACTCTTAATTATCAAAGTAAAAGTTGGTCTTAGTTGAACCCTTATAGTTCGAATCCTCTTTTCTTAGTACTACTATTGAGTTCCTATTTAGAACCCCCTGAATATGAAACCCCTCTCACTTTCTCACAAGAAATCTCTGAAGTGTTGGCCATTTACAATATTTATGAATGATAAAACCAATTACAACTAAAAACAAACTCTATTCCTCTAAATAGGAGTGTGCCTAGCGAATAGAGTTTAACAACACAAAACTAAATTCAAAATAAAAGGCTTAACACAACTAAAACACGCCTTGTGTGTTTTTCTCAAGATCTGAGTCTTTACATGGAAAACTCCTCCTTAAATAGTAATAGAATCAAGGTTCAAGGCCTATTAGGGTTTGTGTCATTACATGCGGCTGAAGCAAATCCAAGGCAAAATAAATTATTCTTCGCTAAGTTGATTTAAAATCATTGATTTGATAAATCTTTAACAATCATATTTGATCTCTTTAATTCTTGCAAATTTATTTTTTGGAAAAACTTTCCTTATTCCAGAAATCTCATAAATCAATTAAATAAGATTGTACAAGAATGGGAATAAATCTTCAAGAGACGCGAGATTCATCCAGCGTAGACTGACTCTTGATGAAGAAGAATGTCTCACAATATATGGAACATCTTGATCCACATGTTGCCTCATGGTTTGATCTCATAGAAACATAGTGTCTCACACAATTCCATGATACCTTGCTCCATATCTTGCCTATTAAAATGACGCCAATTTGTCGCAACAAAACTGCCTCTCTTTCAAAATTCTAAATCTATGGTTCTTTGTCACATAATATTTGACTTTAGGACTTGGCTAGAACATTGAAGCTTCTTTTAATGAGGCTTGAGATAACTCTTTATGATAAACTCCATCATCAGAAAAATCACTTGATGAGAGATCTCTGCTGACTTCACCGAATGTCGCTTTACATAAGGTGTTGTGTCCATCGATAGCCATTGATATATTGATATACAATCACTTGATCACCATAACTTGATCAACAATACTTGATCTACACGACTTGATCAATACAACTAGGTATTCAATGATAACTTGATCTTATCAACTTGATATTCAAGCACATCCACTTGATTAGCGCATCGAATAATATTCAAGCTTCATCTAAATCAACATATCTTGATCAACACATCTTAAGCTTCAAGTATTAAGAACAATCATTTTGTGACATACCAAGCACTGTCACTTGATCCATGTATCAAGCACCATCACTTGAAAAATCTTTAAGCACCATCATTTGAATCAATATAAGATGATATCATCTGAACCAATAAGCCTTGAACAACAAATGATAACTTCTCTTAAAAGCGTTTTCAGCATCCAAACTAAATCAAAAGGTAGTTGTAGTCTTCATACCTGCAAGCACATAGATCCATATTGTACACCTATATGTAGTTGTATTTCTCACATGTTTTCCATGGATTGGAATTTTAGCAGGCTCTTTCCTACTTAATTTTTTTTGCCTTCTCTAAGCTAATTTTAAACTCTAGAGGAAGAATTTATTCACATTCTACTTTAGGCTACATATAATGGCCATTGATAGCACACACATTATAGTTGTAGCAACAAAAAATTTAAGATTATGAGTTTTTAACTTGTTAAAATTATTGTGTGTGTATGCCCGCGCGCATGGAATTCCTAATAACTCTAAAAAAATTTCTTGTCCATATTCATAGTAAAAGATTTCTCAAGTTGCAACCCATTTTACATCCTTTTGTACCTCTAAGTATAATCTCTTCTTCTACGTCATGTTTCCATCTACCAAATTTATATTAAAGAGTTGAAATCTTATTCATCAAGTATATCATAATCTATTCACATATTGTGAATATATAATCATCTCTAGCTACTAATATAGTTTCATTAAAATCTCTAGATAATTTGTTCATTAATACATCACACTTATGATAAAATAAAAATTCATACTTACACCACATATTTTTCAGAAATTCTAAAAGACACGCTCATGCCTCCAAGTACACCTTTTTAGCTCCTTCATTTTCTACCTATAAGCTTGGTAGTAGGTTTCATTTGCTGCACTCGTAATCAAATATCTAATTATGTTTCCTCCTCCAAACTTGTTCTTGAAGTTTGCATACATTTGCCTAAGCATAATTTATACTCAACTCTTTCAACCATTCATTCAAACATAGGGGTTATTCCTTACAAAATTAAAAACAATGTCAAATTAGGTCAAATGTCGCCATTTAAACAATGAAAAGATGTAAAGACTAAAATAAATTAGACCTACTCAATGCCTTTTAGTAATAATTTTAAGAACCACATTTATAATCCTTAGTCCAATTCTCAACCATCCTAAATGTTAGTGAGAAGTATTGAACATTTCCATTTTTCTTAATTACAATAAAAATTGACCTCCATATTTTGTCTTCAAGTGACACCCATCTACCTCCAACAAAATGTCGGCATTTTGTTAAAATATATCCATTTTTCATTCATCAACACATATATAGAAGCCATTGAACATCTCCCAAATAAAAAATATATTTCCTTTTTCCATCACCTTCAACAATCTCCTTAGCTCTTAGTTTTTCTTTCTAGGTCCTAGCAAATGATATTCCAATAGAATGGTTTCTTCTCGTCTCTTTTTTTTTTAAATAAAATATATTGTGTAGAATAAAGGTAAAGAGGCACGAAGACTAAAGTACATAAGAGGAGGCTGGAAGAGCCGTAATAGATACCAAAGCAAAACAACCAAAATAACAAAAATGAACATAACTAAGCATTACAACCAATAAAACCTAAGCAGAAAAGAAATACAAAAAAAAAAAAGAAGAAATAATTTGAAGGCCAAAAAGAAGGCACCAGACAAAGAACAAGCTAGAACTCCTCAACCTAAAATTAGCAAAAACAACAACCAAACTCCACTGAACCGTTAAGAACACACCAAAAGGAGACCAAAGACACTCAAGCTGATATTTACTCAGATGCTTGATACAAATCTTGAGTCATGCCGAAAAAGTATAGGAGTTCCCCACAAACCTAGTAAGATACCATTTTCAAGCCTAAAAGGATATTCATTTCCTCCATGCCCTTCCCAGCCACTAATTTTCCTGAGAACATAATATCATTATGATATTTCCAGATCGACCATATCACAATATGTCAAATCATAAAACACCCTCATAAGCCTAGAAGGACCAACAATAAGGAAAATCATATGGAAAAAAACCAGGGAATCTCTCGGATAAAGTTATAAACCAACCCAAAAAATTAAAAATCTTATGCCAAACAAGCACCACTACGTCACATGTCACAAAAATATGGGCAGACAACTCAAGGATTCTAGAGCAAAAAAGAATAAGAGATACCCTCCGAACTAAAAAATATCACTTTTTAAAGTAAATTATCAATGGTAGGAATCCTATCTTGCAGGAGTGGGGAAAATGATAACTTTATATGGGGGCACAACTATTCCAAATATTAGGAAGAACCAAATCTACTAACAGAACCTTACGATGATATCTATGACTTTTACCATTTATAAATGCATCAGTTTTTTCACTAAAACCTTGAAATTGGAATGCTTATTATTTAAAACCTTTGCACATGTGTGATCTCATAGCAAATAGATGAGCAATGTACATTCTTGTTCATCTAGGACTTCAAAATGTTAATATCTATAGGTTTGGTATGTCTTCACGTTGATACACTTTTTAATTATCTTTAAATTAAAATCATGTTAGTATCCAATTGTCTGTTGGTCTCACATCTTCAAAATAATGTATTGTTCATTATCCTCTGGAAACACGATTTTAAAAATATGTTAAACCCTACATGCTTTAGTTTCCCTTTTTTATTTTATTTGTTTAAAACTGATAAATTAGTCCTCTATGAGTATCTTTGGTCATTTCCCAAGTAAATTGACTTATCACTCACTAGAATATGCAATAGCTAAAATATAATAAAAAGACATGTAAGTTAAAATGTGATATGTTAGGAAAAAAATTCAGTAAAACTATATTTGAATGGGTGGTATGTAATAGAATGAAATGAATGTATTGTTAAAACCAATAACAATTATATTTGTTTTGAGAGTATACCTTGTTATCTTTAAAATGAAAGAGTTTGGATATATATATATATATATATATATATATATATATATATATATATATATATATATATATATATATATATATATATATATATATATATATATATATATATATATATATATATATATATATATATATATATATATATATATATATATATATATATATATATATATATATATATATATATATATATATATATATATATATATATATATATATATATATATATATATATATATATATATATATATATATATATATATATATATATATATATATATATATATATATATATATATATATATATATATATATATATATATATATATATATATATATATATATATATATATATATATATATATATATATATATATATATATATATATATATATATATATATATATATATATATATATATATATATATATATATATATATATATATATATATATATATATATATATATATATATATATATCCTTACAAATAAGTTAAAAATAGTATTAATGGATACCGTAAACATATGAAACTACATTACCATCCTTGTAATGCGGAGACCGTGTATAAAGAAAATACTGATTCATACTTCCTAATTATAAAAACAAATTAAATATAATAATAATAATAATAATAATAATAATAATAATAATAATAATAATAATAATAACAATAATAACAATAATAATAATAATAATAATAATAATAATAATAATAATAATAATGTGAGACATTGGATCGAACTCTAGTGTGGTCGAAGTCTGTTCGCAAGTAATGCGTGTTGTAGTCGAAGTTTGTTCTAACATGCATGAGTAGATATTGCTAAGGTTGTTAGCATGAGTAAATATTGCTAAGGTTGTTAGCATGAGTAAATATTGCTAAGGTTGTTAGCATGTTGAATTGGGTCTTGCTTGTAAGCTCAATTGTTTAAGTTAGCTTGTACCCTAAGTTAGCTTGTAATGGGTAATTGTTAAAAAGCCCATTAGGTTAGTGTGCTATTTTATTATAAATAGGATGCTAGTTTCTCAATTTTGAGATAAGGAAAAATAGGAAGATAAAATCCTAATTTCAATGGAGAGAGGTTATTTTGTTATTCTTGTATACTTGTAATCTTGTTCTAAGAGAAAGGAAAGAATAGCAGTTTAATAACCAATCCTTGTTGTTCCTTGTTGTTTTACCTTGTTTTCTTTGTTAACCCTAACCCTTGTGAGTTTCTTGATCATTAAGAAACCGTTTATACTTTGTTTAAAGGTATCCTATTCACAACAAATAATAATAATGTAACATTTCCTCCCTTAAACTATATGTAGAATGCATTTAGTTTATTTTTGAAGCTTCAGCCATTCCCATCATTCTGTGAAGTTTTAAATATTGATCTAATTTTATGGGTTTTGTCATTATGTGTGCAACTTGCTCCTGAGAATTGCAGTAGCTTAATTCCACAACTCCATCTTTGACCAAATCTCTCAAAAAATGAAATCTTATATCAATATGTTTGCTTCTACCATGAAAAACAGAATTCTTTAAAAGCTTTATTGTAGAGCTATTATCGCATTGAACCATATTGCTCTTTTTCTCTGACCAAGCTTCTCTAACACCCTCTTTAACTAATGACATTAACAAGCGCAGGATGCTGCAGCTACATACTCAGCCTCAGTGGTGGACAATGTCACAACAAGTTGTTTTTTAGAGGACCAAGACACTGTTGCAGAACCAAGCAAGAAAACTGAGCCTCAGTGGTGGACAATGTCACAACAAGTTGTTTTTTAGAGGACCAAGACACTGTTGCAGAACCAAGCAAGAAAACTGATCCAGAAGTGCTCCTCCGGTCATCCAAATCACTAGAAAAATCACTGTCAGTGTATGCTATCAAGTTTAAGTTGCCTCCTTTTTGGTAAAAAATACCCAATTCAGTTGTACCTTTGAGGTACCTTAGTATTCTTTTTGCTGCAAGCCAATGAGATTCAGTTGGACAAGACATAAATCTACTAATAATACTTACTCCATACATTAAATCAGGTCTTATTGCAGTCAAATACATCAAACTTCCAACCATCTTCATGTATAAAGTTGCATCAACTTTGACTCCTTCATTATTCTTTGATAACTTTGTTCCTGGTACAATAGGATTCTACACTGAGTCATTATTATTCATTCCAAACCTCACCAAGACTTCACGAGCATACCTTCTTTGACACCCAAAAATTCCATTTTGATTTTCTATTACCTCAACTCCCAAAAAGTACCGCATTTTTCTCAAATCAGACATGTCAAATTCTACCGTCATTGACTTTTTAAATTTATCACACATATTCTTATCATTCCCGATATATATTATATCATCAACGTAAAGACTTATAAGTAAAATTTTACTTCCTTCCTTTGTTTTTGTAAACAATGTATGTTCATAAAAACATTTTTCAAATCCTTCTCGAACAAAGTATGTTTCTATCTTGCTATACCGCGCTCTTGGCACCTGCTTAAGGCCATACAAAACCTTTTTCAGCCTGTAAACTTTACCCTCTTCACCCTTTTTCTCATATCCTAATGGTTGCTTCACAAATATCTCTTCATTAAGTTCACCATAAAGAAATGCACTATTCACATCTAACTGAAAAACATCCCAACTGTGTTGAGCAGGCAAAGCAAGTATCAATCGAATGGTATCCAGTCTGGCCACTGGAGCAAATACTTCAGTATAGTCAACTCCATATTGTTGTGGATACCCCTTTGCCACTAGTCTCGCCTTGTACTTATCTATATCTTCATTCTCATTAAGCTTAGTTTTATATATCCACTTAACTCCAATTGGTTTGATTACATTTGGTAAAATAGTAAGCTCCCAAGTTTGTTCTTTTCTATTGATTCAATTTTCGCCCTCATTGCATCCCTCCACTTATTGCTCTTACTAGCTTCCTCAAATGAGAGTGGATCATCTTCAGTGAGTATCATCATTGCATTTAAATTATCTTCATCAGATAAGCCTTCACTAGTTTCATAATCTTCCATCCAAGAAGGTGCTCTTCTTACCCTCCCTTCAACTACATTTGGTGAGTCATCCTCATGCGATTCACTAGAAGATGAATTAGATTCAACAGAATTTATTGCATTATCATTGTTGTCTGTATTGTAATTGTTGTCTCCCTTTGCATTACCATTGGTGCCTTCCACTTCATTTCTTTCTACTCCCTCTTCATTATCATTGTCGCCTCCCTCTTCCTTTTCATAATCATTCTTCCACTCTAAAACATCTGGTTTACATTCATCTTTGTTGTTGTCCCAGTTCCAACATAAATCTTCTTCAAAAATCACATCCTTGCTAATGATTACCTTTTTTGAAATTGGATCATATAGTTTGTAGGCCTTTGATTCATCATTTACCCCCAGAAAAATACATTTCTTGCTCTTATCATCTAACTTGCTTCTTTTCTAGTCTGGAATATGCGCATGAGCCACACATCCAAAAACTCTAAAATAATTAATTGTTGGCTTCACACCATTCCATGCCTCTTCTGGGGTTTTGTTTTGCACAGCCAGTGTCGGACATCTATTGAGAATATGCACACTCCATTTTACAGCTTTGGGCCAAAACATTTTAGGAACTCACTTCTCAACCAAAATAGAGTGCACCATGTTCATTATCGTCCTATTTTTTCTCTCCGCAACTCCATTTTGTTGAGGAGTATAGACTGTAGTCAATTGTCTGCTTATGGCTTGAGTTTTGCAAAATTCTTCAAACTCATTTGAGGTAAATTCACCACCTCTATCTGTCCTCAAAGAGGTGATATATGCACCTGACTCTTTTTCAACATAAGCTTTAAAAGTTCTGAACATTGCAAAAGCCTCTGATTTTTCATTTATGAAGTAAATCCATGTCAATTGTTAAAACCAATAACTGTTGGATGTTATATAAGTCAAATGCAATGTAACTATGATTGGAAGCTATTTGAAACGCTTCCAGAATGCTGCAGGAAAAACCAGAGAAATACTTCTGTTTTTAGGTTGTTTTGTTTAGCTTTTATTTGTTACTTTGTTTAGTGTTAATAGGAACTATATATACATTTTGTAACATGTTGAATGAGTTAATGCCATATGAGTTTTTTACTCTCTCAATTAATCTCTATTCTCTCTAAACTTCATCTTCCCCAATCCTCCAATTTCACCAAAATTATCCATCGCCTCCATTGATTCACATACAAGCTTTTGTGCTTGTTCCAACATTTGGCATCAAGAGCATTGGTTCCGATCCTATTTTGCTGCAATATCTGTTTCAAACAATAAGATCCCCACCAATCTTCCCATTCTTGATTCAAAGAACTACAACAAATGGTGCAAACAAATGAAAGTTTTGTTTGGCTACCAAGACGTGCTCGATATGATTACTACCGGTGTTACCCCTCTTGTTAAAGAGGCTACAGCTGCCCAACAAGCCACTCACAAAGAAGAGAAGAAGAAAGACTACAAGGCTCTCTTCTTGATACATTCTTACGTCGATGAAGACAACTTCGAAAAGGTTGGTGATTGTGACTCGGCGAAGAAAGCTTGGTATACTCAAGAAGGCGTATGCGGGAGTTGACAAAGCGAAGGTGGTGAGGTTACAAACTCACAAGAGGCAGTTTGAATTACTCCAAATGGAAGAGAAGGAAACGGACAACGATTACATAACGTGTGTGACGCGTTTGGTGAATCAAATGAAGGCTTGTGGTGAGTCGGTTTTGGAGGAAAACATTGTGTCGAAGGTGTTGCCTTCTTTAATGGCAAGATTCGACAACATTGTTGTTGCGATTGAAGAATCGAAGGATCTCAAGACCATGATGAAGGATGAACTACAAAGTTCATTGAAAGCTCATGAACAAAGGATGGGTGAAAGAGGAAACGATAAGGCAAAAGCGAAAGTGGCTTTGCAAGCTCGTTTCAATGAGAAGAATAATAGATCGAAAGGGAAATGGTCTTCTAGAGATAAGAAGAATTTCCAGAATTTTGGTGGAAAAGATCCACAAAATTCAAGAGGACAAAGAGGAGAAGGAACCTCCAAGGATGGTAGTCAAGGAAATTACAAGTCGCTCGACAAAAGTACCAAGAGATGTTACAATTGTCAAAAGCTTGGACATTTCTCAAGAGATTGTCGTTTCAAGTGCAAGGAGAGTGATGCGGATGAAGCGAAGGTTGCTATGAAAGAAGCGAATGATTATAACACACTTCTTGTGGTGATTACGTACGAGAATAATGGCATGGACAACAGTAGAAAGTTGTTGGACAACAACTACTGCAGTGTAGAAAATGCGTTCGGAGAAAAACACATTAGTAACGGTTCAAGATGGAGACCAAGGTAGTGATGAGTGGTACTTGGATTCTGGTTGTTCGACGCATATGACGGGTAGAAAAGATTGGTTCGTGAAGATCAATCAAGCCACACGAAGTAGAGTGAGATTCGCATATAATACGACTTTGGCGGCCGACGGTGTCGGTGATGTCTTGATCATGAGGAGGGATGGTGGTCATTCCTTGATCAAGGAAGTTTTGTACATTCTTGGAATTAAGTGTAACCTTTTAAGCATTGGCCAATTACTTGAAAGGAATTACACAATTCGCATGGAAAACAAAGTATTGCGCGTTTTGGACCAAAATGGAGTTTTGATTCTTAAGGCTCCTATGGCTGCCAATAGAAATTTCAAGATTGAGTTGAAAGTTGTGGAGCATAGGTGCTTAGCTACTGCTGCAAGTCGTGAGGAATGGTTATGGCACTACCGTCTCGGTCATCTCAACTTTCGTGATCTCGACGCGTTACAAAGACATGGTATGGTGTCCGGGCTGCCAAGGATTAACATTCCAGCTGAAATATGTGAAGAATGTGTTCACGGGAAGCAACACAATAGTAATTTCAGCAGGATGCGGGTCATAGGACCAAGCATCACCTTGAGGTGGTGTATTTCGATGTATGCGGACCGATGCAAGTCAATTCCTACGGTGGCAATTGATACTTTGTCACGTTTATTGATGATTTTAGTAGGAAGTTGTGGATTTACCTCATTAAGAGGAAGGATGAGGTGTTTGAAGTGTTCAAACGGTTTAAGTCAATGGTTGAGCGCCAATGCGGTAAAAAGCTCAAAACTCTCAAAACGGACGGTGGTGGTGAATTCACATCCGATGAGTTTATGAGCTATTGCAATGATGAGGGAATAATCCGTGAGGTGGTGCCTCCCTACACTCCATAACAAAATGGCATTGCGGAGAGAAAAAATCGGACAATCATGAACATGGTACGAACCATGTTAAAAGGAAAAAATTTACCGAAAGAGCTTTGGGGTGAAGCGGTATCTACAGCTGCCTATTTGTTGAATAGGTGTCCGACAAAGAAGCTGGAAAAGATAACTCTAGAAGAGGTACGGTCCGGATTCAAACCGAGTTTGAGTCAATTGCGTTTTTTCGGTTCGGTTGCGTTTCGACACATTCCGGGACAGCTTAGAAAGAAGCTTGATGATAAGGGTGAGAAGTTGTTACTTGTTGGATATCATCCTACCGGAGGCTACAAATTGTTTGATATGAGTAGCAAGAGGATTGTGGTAAGTGGGGACGTGATTGTGGATGAAATCCGGACGTTTGACAGCAAAATTTCTACTGTTTCTGTACAGGAAATCAATTTACCAAATGAGGTAATCAATTTCCAGCCGTGACAGAGCCCCCTGGTGCTGCTGGAAGTCAAAATTCAGGCCCAGAAATTGATTTCCTGGGAGGAAATTTGAATTTCCAGCCTATTAATGATCTTGGACAGCAACCATTCGCAACGGAGGATGGTGAAACGAATAGACGACCAACGAGGCAGAGAGGTATGCCTCAAATACTCTGAGATTGTGAGGTATTCCGTGATAGCGAGATCAATCATGATGGTGATCTCATCCATTTCGCTTTAATGGCCGAATCCAAACCGGTGAATATGGAGGAGGCATTAAGCGATCCAAAATGGATGAGTGCAATGAACGATGAGCTGGAATCAATTAAGAAAAACATTACTTGGATGTTGGTCAATTTACCGAAAGGTAAAAAGGCAATTGGTGTGAAATGGGTCTTCAAGGTGAAAGCAAATTCGAAAGGTGAGATAATCAAGCATAAGGCTCGATTAGTGGCAAAGAGATTTTTGCAAAAGGAAGGCATTGATTTTGATGAGGTATTCGCACCACTTGCAAGGCATGAAACCATCCGGTTAGTTGTTGTGATTGCAAATACCAACAGCTGACCATTATATCAAATGGACGTCAAATCGGCATTTTTGAACGGTCCATTAAATGAAGAGGTATATGTGGGACAGCCACCGGGTTTTGTTGTTCAAGACCAAGAGGCAAGAGTCTACAAGTTGAGGAAGACACTTTATGGTTTGAAACAAGCTCCAAGAGCTTGGAACAAACGCATAGATGGTTTTCTTAACAATATTGGTTTCAAGAAATGCGTGTCCGAGCATGGGGTGTATGTGAAAACGGGTGCTAGCGAAAGGGTGATCATTCTTCGTCTATATGTGGACGATTTGTTGATTACCGAAAGTTGTGAATCATACATTTCAAAGTTCAAGCAAGAGCTTATGAGGGAATTTGAAATGAGTGACCTTGGTGCTATGACATACTTCTTAGGCATAGAGTTCCAAAAGACAAAGTTGGGGCTGCTCATGCATCAAAAAAGGTATGCAATGGAGATCTTAAAGAGGTGTGATATGGAGCATTGCAATGCTTCCATAACTCCATCTGAGGCACGGTTACAACTATCCAAGAGTGAGGAAGAGTAAGATGTGGATCCAACTCAATACCGGAGATTGGTTGGATCATTGTGTTACTTGTGCAATACGCAGCCTGATTTGGCGTTTAGTGTCGGTATTACTAGTAGGTTCATGGAAAAGTCAAAGGTATCACACTTGGCAGCGGTTAAGAGGATCCTTCGTTATGTGAAAGGTACTCTTGGCTGTGGAATTTTGTTTCCGGCAAGTGACACGGGCAGAAGTTGCAATTTACTTGGATACACCGACTCCAATTGGTGCGGAGATAAAGATGATTGAAAATCAACGGCGGGTTATGTCTTTATGTTTGGCAGTGCATCAATCTCTTGGTGTTCTCGAAAGGAGCCGGTGGTTGCTCTCTCTTCTTGCGAGGCGGAGTATATTGCAGCTTTGGTGTGTGCATACCAAGTTGTGTGGCTTGTGAATCTGTTGCGTGAGCTGGACAGCTGCACGAGAGAGGGAGTTTTGTTGTTGGTGGACAACGTTTCAGCCATCAACCTTGCTAAGAATCCCATAGCACATGGGAGAAGCAAGCACATTGAGATGAGGTTCCATTACTTGCCCGATTTGGTGAGTTCTGAACACTTACGTTTAAGCTACTGCAGAAGTGAAGAACAAGTCGCGGACTTGTTGACGAAATCGATTACAAACGATGTTTTCAAGCGACTCGTGGTGAAGTTGGGGATGAAGAACATCGAGCATTTGACTTAAGGTGGTGTGCTGGATGTTATATAAGTCAAATGCAATGTAACTATGATTGGAAGCTATTTGAAAAGCTGCAGGAAAAACCAGAAAAATACTTCTGTTTTTAGGCTGTTTTGTTTAACTTTTATTTGTTACTTTGTTTAGTGTTAGTAGGCACTATATATACATTTTGTAACATGTTGAATGAGTTAATGCCATATAATTTTTTTACCCTCTCAATTAATCTCTATTCTCTCTAAACTTCATCTTCCCCAATCCTCCAATTTCACCAAAATTATCCATCACCTCTATTGATTTACATACAAGCTTTTGTGCTTGTTCCAACAATAACAACTATACTCGTTTTGAGAGAGAATACCTTGTTATCTTAAAAATGAAAGAGTTTGGCTATATATATAGCCTTACAAATAAGTTTAAAATAGTATCAATGGATACCGTAAACATATGAAACCACATTACCTTCCTTGTAATGCGGAGACCGTGTCTAAAAAAAATACTGATTCATACTTCCTAATTATTGAAACACATTAGACATAATAATAATAATAATAATAATAATAATAATAATAATAATAATAATAATAATAATAATAATAATAATAATAATAATAATAATAATAATAATAATAATAATAATAATAATAATATAACATGCATATAATCTAACTACATTGTTTAAATTTATAATAATAGATAGAATGGAATGGGAGAATACGTTTCTTCCCATCCTTTAATTTTCATTCCCTTTTTAGACATTAAACAATATTGATAGAAAAATTAGGTACATTTCAAATAAGAATTTTGGTTCAATTGCCTAACTTAACTAATTAGTGCAAAATTTCCATTTTCAAGTCAAAATGTTTAATCTCAACTCACAGAATTAGTGAATGGACAATGAAAACTGCAAGTCATTCATTCACCAATTTTGCAAGCTCCTTGATTCTGAGTTCAATTTCAACTCTAAGAGAGTGGCTCAGGCTAATTAAACTTGGACCAAAAGACTTTCTCAGAAGAAAAAAAAAACTTGGACCAAAAGTTTAGCTTTGTGAGGTTACATACCTAATTTCAATTCAATCAACTTATTCATATTACCCTACTCGAATAAGGAAAAGAGGGAATATTTAACTCAAAATACTAAAAAATAATTTTATAAATAATTCATAATTTCTCTTTATTATTCATAGTTAATTAAAAATTGTAATATAATTTATTATTCATAGTTAATTAAAAATTGTAATATACATGTAAAAGTAACAATGGCGTATAATTGAAAACAAAGATTATTTCTTATACCAAGAAAAAAAAAAGATTACAATTTGTGAAGGAGTTTTGAATCCTCCAATAAATGCATGCACATGCAATGCCTTTAATTACTCTAGAAGCTACTTTTAGCCCAAGCTTCACAACTTATAGATAATTTGTTGACTTTTAAAATTCTTATTTATTTTATAGAGTAAATATGATTGTGGTTCTTTTAAATCTTTTTTAAATTGATAATTTTTTTTAAAAAAATTATTCATACTATTGTTTTTTTCCTTGTTAAAATAGTCATTAAAAACGTTATTAATTCAGTTGTTAAGTAATAAATTATCGTTAAAATTACTATTAATTCTATCATTAAATTGAATGAGAGATAAAATTGTAGATCAACATTTTTAGGAGAACATATTTTAGAGATATCTTTTTAAGAATTAAAAGGAAAATATGAAATATTTAAGAAAATCACGAACATATTTAACTCTATTTTTTATGTTCGGTTTTTCAATTAAAATCTTTATTTAAATTATAAACTTTATTTAATATATTTAGTAATTTTAAAATAAAATTGATTTTTCCTTCATAATTAATTTTAACTAAAAAATTAACTCAAATTTGAAACTATTATTTAGAACTTTTGAGTCATATAATATATTTTTTATATTAAAATTTATTATTTAATTCACATAAATATATATAAATATAAATCATTTTGGATCAATTTCTTTAAAACCAATATTTTTAATGCATAGACAAAAAGTCAAATTTTGATCTGAATTTAATAACCCTTTCAAAAGGTAACTTTGAACTAAAACAACACTTCAAGTTAATTAATATAAATACATAAGTTACATACACTTGTTATATATCTCAAACCTTCCCTCTAACAAAAATGTATCGATCTAATTCATATAGTATTGCAAGAGAATCTGATGAGTTCTCTGTTGACATTTCAGCAACATCAGAAGCTGCTTCTTCTTCTTCATCTAATGAATTGCCATTAATACAACGCTCTGTTTCTGATGGTTCCAATTCCAAGAAGGAAATTCCTTTTCATGGTAAGTCATCATCAACAGGACAAAAAGAAATTCATCTCATACCTCTTGTGCTTATCTTTTGTGGTTTTGTTCTTTGGATTTGCTCTCATCCTTGAATTGTATACGGCACAAAACTGAGAAATAAAAGAGAATTTCATTTTTCTTTCTTTCTTTTTTGATCCTTTCTCTTTTACTATTAGTTTCTCCTCTTTATATATATAAAATTTATCGGATTTGATAGATCAACTCATATGAGTTAGTTAATTCAATAGTGAAAATAATATCATTAATATGGTTATGAGAGAATATTTTTTATATCATTTTATTTTGGATCCATATACTTTCATTTTATTTTAGTGTTGTATGGTTAATTCATGCCAATAAAGTGTTTGGGTTATTATTTTATTGATAATCTTTTTAAATTTAAATAGAGATTACATTTTTGGTGTCTTTTATTTAAGTTTTTTTAATTTAATATATAAATAATTAAAAGATGAGATTTTTCAATTTTTTTTTTAATTTTAAAGATTTAAGATGATTTATTATTAGATCAACCCTAGATATTATGGGTGGTAAAGCGGAGCGGTGCGAACCAACTTAGTTCAACCATATTATGGTCGTAACATCACAATACAAAAAAGCTAACAAATACAATCTAGTTAAGGATATTTAGGGACACAAATCAACAAAACAAAATTAGCGTGAGCTAAAATAAGATAAATCTTTAACATCGATACATATTCATATTCCATCATTGAAGATCATTAAGTCATTATAGTTTTGATAAGTAGAATTCAAGTTAAGTTCCTCCAAATAAACATAAAATTAATACTTTTCTATTGGAATTATAATTGTTGATTGTGTTCCCTTAATGTCTAATATATTATTCAAAGTTAAAAATGATGCCCACACCAAACAACAAATAAACCAATACAGAATATTATGATTTAAAATGCCTTAGATTTAAGAAATTGTCTCACTAACAAAAAAACAACAAGTTACTTAATTTACAAATGAAATCTAGTTTTGGAAGGAAGAAATAAGATTATATTTATATAAAAGGGGAAATGTTTAATTTTTTATCAATAAAAAAAATTAATTGTGAATTGAACTCCTTAATGCACTGCCCAATTTTTATTCTAAATAAAAAAAAAGTAATTGTTAATTGAACTCCTTAATGCACTGCCCAATTTTTATTCTAAATAAAAAAAAATTAACAAAAATCTCGCGACCAAAATCTATCCCCTCCCATATTTTAAGTGGCTAAAGTGGGATGTGCCAACTTAAGGAATTAAACCAAACACTTGAGGTCAATCGATTCAATCCATTTTTCCACTCTTACTTAATATTGATATATTGATAATTATAATAGTTTAATTTAAATAAACATTTTATTTTATCCCACTGTCCACTAGCGGGGGGCACGTTTAAAGGCAGAGTAAAGTTTCGTATGGACTTGTCCAACACAAGGATTGATTGCACCTAGACTAATTCGAACCTGAGACCATAAAAAAAACACACTCTCAAGACGTAAGTCTCCACTATTAGGTCAACCTTTGAGAGTTAACGAGCTGTAAAATTAAAAAAGCAATTCTCTGATTATTAAGGAATAGATTAAAAGTTGACACATAAATTTTGAATAACGGGGTAATTAAAGTTTGTGTTACAAATATAGCCTATGTATTTTATTTCTATTTTTAGTCTTAAATACGTTAGTTATTATTGTAAACGTTGTTGGAGATTTTTTCGCTAACCAACTCTTTTAATTGGGCCTATAAATACTCTAAGCTGAACCTGTATTTAAATTAAGAAAATAAGTGTATATTTTTTATTTTTTTATTTTTGTTTTATTTTTTCTAATCTCGTCATAATGAAAAGATATGTTTGTTGGCATATTTACTAATATTAATCTTTATTATAAATAAAAATAACATATTAGCTATGTTTAATAATAGAATAAGTTAACACACTTGATTCGTATTACTAAAAGTTATTACTACTTCTTCATTTGGTATCAGAGCTCCATCACGGGGCCTGATATAGTGTGTAAACAAGAGCGTTTGAGAGAAAAAACACAAGAGTGACTAAAAGGCGTGAAATGGCTGAATCGAGCAATTTCACCGTACCAAGTGTGCCTAAGTTTGATGGAGACTATGATCGTTGGAGTTTGATCATGGAAAATCTACTTCGATCAACGGAGTATTGGAGTGTTATTGAATTTGGAATAAAGGAACCAAAGGAGAATGAAGAGATAACTGCAGCACAACAAAAGACATTGGATGAAGAAAAACTCAAAGATTTGAAAGCAAAGAACTATTTATTTCAGGCCACTGACAAATCCATCTTAAAAACTATTACCCAGAAAGAAACAGCTAAACAACTATGGGAATCCATGAAAGTCAAGTACAAGGGAAGCACTAGGGTAAAACGTGCGCAATTGCAGAGGTTTCGACGGGCATTCAAAACCTTAGAGATGAAGATAGGTGAATCAATGAATGATTATTTTGGAAGAGTGGTGGAAATAGCAAATGACATGAGTAATTGCAGAGAGAATATGAACGATGCGAAAATAGTTGAGAAGATACTTAGATCTTTGACAGAAAACTTCAACTTTGTTGTATGCACAATTGAAGAGTCTAAGGACATTGATCTGCTAACTGTGGATGAGCTGCAAAGTTCACTACTTGTTCATGAGCAAAAGGTAAAAGAGAAACGGAGTGAAGAACAAGTTCTGCAAGTTGAGTATGGCATGCGTTATGGACGCGGGAGAGGAAGAAGCAATTTTCAAAGAGGAGGTAGCAGCTATGTTAGGGGACGGGGAAGAGCAAAACCGTTTGTAAATAAGAGTGCTATTATATATAAAATTTATCGGATTTGATAGATCAGCTCATATGAGTTAGTTAATTCAATAGTGAAAATAATATCATTAATATGGTTATGAGAGAATGTTTTTTATATCATTTTATTTTGGATCCATATACTTTCATTTTAATTTAGTGTTGTATGGTTAATTCATGCCAATAAAGTGTTTGGGTTATTATTTTATTGATAATTATTTTAAGTTTAAATAGAGATTACATTTTTGGTATCTTTATTTAAGATTTTTTTGTTAATTTAATATATAAATAATTAAAAGATGAGATTTTTCAATTTTTTTTTTAATTTAAAAGATTTAAGATGATTTTTTTATGGATTTATCATTAGATCGGCTCTAGATATTATTGGTGGTAAAGCGAGCGGGACTCGCCAATTTAGTTCAACCATATTATGGTCGTAACATCACAATACAAAAAGGCTAACAAATACAATCTAGTCAAGGATATTTAGGGACACAAGTCAACAAAATAAAATTAGCATGAGCTAAATAAAGATAACCAAGAAACGATAACAAAAAAACCAATCTCAAAAACTCTATGACAAACACTCCATCAATCATCATCTATCTCGTAAATATATGAAGCTTCCATTGATGTCGTAGTAATTGACTAGAACCTTCCACCACCACACTCTTCATCGTCACTCATTAGAGTTGCATAAAATAAAATATAACACAAAAAAGTCACAACCATATATTTTATGTAGGCAAACAAACAACATATAAATGAAATAAATCAATTAAAAGTATGATAAAATAAGATTATATACATGAACTATTAAATTCGTGAAGCCAATTGTGGGGGCAAATCAAAGTCTCTAATATTTTGACAATAAATGGTGTCTATGTTGAAACTTGGAACCAATAATTAATTGTAAAGAGAAAGAGAGGGAGAGAGAATGTGAGATTAATTTAGGGTGAAAATATGTGCATTAATCATTAATGAAATATTCAAAAGGGCATTTATACAATTATAAGATGAGATACCATTATCAAACAATGATATAATCAATGTTAAAAGTCGATTCAATGTTAAAAGTCGATTCAGATGTAACATTAGTGATGGGAATCTCTAATAAATTACGAGTAATTAAAGATAAATCTTTAAATCGATACATATTCATATTCCATCATTGAAGATCATTAAGTTATTATAGTTTTGATAAGTAGAATTCAAGTTAAGTTCCTCCAAATAAACATAAAGTTAATACTTTTCTATTGGAATTATAATTGTTGATTGTGTTCCCTTAATGTCTAATATATTATTCAAAGTTAAAAATGATGCCCACACCAAACAACAAATAAACCAATACAGAATATTAAAATATAAAATGCCTTAGATTTAAGAAATTGTCTCACTAACAAAAACAACAAGTTAGAAATCTAGTTTTGGAAGGATGAAATAAGATTATATTTATATAAAAGGGGGAAATGTTTAATTTTCTATCAATAAAAAATGTTAATTGTGAATTGAACTCTTTAATGCACTGTCTAATTTTTATTCTAAATAATAAAAATTAATTGTGAATTGAACTCTTTAATGCACTGCTTAATTTTTATTCTAAATAAAAAAAATTAACAAAAATCTCGCGACCAAAATCTATCCCCTCCCACTTTTTAAGTGGCTAAAGTGGGATGTGCCAACTTAAGGAATTAAACCAAATGCCTGAGGTCAACCGATCCAATCCATTTTTTCACCCTTACTTAATATTGATATATTAATAATTATAATAGTTTAATTTGAATAAACATTTTATTTTATCCCACTGTCCATTAGCGGCGGGCACGTTTAAAGGCAGAGTAAAGTTTCGTAAGAATTTGTCCAACACAAGAATTGATTGCACCTAGAATATATCGAACCTGAGACCATAAAAGAAGCACACTCTCAAGACGTAAGTCTCCACCACTAGGTCAACCTTTGAGAGTTAACGAGCAGTAAAATTAAAAAAGCAATTCCCTGATTATTAAGGAATAGATTAAAAGTTGACACATAAATTTTGAATAACGGGGTAATTAAAGTTTGTGTTACAAATATAGCCTATGTATTTTATTTCTATTTTTAGTCTTAAATACGGTAGTTATTCTTGTAAACGTTGTTGGAGATTTTTTCGCTAACCAACTCTTTCAATTGGACCTATAAATACTCTAAGTCGAACCTGTATTTAAATTAAGAAAATAAGTGTATATTTTTTATTTTTTTATTTTTGTTTTGTTTTTTCTAATCTCGTCATAACGAAAAGATATGTTTGTTGGCATATTTACTAATATTAATCTTTATTATAAATAGAAATGATATATTAGTTATGTTTAATAATAGAATAAGTTAACACACTTGATTCGTATTACTAAAAGTTATTACTACTTCTTCATTTGGTATCAGAGCTCCATCACGGGGCCTGATATAGTGTGTAAACAAGAGTGTTTGAGAGAAAAAATACAAGAGTGACTAAAAGGCGTGAAATGGATGAATCGAGCAATTTCACCGCACCAAGTATGCCTAAGTTTGATGGAGACTATGATCATTGGAGTTTGATCATGGAGAATCTACTTCGATCAAAGGAGTATTGGAGTGTTATTGAATCTGGAATAAAGGAACCAAAGGAGAATGAAGAGATAACTGCAGCACAACAAAAGACATTGGATGAAGAAAAACTCAAAGATTTGAAAGCAAAGAACTATTTATTTTAGGCCATTGACAAATCCATCTTAAAAACTATTACCTAGAAAGAAACAGCTAAACAACTATGGGAATCCATGAAAGTCAAGTACAAGGGAAACACTAAGGTAAAACGTGCGCAATTGCAGAGGTTTCGACGAGCATTTAAAACCTTAGAGATGAAGACAGGTGAATTTGTGAATGATTATTTTGGAAGAGCGATGGAAATAGCAAATGACATGAGTAATTGCGGAGAGAATGTGAAAAATGTGAAAATAGTTGAGAAGATACTTAGATCTTTGACAGAAAACTTCAACTTTGTTGTATGCTCAATTGAAGAGTCTAAGGACATTGATCTGCTAACTGTGGATGAGCTGCAAAGTTCACTACTTATTTATGAGCAAAAGGTAAGAGAGAAACAGAGTGAAAAACAAGTTCTGCAAGTTGAGTATGGCACGCGTTATGGACGCGGGAGAGGAAGAAGCAATTTTCAAAGAGGAGGTAGCAACTATGTTAGGGGACGGGGAAGAGCAAAACCGTTTGTAAATAGGAGTGCTATTATATGTTATCGATGTCAAAAATAAGGACACTACCAATTTGAATGTCCAAGTTTAGAAAAAGAAGCAAACTATGCTGAGCTTGACGAGGAAGAAGAGTTACATATAATGGCTCATGCCGAAATTCAAGATATTAAAGACAAAGAGGTATGGTTTCTTGATTCTAGTTGCTCAAATCACATGACAGGAAATAAAAAGTGGTTTGTAGAACTAGATGAAAATGTTAGTTGTACGGTTAGATTGGGAAACAATTCAAGAATGTCTGTAATGGGAAAAGGAAGTGTCAGGTTTAAAGTGGATAGAATCATTCTAACTGTGAGTGATGTTTACTTTGTACCTGACTTAACAGGCAATTTGTTAAGTATAGGACAACTTCAAGAAAGACACCTGACAATCATAATAAAAGAAAGTGCATGCAAAATTTATCATCCTTAAAGAGGGAAAATTATTGACAACAACATGACTCTGAATCGAATGTTTGTAATTCATGCTACATTGAAACCGCTTCCACAAAAATGCTTAACGGTTGAGGAGGATAACTTGGAGAATCTATGGCATAGAAGGTACAGGCATGTAAATCATAATTTTATTGTTGCTATGCAAAAGAAACAAATGGTAAAGGGTCTACCAAAGTTCAAGGAAACTGCAGGGGTTTGTGAAGTGTGTAATATTGGCAAGCAACACCGAGACAAAATACCAAAGAAAAGTAATTGGAGCATCAGAAAAACTTGAATTGGTGCATGCAGATATGTGTGGTCCAATTACTCCAATCTCTCATAGTGGTAAGAGATATTTGCTTGCTTTTGTAGATGACTACTCTCGCAAAACATGGATTTATTTTCTTGTGGAAAAAGGTGAAACATTTGAGATATTCAAATGCTTCAAGAATCTGGTTGAGAAAGAAGCTTAGAAACATATATGTTGTTTACGGATAGACAGGGGAGGAGAATTCACCTCAAACAAGTTCAATCAGTTCTTCCTTGATAATGGAATTAAACGATAATTAACAGCTGCTTTCACACCACAACAAAATGGGGTAGCAGAACGAAGAAATTGAACAATTACGAATATGGTGCGCTGCTTACTTACGGAGAAAGAGATGCAAAAGACCTTATGGGCAGAAGCTGCAAAATGGACAAATCATGTGATTAACAAAAGTCTTAACAAAGCAGTAAAGGAAATGGTACCAGAAGAAAGGTGGAGTGGACTGAAACCTAGAGTTGACTATTTTAAAGTATTCTGATCCATTGTGCATGTGCATATACCTGAGCAGAAGAGAACTAAACTTGACGATAGAAGTCGTAAATGTATCTTAATTGGAGTGAGTGACGAATCAAAAGCTTATCGATTGTATGATCCAATATTAAAGAAAATAACAGTAACTAGGGATGTCATATTTGAAGAAGGAGAAAAATGGAATTGAAACGTAAATTCAAAAGAAGAAAAAGAAATTACTCTTGATTGGGGTAACGATGGTAGTGACATGGAGGATTCTGATGAAGAATCGGATATAGAAACAGAGGTGAGTAATGCCGAAAACCATGAGCATACATTACAAAATATGGAACGACAACATGAAGAGCAGCAACATAAGGAACGACCAATAGAGCAACAACATAAGGAAAGACCAATAAGAGAGAGAAGAGCACCTAGTAGACTGCAAGATTACGAAAGTGGTGAGGGGATCTCTGAAGAAGAACAAGAGGCCGAAATGGTTTTATTCATGTCAAATGATGATCCCACCAATTATAAAAAAGTTATTAATGATGTAAAATGGATAGAAGCCATGAAACGTGAAATATATGTCATCAAGAAGAATAAAACATGGGAGTTAGTGAATCTACCAATACAAGCTGAGAAAATTGGAGTGAAATGGATTTACAAAACCAAATTTAATGAATAAGGCAAGGTTGATAAGTACAAAGCAATACTTGTTGCAAAAGGGTAACACAGACAGAAGGGGTGGACTATAATGAAGTATATGCTCCTGTTGCACGATGGGACACAATTCAAATTTTATTGGCTGTGGAAACAGATAAAGGATGGAATGTGTACCAGGTGGATGTGAAAAGTGCCTTCTTATATGGAGAATTGAAGGAAGAGGTATATATGGATCAACCCGAGGGCTTCATTAAACACGGAGAGGAAGAAAAGGTATATAGGCTGAACAAAGCCTTGTGTGGCTTAAAGAAGACGCCAAGAACATGGTTTAGCAGAATTGGTAGTTAATTCCAGCAAGAAGGATTTACAAAGAGTAAACATGATCTTACTTTATTCATTAAGAGAAGAGAAGAAAAAGTAATCATGGTAAGTATTTATGTTGATGACTTGATATATACTGGGAATGATGAAGAACTGTGTGCAATATTTAAGCAGTCCATGATGAAAGAGTTTGAAATGACGGACCTTGGTAAAATGAGGTTCTTCCTTGGAGTTGAAGTAAGTCAAAATGAAGATGGAATTCACTTATGACAAAAGAAATATGCAAGAGAATTTTTGGAAAGATTCAATATGTGAAATTGTAACTCTGTCAAAAATCCAATAGTTCCTGGAATTGTGTTGTCAAGAGAAGGTGGAAAAGATGTTGATTCAACTTTATATAAGCAATTAGTAGGTAGTCTAATGTATCTTACAACTACACGCCCAGATATGATGTATGTAGTGTGTTTGATTTCACATTACATGGATAATCCAAAGGAGGAACACATGCATATTTCTAAAAGAGCATTGAGATACTTAAGAGGTACTTTGAATTTTGGATTATTTTTTAGAAAAAGGACTGCCTCAAAGCTTTTGGTATATACTGACAGTGATTATGCAAGAGATGTCGATGATAGAAAGAGTACTTCAGGATATGTGTTTCTATTAAGTGAGGCAGCAGTTTGTTAGAGCTCGAAGAAGCAAGCCATCGTTACCTTATCCTCTACTGAAGCTGAATATGTGGCGGCAACCTCATGTGCTTGTCATTGTGTTTGGATGATAGGGGTTCTTGAACAAATTAGAGATGAAAATTGTGGATGTATTGATATTCTTTGTGACAACAGTTCATTAATCAAGCTCTCTAAGAACCCAGTGATGCATCGGAGGACTAAACACATTGATGTCATATATCACTATTTATGTGATCTTTCAAATCAAGGAGTGGTAAAGTTGGTTTTCTGTGGAACAAAAAAACAAATTACAGACATTATGACAAAGCCATTGAAATTGGATCAGTTTGTGAAACTTAGAAGGCTATTGGGAGTACAACCACTTGAAAATTAAACTATATGCTCAATGAGCATTTTAGTTTAAAGGGAGGAATTTGTTGGCATATTTACTAATATTAATCTTTATTATAAATAGAAATGACATATTAGCGATGTTTAATAATAGAATAAGTTAACACACTTGATTCGTATTACTAAAAGTTATTACTACTTCTTCAATGTTTTGGTCGCACAAGTTTCAACATGATATCAAATGGTGAGATTACTCTGGCCGCCTTTATTCGTCCTTATCTCTTTCTCTTTGGTTCTTTAGATTTTCGTCAATATCATATCTTCTTAAGAGATTTTCTTTATCCTTCTTTCAGCACACAATCCATACTTGACATATTCTCATTCGATCTTTCAAACTACATTTATCTTCTTGTTCTTTTCAAAATCATCTCCAAGACTAATCCCTCTTTATTTTGTTTCCCTCTCTCTCTCTCTCTCTCTCTCTCTCTCTCTCTCTCTCTCTCTCTCTCTCTCTCTCTCTCTTCATCTCACATACCCTCTTTTCTCTCATGTCTCAGAAAAACTCCACCACAATATTCATTCCCATAACCTTATCTCTGTCACCATATCCACCAAATTCGTCCCCCAAAATCTCATCTTCATAAACATAATGAACCCTTCATCGAAGATTCGACATCATTTACACCAACCACTCTGCATATAAAATTTCAACCAACCCAACCTCTTTCTTCTTCCACCATCAATGAACCTTGCAATTTCTCTAACCAAAATCAAAACCTTAATTGTACCTACCAATATGACATGCTTAACCTTTTTTCATACGCCCAAGCAATAATCAAGGAATAACCCTTGTTTCACCTTATTTATCCATTATGAACCATCATTTATGGTTCATAAATGAAACCCTTAATAGTCCTACAACTTATAATCGAACACAAGTTGCATGGGATCGGTACAACATGATGGTAATTTTCTTGCTCACAAACTCATAAAGTGTGAAATCTCTGAAAGTGTTCTGTGGATAGACATGACTTTTGAGATTTGGAAAAAACTCTACCAAAGACATCATCAAAGAAATATTTTTTGTATCTTCGATTTCCAAGAAGAGCCATATTGCCTCAAATAATGCAAAAGCAACATCACACAATATTTTACCCCCTCGAGAAGCTTTGGCAAGAGTATGAATTTCATACCTCTTCCTAATTGTACATGCGACATAACTTGCAACTACCAATTCATCCCAACCATAAAATCCTATATAGAAAGTGACTACGCCACTCAGTTTCTAAAGGGGTTGAGTGAGCAATAAGCTCACGCCAGGTCCCAACTTTTCTTCTTACTAATCCAATAAGAAAGACAACAACACAACCATCTTGACGATGATAAAATCGTCACTCAGATGAAAAAATCTCAATTTCATGGCCGATCAACTAACCAAGGTCCAATAAGTTTTGAGGCGGGAAGAGGACGGGGATAAATATTTGATTCTACTGCAACAAGCTTGGCCACACGATAGTGATTTGCTTCAAGAAACATAACATTCCTCCGTATTTGAAAAACCCCCAGTGTAGCTCGAGTTTTACAAGAAGATACTGCTCTTGTTGAATAATTCTCAATAAGATGATCACATTAGCTTAGTCCCAGACCAGCAAAAAGTTGTCTTTGATCTCCTACAACAAAATCAATAAACGTCCTCCTCCAATATTCATCATTTTCATTCCAGCACTGACACACTATACAAGGTAATCATGTATCTCTTAATTTTTACACCACTCCTCTCATCATAATTAGATTCTAGACATTGGGCCCATAGATCATGTGTGCCAGTCCAGGCCCTTCTTTTCTCATTGAATTGAAATAAAATTATACACATTAATCTTCCTACGGAGCCATGATTAGAACTAATTTTTCTGGTACTATTTAGTTTAACAATAATTTCTACATCAATGATGTGTTGTATATCACTGATTTTTCTACTAACCTTATATTTGTCCCTAGACTTACTCATAATCTTAATTTCACTTTAATCCTTACATCTTCTAGTTATGTGATACAAGGGAACCATACTCTTATGACGATTGGTGCAACTAAGCTCTCTAATGGCTTATACATGCTCACATCCCATGTTATTCCCAAACACATTCCTCCTACCCATAACCTTACTATTTCCACTCTTATAGTTAATATTTGTAATATATGGCATAACCTTTTAGGCCATCCATCTCAGAAACTATTTTTGTTGTTAATAAAAATTTTCCTTTAGGTAATACTTTCAAAAATAAAACTCCATATAATACTTGTTTTATTTGCTAAATATAAAAGATTTTCCTTTTTGGACAACAAGTCTAAATTCCTATCTTCTTTGGACTTAATTCGCATGGATATATGAGGTCCTTTCCCAATCCCATCCATGTTTCGTCATAAATATTTCTTAACTGTTGTTGATGACTATAATAGATACTGTTGAATTTTCTGTTGGAAATAAGACCTTTTGTGTTTAGGAAAAGTGTGTGGGAATATTAGAGGCTTAAAGAGAAACTTGATAGGTAGAAGAATCATTTATGGAAGAGATAACTTTGTATTTTTGCTTGATACAAAAGTGTAGAATTGCATCTCTATTTACAGTACTCTAAGGAAAACTTTAGACATATTAATTCTAGAGAGTTCTCAACTCTAAGAATTTCAAGACCATTCTAGAAAATACTACAACCCTAAGAAATATCTATACACTCCAAACATTACAAGAGTTTTCTAGAAACATTAATTAAAATTACCTAAGTCCAAAATGACTAAGCCCAAAAATCCAAATAATATGTTTAGGCCCAAATCAAGTTTAATCTTTCAACATCCCCCTTAAACTTGATTTGTGACTCCAAGCATACTCCTTAGCTTTACGAAAGTTTCTAACTTGAGTGGCTTGGTGAAAATGTCGACAGCTTAATCTCGAGACATCACATGCTTCAACTTCACATCCTTCTTCTCGATGCATTCTCTTATAAAGTGGTAACGGGTGTCGATGTGCTTACTTATTTCATGAAATACAGGATTCTTTGCCAAAGCAAGTTCTGATTTATTATCAACACATATTTCCATAGGATCTTCTTGTGGCATTTTTAACTCTTTCAACAAGTTCCTTAGCCAAATTGCATGGCAAACGCCTGATGTAGCGGCAACATATTCGACTTCACAAGTTGACAGTGTGACGATAGGTTGCTTCTTTGACATCCAAGTGAAAGCAGTATCTCCCATAAAGAACACAAAACCAGTAGTGCTCTTTCTATCGTCTAAGTCTCCACTCCAATCGCTATCACTATAGCCAACAATTTCATAATTGTTAGAAGAGTAATAGTGTAAGCCAAAGTTTGTTGTACCTTTGATATATCGAAGGATTCTCTTTGCCACCTTGAAGTGAGTTGTTGTTGGAGCTTCCATGTAACGACTTAAGACTCCTACAGCATAGAGAATATTTGGCCTTGTACTTGTCAACTAACGTAGACTTCCAACCAAACTTTTGTAAAGAGTTGGATCCACAATCTCTCCATTTTCATGCTTACACAACTTGCTACCACATTCCATCGAGGTGTCAACCGGATTAGCATCATCCATCTTGAACTTCTTAAGGACTTCTTTTGCATAGCCTTCTTGGGTGATAAAAATTCCTTTGTCTTCTTGCTTTACTTCAATGCCAAGATAATATGCCATGAGCCCCATATCTGTCATCTCAAATTCATTTGACATGTCTTTCTTGAACTCTTAGAACATGCATAGATTGTTCCCAGTGAATATCAAGTCATCAACATATAAGCACACGATCAAAATATCTCTACTTTGCGCTTTAATATAGAGTGCATGCTCATATGGACACTTGATTCTTATCTCGAAAGTACTTGTCGATTCGAACATTCCAAGCTCTCGGTGCTTGCTTGAGTCCGTACAATGCCTTTTTCAACTTGAGGACTTTTTCTTCTTGCCCTTTTACTTCATATCCTTGTGGTTGCTCGATATAAACTTCTTCTTCGAGAAAACCATTCAAGAAGGCCGACTTCACATCCATTTGATAGATCTTTCTTTCATTTTGGGCTGCCAAAGAAATGATCAGTCTAATAGTTTCAAGACGAGCAACGGGGGCAAATACCTCATCATAGTCAATTCCTTGTCTTTGACTATAGCCTTTTGCCACTAGTCTTGCTTTGTATCTCTCCACGTCTCCTTTTGCATTCTTCTTCGTCTTGTACACCCATCTTACTCTGATTGCTTTGTGTCCTCGTGGAAGTGTAGTAAGTTCCCACGTATCATTCTTTGTGATTGAATTTATTTCTTCATCAATGGCGTCTCTCCACTTTACATTTTCAACAACTTCTTGATAGCTTAGAGGCTCGCAATCACCAAAAAGACAAAAGAGGTTAATGTCATTTTGGTTTTCGGTTACCTCATAAAGCTCTTCAATGCTCCTTAATCATGGTGTCCTCTCACTTGAGCTTGTTTCATCCAGCCTTGGTGTCGGTGAGGCAGGTGGTGTAATATGTTCATCTATCATTGGTTGTTCCATTTCATCTTCTTCTTCTTCAAAATAAGGAAGAAAATCATACATGTCTTCTTGTACACTCCAACCCCAACAATCTTCTTCATCGAACTCCATGTCACGACTTATGACAATCTTGTTAGAACACATATTGGTTCTTAATAATAACTCTTTGTTTTGATGATAACTGTTAGGAAATTTATATTTAAGAATTATATACTCTAAAATTTGTTTGAGAATTTTACTGCAGATTGAAATAATATTAACTCTCTAGAAGCAAATCTGTCCTGAATACAAGAAGTTATTCTGACTCTGAAGCGCCAGATGCACCTTACAGAAGAATCTGTTTGCTCCTTACAGAAGATCCTGAGCGTAGTCTCCAGAAGGATCTGAAGCAAGAAGCTCCAGAACATTCTGAGTCAAAAGCATCTGAAGATAATCAGAAGCATCTGAAGCTGAAGCATCTGAAGCATAGAAGAATTTTGATTGAAGAGTTTCTTAAAGCATTAGTCTACAGAAGTTTCTGAAAGTACCTACGCTGCCAAGGACTGAAGCTCTGTGTCAAATATGCTCTGATGATCAACACGCTGAAAGCACACATGCTGCAGAAGACTCTGATACAGCATAGTTCTGAATCTCATTAGAAGACTCTGATTCATTCAGACTCTGAAGAACTTGCTGAAAACTGAAGAAGTAACTTTCAAGAATATATCTGTTGGAGCTATTCAACGTCTCTTTCCTTATTTGTGCTAGACACACTTACACAGACAAAAAGGATTTCTCTGTGCCATCTACTTCTAGGAAAGGTCACTTGATGTGAAGACAAAAAGGCTCAGACCTTTTGGACTCTCTTTTCAACGCTCAGCTTGCATGGTTCAGCTGCCTATAAAAGGAGAACTTCACCACATTCTTCAGTTACACAATTTGCTGAAAAGAAATCATATTATTCTAAGCTCTCATCATTTTCATATTCTTCTTAGAATCTTATTGTACTTAAACTTGAGAGAAAAATCACTGTTGTGATAAAAGCTTTATAGAAGCATTAATACTCTTGTATTTAATTTACATTGATTGTAAAGGATATTCCTTAAGAGGATTCAGTTAGAATCAGTAGCTCTTTAGAAGACTAAGAACTGTTGTTCTTAGGTGATACTATTGTAATCAGTTTGATTTAATAGTGGATTAAGTCCTTGTTGAGAAAGGCAAATCACTCTAGGAAGGGTGGACTGGAGTAGTTGTTAAACGAACCAGGATAAAAATAATTGTGTGATTATTTTTTAAGTCTTAATTTATCATACTTATTCAACCCCCCCCCCCCTCCTTCTAAGTATTATCTCACCTTCAGTTGGCATCAGAGCTCCGGTTCTGAGTGTGCTACCACTTAACAGTGTCAGTAAAGATCCAGAGAGATATACTTTGATATATATATTTATTTGTTATCATGGCTGATAATTCAACGTCAAATATTAACAATAAATATGAAGAGAGGGATAGGATCAGCACCAAACCCCCAATGTTTGATGGGGAGAAATTTGACTACTGGAAAGATAGAATTGAGAGTTTTTTCCTAGGATATGATGCTGATCTATGGGATCTTGTCATAGATGGATATGTACATCCAACAGATGGGGATGGCCAAAAGATTGACAGAAAATCTATGACAGATGCTCAGAAGAAGGACTTCAGAAATCACCACAAAGCCAGGACTATATTACTGAATGCTATTTCACATACAAAGTATGAGAAAATTACAAACAGGGAGACAACTTTTGATATGTTTGAATCCCTTAAAATGACTCATGAGGGAAATTCTCAAGTTAAGGAGACAAAAGCTCTGGCTCTGATCCAGAAGTATGAGGCTTTCAAAATGGAAGACTCTGAATCTGTTGAAGTCATGTTCTCCAGATTCCAGATACTCACTGCTGGGCTGAAAGTTCTGGACAAGGGATATTCTACGTCAGATCATGTAAAGAAAATCATCAGAAGTCTGCCTATCAGATGGAGACCAATGGTGACTGCCCTGAAGATGGCCAAAGATCTGAACAAGATCTCTCTAGAAGAACTCATCAGCTCACTGAGGAGCCATGAGATTGAGCTTGAGGAAGATGAACCTCAGAAGAAAGATAAAGGTAAATCTATAGCATTAAAATCTAACAAAACTGCTAAAGCTTTGCAGGTCATTCAAGAAAGCTCTGAAGAATCTTCTTTTGAAGAAGAAGATGAGTTATCCATGCTGTCCAGAAGGATTAACAAACTCTGGAAGCACAAGGGAAAGAAGTTCAACAACTTCAGAAGATCTGACAACAGAAAGGAATCTTCTAGTCACAGAAGATCTGCCAAGAAAGAAGTTGTGTGCTATGAGTGCAAAGAACCTGGGCACTACAAGAATGACTGCCCCAAACTTCTGAAAGAAAAACCTAAGAAGAAGTTTAACAAAAAGAAGAAGGTTCTGATGGCAACATGGGATGACTCAGATGAGTGTGAATCATCTTCTGAATCAGAAGAAGAATGTGCAAACGTTGCACTGATGGCTAGCACAGAGGATCAAGAGGAAGGTACCTCAGGATATGAATCTGAATCTGAATCTGATGATGATGCAGAAGAGGTAATGGCTAAACTTACCAAAGAAGAACTCATTAAAGTTTTAACAGAAGTTCTTAAAAGTTATAACAACATCAAACTCAAATACAAGAAGCTGAAAAGCAATCTTGAATCTGAGATTGATCTTCTGAAAACAGAACTTGTTGAGCAAAAAGAAATAAATTTGAAAATCAAAAATGACTTTGAAATAACCCAACAAGAATCTGAATCTGA
Organism: Lathyrus sativus; assembly: GCA_963859935.3. Taxonomy (NCBI): domain Eukaryota; kingdom Viridiplantae; phylum Streptophyta; class Magnoliopsida; order Fabales; family Fabaceae; genus Lathyrus; species Lathyrus sativus. The sequence continues at coordinate 597,349,808 of OZ012738.1, read as the reverse complement.
GACCAAGTCATGTGAAAATATTTTAGAAAAATATGACTCCAGTTTTCAGAGATTTCTCACTAAGAGCATAGACAGAAGCAAGATGGCTTCCATGATCTATGGTGTTAGTGGAAACAACAGAAGAGGCATTGGATATGAATCTTCATCTGGAAGCAATCCAAAACCTGTTGACAAACTTTTCATCAGGAAGACACCTCTGTATTCTCAATTCAAATTTGGTCACTTGAATGACATTAAACACACAAGCTCTGAGAAGAGTACTTCTGTGTTTAAACCCAAGGCAAGTCAGAATAAACATTATGTTGCAAAACAGAAGTTTAGACAAACCTACAAACCAACTAACCCCAAAGGACCCATGAAGATCTGGGTACCTAAAAACAAAATAATTCCTGTTGCAGATGTTCTTAGCAGCAAGGTCAGGACACCAATCGTGGTACCTGGACTCTGGATACTCACGACACATGACAGGAGAAAAGTCTATGTTCCAAAGCCTGGAACTTAGATCTGGAGGTGACGTGAAGTTTGGAGGGAACCAGAAGGGCAAGATCATTGGATCTGGCACTATTGGAAATGGTAAACTTCCCTCTATTACTAATGTTTTACTTGTTGAAGGGTTAAAGCATAACTTATTGTCCATAAGTCAATTAAGTGACAATGGTTATGATATTACCTTTAATCAAAAATGTTGTAAAGCTATTAGTCAGAAGGATGGCTCTATCCTATTTAGTGGTAAGAGGAAAAACAACATTTATAAAATAAATCTTTCACAACTTAAAGTTCAAAATGTTAAATGCCTCTTGTCTGTTAATGAAGAGCAATGGGTCTGGCACAGAAGATTGGGCCATATTAATATGAGACGTATATCTCAGATTAATAAACTTAATCTTGTCAGAGGACTCCCTAATCTGAAGTTCACTTCAGATGCTCTTTGTGAAGCATGCCAGAAAGGGAAGTTTTCAAAAACATCTTTCAAATCAAAAAATGTTGTTTCTACTTCTAAACCATTAGAACTACTTCATATTGATCTGTTTGGACCAGTGAAAACTGCATCCATCAGAGGCAAGAAGTATGGATTGGTCATTGTTGATGACTTTAGCAGATGGACATGGGTAAAGTTCTTGAAACACAAGGATGAGTCACATTCTGTGTTCTTTGACTTCTGCAAGCAAGTCCAGAATGAAAAGAATTTCAAAATTATAAAAGTCAGAAGTGATCATGGTGATGAATTTGAAAATAAATATTTTGAAAAATATTTTTCTGAAAATGGCATTGCTCATGATTTTTCCTGTCCTAGAACTCCACAACAGAATGGGGTTGTAGAGAGGAAAAACAGAACTTTGCAAGAAATGGCCAGAACAATGATCAATGAGACAAATCTGGCAAAACATTTTTGGGCAGAAGCAATCAATACAGCATGCTACATTCAGAACAGAGTGTCTGTTAGACCTCTTCTGAAGAAGACTCCTTATGAATTGTGGAAGAACAAAAAGCCCAACATTTCATATTTTCATCCTTTTGGATGTATTTGTTATATGTTAAACACTAAGGAAAATCTGAGCAAGTTTGATTCCAAAGCACAGAAGTGTTTCATGCTTGGATATTCTGAACGCTCTAAAGGCTACAGAGTATACAACACTGAGACACAGATTGTGGAAGAATCCATTCATGTCAGATTTGATGATAAGCTTGGCTCTGAAAAGCCAAAGCAGGTTGATAACTCTGCAGATAGGGAAGTAGTCTTTATTGACTCTGAAGTTCCAGAAGCAGACAAACTTCAAGTGAAAGAACCAGAAGCAACTCCAGATGCTACTCCCTTAACTTCTCAGATGAATAATCTAAATATTTCTGAAGAGTCAACTATCAGAGGATCGTCATCCAGAATTAAAGCTTCTCATCCAGAGGATGTCATTATTGGAAAGAAGGATGATCCCATCAAAACAAGATCCTATCTAAGATCATCTGAAGCATCACTATTTGGACTAGTGTCAGAAATTGAACCATCTTCTATAGAAGAAGCTCTGCAAGACAATGACTGGATTATTGCCATGCAAGAAGAGCTAAATCAATTCAGCAGAAATGATGTATGGGATCTAGTTCAAAGACCTCAAGGATTCAATATTATTGGTACAAAATGGGTCTTCAGAAATAAGCTAAATGAGAAAGGAGAAGTTGAGAGGAATAAGGCAAGGCTGGTTGCTCAGGGGTACAGTCAGCAAGAAGGTATTGATTACACTGAGACATATGCTCCAGTGGCAAGGTTAGAATCTATACGTCTTCTTATTTCCTTTGCTGCACAGAATAACATCACTCTGTATCAGATGGATGTTAAAAGTGCCTTTCTTAATGGTATTATAGAAGAAGAAGTTTATGTCCACCAACCTCCTGGTTTTGAAAATGAAAAATTTCCAGATCATGTTTTCAAATTAAAGAAATCTCTATATGGATTAAAACAAGCTCCCAGAGCTTGGTATGAGAGATTGAGTAATTTTCTTCTGGAGAAGAATTTCATCAGAGGCAAAGTGGATACAACTCTATTATGTAAAACAATAAAGAAAGATCTTCTAATTTTCCAAATTTATGTAGATGATATTATTTTTGGATCAACAAATATTACGCTTGGAAAGGAGTTTGCTACATGTATGCAGGCAGAATTTGAAATGAGCATGATGGGAGAACTCAGATTCTTTTTAGGAATCCAAGTTAATCAAACTCCAGAATGCACCTACATACATCAGACAAAGTATGTGAAAGAACTTCTGAAGAAATTCAACATGTCTGACAGCAAGCTGGCAAAGACTCCAATGCATCCTACTAGCTCACTTGGCAAAGAAGAGGTAAGTAAGAAAGTAGACCAGAAGCTCTACAGAGGTATGATTGGTTCTTTTCTTTATCTTACTGCTTCTAGACCTGACATATTATTCAGTGTTTGTCTGTGTGCTAGATTCCAATTAGATCCTAGAGAATCACACTTGACAGATGTCAAGAGGATTCTAAGGTATCTGAAAGGTACTTCTAATGTGGGTTTGTGTTACAGAAAATCTGATGATTTCAAATTAGTTGGATTCTGTGATGCTGACTATGCTGGAGATAGAGTGGAAAGAAAAAGTACTTCTGGAAGTTGTCAATTTCTAGGAAGAAATCTAATCTCCTGGTACAGCAAGAAGCAACCCACAATTGCACTTTCAACCACAGAGGCTGAATACATTGCTGCTGCTGAATGTAGCACGCAGATGCTCTGGATGAAAATTCAACTAGAAGATTATCAAATTTTTGAAAGTAACATTTCTATCTTTTGTGATAATACTTCTGCTATATATTTGCCCAAGAATCCCATTTTACATTCTAAGGCAAAACATATAGAAATTAAGCATCATTTCATCAGAGACTATGTTCAGAAGGGAATCATAAATTTAGCCTTTGTTGATACAGATCATCAATGGGCAGATATTTTTACAAAGCCCCTTGTTGAAGATAGATTCAATTTTATTCTGAAAAATATTGGTATGGATTTTTGTCCAGAATGATATTTATCATAAGCAAATTGTTGCAGATGCAAAAATGCTTAATTCATCTAAAGTATTTCTTCTGTTTACTTATTTTATTCTGATTAATATTTCTAATATGAAACTTTGAACTAACCATCTTTAGAAGATCTGAACGTTGGCTAACGTTTCATTTCTTGAGAGAATTCAAAACAGCATGCAAACAAACACGTGTCACACAAAATCTGAAGAGGTGGCGTGTACATAACTGAAAAGACGTTTGAGATGAAATTTGAATAGTAAATATCTTGGTTTTCCCCCCCAAATTGTCAGAAGCATTTATTATTTGAAATGATTTTATTCTCTTCATTTAATGCTTGCTCAAACGTGCGTTTCTTTCTGACTTTTGATGTGCCTAAGTGTTTAGTATAAATACTTATTGTGTATTCACTTTCACACTTTTCACTCTCAGAATTTACATGCGTTTTCATCTCTTGTTCTCTCTGCATAAAAACCCAAAACCTAAGTGTTTGAAAAAGCATTCTTCAATGGCGTCTTCTTCATCAACAACTGCTCAGTTTCAATCTACAATGGCTGCTGTGACTTCAGATAACTTAGGTGCTGCTCCATATTCTCCTCCAAAGAGAACTCTTCTCACACCTGTTGATAAAATAGAAGTGCTGTGTGAATCTATGGTTGAATTTGACTCTCTGGCTGACAATGAGTTTGATTTTCGCTCCATTGTTAGAGCTCAAGGATGGGTGAAATACTTTGATAGGTTGTTTGGACCAGTTTACCCTCTACTTGTGAAGGAATTCTGGATTCATGCATCTGTGTATCCCAAGTTTATTTTATCATCTGTGTTGGGAAAAGAGATTATCATCACAGAGGATCTGATAAGAAGATTGATTGGTTATGAAGAAACAGATGGTGTTTCCCACTTGCCAGCTGGGCGTGTGGATATGGAAGAGGTTTATGAGGAAGTTATGACTGCTGAACAAGCTTCTAACAGATTTAAAAATCTGAAGCCTGATTACAAGATCTGGGCCAAGATCTTCATGGGATGCATACATCACAGGAAGTCAACAAATTCCCCAGATTATGTCAACAATGAACAAATCTATTTTATGTACTGCCTTAGTCAGAGCAACAAGGTAGATCTTCCTTACATTCTGTTTATGCATCTGTGGAATCACATCAATGCATCTAGAGAATCTGTGAAAGAAAAAGGCCAGAAGATCAGGACTTGGATCCCTTTTGGAAGGTTGCTCTCAGATCTTCTCACTGAAAATGGTTTAGTGGCTGCTCTGTATGATGCTGGGGTTACAGAGGAACTAGAGTTCATTATGGGAAAGCCTCTGAACGCTAAAAGTCTTCTGAGACTCAAGATTGTAGATGAACTCACTACTGCTCCAAAGAGGCTGAATATGTCTGATTTGAATAAGAGGGTTCCAGTATCTGACTTTCCTCTATTCTTTGCTGAAGAACCTAGACATATAGTACTGATGTATATAGAGGAATGCAAAAAGGAAGGAGTGCATGTTCCAGCTAATGTGTTTCAGCTTGTCAAGCAACCACTACCAGATGCAGGAGAAGAAGAAGAAGTACCACTTCAGAGGAAAAGGACTCAGCCTGCAGCAGAATCTGAACCTGTCCAGAAGAAGGCTAAGATTGCTGAGAAACCCAAGAATCTCTTAAAGAGAAAGGATTCTGAAGAAGCTGCCACTGCATCTGCCAAGAGGATTAAACTAAAAGGTGCTAAGACTTCTACTATTTCTAAAAATGTTGTTATTAATGATTCAACTATTAAATCTGTTCCAAAACCACCTGTTACTCAAACAACTTCTGTTGCTGCCCCTAGTTCTGTCTCACCTCAAAAACAAAACACTACTTCTGTATCAAAAACACCTCAACCCAAAATACACATCAAACACTTTATTCCACGTCCACAACCAACAGAACCACAACCAACAGAACCACAACCAACAAAACCACAACCAATAGAACCACAACCAATAGAACCACAACCTTCAGAATCACTGCCATCAAAACAACAACAACAATCTGAAAAACAAAACTCTGATCAACCACAAACAGAAAATCAACCACAAACTTCTGAACATCCAGAAAACCAAACCACAGAAGTTCAACCAGAAAAAGACTCTTTCATACCACCATCAAATACTCCATCTTCTGAACCTGTTGCACCTGTTACTTCTGAACCCACAAAAGTAACTTCTGCTCCTATTTCATCAGAACCACCATCCCAACAATCTGATACTCCTTCAGAACCTACTCATATCCCTGAGACAGAAGTTCTTGATATCACTCCATTAAAAACAGTGTTTCAAGTCTCTTCTACCTCTTGTACACCTACAACATCCTCCAATTCATCTGAATCAGATATCCATCCAGATTTTCTTGTCTCTCCATCCAAATACTCTGATATGAACCAACCTGAACCTGAACCTGAACCTACATCAACCATACCTGCTAAAACTCCTATTCCAGATCCTTTGCCTCCACCTGCACCTTCATCTAAGATGATTGTTCCCACTTCCAATCCATCATCATCTGGTATATCTTGTGCCCAAGTTTCTTCTCTTTATCATAATTTATCTTATGGTTTCAAACTGAAAGATTTTTATGATAGAGTTGAACCTTCTGAACCCCTGAAATCTCTGAAACCAAAACTCAGACAGGCTCTTCCATCTGTAATCCTTTCCTATATTCAATCTATGAACAATGAAGGATCCTTAGCCACAATATCTGCTACATCTGGTAAAGTTGTTGTTTCAGCTCTGCAACCTGCATCTGATAACCCAGTTGCATCTGATAAACCATCAACCTCTGCTTTCATACCATACTCTAATAAACCCTTTGATGTTGTTTACCCACGCTCAAGACCAAAACCTAATCTGCTTAATGCTTTAAACAGATCCTTACGTCAAAAACCAGAAATTCCCTTCATTCCATATTATCCCCCTCCTCTGATTTCCATCCAAAAATCACTGCTACCACCTACTCCCAAACCTAAACATATGACTCTGGAAACCTTGCTTAAACCACCACCCAGACTTAATATTGATCATTTATTTCAAACGTTTTTGCAAGAAATACAGATGTCTTTAGGTACTGTTCAGAAAAGATGCTCTGAAACTATGGATGCAAATGAAACTGACATCACCTGGAAAGGATTCATCAATAGATTCAACACTGTAGCTTCCAATTTGAAGAACGTCTGTTCTGATGATGCAAAGCTCAGAGCTGAAAGAACTCAATTCTGGATTGTCAACAAAACTGAACCTCTGCTTTGTTTGGATGCTCCTCCTCCTCCACCAGAACCAACTGCCACTGCATTGACTATGACTCTGGTAGAACCCTCTTCAGGATCTCCAGAACCAATGGCAATTGACTCTGTTCAGGCTACAGAACCTCCACCTTCTTCATCTGAGATAAAGTCAGAACATCCAGACTTTGGAGATAAGATTGCTGCTCTGGAGGCTGGTCAGTCTGAAATAAAATCTTGGATGGCAAAGCAAGATAAGAAATCTGAGGACATGACAAAGTGGATGTCAAAACAAGATGAGAAGAATGAGACAATGACTAAGTGGATGTCAAAGCAAGAGCAATCTTCATCTGAGATTACAGACCTATTGAAGATGCTTTTGTCAAAACACTCCTAGATTATTTTTCATTCTAATGTTTGTGCATCCGTTGTTTTGCATCTGAATTTTATTGTTATATCTTCTGATATTTACCAATGTACTTTTGCTCTGCTATGTTAAATGAATCAGTTTTTCTCCATTGAATTATGTATTTCTTGTTCCTTTTATTTGTCTGTTTAAAAGTCTTTACTTTTTGCTTATGACAAAAAAGGGGGAGAAAATAAAGATCTGAACTGTTTAATATAATTTCACTAGAATGAATCTTCAGACATATATATTCTATCTAATATTTAAATTGACTATTTCAGATCATTTGATAAGAACACTCTATAAAAGAATCTCTGAGTCTCTCAGATCATTTACTTTTCTATCAAACTCTGAATCTTATATCTGCAAGATATTCTGACCCTAAATTGTTATAAGAACAATCAAGATCTTACTCTGAAGATTACTCAAGATAAAAGGGAAGTTTCTATTCCTTTTTCATATTTAACTCAGGGGGAGATTCATCATCTCAGGGGGAGTTATAATTCTTTATGTTTAGTTAAATAAAATTTCTGATACTTTTTGTCATCATCAAAAAGGGGGAGATTGTTAGAACACAGATTGGTTCTTAATAATAACTCTTTGTTTTGATGATAACTGTTAGGAAATTTATATTTAAGAATTATATACTCTAAAATTTGTTTGAGAGTTTTACTGCAGATTGAAATAATATTAACTCTCTAGAAGCAAATCTGTCCTGAATACAAGAAGTTATTCTGACTCTGAAGCGCCAGATGCACCTTACAGAAGAATCTGTTTGCTCCTTACAGAAGATCCTGAGCGTAGTCTCCAGAAGGATCTGAAGCAAGAAGCTCCAGAACATTCTGAGTCAGAAGCATCTGAAGATAATCAGAAGCATCTGAAGCTGAAGCATCTGAAGCATAGAAGAATTTTGATTGAAGAGTTTCTTAAAGCATTAGTCTACAGAAGTTTCTGAAAGTACCTACGCTGCCAAGGACTGAAGCTCTGTGTCAAATATGCTCTGATGATCAACACGCTGAAAGCACACATGCTGCAGAAGACTCTGATACAGCATAGTTCTGAATCTCATTAGAAGACTCTGATTCATTCAGACTCTGAAGAACTTGCTGAAAACTGAAGAAGTAACTTTCAAGAATATATCCGTTGGAGCTATTCAACGTCTCTTTCCTTATTTGTGCTAGACACACTTACACAGACAAAAAGGATTTCTCTGTGCCATCTACTTCTAGGAAAGGTCACTTGATGTGAAGACAAAAAGGCTCAGACCTTTTGGACTCTCTTTTCAACGGTCAGCTTGCATGGTTCAGCTGCCTATAAAAGGAGAACTTCACCACATTCTTCAGTTACACAATTTGCTGAAAAGAAATCATATTATTCTAAGCTCTCATCATTTTCATATTCTTCTTAGAATCTTATTGTACTTAAACTTAAGAGAAAAATCACTGTTGTGATAAAAGCTTTATAGAAGCATTAATACTCTTGCATTTAATTTACATTGATTGTAAATGATATTCCTTAAGAGGATTCAGTTAGAATCAGTAGCTCTTGAGAAGACTAAGAACTGTTGTTCTTAGGTGATACTATTGTAATCAGTTTGATTTAATAGTGGATTAAGTCCTTGTTGAGAAAGGCAAATCACTCTAGGAAGGGTGGACTGAAGTAGTTGTTAAACGAACCAGGATAAAAATAATTGTGTGATTATTTTTTAAGTCTTAATTTATCATACTTATTCAACCCCCCCCCCCCCCCCCTTCTAAGTATTATCTCACCTTCAAATCTTTCCACTATTTGGATTATAGAGCTTGTACCCTTTGGAGTTTGAGTCGTAACCCACGAATACATACTTCTCACTTTTATCATCGAGCTTTGTTCTCCTTTCATCTGGAACGTGGGTATATGCAATGCTTCCAAACACCTTGAGGTAAGAGATCCCTGACTTCCTTCCACTCCATGCTTCTTGTGGTGTCTTCTCATGCACACTTCTTGTTGGAGAACGGTTTGTCAAGTAAACCGCACATGCCACTGCTTCGGCCTAAAACTCTTTCGACATCTTCTTACTCTTAAGCATGCTTCGCACCATATTAAGTATGGTCCGGTTCTTTCTCTCCACTACTCCATTTTGTTGTGGAGATCTTGGCACTGTTAGTGAACGGCGGATTCCATGGTCTTCACAATATTTGTTGAACTCATTTGAAGTAAACTCTCCTCCTCGGTCAGATCTCATGGCCTTAATAGAAAGACCACTTTCTTTTTCCACAAGAGCTTTGAACTTCTTAAAAATTTCAAACACTTTTGACTTCTCCTTCAAGAAATAAACCCATATTTTTCTAGAATAATCATCAATAAATAGGAGAAAGTATTTATTCTTACCAAAAGAGTTTGGATTGATTGGTCCACGGACATCAGTGTGTATGAGCTCTAGTGGTTTTGTCGCTCTTGATGTTGATTCCTTTGGAAAACTTTTTCGGAATTGCTTCCCAATTAGACATCCTTCACATAGTTGGTCTGGGTGGTTTATACTAGGCAAGCCTCTCACCATCTCCTTCTTTGACAAACATTCTAGACTACCGAAGTTGAGGTGTCCAAATTGTAGATGCCATAGCCACGAAGAGTCGGTATAGCAGGCCTTGAGACACTTTGCCACATCATTTTGAATGTTCAAGAGGAACATTCTATTCTTTGACATAGGCACCTTAGCGATCAAGTTATGCCCACAATCTCTTAAGAAAAAACTATGTTCTTTCAAGTGGATGTCATATCCTTTCTCCAATAATTGTCCCAAGCTCAAAATATTATTTTTCATGTTAGGAACACAATAGACATTGGATATGAATTGATAACTCCCATTCTTTAAGCGTATGAGAATTTTACCTTTGCCTTTGACCGGTATCTTTGAGTCATCTCCAAATGAGACATTTCCAGTTGTCGCTTCATTGATCTCTATGAACATGCTTCGATCTCCGCACATGTGGTTGCTTGCGCCGGTGTCGAGGTACCACTTGTTTCTTTTCTCTTCAAATTGGTTTTGGCACGCGGGCAACAAAGTTTCTTCTTCTCCACCTTTTTCTTCTACAAAGTTAGCTTTCTCCACAACCTTCTTTGAGAATCTACACTCAGATGCATAATGATTGATTTTGTTGCAATTGAAGCACTTGATTTGTAACTTGTTGCACCTTGACCATGAATTTCCATTTCCACGATCTCTTGTTGCTTGTGGATTCCAACTTCTTTCTCCATTGTTGAAGTTGTTCGAGTAGTTGTTGTAACTGCCTCTTCTTTCTCCTTCATGTCCTCGTCCACGTCCACGGTCTTGGCCACGACCTCGTCCTCTTTGACTCTTGTGATTCTCATAGTTTGCTTCCTTTGCATTGAGTTGTATTAGTTGCTCCATAGTCTATTTTTGTTTAGTTTTTCTCTTTTGTTTTTCTTCGTATGCTTGTAAGGAACCCATAACTTGCTGAATAGTCATGGTGTTTAAATCCTTGCTTTCTTCAATGTTGGTAAATATGAAATCAAAACTTGGATTTAAAGTGCGAAGTATTTTTTCCATGACTTTCACCTCATCAACATCTTCACCATTTCTTTTAAGTTGATTGACTACGGACAATACTCGAGAAAAATAATCAGAAATTGACTCAGACTCTTCCATAAATAAACGTTCAAACTCACCTCTAAGAGTTTGAAGACGAATCTTTTTCACCTGCTCCACTCCTTTGTTGCAAGTTTGAAGCTTGTCCCATGCTTCTTTGGCCGTCATTGCATTGGAGATCTTCTCAAATGTATCTTCATCCACCGATTGATAAATGAGGAAGAGAGCTTTCTTGTCTCTCTTTCTTGACTCCTTTAATGTCTCCTTTACACCTTGGCTTAAGGAGGCTTCATCTTGCTCCTTGAAGCCTTTCTCAACGATATCCCACACATCTTGAGCTCCTAGTAGCGCCTTCATCTTGATACTCCAATTGTCATAGTTGTTCTTTGTGAGCATCGGCATTTGAAAAGGGAAACTCCATTCGCCATCTTTTGAGGACCTTCAAGCTCTGATGCCACTTTGTTGGAAATAAGACTTTTTGTGTTTAGGAAAAGTGTGTGGGAATATTAGAGACTTAAAGAGAAACTTGATAGGTAGAAGAATTATTTATGGAAAAGAGAACTTTGTATTTTTGCTTGATACAAAAGTGTAGAATTACATCTCTATTTATAGTACTCTAAGGAAAACTCTAGACATATTAATTCTAGAGAGTTCTCAACTCTAGGAATTCCAAGACCATTCTAGAAAATATTACAACCCTAAGAAATATCCAGACACTCCAAACATTACAAGAGTTTTTTAAAAACATTAATTAAAATTACCTAAGTCCAAAATGACTAAGCCCAAAAATCCAAATAATATGTTTAGGCCCAAATCAAGTTTTATATTTTTGAACATTTTCCTCATGAAATTGAAATCTAAATCTTCTTTTTTAATCATATCTTTTATTTTCTACATCCAAACCCAATTTAGCAAAAACTTCATACTTAATGTTTTTTACGTGATTCATGGAATTCATCTTCAAACTTCATACACTTATTCACCCCAACATTATGGCTTGGTTGAAAGAAAACACCAACTTTTATTAGGTGTTACTCATGCTCTTCTCTTTCAAGTCATGCTCTTTCCCATGTTATTATGTCATCTTTAACGTTTTACTTATCATTTTTAATTATTTTATCAGGATCAACCTGACTATATTACTATGAAAGTGTTTGGATGTTTTGTTTTTGTCTGTAGTCCCAAAAGAATTAGAACTAAACAAATGTTAGAGGTCATATTTCATATGATCTTCATAGCAAAAAATGTATTTCCAAAGACACATTTTTTTAAAGCTATTAACCTTTATCACACTGCTTCACATCTTCTAGCACTATACTCAAATCCACACATCCTAACAATAATGACTTCTTTTTACACTACTTAGACAATCCTGTCTCCTATCATAATCAGCCCATCAATGCACCCACCTCTCACCAAACCAATCCTACTTAAACACTAATTTCCATCCACACTTCTACCTTTCTTATAATCAAACATCCCGCCCATGAATCCATCATAGACCCACCTCTCAACATACCAATACCACTTAAACACCAATTTCCATCAGCACGTCTACCCGTCCTATACAACTAATCATTTCTCATTCAAACTTCATTTTTCACTCTTTTACTTACTTGAACATTAAAATTATATCCTTGTTGTTTGTTTAAAGGGGACTAAAAAGTTTAAAAGAAATTAAAATAGAAATCAAAAGTACATTTAAATCTAAAATAAATTGATAAATTGATTTTACATTTTATCAATTTTTATGGACAACAAAAATTTTCAATTTGTTGCAAAGGTGTAAAATTGTTGTTGTAGCTACGAAGCTGTTGTTTTGGCCACCAAACAAGTCATATAAATTTGGGTCTACTATAACGAATTTAAAATTAGCATCGGCTACAAAACATTGTGATAGCGTAGCAAACTGTTCCTTGAAATATATCAATCTCAATGGTTTTAAATTAAGAACGGAAAGAAGTAGTTGTTGTTGAGAACCTTGAAACCCGTTCTCTGAAGAAATCTAAAACAACAATTGTCTACAAGACATTTCTGTTTGGTACAAAAACTGTTTCTAAGGCAATGCCTCAATTTGCCACGTCTTAAAAATTGTTCTCATAGACTTAGACTTCGTAAAGTTGTCTTGATCAATCTTTTCCATTTAACAGTGTTGTCACGAGTGCAGTTCTAAAATTATAAGAGTTACTTTAATAATAGGTTGATGTATTCTTTATTATAGGTTTCAAAGTATATTTCATATAATTCTGATACCATATTAGAAAGTATAAACAAAATGTTTCAAATATTTAAAGTTAATTCAAATATAATAGGTGTGGGTATATAAATTGCAAAAGATAACAAAAGTATTTCTAATAAAATTTTATATACATAACAAATTTTGTGAGATAACTTTAATTTTATGATAAAGTCTATTTCAAAATAAGATCGTAACAAAACATTGTTTATAGCATGAATAACTAATATCATTTTGAATTTATTCTCTAACAAATACCATCTTATATTTAGAGTAAAACTATATGAAAAGAACCCTTAGCACAAAACACATAAATGATGTATCAATAAAAAGGCTATGTTCACAGCAGTCAGTGAACATTAAAAAATAAAATAAATAAATAAAGCATAACCATTAAAACATTCATTCATTCTTGTTTGTACAAATTATCATCAGGACTGATATTTTTATTTTAGTATTACATGTGTACGTATATAAAATAAACAAATCCAATTATATATAATTTAAATTTAATTTATTTAGTTTTCGGACTAATTTTCAAACTCAAGAACGACATATAATATTTAAGTATATAACATAAAGAAGTACATATAGATAGTTAAATTAGGCTAATTCATGCAAGCATCGTCCATGAGGAAACAGATAGATAGATACTATACTTATTCTTCTGTTGAATACATTACAAAAGAAAAAGGTGTAGAAATGATATAGTAAAGAAAATTTTCTAAGGTGCATTCTATGTGTATGCATTAAGTGGAAAGAAATATGTGTTACACCAACCTCTTGGAGTGCTGTACGTTTCAACTTCTCTGTCCATAGCCAAATGAATCTTTTTCAACACATACCTACCACAGATTAAACTATGCAGTGAAAATGAATAATAATTGAAATTGATAAGTTATCTGTATTAAATCTCAAGGTCTTCAACTCTTCTAACCATTATTTAGCCAAAAATATCAATCACCACTCCTTCATGTCCCATGATTTTGCACTCTACATGAACAAATCACCTTCATCAGAACATCTAGAGTCAGACAGCTGTTCAACCAGGTACGTAGCCGAGGAGTCCCTGATGCCCGGCCTAGCGACACAAATGCGGCGAGCTTGGTTGTCGTTCTCATGATTCCGCGTCATCCATTTTCCAATCACAAACATTAAACCATTGCCCAAATGCACAAACAAAATCCCACTACATTGAGCCAATTAGAACACTTATGATTTCACTACAAAACATTTTTAAAAAAAAACACCCATTCTATCATCATTATCAAGAAAATGGGATAATGGATTAAACGGAATTAAAACCACCAATTCAATCACCGAAAGAAGAAAAAAAAATTCTTACATTGAAGATATACAAAATCCCCTAAGTTTTGAGAAGCTCAGAGCATGATGTGTTGTCGTAGCTTTTCAAGTAAAATAAATTCCGGCAAGATCAATGAAGAAAAAACACTAACTTCTATCAAACTGTTTTCTCCTATTCAACCGAAAATTAGTGACCATTGATCGGACACACTTCACCTTCTTCATATTTATGATAGTGCCTACATACTCTAGAAGGGTTTTCTCTATCTTTTTTTCTCATTTTAAAAACAAAAATGATTGATTTGTATTGAGGTGGATCTTATCAGTCTGTTTGCTTTTTTTTCAATTGCTGTTCTTGTTGTATTTTGCTTGGTGTTGAAGCTTGTTTGAGGTCTTTCATTATTGGGTTAGCTCTTTCTGTTGTATCTTTAGCACTCCTTGTGCTGGTTTATTTTTTTTAATGCATTTAGCTTTAAAACAAAAAAACAAAAATGATGAACCCGAAACGAGAAACAATAGGGTTGAAACAAATCAAAGTTAAAAATCAAATCTTTTATAATTCAAGATAAATTGAAAACTAAAAATAAATTGATTCAAACAGTGAAGAGAGAAAGATTGGAACTTTAAAAGTGAAGAGAAAAAGATTGAAGTTATTCTGTACCATCCATGAGACCCATAGTGTAAGGCCCAAGAGCAACACAACACTAATTGAAGGAACACATGGAGATTAAGGGCAAAGGTTAATTATCATCTGATTAGATACAACTATCATATGTCCATATGCATAGTGCAAATTTTCTCACGTGAGCGACTTTAACCGCTCACCCTATATAAAGAAGAAAGTGCATCATTTTAGATATATCAAATTCATTCTCACTATCATATAACTTTATATTCTCTCATTGATTTGAACGTTGGAATGCTAATCTTGCAAGTTAATCTCTTCTCCCCACCGATCAATATTGTACGTCACGGTTACATCATCATTTATGGTTCTCAAACGGAACAGTGACACAATGTGTGAAAACTGACTTATGTTTCCTACAAATTTCATAAAGAACCATTGTTTCTTCGTCTGAGATTTAGATATTTGATTATTTCCTCGTGAGCATTGATCTTTTTTTTTTTTAATAATCTGATACAAGAATCCTGAACCTATGGTGAACTAAAAAATCACTCAATCTGCCAAAGTCATTGTTGCAGCTGGTGAAGCTAGCAGAGCTCATCCTTCCCCTCCGGAGACGGACGATCCCATCTTAGTGATCTTTCTATTTATTCCAACATCGTAGGATTTTGTTCCTACAAGAAATTCAAACGATCAGTTTTGACGGCATGCGAAAGCAGAGTCTGAATTGATCAAGAAAATACTTAAAATTCTTGTTTTAAAATGTTAGTTTTGAAAAGTAAAAATTTACTACGAAAGTAAAAGTAGGAGATATTGGTTACATATGGAAAGAGAGGAATTGGTATCCTACACCATTATCTAAACTATTAATAGTGAAAGCATCTTGAAATTAATTGAGGATTCATTTTCAAATTTAAAAGAATTTTAGATATATTAATTTCACCGCGAAAGTCGATTTTTAACATATTTATGAATCTTGTGATGGGCATGTAAAAGTGGGTGTTTTTATAAATCAATTTTTAATTCTCATTATAATGAATAGATGTATTTTGTATGAATATAATTGGTACACATGAGTCGACGTTTCGGTCCCTTAATTGTTATTTGATTAATTTAAATCAATTTACTGGTTTGTTTGCATTTTCTTGTAAAACAAACAACTCGCGTAGCTTTAGATAAACACCATAGTAATAGATAACGATATTTTGTGATTGGTCTTTGTAGGGTCGATAAAACCTTTTATATTAAAACCGATCAAGTCATGCACTTGTGGCCTATGAAACTTTTGGCGCCATTTCTTATAACATCCCGAAATTTGATTAATTTATTTAATCGAACTATTTGTGTTTTTATTTGACTATTTAGTATGTGATGCGCTTTTAGCTAAAAATATTATAAGTTGTATGTGTATGTGGTGTAGGGTGAGGTATTGTGAGAGTATTAGTGGGTTGATAGAATGATTAAAATAATTAGAAATAATTAAAACTAACAACTGTTTTTAATTAATTTAAGTAAAATAAAAATAGAGGTTTTTAGGTGGATGTAGGAACTAATGAGAAATAAGAGAAGAGGTGAGGACTATGAAAAGAGCTAGGCCTAAGTTTAATTAACCAAAGATTAAATTAGGTTTTTAGAGGTAAAAAGGGGTTAGTGGAGCATTTGAGAAAATAATACGTAAAGTTGAAGCATTTGGGAGAAAAAAGGAGGCTATGGCTCTAAGAGGGAAGAACAAACCATCAACCTAATTTAGAGTTTTATTGGAAATTAGGTAAAAGGGTATTACTTGTCTATGGATGTATATTGTATAAAGGGTAGAGAAGGATCATTACACCTTCTAGGTTTTTCTTTTGATTTCACCATTGTTGTTGTGTTCGTGTGTTCTTGATGAAAATTGTGTCAATTGTGTGTTAAATTGTTATGATTCATGATTTAATTTGTGCATTATAACATGTTTAATTGTTATAAGATTGTTATGTGTTGTTTAAATTCATGATATGTTGTGTTTGGATGTTATAATATGAATTGGTTTCATGAATGAGGGTTATGGGATGGGGAAGATGAAGTGAACGTTCTGAAAACTGAGATTTTTGGGAAATTGGTTGATGTCAATTGGTTGACATCCTGTGTCAATCGATTACATGCATGAATAATTAGAAAAATATGAAAAATTAAACTATGTCACTCGATTAATTCCCCTATTCAATCGATTGTTCTTAGACAAAAGGTGAAAAATTAGAAAGGCAGAATGTTATAAGGTGCAATGTCAATTGACTTCCCTCAGATGTCAATCGATTGATGCTAGTTGAATTATGAAAAATTGTTGAGCTAAAACCTATTATTTTATCTGATCGTTTTTTCCATAACTTTAGTTCCGTAAAACCAAATATAGTGCAGTTTAAAGCTTTGGAAAGCTATTGTGTATGAGTATCCCATAGCGATGTATTAAGTGACTATATGGGTGATGGAATTTGTGAAAATTATTTTTTTTACTTGTTACGTAATAGTTGACGGTAACAAACGAATGTTTAATTATTGTGAATGAATGAATTAATGATGAAGCGATGTTAAGATGATTTAACATGATTGAGTGTTATGTGGATGTTTATTAGATATTAGAATATATGATGTGAATTGCAAGTATAATTATCTGAATTATTGTAAATACATGTTGATGATTGTTGAATGATAACTGATCTACTTACATATTGATGTTTATATCGTGTAGAAATTGCATGGGATGCATATGATGTTATTGTGTGATATTGTATGAGGTGAATATGATTGGTATTGTTATAAGATGCACGATTATATGGTGATTAATTATGTATGTTTGATATGATGATAAATAATTTTGAAGGGGTGACTATTTGCATGCTCTTATGCATTGTTTTTATGATTGTTAGATAGCAATTCAAAAGGGGGATTACTATTGTGTGTCAATGCGTGTTGTTTATGATCAGAAAAGAGACTGTAAGTGCTCTTGATTGGCTGCATTTTGTGGCAAAATATAAGTACATATATGTGTCGCGGTGAAAATCGGATACCAAACTATTAATTAGTTTGAATCTTTAATTCATTTTGCAAGCGAACTTTGATTTGTCCAAAGGAAGGGATAAAGATCGAAATACCCACAATGCAAATGCAAGCTAGAGTGTTATAGTTTCGGGGGTTGGTTAAACTTAGGGAAGGTGCTAGCACCCTAAGTTTCTGTAGTACTCTACAGGAACCTCTTGTTTTATGTTTGTTTATTGCTAAGGGTTATCTGCTTAAAGATGAAAGACCTAGGGGTTTATTTCTAAGTATACTCGATAAGATATTGCATCTTATACCTACATATCCTTACGGGAGTGGAATCAGAGTATCTGTAGTTCCCCTAAAGAGTTTGAGGAGTTCTTTGACTGTGGTCAAAGTTCTTACGGGTTTAGGGTAGTTGATTGATTGATTTTAGGAAAAAAGTTGAGTTGTCATTTTAAGGGAGATTACTTGATTTAACCACCACAACTTTGTAGGAAAATAGTCTTTGCATCGTCTTAAGATAAAGGCTCAAGTACTCGGAAATTAATCGACAAGTATGTCACTATCTCTCTTAAGGCAAAGTCCCTACGAATTGATTGAATTGTTATGGGGTTTAAGTTTTATCTCGCTTAAGGTGATTAACATCTTATTCTCTAATGTGTTTGAATATGTTTGATTTGAGTTGATTTGTTTATTCTATGTTGTAAAGGATAAAGGTCCTTCCTATGGGGTATGATCTAACTTAAAAGATCAACTTGAATTGGATCAAGGATCACGGGGGAATATGATGCAAATGATATGCATACACACAAGTTTTACGTTACGTGCAAGTTCTTCTTTTGGACGGAATGCAATGTGATAAAGTAAATGCGGTAAATGTAAATTGCGAAAAGTAAAGTAAATCCATACACAGACACATGAAAGCGCTAAGTGAGTGTGTGAATTGTGAATGTGTTGGTGTGGACGCGTGCACGATGGATTAAGGGGGGTGTTGATTATTTGAGTTGAAGGTGACATTGATTTTATAAGGGGTGAGATTATTTAAATCTTAAGGTGAAATTGATTTGAAAAAAGTTGGATTAAATGAGGTTAATTTTAAGAGAAAAGTTATTAGATTTTTAGTAAAAGGCTTTTAGGTCATAAATTAATTAAATTTAATTAGTAAATAAAATTTAGTTACCATTAATAGCTAGGTTTTAATATTATGTAGAAAAAGTTGTTATTATTAGATAAAAAGTCTTATTATTACAATAGTTTTTTTTGTTGAAAGTTATTTAGGAAAATGAGTTTTTGAATAAATTATTTAGTGAATTAATGAAATAGAAAAATAGGTTGATTTAAGTATAAGTTAATTAGAAAAGTTTATTAATTATTATTTATAAAAAGTTTAACTAAGATTAATAGATTAATTAGTTAATAAAATAAAAGAGTCAAATTAAAAGATTAAGGTGAATTCAATTTGTTAATAAGAAGATTAATTAAAGGTTAAATAGTAATTAGGCTAATAAAAAGGTTTAAATAAAAGAGTTCATTAAGTGAAAGAAAGGATTAATTAAAAGGTTAATTAAAAGGTTAATTTAAAGTGTTATTAGTTAATTTTAAGAAATTGATTAAGGTTGAGGATTAGAAAAAAGCTGATTAGATGATTAATTGGGTTAATGAGGTGATTGTGATTCGGTGCGGCGCAGGTGCATGAGGTTTACGGTGGGGCTCGATCTGGGGTGTGCAGTGGGATCTGTTGGAGATCCAACGGTACACGCGTGAGGGTGCATTGTAGCTACGGTGTGTGTGTGTGTGCAGATGATTATATTACAAATAAACAAAAATCAAAACATAAACCCTAATCCCAATTCTGATTCCCCCCACCGTCTGAGCTTCTATCGTCCTCCATCTTTCGATCTCCATTTCTCTTCTCCTCAAGCTTTTTCATCCATTCTTCTCTTCTCTCTTCATCTTGTTTTCTCCCTCTCTTCAATTCCTAAAAAGCAAACAAAGAACAAACAAAATAACAAAGTTAGCAAGAACAGGGGCTCACAGCTTCGCTGGCTTCTCACCCTCGCAAGGAGTTTGACGGCGATGAACGAAGGGGTTTCGCAGGGGAGATTTCTGGTGACACAAGTTTCAACGGCGGTGGATCCACGGTAGGGTCTGAGGGTTTGGGTCGGTGGTTTCCTCCGGCGATGGCAAGTGGGTTTGCGATGGATGATTCGCGGCGAACGAAGGTTTTGCAGCGACGACGGTTTTCCGGCAAAACTTACAGAAAGAGATAAGTCTTTTCACGATTTTAAGTTTTTTGATTTAGGATTTTGTATTGGGGTTTCTTTTTGCCGTTGAATATTTGTGTAGTTTCTGTATCGTTGTGTGTTTTTTGTGTCTGAGTATTTTCAAATCCGTTTTTTCTCCGCGATTTTCACCTCTTCTTATAGTAGTTTTAGAAAACATTGGAATTGAATGGAGTAATGAAGTTCTTTCCAATTCCTTCATAACATGTTTGATTCTTGTTGATTATAATTTGAATGCTTGGTCTGTTTGTCTGATAGCTTTCCTAATCCGTTGAAACATGTTTTCACTCATTTGGTAATAACTGATGGTTCTTAATTCTTGTTTCATGAATTTCCAACCTTAAATTAATTGTATTGGATTATGTCCGCAGGTTTGGAAGAAGTGAGGAATATTGATGAGTAATGATCCTGTCCCAAAGCATCAGCGGTAGCTGGATTTCCTGGAGGTTCAAACAAACTTTCCTAATCAAACTCGTGTACACCTCTCCGAATCTTTCAGAAATTCATCCTTCATTATTAATAAAACTTTTCTTTGTTTCCTTTGAAGAACCACATCTAAAGATGCTTCCTGTTGACTGTTGGGGATAAGCAGAAGATCCTGGTATACGTTGAACTTGATATAGCCGAACCAAGTCATCGCCGACACGTCCGCCACACCATTGTACTTAATGGTTTATAGTTGAAAACCAAACCCATGCTCTTATTACTTTGGCCTGTCTATCAAGGAATGAAGACTGGTAATTATCCATGCTATCCTCTTAGAGATTTCAACTGGAACTTTATTAGGTTGAACTACTGGATTAACTTGAGAACTTTGAATATGTCTAATCTCTTCTCCATTTGAAGTATTATGTTTCATTAATTTCTCACGTAGCTTTGATAACCTTCTCTTATGTTTCTTTCCATTATTATGACCTTCCAAATACTTGGGACTAAACTTAATACTACAAATTTCACAACGTATCATTGGTGCTGAGCACTTCTTATCAGCATGGTGTTTTGACATGAGGTAAACACTTGTTATCACCACAGGCTTCCGGCTTCAGATGCGGTAGGGGCTTTTCCTTTACACATGACCATGTAAACTCTCAACTCAAGATATGGTATGTTTTCCATTTCTAATACCTCTATTTTATATTTTTGAAAAGCAAACATCACGTAGACCATAGCAACGAAACCGTTTCTCCAAATAACTGTATATCTAACAAGAACCACTATGTTGAAATCGCCTGCTGATTTCAAAAACAAACTACCGCTAACATGAAGATTATTAATGAGTTTGATTTTATTATTATGTTCATATCTCAGCTGTTAATTTGTATGATATTTGCGAAGGCTGACGTAAACTGGATTGCGACTTGCAGGAATTCTGAAGATGACTATTTTTGCGAACAAAAGTCGCATTTGGAATTCTTGAGACTCTGCAATATTTGTCTGGCTTTGCAGTTAGTGAAATCGTACTTGGAAGTAGTTTACTGTCTTAGAGAAGTAGGATGTATCCATGTTTATTGCCGAAATTCTGACTCATTGGTTGTGGCCTGATAAATCCTTTTATATTTGGTTACATTGCAGGGTATTAATCATGATGATTTTGAAAATGCAGTTGAGGTTTTCTCTTTGGTTGATGGTGCAGGAAGGTTCAGCACATAACGGTTTGAGGTGAATTGATTCAGTGTGGTGCAAGTGAGGGAGTCTACCGTGGGACGCGTGGTATGAGGCGTATATTCGGATCCGTCTCAGTTCATCTTCAATACATGTTGCTACTGCTTTTGCCCTGTTACTTAATTTTGATGTGAATTTTCTGTTTCAAATCAATCTTAATTCCTCTGCTGTTTTTACCATAGGCTGATACTTTCTTCGGTACGTAATCCATATGAATGTTGTGAGCATATTGCTGTGATTTTCTGATGCTTGGTGATGGAGGCAAGTTGTCTTTATGAGTCGAAGAACATGAGCTTTGAAGGAGAAACATCCTTGGATGGGAAATGAAGTCTCGCTTTGCATGGAGTCCTGTTTGATTTTTGAGAACTTTAATGATAGTTGACTTGGTCAACGTTTATTTGGCTTTCTTGTGAATGCTTGTACTAAACTTGACTCTTTGTATCAAATGCAATAGTTTGAAAAATAAAAACTTGAGTTTTCTTTTCAAATATTTGTAATTCAAAAACTCGGGAATGATTTAATATTCGAAACTAAGTCGAACAAGGCTTGATCTTATCCAAAGACTTGATTCCCTAAATTGGGAAGGAATTTTGAGAAACATGCCTTTTATGGCTCGCCAATCAAGCTTGAAACATATCACAACATCTGAATTTAATTTAAAGGTAAAAACATCAAGGAATATTATCTCGATCGAATCGAACCCATGGATCTGTAATGAATCCTTTGAATAAGCATGTCGTGCAACCAACTTATGTTTGGGAAGTCTCTGATGAAGATGATTCTGGGAATGAAACCCCAACCAAATGATCTTGACATTAATCCTCTTGTTTATGACGGCCTTGGTTCCAAGAATAAATAGCCACCAACAAGAGAAAAAGGCCCTAAAATCAAGGCTCAAGATCAAACGAAAATAAAAGGGATCCCTCCAAATCGGAATCCACTGGTCATGTCCTTATAACGTTTCATTGTAAGGAATTGTTTTTAAAAAAAAACGCACATGCGCAAACTGGTTAGTCGTAAAACATAAATATTAAAATAAAGTCGAATAACAATAGAAAATGCGCAAAAAGAGGTGGCATCTTACGGTCAAAAATTAGGGTGCAACAATATGAATGTCATGTTTGATGTTATTACATTCATAATATGGACTGTGCAGGGTAAGTTAACTAAGCTAACTATAAGTTAAGTTGGATGTCATACTCAATGTTATGACATAGGTCGTATGACATCAAGCGGAAGTTTGTTTTTCTGGTAGCTATAACTCAGGAAACAACTCGGAAGCTAAAGCTGGAATGCAGGAGACGTTTTAGACGCCCTAGGGGAACTAATATGTACCTGGTTAAAGAGGCAAATGTGCAGAATACATAAGTGAGGTTTTATGATGGATAAAACCTAATGTATGCGCCCAGGCCTAAGAACTGATCAGCTGCTACAAATACCAGGAGAGGCAATCCTAGAAGGCAGCTGTTGAAGATAGAGAAGTAGAGAAATCACCATAGTGGTTTAGAAGTGAAGAGATTGTTCTTCATGTTTGTGTCTTAGGAATACTTGTAACCCAAGCAACTGTTGAGTACATTGGTTAGGTAGTTTCTAGGCTGTGTTACACTCAAAGCTATTAAGCAAGAGTGTGTGTTCCTTGATCAAAGCTTTGAAGTAAGATAAAGGTGTGTATGTGTGTGTGTAGGTGAAGTGTCTCTTCAATCTACTGTTTAAATTGTAACTGTTAGTTATCACTGGTATGTGATTGTAGGGAGTGAGTGGGTATACTCAGGTCTAGAGTTATCTAGGTTAAATTATCATTGGGTAGTGATTAAGTGAGGAGTGCAAAATGGAGATTTAACTCTGAATTGATACTGCTGATAGTGAAATTTCTCCATGGCTTGGTAGCCCCCAGATGTAAGTGTGTTGCACTGAACTTGGTCAACAACTAACTGTGTTATTTACTGCTTTGTTATTGCTGCATAATAGTAGATCTGTAGTGAAAGTCACAATGGATATTATAACTTATGTTGGAACATCTATCATGGGCAGGCCAGAATTTTCAATTGGCATCAGAGCAGGCACCCTGCCTGTGTATTATTGGGTGAGATCTAGGGAAACAAAATTCTGGTAATATGGATAAAGATATTGGTTTCACCAATAGACCTCCAATTCTGGATGGTTCTAATTATGACTATTGGAAGCCTAGGATGATTGCCTTCCTAAGGTCCTTAGACAGCAAGGCTTGGAGAGCTGTAAACTCTGGCTGGGAACATCCTGTGAAGACTGACAAGGATGGAGTATCTGTGCAAGTTCCTGAAGAGGAATGGACCAAAGAGCAAGAGGCATTGGCTCTTGGAAACTCTAAAGCATTGAATGCACTCTTCAATGGTATAGACAAAAACATCTTTAGACTGGTCCACCAATGTGAACTAGAAAAGGATGTTTGGGATACTCTCAGAAGCACTCATGAAGGAACTTCCAAGGTTAAAATGTCAAGACTTCAAATGCTGACCACAAAATTTGAAAGTCTAAAAATGAAGGAAGATGAGACCATTCATGACTTCTACATGAATGTTCTTGAACTAGATAACACCTCAGGAGCTTTGGGAGAAAAGATGGCTGAAGAAAAGCTTGTAAGGAAGATACTAAGGTCACTACCTAAAAGGTTTGTGTAATACCCCAAATTTTGCCCTAAGATTTGTCGTCGCATTTCATTGCATTTTTATTGCATTTAATCAATTACTAACAAATTTGTGTAGTCGTTTGACTTTTTGCAGGTAAATATCATATGGCATGCATTTTTTTTCTAAAAAGTAAAAATGGCATAATTGACAAGAGGACATGTGTAAAGAGTTGTGAGTGTGAGAGGCTGAGAGTTCGAATCTCACCTTTGTCACTTTTTGTTTTTATTATTTTTACTCTAAATTTTTCTATCTTTCATTAAAAAATAACAAAAATAGTTTTTTATTATTATTTAATTATTATTTTCGTATTTTAATTAAATCATTTTTTAAAATATTATTTTTTTCACCTTTTTCTAAATTATTCATAAAAATATCCAAAAAATCATAAAATAAAAAATATTGGAAGAAATTTTGTTCTTTTTATAATATTTTTGATTTTAGAAATCAATAGGATTATTAGTTTTTATTTTAAGTTTATTTTAATTATTTTAAATTATTTAAATTTTATTTTTTCTTAACTAATTATTTAGTTTGGGCTTTAAAATGGTCTTTAGGGACATTATTGACAATTTGGTGTTAACCCTAATTTGTTCCCTATATATACATGTGTTGCCTTGTTGAAAAAGGGGAGAAGAAAAAAACCTAAGAGGAGTGAGTGTCGTTTACCGTTATTTCTTTTCCTTCATCTATTACTGTTGTTTCTTTTTCTTCATCTTTTACCGTTATTTCTTTTTCTTCATCTATTACCGTTATTTCTTTTTCTTCATCTATTACTGTTACGTTTATATATTTATAATTTTTAAATTGTTAGAGTTTATATATATATATAAGATTAATTTTTGATCGAATTATATCGATACGATGTTTGCACATTTGTGTGCATGACGCGTGACATTTGTGTTAGTTCGATCTGGTTGCGATGATCGCATTTTTGTGTGAGCAATAATACTGTTTTTTTTGCTTAATTTCTTTTTCTTTGCGATAAATTTTGTTTCGTCCGATTTAGATCTGGTTGCGATGAGCGCATTTCTGCGTTAGCAACATTGTTGGGTTATTTGGCACATTTAAAATTCATTATTGCTTTATTATTATTATTATTATTATTATTATTATTAGTATTATTATTATCATTATTTATTATTATTATCATTATTATTATTATTACTATTATTATTATTATTGTTATCATTAATTTATTAAAACTTGTTATAATATAAAAATCTGTTTTTTAAAATAAATAACATTAACATCTTTTCCAAATTAATATGAAAACCTATTATTTTTAAGAAAAACTTTTTTTTAGATAAATTTAAAATAATAACTAAAATCTTTTTTTAAAATAATAACTAGAACCGTTTTTTAAAAAAATATATAATAATAACATTAAACCTTTTTTTTAAATAAAACCTTTTTGTTAGATAATTAAATTAAGACTATTTTTGAAAAGTTTTTTTTAATAATATTAAAACCTCTTTTTTAACTTAAATCAAAAGCTTTTTTATATATCACAAATAAACAACAAAGAATATCTATAACTTTCGCACTTCCGTTTCATAACTCGTCTGATTACTGTCTGACTCTGTCTACCAACGTTGTGTATTCAATGTGCAGCTTGTTATGTTGCTATTAGCTATTTTAATGTGTTTTTCAATTCAAGTTGTATTATAATTGTATCTGTTTCTCATTTGTAACTTCGCGAACAAATTATCGTGTTTACCTTTCCGCACTTTAATTTCTGCTGTTTGTATGGTTTAAATTCGCGCATTTGCATCGTTAATTTGTCCCATTGCATTCCTCCGAAGGATTAGGTCTAGCCGTTTGACCGCCACGCCAATAGTCCTCAAAACTTCAAACTCTTACAAACCCTAACTTTTCACCAATGTCTCGCCGTGGACAAAATTACAAAACTACCCCTAGCTTTAGGTCAAAGAGTCGCCGCACTCATTTTAGGGTTTCCCGCCGCGGAATCCCTAACCTAACCCTAATGCACTTAACAATTTATAACATAGAGATCGGAGTTTAAGACTCCATGTAAGCGTGTCCTTAAGATGCGTTTATTCCCCTTGAGACCTTGACCACAGTCAAGAAGTCTCTAACCTCCCTTTTGAGGGGAACTACAGTTACTCTGATTCCATTCCCGTAAGGATATGTAGGCACAAGATGCGATGTCTTGCCGAGTAAACTTAGAATTAACCCCTTAGGTCTTTTAAACCCTTAATCCTTTGTACATACCCTTAAAGCAAAAAATGAAACAAATAAAAAAATAAACAAAAGGTTCCCGTAGAGTACTACGGAAGTTTAGGGTGCTAATACCTTCCCTAATCTTAACCAACCCCCAAACCTTAGATCTCTCCCCTTTAGGTTTTTCCTTTCTTTAACCTTTCCTTCGGATAAATCAAAGACCGATTGTAAATGAATTAAGATTCAAGTTAATCAATAGCTTGACATCCAAATTTCACCGCAACAGAAAATGGCGACTTCACTGGGGAGTCCTAATTTTTGAGGGTTATCCCTATCTTGTTTATTTTTCTTCATATATTTGTTTCATTAATATTTTTACTCATTTGTATATACGTTGTTCAGGGTACCTGCTTGGGAGTTACTGTGTTGTGAGATAAGTCTTACACCCGGACTTGAGTGACATTATTATAGGATGGTGATATATTCGACGAGGCTTATAGGGAGTGAGTCCCGACTAAGTTGACTCGAGAATCACCGCTCAGTTGAGACACTTTCGAAAATGGTTCGGTTGATCGAGTGTAATCGTGAAAACTTTTACCATTATCGATTGGAGTCTGTGATACTAGGAACCGTAGTACCTTTACACCATCTTGGCCTTATAAAGGATGTAGTGCGGGAACTATGTGGGAGTAGTCCTACAATGGTTGCTACGCGATACTACACTCAAAAGAGGTTCTCTTGAGAATATTATCGACCCTCAAGTCAGTTGGGAAGTTGATAATATCCGAAGGATGGACTGATGATTTTGGGCACTGATTTAGAACCCTGGTTCTGCAGGTACAATTAACCTATAGTACTTACCTTTGGGGAAGGGTAGACCTTAACTCCATTCGTGGTCCTCTAACCTAGGACCTTTGTGTGTGTATTTGTGCTTTGCATCCATAAAGCATCATATCATTTCTAGTTTCAAGGAATTCAGCAGTCCTTTGCAAATTCGAAAAGCCTTACATTTTAAAGTCTAAAATTTTTTCCAACTTTCTTAAAAAGCAATATTCGCAATCGACCGTTGAAATTCTTGAAACCATTGCATGGCATCAGCATCACATTTTTGCATTGCATTTGTCCCCCGGTTTCTCATTCTCGGTTCTCTCGTCTTCCGGTGTACCTTTGAGTCGTCAAGCTGATTCCTCGACACAGATATCAGACCAGGGCTAATTATAGACGTAAGATGTCAGAGCAAGAGGCATATAATGTAGAGATCCGAATGGAGATCGATGAGTTGAAATCAGGCATGACCAAACTCACCGAGATGCTCCAAGTACTGATTTCCAGAGGAGAGTCACCTCAAAGGACCGTCATTCAGGAAGTTTCGGATGTTGATCCACCTCTTGTTCCAGTGCCACCATCTACTTGGCCCGAGCTTGGTTTACCTCCTAACTACTCTCCGCTTATTGCATCGTCTGCTACAATTGGTCAGACTGTCAGACCGGTTTTTCAAGCTCCCGTCCTTACCGAGACTAGACCTGTGGTCCACACTGTTAACCAAACTATCCGAGCTCCCTTTGAGAATCCTCTATATGAGCACAATGTTGTCAGTGTTCAAGGGGAAGACCATGAAGATTTTGTTGAGCCTGAGATTACCCGTGAACAGTATCAAATCATCAATAAGAGACTCCAAGCTGTTGAGGGTACTGATTTCTTCAATATAGATGCCGACAATATGTGCCTAGTCTCCGGTCTCGTTATGCCTGCCAAATTCAAGACTCCTGAGTTTGTGAAGTATAAAGGTCACTCATGTCCAAGAGCTCATCTGGTCATGTACTTTCGAAAGATGGCGGCCTACACCAACAATCAGAAATTGCTCATCCATTGCTTTCAAGACAGTTTGAGTGGTGCTTCTCTCAAATGGTATATGAACTTAGAGCATAACAGTGTCCGTTGCTTTCAAGATCTCGCTAACGCTTTCATGAAACAATACAAATACAACCTGGATATGACTCTCGATCGCCGTCAATTACAAAATATGTCTCAAAATGAAAAAGAGTCATTCAAGGAATATGCTCAGCGTTGGAGAGAGTTAGCTTCTCAAGTTGAACCCCCTATAGCAGAAAAGGAATTAACTGGATTATTCATGGATACCTTGTCCCCTTTCTATTGGGAAAAGATGATCGGGAATGTCTCTTCAAGTTTTGCAGATTTGGTGACTATTGGTCAGAGGTTAGAGGAAGGTTTGAAAAATGGTAAAGTATCCAAAGCTGTTGAATCTTCTAATGGTGCAAAGAAACCCTACGGGAATTTCCATAAGAAGAAGGATGAACAGGCCAATGCTGTCATAACTGAATCAAGGAAGCCTCGCCAGGGATCTCAACCTGTTAGTGCTCCACAGCCAGCTCAGACTCCTCAACGCCCAGTTATCAGACAAGACCAGAATCGGAACAAGGATCACTTTGATCCTATTCCCATGACTTACACAGAGCTGTATCCTGACTTAGTTCGACAAGGGCTGATCACTACAAAGGCTTTACCACCTCCTCTTAATCCTCCAGTTGGATTTAGGGCTGATCTAAAGTGTGCTTTTCATGAGGGTGCCTTAGGCCACGACTTGGAGCATTGTTTTGCATTGAAAGCTAGGGTGCGTGAACTGATTAGAGCCGGAATACTTGATTTTACGGATAGTCGTCCGAGCGTCCAGACAGATCCCTTGCCAACACATCAGAATTGAAGCTTTGTCATTGGGCCTTTTTTTTTCTCGTTGTTTGCATTTTCCTTATTTTGTTTAAGTTGTTTGCTTTCAATTATGTTTGTACTTTCATTAATGAAATAAGCATTGCGACTTTTGATTCAATTCATTTCCGTCCATTTATTTGCATCTTTATGCTTTATTTTTCAAATGTTTACTTCTTGTCCAAAATTGTGATATGCTAAGATCGGAGGGAGGATGACGAAAATGTTATACCCATAACTGCTGTCAGTATGCTTTCGATTAAACCTTGTTGACGATGTAAGGCATTGTTTCAATTCCCAAACACTGGAGAAATAAGGAAGTTAATCCCTCGTCACCCCCTTCGGGCCTAGAAGTTGGAGTTTCTTTCGTTACAAAAAACCCACAATTTTAACCTTGGGATGGGTAGTTCTCAGTTAACTTGGTTGTGTGTTCATACGATACACCTTTCATTAACAAATTTTCCTTCGCACACGTCAAACAAGTGTCGAAGATGTTTTCTAATCAAAAGGTCGATGATGGTTCACCGTAATCATTAAAATCAAACAGTCACTTTCCTTCACAAAAAAAATAATATAAAAAAAGCAAAAGAAGCCCGCTAAGTCAAAACCTATGAAGGAGACTTAGGCAAAACTGGGGCATCCCGCTGACTGTAAACTCTAAAATAAACAGTTTAGGCAAAATTTAGGGATAATACAAAGAGATTTTTAAATCCTTATCTTGAAAATCCTCAATGTCAAAACAATCAAATGTTATAGGGGAGTAGTGGCTGCCTTTTCATAGGTCCCTTTGACTTCTGAGTCATCATTGCTACGATCAATGAAATCCCTAACTTATGGAAACCTGAATGCATAGTATGAGTTAACTGAGCATAGGACTGAAGATCATCACGTAGATTGGGTGGGTACAAATAAATTTTGAGCCTTTATCTTTTGTTTCATAAACCGTGAACCAGGCCACATTACAACCCTCAAAAGACCTAATTGAAGCAAGGTTATTTTGAAAGTATACTACAGCAAGGTTGCGTAACCTGACTCCTAAAGATCTTTGTGAATCATTTATTTTGGCAGTACACCTTTGTTTTAAACTTTGAGCGTCTTGAACCGTTGTGTTCTGACTAACGACTCATGTATTTTCCATCTTTCAAAAATAATTTTTCAAAAATCGCATGAACTTTGCATTACCATGTTTGTATGAATATTTTTGTTTGCAAACTGGCTTTCCTCTAAGGAATTTTCAAACAATGAGAAACTTGGTCAAGTGATCTTATCAGGGGCAAGTTCCTTTTACATCCTGTCAAAGAATTAGTTCAAGATTTGTTCAAGGAAATATCTTCTCAGATTTGGTTTATCCAGAGAATTGTTCAAGACTCAGACTGGGGCAAGCCCTCCGAGGATACAGCAAAACAGTCGATTCCACGAATCAGACAGCTGAAGCAACTATCAGTTCATTTGACCTGGGGCAGTTTACTCGCATAATCCCTAAGCAGTTATTCATCATTCCTACAGTGACTATCAACTTGATACAGTTTAACAGAATGACAGTGATCTCCGTGTTGAGGAATCAGTCCTCCAGTTTTGTCATCTCACAGAAAGAGTCGAGTCTTGTCGTCGACGTCTGCATTTACATTTCTATCTTGGGTGCTTTATTCCCCATTTACCTCTCTATCTTGGGTGCTTTACTCCCCATTTACATTTCTAGCTTGGGTGCTTTACTCCCCATTTACATTTTTATCTTGGGTGCTTTACTCCCCATTTACATTTTTATCTTGGGTGCTTTACTTCCCATTTACATTTTTATCTTGGGTGCTTTACTCCCCATTTACATTTCTATCCTGGGTGCTTTACTCCCCATTTACATGTCTATCTTGGGTGCTTTACTCCCCATTTACCTTCTATCCTTGGGTGTTTTATCCCCCATGTACCTTTATCCCGGGTGTTTTATTCCCCGTTTACCAGATATTCCTGGGTTTACCTAACATCATGGTGTTTTACCCCCATTTACTTTTTTTCCCCTGAGGTCGTGTTTTACTCGCGTCTTACCTTGTGGGCAAAATTTATTTACTTGGCATCATGGGTGTTTTATCCCCATTTGCGTTTTTCTCCTGAGCTCGTGTTTTACCCGCGTCTTACCTTGCGGACAATTTCTAATTTACTTGGCACCTATCAACAATTTTGTGTCGTGTCTATCCGACGTTCTTCCAGATATGACATGTCTTCTTCCCTAGTGCAATTCCTCGATGGGTCGTCCCCTGTGACGTTGTTTCGTCTATATCCGTGCATTTGTCATTTTCAGCATACGCATCATATCAGATTCATATCTTATTTAGCATTATAGTTCGTTTTGTTTTGTCCATATCATTGCATAGCACTTCGTCTAAAGGCAAAATTTTCGGTTATTTGTATTTAAATCCCTCCACCATGATTTCTCGAGTCTCCGTTGCTCAAATCACCCGGTGAAGTTATTTAAATAGGGGCAACTGTAATACCCCAAATTTTGCCCTAAGATTTGTCGTCGCATTTCATTGCATTTTTATTGCATTTAATCAATTACTAACAAATTTGTGTAGTCGTTTGACTTTTTGCAGGTAAATATCATATGGCATGCATTTTTTTTCTAAAAAGTAAAAATGACATAATTGACAAGAGGACATGTGTAAGGAGTTGTGAGTGTGAGAGGTTAAGAGTTCGAATCTCACCTTTGTCACTTTTTGTTTTTTATTATTTTTACTCTAAATTTTTCTATCTTTCATTAAAAAATAACAAAAATAGTTTTTTATTATTATTTAATTATTATTTTCGTATTTTAATTAAATCATTTTTTAAAATATTATTTTTTTCACCTTTTTCTAAATTATTCATAAAAATATCCAAAAAATCATAAAATAAAAAATATTGGAAAAAAATTTGTTCTTTTTATAATATTTTTGATTTTAGGAATCAATAGGATTATTAGTTTTTATTTTAAGTTTATTTTAATTATTTTAAATTATTTAAATTTTACTTTTTCTTAACTAATTATTTAGTTTGGGCTTTAAAATGGGCTTTAGGGACATTATTGACAATTTGGTGTTAACCCTAATTTGTTCCCTATATATACATGTGTTGCCTTGTTGAAAAAGGGGAGAAGAAAAAAACCTAAGAGGAGTGAGTGTCGTTTACCGTTATTTCTTTTCCTTCATCTATTACTGTTGTTTCTTTTTCTTCGTCTTTTACCGTTATTTCTTTTTCTTCATCTATTACCGTTATTTCTTTTTCTTCATCTATTACTGTTACGTTTATATATTTATAATTTTTAAATTGTTAGAGTTTATATATATATATAAGATTAATTTTTGATCGAATTATATCGATACGATGTTTGCACATTTGTGTGCATGACGCGTGACATTTGTGTTAGTTCGATCTGGTTGCGATGATCGCATTTTTGTGTGAGCAATAATACTGTTTTTTTGCTTAATTTCTTTTTCTTTGCGATAAATTTTGTTTCGTCCGATTTAGATCTGGTTGCGATGAGCGCATTTCTGCGTTAGCAACATTGTTGGGTTATTTGGCACATTTAAAATTCATTATTGCTTTATTATTATTATTATTATTATGATTAGTATTAGTATTAGTATTATCATTATTTATTATTATTATTATTATTATTATTATTATTATTGTTATCATTAATTTATTAAAACTTGTTATAATATAAAAATCTGTTTTTTAAAATAAATAACATTAACATCTTTTCCAAATTAATATGAAAACCTATTATTTTTAAGAAAAACTTTTTTTTAGATAAATTTAAAATAATAACTAAAATCTTTTTTTAAAATAATAACTAGAACCGTTTTTTTTAAAAATATATAATAATAACATTAAACCTTTTTTTTTTAAATAAAACCTTTTTGTTAGATAATTAAATTAAGACTATTTTTGAAAAGTTTTTTTTAATAATATTAAAACCTCTTTTTTAACTTAAATCAAAAGCTTTTTTATATATCACAAATAAACAACAAAGAATATCTATAACTTTCGCACTTCCGTTTCATAACTCGTCTGATTACTGTCTGACTCTGTCTACCAACGTTGTGTATTCAATGTGCAGCTTGTTATGTTGCTATTAGCTATTTTAATGTGTTTTTCAATTCAAGTTGTATTATAATTGTATCTGTTTCTCATTTGTAACTTCGCGAACAAATTATCGCGTTTACCTTTCCGCACTTTAATTTCTGCTGTTTGTATGGTTTAAATTCGCGCATTTGCATCGTTAATTTGTCCCATTGCATTCCTCCGAAGGATTAGGTCTAGCCGTTTGGCCGCCACGCCAATAGTCCTCAAAACTTCAAACTCTTACAAACCCTAACTTTTCACCAATGTCTCGCCGTGGACAAAATTACAAAACTACCCCTAGCTTTAGGTCAAAGAGTCGCCGCACTCATTTTAGGGTTTCCCGCCGCGGAATCCCTAACCTAACCCTAATGCACTTAACAATTTATAACATAGAGATCGGAGTTTAAGACTCCATGTAAGCGTGTCCTTAAGATGCATTTATTCCCCTTGAGACCTTGACCACAGTCAAGAAGTCTCTAACCTCCCTTTTGAGGGGAACTACAGTTACTCTGATTCCATTCCCGTAAGAATATGTAGGCACAAGATGCGATGTCTTGCCGAGTAAACTTAGAATTAACCCCTTAGGTCTTTTAAACCCTTAATCCTTTGTACATACCCTTAAAGCAAAAAATGAAACAAATAAAAAAATAAACAAAAGGTTCCCGTAGAGTACTACGGAAGTTTAGGGTGCTAATACCTTCCCTAATCTTAACCAACCCCCGAACCTTAGATCTCTCCCCTTTAGGTTTTTCCTTTCTTTAACCTTTCCTTCGGATAAATCAAAGACCGGTTGTAAATGAATTAAGATTCAAGTTAATCAATAGCTTGACATCCAAATTTCACCGCAACAGTTTGCAATGAAGGTAACAACCATTAAAGAAGCTCAAAACATATGTCTAATGAAAGTGGATGAACTCATTGGATCTCTTTAAACTTTTGAGATGGGGATGTGTGATCAGGATGTGGAGAAAAAGAGCAAGAGTATAGCTCTTGTCTCAAACACGGCTGAGACTTCAGAGCATGAAAGGGAGGAAGATCTATCAGAGGCAATAGCCATGCTTGGAAAACAGTTCAACAAACTGGCCAAAAGGATAGATACTAAGTCTAAGTCCTATTTCAAGATGTTGCCTGCTGACAAAGAAAAAACTGAAGATAAAGCCAACCAAAGTAGAGGAGTACAATGCCATGAGTGTGAGGGATATTGACATGTTAGGAAGGAATATCCCACATACCTCAAAAAGAAGGGAAAAGGTCTAACAGTCACTTGGTCTGATGAAGATTCTGACAGTGGATCAGAAGGGGAATCATCCAAACATGTAACTGTTCTCAATAGTGTGTGTATCTGATGGAGACTCAAGTGAAGAGGAGCTAACTTATGATGAACTAGCTGAATCATATAAGTTATCCATCCAAAGCACAGAACTGTACCAGCAAGGAGAGCATCTGAAGAAGCTCATCAAAGAGCTAGAAGCTGAAAAGAGAGAGCATCTAGATACTATCAACTCACTCCAATGAGAGGTAAAGGAGTTGAAAGGAGAAAAGGAGCAAATGACAAAGTCCATAAGGATGCTCAACTCTGGATTTGACATTCTAGAGGAAATTCTTCAGAGTGGTCAGACTACAGGAAAATAGGTCTGGTCTAGGATTTGTTGAAAAACAAAATCCTGTCTTGAAACTCAAGAGGTTGCAGCCTGACATTCAAAAGTTACAAAGGATGTCACAGCCAAAGTTACAACATCCTCCCCACAGAAATTGGATCCAAGTCAAGAGACAATTCCAAAGGCATAAATGTTACCACTGTGGAAAGCTTGGACACATTCGTGCTGTGTGCTTCTAGTTACATGGATTTCCAAGGCAAAGAAGTGATAATCAGGGTAAGCATGGAAAAAGACAGCATCATGGACAAAGGTATCATCATGCCCACTAGAGCTGGAGACAGCATCAAGCAAAATCCAGAAAGAAGGAAGTGCCTAAGATGCAAGAACAATGGGTTGTCAAGACTGTAGCTCTAACAGCTAACATTTCCCTAAGAATGCCAACCAATGAGGATAGGTATTTTGACAGTGGCTGCTCCAGGCATATGACTGGAATTAAGGATCTGTTGATTAAACTCAAGCCTCATTCATCTAGCCATGTAACCTTTAGGGATGGAGCTAGAGGAGAAATCACAGGTGCTGGACAACTTGGCAGTCCTAAAGCTCCAGAATTGAGAGATGTTCTGTTAGTTAAAGGACTAACTGTCAATCTAATAAGCATAAATCAACTATGTGATCAAGGTTTAAAAGTAAACTTCTCCAAAGACAAGTGTGTGGTGACCAATGAAGAGGGTAAGGAAGAAATGAGAGGATCTAGATCCAAAAATAACTGTTACATATGGGAGCCCAGAAGTAACATAAATGGACTGGTAAATGAAGAAAAGGATCACCTAGGACTAGAGAAAAGAACCAGGTCCAAATCATCAGCAAAAGGAGTCTCAAAATATGCTTCAAAAAGAAGGGCTAGGTGTAAGAAAAGTCAGGTAGGAAGTCTAGACAACAAGGGATACCCTAAGATTAGCCATCAGGTAAAGCTAGACATGCTATATTGGAACCTAATGGAGTCCATGGAGGATACTTTGCAGAAGAGAAGCAATGTCACTCCTGATGTTATGACCCTGTTCTGTGACATCAAAGGATTCATCCAAGAGAGGTCTATTGATCTCAAGAGGGGAATGCTCAGTGGTAGAGTGAGTAAATGGACAATGACGTGTGGAAACTATGGGGACGATGTACTAAATATTGTTGACAGGGGTTCAAAGATTATAAAGGCAGTTCAAGGCAAGATTGAGCAATGGAAATTGAGTTCCTCTAGTACTGATGAGTTATAGAAATTAAGGGAAATGGGGAATTACATTTTGATACTAAGTCATTTAATGATGAGTCAAAACGGTACGTTCCCTCCTAGTGGGCAATCATACCTCACTCTCATGTACATAACACACTCTCTCTATTCTTGGTGCCTTCACAAACGCTCCAGCTTCCCTACCATCTCAAACAAGCGCAAAAGGGTTCTCTCATCGTCTTCAACGACAACGACTATGGCACAACCAACCTCCAGAATAAACATCAGTCCAGATAAAGCGAACCCTAATGAGGCTCTAGAGATTGCTCCACTGCGGATGATGACTCCTGAAGGAGTGTGTTGCACCCCAAATTTTGACCCCTTAGATTCTCATCATCATTTTAAGATCATATTCATTTGATTAACTAACCTTAACCCATTTTCAGTTTATCTTTGTCAAGATGCAGATGAATCAGGGTTCCATACCGTCAAAATCGAGGCTTCAGTGGGTTGATCAATCAATGTTTTGGATTGATTCAACTATAGACAAGATCAAGAATACTACATTGGGTCAAGTATGAATTCAATTTGAGGAGGTCACCCGGGAATTGAGAACAGTGCAGTTCAAGATACCCGATTAGGGTTTCCGATTAGGAAAAGTCAACTATAGTTTGAATTTTGATTTAAAAAGTGTTTCAATGGTAGGATCATGGTCCATTAAGTTCCTATGGCTTAGTAAAGTCTACCCAAAGAGTTTCAAGTCCTCAGAATATCCGAATCATCAACAGTTGACTCGGTAGTCACCGATTGATCGAACGGTTGACCGATAAGGAATTTGACTTCAAGATGTGAATCAAAAATGTTCCTTATGTCATATTACACCTTCCTATAAAATTTCATGACCATTGGATCAAGGGTTAAGAGGTAATTGCAAAAATCGGGAATTAGGGTTCTGAAAGGGGCAAGACCATAACTCCTCAACCACACATCCAAATGAAGTAGTTCAAAGCTCATTGGAAAGCTCTTGACAATTCCTACAAAAGTCTCAAAGTGGTACATGATCAAAAAATGCATAGATATGGAGTTATGACAAAATTCATTTTAAGAAGGGAAATAACTTAGAAAAATTCTAAGTTATTTAGCCTTTTAAGTGATTTTTTCAGCAACTTGGAAGGGTTTTTCAACCTAGTTCCATCTAGAATTTGGAAATCTCCAAAACATGAAAATTATAGAGCTACTTAAGGGCTTTCTAAATTATGGTAGAACTCCTCAATAGCAGGTGTGAGCAGAAATTATGAACCATGGAAGTTAGGGCTGCCAACACTTGAAACCACTATGTCAAACTTCTCAAAATTCAGATTTCCACAACTTGAGCCATCCTTGACCCTTGGATCATGATCCAATCTGATAATTAGATGTGTGGATGAAGGAAAATGCAGAGAAATGAGATATGTGAAGAGAGAGAGGCAAGTTGCAAGCATTTTGTAATAAAATAATCAAATGTGTAAGAGGAAAGAGAAACTTTTCACCCAAGGACTGTTGCAGCTGCTCACTCTACACCCTAAGCTCACCTCAGTCACTTCATGTACCTTTCCACTTGATTTTCTGACCTTACTTGAGCCATTGGAACTGATATGTGGAGATCTTGGCAAGATTCACTTCAAAAGCTTCATAATCTCCCTCCAAAATTGAAAAATCCAAATCTTCCCTCACCCTTGCTTTCACTATAAATAGAGGCTCTCTCATTGAGGTTAGACACACCATAGTACTCTCCAAAACCAAGAGAAACAATAGCTCTCAACTCTCTTCCATTTCCTCAAAAATCTCATTTTTCAAAAACTCCAAGTTTCACTAAAAAGCTGTCTTGAGCAAAACTCTGCTCAAACTCAGTTCTACCATTTCCCAGCCACCCAAAACCATTTACACAATCCTTAAACATTGTGTAGAAGGTGTCCATACACTCAAACCACCTAAAACCATCATTTTCCCAAAAGTCAACCTCCACACCTTAATATGTTGACTTTCTTGCACTTTGAAAGCCAAATCCTTGCTTGAGGCACTTCCCACCATTCCAACACTCCCAACACTTCATATACATCATATCTCAACTGTCCAAACTCTAAAAACCAGCTGGAAACTTCACAACTCAAACTGTCTTGAAAGATAGCTTGTTGCTTCAAGAGGAAGAAAACTCTAAATCCTTGCCAAAGAAGAAGATCTCTGGGTTTCTTAGCTTTTTAGCTTGCTCAAGACTTGTCTACAAGAGGTATGTGATGTTCAAACTCTTTATTGATCATACATTGTCATGTTTTATCATCTTGAGATGCTTGTTGTGAAATATAACCATTGATGTCCCATACTAGTGCTTAGTCAAGAACTTAGGTTTTGTAGTTATGTCACTTGCTTTTGTTAAAGTATTTCATTTGTGAATGATGTATTGATGATGTGTTACTAATATTGCACATTGATATTATGTATAACTTGTTTTTGGAGATTTTCTCTACATGGTAGTTTTAAACATCCAAACTTTGAAATGTGGTGTGCTTGCTTTAGAACTGTCAAACTTTGTTCATTGGTGATATTTGGATAATTTGTAAATTGTTCATGATATTCCCCTACCCCCTAGATCATGTATGAATCTAGTTTAACTTTGTTCAATTTGTGAGTTATTTGCCTTACATTTGATATGCCATTATCATGAGTCTTGGTGTTGGACTGTTTGTGCTTGCCATGTTTCATCTCAAAGTGTTTACAATGTGGTTTGCTATGTGTTGGTTATGCTTATGTCATTTGGAACTTGTTAGAATGATGAGAACTTAAGATTTAAGTTGTTGAGGACAGTTATGAGATTTTATATGTTTTGCTGTCAAGTTTGGATAGACATACCAGTTCTGGTTTGGAGGAATTTCTGTTTGATTTTGAGATGTAGAATCATCTGAGGATGTATGTTGTGTTTATGTGTTCAAATTTCCACTATTTGCTCAAAACTGTTTCTCACTTCCCAACTGCATTTTCAAAGCCTCATTGATACTACCAACTACCTTTTTCTTGTTCCAACTGAGTTTTGCCTTATTCATGAGTATAGAATCATTAGCCTACATATTTTGAACTTGTGTGTGATACTCAATTGCCTCAATCTGCCATGGATTGGCCTGCTGCCCTAATGTGTTGTTGTTTGTGCATTTCTTGAGTTTCAATATGCTTTCTTTTGTGTGATGATGATTTGAACTGGTTTGTGAGCATGAAAGTGTCCTTTAACATGATTATGGTGTGTGTGTGTGTGTGTGTGTGTGTGTTATTGGTTTAGCATTAAAGCATCCTTACATGAAAATTGCCTTGCTGTGCCAAGTTGGTATCAAGACAGTTTTTTGCATTCCTTACCATTAGCATGTCAAATTCTGTTCCCATGTGCATAAGCCTGATTTCTATGCATGATTTCATTCCTTACCATGATTATGATGTGTGTATCTTGTTGGTTTGATCCATGTTCACTTGCTTTCTCATTTCACTTGCAAAATGCATTTTTTAGCTAAAACATGTCATGACCATACCAGATTTTGCTCCAACTGTCATATGCTTATTTTTTGAGTTAAAACTCATCCATTGTTCTGATTTTGATATTTGTATATGTTTTGTTTGACCTGTGCTTACATGGTTCACCATCTCACCCTCAAATTGCACTTTCAAACCAAAATCCACCATGACTATACCAAATCTCATTCTAATTACCAAATGCTTGTTTTTTGAGTTAAAACTCTTTGATTGTTACATTTATGATGTGTATGTGCTATGTTTGTCAACACGAGGCCACCTATCTATAGCTAGACCAGTTTGTATCCCTTGCTGCAAAAACTGTCTTGAGAAACCACAACATTTGCACACACTTCACTATTTTTGTTGGTATAGCTTTGAGTGCATTTCACAAGCATAAACAACATGTTAAGGACTTGTAGGTGTATTGAACTAGGCCCCATTTGTGTTTGCCTTTCCATCCTCCCTCTGCCTGTCATAACATCCCTACACACTATGTGCTTTTTTTTACAGTTTGAAAGCCTTTTTGTGCTATATGCATTCCATAATCAATCTTAAAGTTTAGAATCATCCTTTGATGCATTTGGATCTTGTGTATGATGGTAGCTTTGTCTCAATCTTGCCTAAATCATGATATGTCTCTAATTGTGCATTTTGTGTGTTAAAAGAGCAGTTGGCATGTGATGTCTTTTTCTTTTGAGTTTGTGATGATTTTTGAAGCATAGACACACTTGATATCATGATTTAAGTTTGTGTATGAAGCCTATTCCACCTGCTTATACTTATACCATGACTTGGCTTTCAATTTGCATTTCTTCCATTTTTTCACTTGGCATGACAGTTGTGGTTTGAGTTTAAGTTTGGCATTGTGATTGCTATATGTTTGTTGCATTTCAAGTCTGTTGTTGGAGGCCTCATGTTTTTTCTACTCTATTTGATCAGTTTGGTATCATCCATGTTTGGTAGGCTGTTCAAAATCTAGGCAGCAGGGCCCTTTGATTGTGGCCTACTGTTGGGCTGCTATTGCTGGCCAATTATTGAGTCCTCCCCCATATCATATTTTGAGCTAGCCATTTGTGTATGATTGTAACTGTTATATGTTCAGTTTCTAAACAGTTTGGTTTTGACTTGAAAGTCATTTCATCATTTTGGTTTTGGAAGCAACTTCATCATTTTTCACAAGTTCATCAATATGCCATGTTATTTACTTTCTTTTGCCTGAACATGGATGTTTGAATTTATAGCATTTGAGAGCATCATCATTAATATGATTAGGACTCATAGGCCATATGTACAACTGAACATTTTCATTTACCAATGTGCTGCCCTGATAACTTGCCCTCATTCTCATGTCATCTTTGCAATTCATGTGCCAGTTCCATTTTTATTGATCTTTGCTTGAGCCCTAAATGTGCAATACCCCTGTTATGACATATATGTGTTGTGTGCAATGCCTTTTGTATGTGTTTGAACTCATAGCTGATGGTAGTTTTCAAAATGCAACTCAATTACCAAACTTGCATCTTCTATCGTGTTTCCATTTAGAGGCATCATTTCAAATTTTCGTGGACATTATCTTAATCCTTGTTAAAAAACAGTCAGGTTTGACTAAAGTTTCATAAAAAATGATTGAGTTTTGGTCATGTTTGAATCCTTCACGTTTTGGCTTGATTGGTTTGTGTTTTGCCTAGAATATCCACCAAACTTGCCTTATCTATTTGTGGGGGTGGCTTTGTACTTGGATGTACAACCACCCCAGTGGTAATCAACTTGCGCGCATATCACCCTTTCACTTGCCAGTCCTGAGTTCGATCCTTGGGATCAACTCTTTTTGGCATTTTATTTTCAATTGTAATTGAATGATTTTCTTCTTCTCTTCCATTTCCTTGCCAGCATGCGCATTGTGCTCCATTGGTTTGTGTTGTGTTTGTGAACACCAAGGGCGTGGGTTCAATCCCCACCCATGCCACTTTTTTATGTGCTTGTTATTTTATTTTCATAAAAAACAATCAAACTTCAAATATTCATAACTTATTCATCGTTCATTATTTTCAACCCGTTCTTTTTGCAACTTTTTCATTGTGATGTCTAGTTGTATTAAATGGATTGTAATCTCATAGTTGCTTGTTTTTACA
This sequence comes from Lathyrus sativus, assembly GCA_963859935.3. Classification (NCBI taxonomy): domain Eukaryota; kingdom Viridiplantae; phylum Streptophyta; class Magnoliopsida; order Fabales; family Fabaceae; genus Lathyrus; species Lathyrus sativus. Next base: position 597,307,762 of record OZ012738.1, on the reverse strand, counting down.
ATGCTTTTTGCCTGCTTGTTAGTAGATTTGTTCTTAGGTCGTTACCTTACGTCTCGATTAAAATTCCCTTCATACCATGCTTATTTTATCTTGTGAGATTTATTGGTATTTGATTTCTTTATGTTTGTTAGCATGTTGAGATTTCATCTCTTGTTGGTTGTTACCATAAATTTTTGCGATTGTTCTTTATGTATTTGATTGTCATCAATGCCTAAATGTTGTTACATTTGTTATACCTTGAACTTATGACATCCTTACCTTCAAGTTGTGATTTGTTTACATGATTGTTATTTTTGTCTTTGTCAAGATATGCTTCCATATTTGTTAAGATATTTGATTCTTGGTTGTAACCATTGGTTCTATTTAATTCTTGCCTATTGTAATATACATGCTTGCTTGGCTATAACCATATATCTTGTTTCTCTTGCTTAAATTGTTTATTTGCTTTGTTATGTATTTCTTCCCAAAGTGATGGAACTTTTTAGTTCTCATCCAAGTTGCCTCTCTCTCTCTCCTTCCAAAGGAAAAGTCTCTCCATTGACCCTTGTGTCATGGATAGCTCATTACCCTTGACTTTGTGAAGTCATCTTGAACCTTAGTATAAGCCTTAGACTTTGCCTTAAGTCTAAAAGACTCACCTTTATTAGGAGTGTTCTTCAACTAGAACCCTAGGATAGAGTTTGTAAACTCTATGTAAGAATCATAGTAATGATTACTTACTCCCCTCTTGAGTGTCGTAACATAGATTTAGAGAGTTTTGCTAAACTCTATACAAGCATTGTAATGTTTGTTCCCCTTAGAGCTTTGATCATAATCAAGTGTTCTTCATCCCTAGTGAGGTGAACTGTGATTGCTCTGATTCTATCCTAGTAAGGATATGTAGGCAGAGGACGCGACGTCTTTGCGAGCAAGCTTAGAGACCATCTTTAGGTTTTAACCTACACCCTTTAACCAATCCTAATCCTTAGCAAACATTTACCAAACTTAGCATGCAAACAAACAAGAGGTTCTTGTAAAGTACTACAGATGTTTAGGATGTGAAATACCTACCTTATGCATAACCAACCCCCGATCCCCAAATCTCTTAGCGTTGTTGTTACATCGCGAAAAGGGTTTTTCTTTCTTTAGACCTTTCCTTTGGATAAATTAAAGTCCGGTTGTAATTTAAGAATTAAAGATTCAAGTTAATCAAATAGTTTGGTATCACGATTCTCATCGCAACAGAAATGGCGACTTCACTGGGGAAAACTAGCTTAACTTGAGGGTTTAGCCTATTTTGTTTAATTGCATGCTATATTTGTAAATATTTGCTTAACATGTATATTTGTCAATATATTTGTTTAACTGTTGAATATTTGGGGTGCTTTGAGTGGTGAGACGGTCCTACTCCCGGATTCGAGTGCACTTTTGATAGGATGGTGGTATATTCAGGAAGGCTTAGAGGGAGTTAATTCCCGACCAAGCTAACTCGAGAAACCACCACTCAGTGTAGGACCTCTTGAGAGTTTAGTATTGTTGATCGAGTATTCGTGAAAACAATGCTACTTTCGACGAAGGAGCCCATGACACTGTGGACTTTTAGATTACATTCTACCCCACTTTGGCCTTATTAGGATGTAGTGCGATGGCTATAAGGAAGTATTTCCGAAGTAGTTGATACGCGATACTACACTTGGATGAGACTCTCTTGAGAATATTATCGATTACCAAGTGATTTGGGAAGTTGATAATATTCGAAAGATGGGTTGTCAACTCTGAGAACTGTTTAGAACCCTGCTCTACAGGTTTGAAAATCCCTAGTACATACCTCTTAGGGATGGGTAGACCTTGGATCCATGCTCGCCCTTTAAACCTAAGCTTGTGTTGTATGCATATGTGTGATCTTTGCATTTGCCTGTGTTTGTGCATTTTGCATTCATAACATCATATCATCATATGGTTTCATGGAACTCAGACTTTTTTGTTTGTAAACATCAGAGGTCGTTATGAACAGTGAAAGAAAGAAAACTTTGAAGTACACTTACAAGGGTTTTAACCTAGATGACTTGAAAAGGTTGAGCACCTTAGTGACAGATCCAGAAGGATTCCAAAGCAGGTATGGGAAGCTGTTGTTACTCTTGAAGATTAAGATGGATGGTGGACTCCTTTCTACTCTTCTCTAGTTTTATGATCCGCTCTACCATTGTTTCATATTTCCCGATTATCAGCTAGTGCATACACTAGAAGAGTATTCCCAGTTGGTTGGATTGCCCATTCTTGAAAAGTATCCTTTTCCGATCATGGAGGAGCACCCTAAAGAACAAGATATTGCCAAGGCCACACGTTTGGGATTGGTTGATATTAAAAAGAATCTGATTACAAAAGGAGGAGTTTTTGGGTTAAAAGCAGAGTTCTTGGTTGAGAAAGCTCAGTATTACGCAGATCATTTAAGCATGGATGCATTCGAGGCCATCCTTGCCTTACTCATCTATGGCATCTTCTTGTTCCCTAGCTTCGAGAATTTTGTGGACCTCAGTGCCATTAAAATCTTCTTGAAGAAGAATCATGTGCCTACCTTGCTAGCAGATACATACCATTATGTTCGTCTAAGGAACTTTCACAATTGAGGGATGATTACTTGTTACGCTCCTTTGTTATACAAATGGTTCACTTCACACTTACCCAAAGCTAACGCTTTTTGGGATCCAAAGAAAGGATGGTGGTCACAAAAGATCATGGCTCTCACCCACTCCAATATTAATTGGTATAGTCGTGACTATGATGGGACAATGATCATCGACAATTATAGGGATTTTGGCAATGTATCTCTTCTCAGTGCTAATGGAGGAATCAGTTATAATCCAATCCTCGCCCTCCGACAATTGGGATACCCTTTGAAGGATAAGCCCAAAAGTTTTCAAGTGGAAAACATTTTCTTCAAAGAAGAAAAAGATAGTCAAGAACTAAAAGGAAAGATTCTAGAGGCTTGGAAGCATCTACACAAGAAAGGGAAAAAGGATCTTGGAAGACTCAATTGTGTCTCTTTGGAACCTTACCTCCAATGGGTTCGAAAGAGAGCCATCACACTAAGGGTGCCTTATCCTAAGCAAGAGCCTATGGCTTTGAAGGAAGAACGCCCTTTGGTCTTCATGTCTGAAGAAGAAAAATTGAAGATTGCTTTAGTCAAAGCACGACAAACCGAAGAAGCTTGGAAACACAAGTATCAAGTAGTCGTCGAAGAGAATGCGGAGCTCCAGAAGCAACTCCAGTTGAAAGACGAAGAAGTACTCTCTTGTAAGAAGAGGAAAGCACAAGAAGAACCTTATGAGCCTCAGTCTACTCCATGGAAGTTAATTGTGGACAAGCTCATTTTTGAGAAGGCTCAGATGGAAAGAGAAATCGAGAAGCTCAACTTGAGGCTGCTAGGGGAACCTTGTTAGGATTCATTTAGCTGTTGTTTATGTTTAAAACTCTTGTAAGAGGAAACAATATTTTGTAAACCTATTTTGTTGATCAATGAAATGACGACTTCTGATGTTCATAAATATCTGAGTTCCATGACACCATTTGCATTTGCATTTGCATTTCTTCTAAGCATTCAAGGAAATTCAAACTTTTCTTTTTGCAAATAACAACATGGTGAGAAGAGACATGCTTCCGTTCCCGGATTTAAGGTTGGGTCATCTTAGGATGTTGGCAAGACTTGTCAGAAACCCCGCCGCTTTCATTGCCAAATATGGAGATCTCCTACCACTAATAAGTGCTCAAGTCAACGAGCCCATGCTACAGGCTTTGGTTGAGTTTTACTCTACAGCCTACCACTGCTTCGTATTCCCAGATTTTCAGCTACTCCCGACCATAGAGGAGTACACCGACTATTTGAAGATTCCATGGACTTTCACACTTTCTTATGGAAAACCGAAGAGAAGGGATTTGGCTAAAGCCTTACATATCAAGCAAGAGGATTTACCACCAATGAGAGCGAAAGGAGGATGGTACGGAATGGAGGCAGGACCTCTAATGGAGATGGCCGAATATCATTATGAAAATAGAAATCTGGGCATCTTTGAAGAAATTCTGGCATTTCTAATATATGGGTTGTATCTCTTCCCAAACCGTTATGACTTCATCAGTGAGGAGGCAATTTGTCTCTTCATCATCAAAAATCCGGTAAACAAGATACTGGTGGATACCTATGTGGTCATCCACCGCTTCATCTTATACGATCTCGGGCAATTTTCATGCTCCTTGCGTTGCTTGACCGGTGGTTTACTTCTCATTTACCCAGGACTCATATCCTTTGGAGGCTTCCCAACAAAAGCGCATGGATTTCTAAACTCGTCACTCTCAGGCACTATGACATCACATGGTATGACATCAGCCTTGGTGATCTAGTCATGATTCCCAGTTATGGAGAGTTCCCCAATGTGCCTCTCATTGGAATGAAGGGGGTTATCACCTACAATCCTGTTCTTGCCCGGCGTAATATGGGTATCCCACCGGGCCGGAGCCCGAACCGGAACTGCTGAGACCTTGCTTCTGTGAAACTGGTCGTAACCCTGAACTGGAAGCCTGTGCTCAATACGCTTAGAGAGATCCTCACCTCTTGGGTATAACCCCAATGGAGAATGCAAGTTGTTTGACTACTAGAGGGTACTTGTTTTTTGGTCGAAAGAAATAGCCTTGACCATGCTCTATACTCATGATTATGAGATAACTATGGAACCTGAGGTCCCCACAAATAGGGAAGAGCTGAAATACGCTTTGATCAAAGCGCAACGAGAGAACGAAGACCTGTGGGAAATCATCCGCCAGGACCAAGCTCATGTTGAAGCCCAAGAAGGAGAAGGATTGTCTTGTTAAAATGATCATTGTTTCACCATTTCCCTATTTTCCCTAAAAGGATTGTAATCCTAATTATGCATTTACTTTCACTTCTTGTAAGAAAGGTCTTGCTTTTCAGCAAGAGCCATCTATTGTAATAGACTTCCATCTATCAATGAAAAAAACGCTTTTTAAGCATGTCGTTACATGTTGTTCCAACTTTTTTTTTGTTTGTAAACAAAAATTTGTTTTTCCTTGAATGGTTTGTGCATTTTCATTTACATTTGCATTCACATTTCATCCTACATTGGTGTGGCATCCGAGTTCCGCAGCTCATCCTTTGTTCTTGTCTAGAAAAGAGAGAAAGAGTCACGCTGAATACTCACAAATACAACACTCGATCCAGAGCTCAGAAGAAGATGGAAGATAATAAACAGAGGTTCGATCAGATGGACAACGACATTGAAGGAATCAAGGGTGAGATCAGCCAGATTATGGAAGTTCTCAATATAATCAAGGCAAAAATGGACACACAGTCTACAGTAATCTCCGAAGTCGCCACGGCAGCGGCCAACGTCACAGTAGCTCCAGCTACCACTGCAGAATTCCCCTATGGCATGTCTCGGGATTTTGTGCCACCATTCAGCAATATGCAATCTTCAAGTCTTAATCCACTGTTTGACTCAACAAATATGAGGGGACTACTTGTCCCAAGGTACACCTAATCATGTACTGCAGGCGGATGGCTCCACATATTGAAAACGATAAGCTGTTAGTGCACTGTTTTCAAGACAGTCTTAAAGGAGCATCGGCTAAATGGTATCTCAACTTGGATCAAGCAAAGATCCACGGTTTCCAAGATCTTTTAGATGCCTTTATTCAACAATACAAATACAACATGGAGTTGGCTCCCGACCGCTGTCAACTTCTCAGCATGACACAAAAAAGCACTGAAACCTTTAAGGAATACGCGCAAAGATGGCGCGGAACTGCAGCTCAAGTGGAGCCACCCCTTACTGAAAAGGAATTGGCAGACTGGTTCGTAGATACAGGCCAGCCAGAATTCTATGAACAACTAATCAGCAGTGTCATGACCAACTTCTCTGATATCGTGGCAGTGGGAGTCAAAGTTGAAGTCGGTTTAAAGAGTGGAAAAGTAGCTACTCCAAATACTAATTCAAGCGCTAGTACAACAAAGAAGCCGGTTAGCAGTTTTCATAAAAAGAAAGAGGGGGATGTAAGTGCGATAACATATGGAAAGAAGGCGCAAAGTTCCAGGAGCCATCACCAGCAGTACCATCCATCATGATATATACCAGTTGTGACTCCAGTTTTTCAACCATCATCACAGCAGGGTCCCCAGCCTGGGGCATCTAGCAATCAGCAACAGTATCATTCCGGCAATCAACATCAATATCACTCCAACAATCAACAACAGTATCACCAGCCGCATGGTCAACAGCCTAAAAACAGGGCTCCATGGGCGAATTATCAGGCGAATCGACCAAAAATACAGCCTATTCCGATGAGCTACACTGATCTGTTGCCCATGTTGATAGAAAGAGGTTTAGTCAAGATAAGGAAATTGGGTGCTCCACCCAATCCACTTCCATTCTACTACAACGCCAATGGCCGCTGTCTATTTCATGAGAACGCTCCAGGTCATGATCTTGAAGGTTGCTTCGCACTTCAGCACCTCGTTCGTGAATTAATTGAAAAAAGAATTTTGTCCTTTGAAGACAATCATCCAAACGTAAAGAATAACCCTCTGCCAAACCATGGTGGAGTCAATGCCATTACTGAAGAAGGCGAAAGGTCAGAAGATAAGACAGTTACTACTATTGATGAGATCAAGGTACCATTGGCGGACCTACACAAACGTCTTGCTCAGGCTTGGGCGCTTAAGACATCTCACGAAGACTGCGAACAATGCATGTTGAACCCAGAAGGTTTTGACGCTGTGAAAAAAGACATTCGAGCAATGATCGAACAAGGGATGATAGAGATTGCTCGCAGGAAGAAAGGGGAAGATGTGGCAGTCATTGAACCCGTGTTTAACATGCCAGAAGAGCCCAACAAAAGAGTTGTGTTCAGAAATAATAACAACAACAACTACTACAAAAACGTACGGCCGGTATTCCGTGACGATGCACCCCCAAAATTTGGGAGGGGACAAGCCAGGTTTGAACCAAGGGGAGGATCCAAACCTCACCCAAGGGCTGTAACACCAAAGCAGGACCATTCATGGTGCGAGGGAATTTTCAAAGAAAGGAAGCCAACAAATGTAGCTAACATTGCCGGTGGGAGCAAGATGACCCGGAGTGATCGCATTTACCAACCGCGGACATACAATGTGGCTCCTCCGCCAATAATTCCCGTTCCAAAAGCTGTTGTTCCTCCGAAACCCGTTCCAGAGGTAGTCGTCACTAAGGAGCCTTTAGTCAAAGGAAAAGAAAGCGTCAAAAGTGATAAAGAAGAGTTCCTGAGAATCATCAGACAAAGTGATTACAGGGTTGTTGCACCCCAAAATTTGCCTAACCTTTTATCACTTGGTTTATGTTTCATTTGCATTAGCATATCATTGCATTAGCATTTTCATAACATAGAATTGTTCCTTTAACCGGGGATCAAGTGAGAAGCCTATATAGAGGTTTTATGCAAGCTTAAGAAGTCACCATAATCATCAGTCAGTGGGTTGGGTCCTTGAGGAGTCCATGTGCTTGTATGGGGTCAGTCCCCTAGCATGAGGAGCCATTTGAAGAGTATCAGAGGTTTTAGATCCTTGGATGTGGATATGATGTATGGATAGAGCTCATGGAGTTCCTATAGGATCAGGACAGAGCTCAATCAAATGTTTGTAGCAAGTACAAGAGTCACAGTGGAAGTTGGTGTCACTAGGGTTTCATCTGGTTAATCCTAGGCCAAAATGTGCAATTGAAGAAGATCAAGGCCTACTTCTAGGTCATTGAGATCATGAAGGGATATGGTGAGGCATATGAGAAATTGTTTCAAGATCAAGTTGAGAAGAATCAAGAGTGGTTGAAGTTGCTAAGTCAGGGTTCCTAGGGTAAATCCCCTATTTAGTGCCAAACTTCCAAGCCATGTAAGTCAAGATAAAAGCCTCATATGACTTTGGCCTCCACATTAATGTTGTAGAGGATGTTCATAGCTTTAAGTTGAGTACTAGAAGTCCACCATTAGATTTATAGAACTCAAGTTATGAGCCAGACAAGTTACAGGTCCTCAGATGCCTCTGAAATTTGTCTCTGAAAATCATCTGACTTCCAAGCTATTTTTGACCTAGAAGGAGGGTTCATCTGACCTTTTTGTAAACATGAAAGTTGTTCCTCATGATCTTAGCTTTCCAAATTGTATTAGAAGTCTTCCATCTGATTTGTAGAACTCAAGTTGTGAGGTTTACAAGTCAGGGGTATTTTGGGAAAGTGAGATTATAGGCCTTTTTCAATCATAGGTCAAAATCTCCAACTTGCACATGTCAAATGGATTTTTTTTCAACATGGAACTTGTTTAAAATGTGGTTTTTAGGTTAAATAAAGGCTCATGATGAATTGGTTTGGCTCATATCAAAGATTGGTGTGAAGTGGTTTGAAGAAAGAAGAAATTTAAAGGTTTGAATGTTGAAAAATTCAAATAAATGGTTATGTGCACAAAATATGCCAAATGAGTACTTGATTTGATCAGAAATTATATTTTAGAGACATTGGAATTTTGGATTTTTGATTTGAAGTATAATTCATGGCCTTTCATAAGGTTTCTTCATTTATAAGTTACATCACACAAATCATTCACCAAGGCAAATTTAAGGCTCTTTGTGGTCTGATTTCACTCAAGGATTGTTCAGCAAACTAACCAAAGCTTCCCAAGCAAGTTTTAGTGGGAATTTCGTGCATGGCCATGTCAAACTTTTTGAAGGGAAGTTGGAATTGGATTTTTGATTTTGGGCTTGGGCCTTACCTCTAGAAGGTTCCAAATCACTCTATAAATGTTTAGGAACTCATCAGGAGCAAGGTTGGTGACTGATTCGTGTTGAGCAGAGAGAGAGCCATTGGAGTTTTCAAGCTTTCACTCAAAATCGTTTTTTGGATTCAAGCAAGTTTCTGATCATATTGAAGGTGCTAAAGGCTTCTATCATCATCATTGAGTGATTCTGGAAGATTTGGGAGCAAGATTCAAGCCAGAAACACCACAATCGAAGCTTAAAACCAGGTTTCCATTTCTTGAAATTGCACCCAACTTATGCGTTCTCATTAGCTTAGATTCATGTGGATAGGTTGCCATTAGGATATAGATGATTTCTGGACAGTTAATTTGAGGATTAGTGACAATTTAAGCTTGGATCCATTTTCGGTTAGGACCTAGATTTCTTTAATCTTGGAGTTTTAGATCATTTAATTAGTATGGTTGTAATCCTCGTGAAAATTACATCAAGTTTCATTCAAAAATTGTGGCGTTTGGTTGAGTATTGAGGGAGATAGGGTTGTTCAAAATTTGCCGGAAAAAGCTTTGTTCCTGTCTGCCCATGGTGTTGTTCGCGCGGGTTGTTTTGTTTGAATTGGAGAAGATGAAATCTCCTTCGTCCATTCGTGAGAAGAGCCAGGACTCGGTCATACAATCGGAAGGACGCGAGCGCGCCACGTCACGCAGGAGCTAAACGCATCGTTTCAATTAGTGTTCTTCTTAGCGCGCTATGTAAACATAAAGAGCGAGGGTTCAAATCCTCTCGTGGTTATTTTTGATTAATTGTGAGAGAAAACTGAATGAATTAATTTGTTTTGGGCCCTAGCTTGTTGTACTAACCGCACCTCCCATTGATAAGCCCAAACGAGATTAACACATTGGAATCACCACTCAATACACCTCCCTGGTCACGTTATTAGGAAAGTGAATTTGCTGAATTCACACTTAGATGGGCCTTAGCCTCTTGCGCTATCCACACACCCCTACATTGGGCCCAAGCGTCTAAGCCTTGTTTTTTTCTGCTAGTTGCACTCTCCCTGTTCATGTGCTTAATTTTCTTTTCTTCATTTTTTTGTTTAATTGCTTGAGAGATTTAATTCATAAAAAATAGTAAATGTTGATAATAAATTCTAATAAAAATTATGGATATAGATTTAGATGTTAAGGATTTTATCATGCTTTGTATTTTAATTTTCCATGCATTTTCCATTTATTTCATATTTTCTCTTTTAGTGCACTTTTAATAATGAAATAATGTTGTTCTGAATTTTTTGATTTTCTTTCTCTCTCATGGCATGGAGTTTGATCTTGAAATTTTGTGTGCTGGTTGTAAGCATGTTAATGTTACTATGTGATTTTTGTTTTGATTTTTAGAAGATTTTAAATAGGATTTTAGGGTAGTTGTTTAGGAGTATTCTTTAGTGAATTTCTTTAGTACACCCTTGAAGCTTTGGATTTAATTTGGGCATTTTGATTTAGATTTGGCTTCTGATTTTTCTGTCATGGAATGTTGACACCTATAGGATGATGTAGTATTTTCCTTAGAATTTTTAGGATTGATGTTCCCTTAGTTCCCTATTTTACAAATTGACCTTAGAATAGGTAATCATTAGGAGATAACATTTGGTATTCTTTAGAGATTCAAGTAGGTGATGATCTTTCCCTAGGATTAGTTCCCTTTCAAACACTCATTTGCTTAATTAGGATCCTTCATTGTGGGTATAATTCCTCCTGTGGAGGAATTTCCTGCCTTTCACATTGGGGTTGAGCCTAAGCAAGCTCTCTAAAGGAAATGGATTTGGTTGAGTGTCTGTGGTAGGTTCCTGTGGAACTTACCTTGCTTCTCATTTCCATTCTCCTAAAATTCCCTCATTCTTTCCTCTTTAGGAACCTTCTTGAGGTAGCACAGTCCCTCATATGGGGGGAATATGGCACACCTCTTGAAGAAGCCAAACCCTTAGGTTTCCCCAAAGATCTTTTTTGTTGGTTGAGTGCCTGGGATAAGCTCCTGTGGAACTTACCCTTGCCTCCCAACACCCAATTTCATTTCATAGGATAGAAGCTTGTTTGATTGCTTGTAATGGATTCCTTTCCTTCTCTTGAAGACGGTGTGGACTTGAAGAACAGTTACAGACTTTGGATTGGATTGCTGTCAGAAGATTGCTCTGCTGTGGAGATTGCTGGCTTGTTTTCCCTGTTTGTCTGTTTTCTTCTTGCTTAACTGTATTGATGTGTATTGATGTGACTTGCTTGGAGTGTTGCATTAGTAGTAGGATTCATGTAGACGATCATAGGCCTAAGAGCATCCTAAGGGTTGAGCTTCTCCCTTTGCTTGTATTGCATTAGAGGTTGAGTTTCTCCCTCTGCTTGTATTTTTACTAGGTGGCTTTGCTTGCTGGTATTTGGTAGAGCTCAGCTCCCTTGCCTGTGTGGTTTGTGGTCTGTTTGATTGCATTTACTTTCTTCTATTATTTTTTCCGTTATTCATATTTGGCTTGAGGTTGAGATGAGCTTGTTGAGGCTTATTCCCCACACATATTTCCTCCCTCACTTGCATTGCATGCATCTTTACAGTAATTCCTTTACAATTATTCATTTTACTGTTTGATTTCCATTGCCATGTTCCCTTAGGAACTCTGACTTCTCTTATTCAAGAGAAGTTATGACAGACATTAGGATTTTACCCATGCATGATACCATTAGTTAGTTTCCCTTCTAACCTCAACCGTAGGACGAATATTGCATGATAACTATAGGATCGAGTCAGTTTCCCTGTAGAGAGTCTGTTTCTCTTCTTATCTCAAACAACAGTAAAAAACATAATAAAGCCAAGTTAGTACAAGCGCGTTACGAGCCTTAAGTTACTTGGGAAGTGATGTTTGAGCGGTCTCCTCTCAATCATCTAGAGTGTTTAGTATATGTTCTTTGGACGATATGCGACGCATTCGCTCCTAAGTCATAGTCTCTAGTGCTGTACAAACTACAGACAACTAAAAAACACTTCTTTCGTAAAAAACAGAAAACAAAGATCAAACATCTTTTTGTCCTCTTGGACCCTAATCCCTTGGAAACCCTTTTTCAGAAAGAGAGTTATGTTAACTTTCAGTTCTACCACAAACGGTAATGCCTAAGTCTCCAAAGGTCGAGCTGCAAACACCAACTGCTGGAACTGTCTGTTAACTTTACTTGGATAAAAAAACGGCTGAACAAACCTGTGTTCTCCGTAGCCCGAACTACATTTGCTCTGATTTTTCATGCCGTATGAAAGTACATAGGCACGAGATGCGATATCTCGGCGAGAAACCTTTCCCCATAACCCATAGTTAGGCGAACTACGTTGACTCTGATTTCTCGTTCCAAACGGGAATACGTAGGCATAGAGTGTGATACTTTGCCGAGTCATTTTCCTTTCTTTTTAGACCAGACCTTTAGCGTAGATAGATTTAACAAACCCGTCAGGTAAACACAACAAGCATGGATCCCATCGAGTACGATGGACGTGAGGGGTGCTAATACCTTCCCCTTGCATAACCGACTCCCGAATCCAGACAATGGTTGCGATGACCTTGTCTTATACCTTTTCGTCAGGTTTTTCCGATCGTTTCCTTTCCCGTTCTGAGGGATAAATAACGAAAGGTGGCGACTCTTCTGTCATTGCCGGCACCTTATTTTCGCAGTAGCGACAAGGGTGGTAGACCAACTAAATCAAACACCATCTAAGATCTCGGTCATGGCATTACTCTTAAGCTCTCCGGTGCATCGCCAGGCTATGCTCAAAATCTTGACACAAGCCCATGTTACCAAAGATATTACAGTAGGGTAATTCGACTCCATTGTAGCAAACATCACGGTCTGCAACACGCTAACCTTTGATGACAATAATCTGACGGCTGAGAAACGCAAGCACAATCGTGCTCTGCATGTGTCGATCAAATGCGAAGAAGATACATTGTCCAGATTTCTTGTTGACACAGGATCAACGCTCAATGTAATGCCGAAAAGGACACTAGCCAAGCTGGCTTACCAAGGCACTACCATGAGGCCAACTTCTCTCATAGTGAAGGCATTTGATGGATCTAGGAGAGCTGTGATAGGGGAGGTTGATCTTCCTATCATGATCGGACCACAAGTCTTTGAAGTCACCTTTCAGGTGATGGATATCAATCCGGTCTACAATTGTTTACTAGGACGGCCATGGATCCACGCAGTTGGCGCTGTTACTTCTACTCTCCGCCAGAAGATGAAGTTTGTTGTGGATGACCAGTTGGTCATTGTTCATGGAGAAGAGGATTTAATGGTAAGCAACTTGTCCTTATTCCGGTATATCGAAGCTGACGAAGATTCCCTTGAGACATCCTTTCAGCGCTAGAAATAGCCCACGCTGTTCTAGTCGACGAATCGGACATAACTCGCGGGACATCATTCACCTCTGTTCAGAGTATCAAGGCGGCACTGAAAGCTGGAATCCCATTGGTATGGGGGGAGATCATCAAAGTCAACGTTTGGGCCAAAAACGATCGACAAGAGTTGGGTTACAAACCAACTCTAGAAGACGAGCCAGAGGAAAGCACCATGAAGAAGAAGTCTTTGAAGGAAATATTTACCAGTGGTGGAATACAAATCAATGCCATCATTGCTGAAGATGAGGATTGTAATCTAGATCATCTGATAACTCGAGGAGGAGCAACTTTGCGCAACTGGGAGGCTGTGGAAATTCCCGTCTTTTTACCTTTAGAGTAATTCATTTTTCTTGTTTAGCTTTATGTTTTCTTTAAAATTCCTGGTCTTGCCCAAGGCCTGCGAATTGTTTTGTATTGGGCCACTTTGCAATTTGAAAATCATTAATGAAAAAGTGTTTTTGTTAAAACTCTTGTTTATTATTCTACGCATCATTTTCACTCTTTTTGTGAAAAGGAAAAATGACAATCTTTTTGAAAAATAAAAACAACCCTTCATTTGCATGTTTGCGTGTGTGTGTCTAATTGTTCCCAAAAATAAAACATGCAGAATACCTCCATCCACCACAGAATCCTATGATCCTTCGGCTCCTTCTACTAGTGGTTCATCTGTCTTTCAAGCGGAAGAAGAAAATGATAAAGAATTAGAAGTCCTAGAAGAGTTGAAGAGAATGAATGAGTATGAAGATGTGTATCTCCAGCCATACAAAGAGCAGACTGAGGTCGTCAATTTGGGGTCAGAAGAAGAAAAAAGAGAAGTCAAGATTAGGGCATCATTAAGGCCAGAGATCAAAAGTGGGCTGATAGCACTCCTCCGAGATTATGTCAACATATTTGCTTGGTCTTATCAGGACATGCCAGGGTTGGATACCGACATTGTTATGCACAAGCTCCCCCTGAAGCCAGAGTGTCCTCCGGTCAAACAAAAACTTCACAGGTCAAGACCAGACATGGCTCTTAAAATCCGAGACGAAGTCAAGAAACAAATTGATGCAGGCTTTTTAGCGGTATCTAAATATCCAGAATGGGTGGCAAACATCGTACCAGTCCCAAAGAAGGATGGCAAGGTCAGAATGTGCATCGATTATATGGATTTAAACAAAGCAAGTCCGAAGGACTACTTCCCTCTACCACATATTGACACTTTGGTGGATAATACAACCAGCTTCACAGTATTCTCATTCATGGACGGATTTTCTGGTTATAATCAGATAAAAATGGATCCAGCCGACATGGAAAAGACAACCTTCGTCACACCCTGGGGCACCTATTGTGATAAGGTCATGCCTTTCGGTTTGAAAAATGCAGGGGCAACGTATCAGAGAGCCATGGTCACACTCTTCCACGATATGATGCATAAAGAAATTGAAGTATATGTGGATGACATGATCGCAAAATCTCAAAGCGAAGAAGACCACTTGGATCATATATTGAAGCTATTTGAGAGACTCTGGAAGTATCAACTAAGGTTAAATCCAGCCAAGTGCACCTTTGGGGTTCGCTCAGGGAAATTACTTGGCTTCATCGTTAGTCAACGAGGAATTGAAGTAGATCCCGACAAAGTTAAAGCAATTCAAGAGATGCCTGATCCTAAAACAGAGAAACAAGTCAGAGGCTTCCTCGGACATCTGAATTACATCTCCGGGTTCATCTCCAATCTGACTCCTACTTGCACGCCGATCTTCAAGTTGTTACGAAAAGATCAGACGGTGGTATGGAACGAGAACTGCCAGGTTGCATTTGAGAAAATCAAGCAATACTTACAAGAACCTCCGGTGTTGATACCTCCTGTATCCGGAAGACCTTTGTTCATGTATATGACAGTACTAGAAGATTCAATGGGTTGTGTCTTAGGCCAGACTAACGAGTCAGGAAAGAAGGAACACACAATCTACTATCTGAGCAAGAAGTTCACCGATTGCGAGAGTCGTTACTCTCCCCTGGAAAAAGTCTGTTGTGCCTTAGCATAGGCCGTTAAGCGTCTGAGACAGTACATGATCTGTCACACCATAATGCTGATTTCTAAAATGGACCCCATCAAGTACATCTTTGAAAAGCCATCTCAAACCGGAAGATTGCCCAGATGGCATATGCTCTTATCAGAGTACGACATTCAGTATGTTGCTCAAAAATCTATCAAGGGAAGTGTCTTGTCAGAACACCTCGCAGAGCACCCCATGGAGGATTATCAACCACTCAAGTTCGATTTTCCTGATGAAGATGTGATGTATATTCAACGCACAAAACCAGAGCCTGGTCCAGAAGAAGGTCCCGAGCCTAGATCCCGCTGGGAAATGATGTTCGAAGGAGCATCAAACAAGAACGGACATGGTGTTCGAGCTGTTCTGAAAAATCCAACTGGAGGGTATACTGTCGTCACAGCCCGACTTTGTTTCTCGTGTACAAACAACATAGCCGAGTATGAAGCCTGTATCTTAGGGTTGGAAGCTGCTATCAATCTTCGCATCAAAATCTTAGAAGTGATCGGTGATTCTGCTTTGGTGATCTACCAGCTCAAAGGATAACGGGAAACCAGGGATGAAAAGTTGATCCCTTACAAAACTCATATCTTGGAGATGGCTGAATATTTTGATGAAATTACCTTCAAGCATGTACCGAGAGCGGAAAATCACATTGCTGATGCATTAGCTATGATGGCATAAATGTGGAAGGTCCAGTTTCTTAACGAGGCACCTCTGATTCGCATTGAAAGAAGGACAGTACCCGCATATGTTATGACAATAGACGAAGAAACTGATGAGAAACCGTGGTTCCACGATATCAAGAACTTTCTTCAAAATCAAGAATATCCAGCTGACGCATCCAGAATTGACAAAAGAGCCATACGAAGATTATCGGCTAAATTCTTCATTAGCAATGGTACCTTGTACAAAAGAAACCACAACATGGTTCTACTTCGATGTGTCAATGAAAACGAGGCAAATCTCATAATGGTTGAAGTACACGAGGGAAAATTCGGCACCCATGCCAACGACCACGCTATGGCTAAGAAAATCTTAAGGGCAGGCTACTTCTGCTTAACTTTGGAGACGGACTGCATACTCTTCGCTCGAAAATGCCACAAATGCCAAGTCTATGCCGACAAAGTGCATGCCCCTCCGCATTCTCTCAATGTGATGATATCACCATGGCTTTTTGCAATGTGGGGCATAGATATGATTGGGGCAATAGAGCCAAAAGCTTCCAACGGCCATCGCTTCATCCTTGTTGCAATTGATTACTTCACCAAATGGATCGAAGCAACGTCGTATGCGAACGTGACAAAACAAGTGGTTGCTCGCTTCATCAAAAAGGAAATCATTTGTCGATATGGTATTCCTAACCAGATCATTATTGACAATGGGTCGAATCTAAACAACAAAACGATGAAGGAACTCTATGACGATTTCAAGATCAAACATCACAAGTCATCTCCTTACAGACCCAAGATGAATGGCGCAGTTGAAACTGCAAACAAAAATATCAAGAAGATAGTACAAAAGATGGTCATAACCTACAAGGATTGGCACGAGATGTTACCATTTGCTCTACATGGATACCGAACATCAATGTGAACTTCAACAGGGGAAACTCCATTTTCCTTAGTATATCGGATGGACGTTGTGCTACCCATCGAAGTCAAAATACCTTCTTTAAAAATATTGACGGAAGCAAAGCTCGATGAAGGCGAATGGATAAAAGAAAGGTTCGACTCATTGAACCTCATTGATGAGAAAAGAATGACGACCATGTGTCACAGTCAAATCTATCAACAAAGAATGATAAGAGCGTTCAACAAGAAGGTTCGTCCCAAAGAGTATAAGGAAGGAGAGCTTGTGCTTAGAAAAATCCTACCAACTCAAAAGGATATGCGCGGCAAGTGGATGCCCAACTACGATGGCCCCTTCGTTGTAAAAACTGTCTTCTCCGGAGGGTCTCTAATTCTTGAGACCATGGATGGCGAACAACTCAAGTATCCCATCAACTCAGATGCAATGAGAAAGTATTATGCCTAAAGCAGAAGACTTAGAAAGGAGATCCCAGTGCTTCAACAAGATGGAAGCCCAATGATTGAAAGCTGACGAACGCCGGGACAAAGCCTTGCATAAGGTATCAGAAGAAAAATCAACGTCTGTCATTCTCGCCAGAAGCAAGTGAACTAACAGTTAAAAGGACCGGATTATTATGGGATTCTGTAACCTTTTCTGTGTGCCATTTTTTCAAATGTATAAAGTTCCCGAGGCTTTGCCCTTTGTAAAGTTCTTGTCTATCAATAAAATCAGATTTTGGCCAATCATTGTTATGATCTTCTGTTTTTGTTATGCAATTTCACTTATTCGTTAATAAGAATTTTCTTGAAAGCAAAGTGTTTTGAAAAACTTAAGTCTTGTTTTAAAAAGAAAACACAATTTGACAAAACAATTGAAGAGTTCTAGAGGTAATCTGATAACATTACACAGTTCTCAAAGTTGTGAAAGTTTGCTGTCACCTTTGACCAAACTAGATGCGTCCGACAGCAATTCCGGCTCTTAAAGCCAAGACTTCTCCTCTACAGGATTACGAAGATTCTATCCGGAAAGATCTTTATCTACGCTAAAAAAGGAAGTGTCGCCTGACTTGAAGCTTTGAGACTCAGCGTGACGAGTTCCCTCTGTGTTTTCCTTGTTTTGCTTTCCTTCGTTCCTTCGTTCCTTGCATTTGGTTTTGGTCTGGCTGTTGCCTTTGAGATCCTTTGGTCGTCACCTTTATCTTTGATCTGTTGCTGCAAGTGTCGCTTCAAAGTTGACATCCTGGGATTACTTACCTCCTCTGGGAAGCTAGTGGTGACTAGCAGTATCCGAGTTACACAAATAGGCGGTTGTTACCAATATTCATCTTTGATTTGGTTGTCACCAATAATCTTTGAAAGACTAGTAGTCACTAGCACCTGTTCAGAACCAATTATGTTCGGTGTCTTGTTTTGGTCGTCACCAACAATTTTCCAAACCCAGTAGTCACTGGTTCTGTTATAAAGCCAATCAATCGTTATTGGAGTCCTTTTGATTTGGTTTTCACCAATATTTGCTAAAAATCTAGTGGTTACTAGTATTGCCTTCTAAAACCAATGGTCATTGGTACTTGAGTTGGTCATCACCAAAATTCCCTAAAAGTCCAATAGTTATTGGCATCGCCTGGAACCAATTGTTATTGGTACCTTTTTGATTTGGTTATTACCGATCTTTCTTAAATCTAGTGGTTACTAGCATTACCTTCAGATTCAATTGTTATTGGTGCCTATTGATTCGGTTATTACCAATCTTTCTAAGTCTAGTGGTCACTAGCATTGTTTGGAAAGTCTAGTGTTTACTAGCAGTATCCTGAACCAATTGTTATTGGTATACCTGACTTGGTCGTCACCAATAGGCCTAAGTCCAATAGTTATTGGCATCGCTTAAAGCAGATTGTTATCATCACTTTGGTATGGTCGTTACCAAACTCTTTGAAAATCCAATGGTCATTGGTCTTCTTGGACTCGGTCGTTACCAATTTCTCCAGTTAAGTCTAGTGGTTACTAGCATTATCCAGAACCAATTGTTATTGGTGTATCCTGATTTGGTCATCACCAGTCCCCTCTAAGTCCAGTAGTTACTGGCATTGCTTGAAAGCTAATCGTTACTAGTCGATTGTTACCAATTCCCCTAGTCGAAGTCCTGTGTTTTATCAATATTGTTTGGAAATTCCCAATTGAAATTGGAACTTCGATTTGGTTGTCACCATCCTCCCCAGGAAGTCTAATGGTATTTAGCACTTTTTGGAAGCCGAACTTTGGATTGGTCATCACCATCCTCCCCAGTAAGTCTAGTGAAACTAGCACTGTTTGAAGTTATTTGTTATTCTGGTCGTCACCAGTCTCCCTATTTGAAGCTTTTTTGCTTTCCCAGTCGAGTCTTGGAGAACTAGTGGATACCAGTTTCCCCGGCGCGTCCGGTCTTGTTTCTAACCTTTTCCTGAAGATCCCGTTTGAACTCTTCGTTATAGGAAATTTTCTTATCTGGTTACCCCCAATGAGATTCGTGTCTTCGTTCCGTCTTTTCCCCGGTGAAGCTTTGCTTCCCTAGTGATTTTGTTCCCCAGCAAAGTTTTCCGCAATGGGTTTCTTCCCCAGGGTGGTTTGCATTTCTTTTCTTTGTTTCCCCAGTGAAGAATTGTCATCTTCCCCGGTGGGCTTCCTCATCTGGTTATCCCCAGTGAGGTTTGTGTCTCCTTTCCCTAATGAAGATGTGTCTTCCCTGGTGGAATTTGTGTCCCTGTGTGAAAGATTTCTTTGAACAACATCTTTAGTCATGTTGGAACTATCTTGCTCACTTTGCCTGGAATCTTTCCCCGGTGTGTTGGGTTCTCGTGAGTGGTTACTCGTTGTATTGTTGTTCTTTTATATTTGCTTGTGTGTCTGCATTCGTCTTGCATTCGAGCATCATATAGCACCATTTAAATTCATGGCATATTTGCATTCGTCCTTTTGCATACCATCGGATCTAAGGGACAAAATTTCTGGTTTGCTATATTTAAATACCTTCCACTACGATTCTATGAGGATTGTCATCTCTCATTACCATCTAGTGAAGATATTTAAATAGGGGAATATGTTGCACCCCAAATTTTGACCCCTTAGATCCTCATCATCATTTTAAGATCATATTCATTTGATTAACTAACCTTAACCCATTTTCAGTTTATCTTTGTCAAGATGCAGATGAATCAGGGTTCCGTACCGTCAAAATCGAGGCTTCAGTGGTTTGATCAATCAATGTTTTGGATTGATTCAACTATAAACAAGATCAAGAATACTACATTGGGTCAAGTATGAATTCAATTTGAGGAGGTCACCCGGGAATTGAGAATAGTGCAGTTCAAGATACCCGATTAGGGTTTCCGATAAGGAAAAGTCAACTATAGTTTGACTTTTGATTTAAAAAGCGTTTCAATGTGGGATCATGGTCCATTAAGTTCCTATGGCTTAGTAAAGTCTATCCAAAGAGTTTCAAGTCCTCAGAATATCCGGATCATCAACAGTTGACTCGGTAGTCACCGATTGATCGAACAGTTGACCGAAAAGTCAACTCTTCAACAATAAGGAATTTGACTTCAAGTTGTGAATCAAAAATGTTCCTTATGTCATATTACACCTTCCCATAAAATTTCATGACCATTGGATCAAGGGTTAAGAAGTAATTGCAAAAATCGGGAATTAGGGTTTTGAAAGGGGCAAGACCATAACTCCTCAACCACACATCCAAGTGAAGTGGTTCAAATCTCATTGGAAATATCTTGACAAGTCCTACAAAAGCCTCAAAGTGTTCCATGATCAAAAAATGCATAGATTTGGAGTTATGACAAAATTCATTTTAAGAAGGGAAATAACTTAGAAAAATTCTAAGTTATTTAGCCTTTTAAGTGATTTTTTCAGCAACTCTGAAGGGTTTTTTAACCTAGTTCCATCTAGAATTTGGAAATCTCCAAAATAGGAAAGTTATAGAGCTACTTAAGGGCTTTCTAAATTGTGGTAGAACTCCTCAATAGCATGTGTGAGCAGAAAGTTATGAACTATGGAAGTTAGGGCTGCCAACACTCCAAACCACTATGTCAAACTTCTCAAAATTCAAATTTCCACAACTTGAGCCATCCTTGACCCTTGGATCATGATCCAATCTGATAATTAGATGTGTGGATGAAGGAAAATGCAGAGAAATGAGAGATGTGAAGAGAGAGAGGCAAGTTGCACGCATTTTGTAATAAAATAATCAAATGTGTAAGAGGAAAGAGAAACTTTTCACCCAAGGACTGTTGCAGCTGCTCACTCTACACCCTAAGCTCACCTCAGTCACTTCATTTACCTTTCCACTTGATTTTCTGACCTTACTTGAGCCATTGGAACTGATATGTGGAGATCTTGGCAAGATTCACTTCAAAAGCTTCATAATCTCCCTCCAAAATTGAAAAATCCAAATCTTCCCTCACCCTTGCTTTCACTATAAATAGAGGCACTCTCATTGAGGTTAGACACACCATAGTACTCTCCAAAACCAAGAGAAACAATAGCTCTCAACTCTCTTCCATTTCCTCAAAAATCTCATTTTTCAAAAACTCCAAGTTTCACTAAAAAGCTGTCTTGAGCAAAACTCTGCTCAAACTCAGTTCTACCATTTCCCAGCCACCCAAAACCATTTACACAATCCTTAAACATTATGTAGAAGGTGTCCATACACTCAAACCACCTAAAACCATCATTTTCCCAAAAGTCAACCTCCACACCTTAATATGTTGACTTTCTTGCACTTTGAAAGCCAAATCCTTACTTGAGGCACTTCCCACCATTCCAACACTCCCAACACTTCATATACATCATATCTCAATTGTCCAAACTCTAAAAATCCAGCTGGAAACTTCACAACTCAAACTGTCTTGAAAGATAGCTTGTTGCTTCAAGAGGAAGAAAACTCTAAATCCTTGCCAAAGAAGAAGATCTATGGGTTTCTTAGCTTTTTAGCTTGCTCAAGACTTGTCTACAAGAGGTATGTGATGTTCAAACTCTTTATTGATCATATATTGTCATGTTTTATCATCTTGAGATGCTTGTTGTGAAATATAACCATTGATGTCCCATACTAGTTCTTAGTCAAGAACTTAGGTTTTGTAGCTATGTCACTTGCTTTTGTTAAAGTATTTCATTTGTGAATGATGTATTTATGATGTGTTACTAATATTGCACATTGATATTATGTATAACTTGTTTTTGGAGATTTTGTCTACATGGTATTTTTAAAGATCCAAACTTTGAAATGTGGTGTGCTTGCTTTAGAACTGTCAAACTTTGTTCATTGGTGATATTTGGATAATTTGTAAATTGTTCATGATATTCCCCTACCCCCTAGATCATGCATGAATCTAGTTTAACTTTGTTCAAGTTGTGAGTTATTTGCCTTACATTTGATATGCCATTATCATGAGTCTTGGTGTTGGACTGTTTGTGCTTGCCATGTTTCATCTCAAAGTGTTTACAATGTAGTTTGCTATGTGTTGGTTATGCTTATGTCATTTGGAACTTGTTAGAATGATGAGGACTTAAGATTTGAGTTGTTGAGGACAATTATGAGATTTTATATGTTTTGCTGTCAAGTTTGGATAGAGATACCAGTTCTGGTTTGGAGGAATTTCTGTTTGATTTTGAGATGTAGAATCATCTGAGGATGTATGTTGTGTTTATGTGTTCAAATTTCCACTATTTGCTCAAAACTGTTTCTCACTTCCCAACTACATTTTCAAAGCCTCATTGATACTACCAACTACCTTTTTCTTGTTCCAACTGAGTTTTGCCTTATTCATGAGTATAGAATCATTAGTCTACATATTTTGAACTTGTGCGTGATACTCAATTGCCTCAATCTGCCATGGACTGGCCTGCTGCCCTAATGTGTTGTTGTTTGTGCATTTCTTGAGTTTCAATATGCTTTCTTTTGTGTGATGATGATTTGAACTGGTTTGTGAGCATGAAAGTGTCCTTTAACATGATTATGGTGTGTGTGTTATTGGTTTAGCATTAAAGCATCCTTACATGAAAATTGCCCTGCTGTGCCAAGTTGGTATCAAGACAATTTTTTGCATTCCTTACCATTAGCATGTCAAATTCTGTTCCCATGTGCATATTTCTATGCATGATCTCATTCCTTACCATGATTATGATGTGTGTATCTTGTTGGTTTGATCCATGTTCACTTGCTTTCTCATTTCACTTGCAAAATGCATTTTTTAGCTAAAACATGTCATGACCATACCAGATTTTGCTCCAACTGTCATATGCTTATTTTTTGAGTTGAAACTCATCCATTATTCTGATTTTGATATTTGTATATGTTTTGTTTGACCTGTGCTTACTTGGTTCACCATCTCACCCTCAAATTGCACTTTCAAACCAAAATCCACCATGACTATACCAAATCTCATTCCAATTACCAAATGCTTGTTTTTTGAGTTAAAACTCTTTCATTGTTACATTTATGATGTGTATGTGCTATGTTTGTCAATACGAGGCCACCTATTTATAGCAAGACCAGTTTGTATCCCTTGCTGCAAAAACTGTCTTGAGAAACCGCAACATTTGCACACACTTCACTATTTCTGTTGGTATAGATTTGAGTGCATTTCACAAGCATAAACAACATGTTAAGGACTTGTAGGTGTATTGAATTAGGCCCCATTTGTGTTTGCCTTTCCATCCTCCCACCGCCTGTCATAACAGCCCTACACACTATGTGCTTTTTTTTACAATTTGAATGCCTTTTGTGCTATATGCATTCCATAATCAATCTTAAATTTTAGAATCATCCTTTGATGCATTTGGATCTTGTGTATGATGGTAGCTTTGTCTCAATCTTGCCTAAATCATGATATGTATCTAATTGTGCATTTTGTGTGTTAAAAGAGCAGTTGGCATGTGATGCCCTTTTCTTTTGAGTTTGTGATGATTTTTGAAGCATAAACACACTTGATATCATGATTTAAGTCTGTGTATGAAGCCCATTCCATCTGTTTATACTTATACCATGACTTGGCTTTCAATTTGCATTTCTTCCATTTTTTCACTTGGCATGACAGTTGTGGTTTGAGTTTAAGTTTGGCATTGTGATTGCTATATGTTTGTTGCATTTCAAGTCTGTTGTTGGAGGCCTCATGTTTTTTCTGCTCTGTTTGATCAGTTTGGTATCATCCATGTTTGGTAGGCTGTTCAAAATCTAGGCAGCAGGGCCCTTTGATTGTGGCCTACTGATGGGTTGCTATTGCTGGCCAATTATTGAGTCCTCCCCCATATCATATTTTGAGCTAGCCATTTGTGTATGATTGTAACTGTTATATGTTCAGTTTCTAAACATTTTGGTTTTGACTTGAAAGTTATTTCATCATTTTGGTTTTGGAAGCAATTTCATCATTTTTCACAAGTTCATCAATATGACATGCTATTTACTTTCTTCTGCCTGAACATGGATGTTTGAATTTATAGCATTTGAGAGCATCATCATTAATATGATTAGGACTCATATGCCATATGTACAACTGAACATTTTCATTTACCAATGTGCTGCCCTGATAGCTTGCCCTCATTCTCATGTCATCTTTGCAATTCATGTGCCAGTTCCATTTTTATTGATCTTTGCTTGAGCCCTAAATGTGCAATACCCCTGTTATGACATATATATGTGTTTTGTGCAATGCCTTTTGTATGTGTTTGAACTCATAGCTGATGGTAGTTTTCAAAATGCAACTCAATTACCAAACTTGCATCTTCTATCGTGTTTCCATTTAGAGGCATGATTTCAAATTTTCGTGGACATTATCTTAATCCTTGTTAAAAAAAAACAGTCAGGTTTGACTAAAGTTTCATAAAAAATGATTGAGTTTTGGTCATGTTTGAATCCTTCATGTTTTGGCTTGATTGGTTTGTGTTTTGCCCAGAATATCCACCAAACTTGCCTTATCTATTTGTGGGGGTGGCTTTGCACTTTGATGTACAGCCATCCCAGTGGTAATCAACTTGCGCGCATATCACCCTTTCACTTGCCAGTCCTGAGTTCGATCCTTGGGATCAACTCTTTTTGGCATTTTATTTTCAATTGTAATTGAATGATTTTCTTCTTCTCTTCCATTTCCTTGCCAGCACGCACATTGTGCTCCATTGGTTTGTGTTGTGTTTGTGAACACCAAGGGCGTGGGTTCAATCCCCACCCATGCCACTTTTTTATGTGCTTGTTATTTTATTTTCATAAAAAACAATCAAACTTCAAATATTCATAACTTACTCATCGTTCATTATTTTCAATCCGTTCTTTTTGCAACTTTTTCATTGTGATGTCTAGTTGTATTAAATGGATTGTAATCTCATAGTTGCTTGTTTTTACAATGCTTTTTGCCTGCTTGTTAGTAGATTTGTTCTTAGGTCGTTACCTTACGTCTCGATTAAAATTCCCTTCATACCATGCTTATTTTATCTTGTGAGATTTATTGGTATTTGATTTCTTTATGTTTGTTAACATGTTGAGATTTCATCTCTTGTTGGTTGTTACCATAAATTGTTGTTCTCTTCCTAAAATCTTGAGTTTAACTGTTGTGATTGTTCTTTACGTATTTGATTGTCATCAATGCCTAAATGTTGTTACATTTGTTATACCTTGAACTTATGACATGCTTACCTTCAAGTTGTGATTTGTTTACATGATTGTTACTTTTGTCTTTGTCAAGATATGCTTCCATCTTTGTTAAGATATTTGATTCTTGGTTGTAACCATATGTTCTATTTAATTCTTGCTTATTGTAATATACATGCTTGCTTGGTTATAACCATATATCTTGTTTCTCTTGCTTAAATTGTTTATTTGCTTTGTTAAGTATTTCTTCCCCAAGTGATGGAACTTTTTAGTTCTCATCCAAGTTGCCTCTCTCTCTCCTTCTAAAGGAAAAGTCTCTCCATTGACCCTTGTGTCGCTACTGCGAAAATCGGCGCCGGCTGGACAGAAGAGTCGCCACCGTGCGTTATTTATCCCAAAGGGGGGAAAGGAAACGCTCAGAGTAAACCTACCGCAAAGACGGGAAAGGAATGGTCATCGCAACCAAATCCTGGATTCGGGAGTCGGTTACGCAAAGGGAAGGTATTAGCACCCCTCACGTTCGTCGTACTCGACGGGATCCACGCTTGTTTTCTGGTACGGATTGTTATTCTATCTATTCTAAAGGTCTGGGGTTAAAAGAAAATAAAATGACTCGGCAAAGTATCGCACTTTATGCCTACGTATTCCCGTCTGGAACGAGAAATCAGAGTCAACGTAGTTCGCCTAACTACTGGAAAGGAGGGGAAGGTTGCTCGCTAGGATATCGCATCCTATGCCTACGTACTTTCATACGACATAAAAGATCAGAGCAAACGTAGTTCGGGCCACGTACGACACAAGTCTGTCTTGATTGCTTTTATCTCCTTCTGAAAAAGGGTTTTTCTGATTAACAGTCCAGGCGGACAAAAATGACGTTTTGATGAGTTTACATTCTTTTACGGAAGAAGTGTCTTTTATTGTGTTTGAAATATTTATTGTGTTTTTCTGTTTGTTTTGAGAAAGAAGAGACAGAACTCTAACCTATGGTTGAAAAGGGAATCAAACTAACCTAATGTTATCATGCATGGGTTAAGACCTAATGTCTATCATGTTCCTCTCTTGCGCAGAGAGAAACAGAGATCCTAAGGGGATAGACGGAAAAACAAT
The DNA here is from genome assembly GCA_963859935.3 of Lathyrus sativus. Lineage (NCBI taxonomy): Eukaryota > Viridiplantae > Streptophyta > Magnoliopsida > Fabales > Fabaceae > Lathyrus > Lathyrus sativus. The sequence goes on along the minus strand of OZ012738.1, from coordinate 597,281,241 downwards.
AGCATATATACAGTAAAGCAGTAAAATGCATAAATGCAGCAGTACAAGCGAGGCAAGGGAGTCCCACTCAACCTCGAACCTAGAAAACAACAGGCAAAAGCGAACGAAATTCGCTTTCAACCTAACAGATTAATTGGCAAACAATACAGTCCGGGAAACTCAAACAATACATCAAAAGCTTATAAACAACAAAAATAAACAGCAAACAGCAACTCTGCACAGCAAGCTCCATGATCTTCTATCTTCAAGTCATCTTCAAACATCTACAAGCTTCAAGCAAGCATCAATCTTCAAGGAAAGAAACTCTAACAGTAAACACCTTCCACAGCTTCAAACAGCAGGGCTTCAACAGCAGCAATCAAATGCACAGCTTCAACAGCACAATCTTCATCTTTTACAGTCTTCAAGCAAGGTCTCTATCTTTAATCCTTCATGGCCTTTCTTCAAATCAAACTCTCCAGGATGAGGAACAGTTAATAGGATGAATTGGGATGTTAAACAGTTAGTTAACCACCAAAGGTGGCAAGCAGACTGTTAACAAAATGTAGAATGTTTATCTCAAGAGTTCTATCTCTTAGATACTGTCACCAAGCCTTCCAAAGGAAGGGGGTGAGTATCCTAGAGAGACTCTGAATCATAGAGAGGGATGGAGACAAACAAAGCCATCCATGTTTAAGAATCAACTTTCTACTCTAAACTCTACCTAGCTCCTAGTTCCTGTAATCTCCAACAGCTGCAAGCAAGCTATACTCTTCATCAACTCTTGAAATTGATCTTCACTCCTTTTGTCTTCAATGGCTTCATCAACAAAGTCTTCAGCTCAAACCCATACCCCAAGCAAGCCCAATACCCCACACAATCAAACAATAACCCTAGAAAGGACACACCATACGATCAATCAATTACAAGACTATACTAAAAGTATTAATATAATAGGGGAAATTATAACCTTTTCTAAGGGATCTACTACACTTACCCATAATACCCCTATAGTCCCATCTTCTAATTCAACTTAAAAACCCAAAAAAGAAATTGTTTTGGTACACCTATGTTATATTCAAAACCCCAATTAACTAGTCTAATAGTTTCTAACTAAACTACCTAAAATGAAGTCCTAGAAATTGCGGTATAAACACCAGGGGCACCTAATATCCATATCTAGTTGTACTAAAGAGAATGGGGTGAAAATCCTAAAGGAAACTCTTATACTAAATTCAACAAATGGTAGCATCAACTAAAAGAATTAAACAAAAGCAATTAAATGTAAAAATATGCAAAAAAAATATAAAAATGAAGTAAAATGACAATTTTATGATTTTATATTTTTCTTGACAAAAAATGGAAAGTGGGAAAAAAAATCTCATTGGAAAATAGTGATTTTCCAATTTAATATGAATTTTTAAAGTTTGTAAAAAAATTTGGAGAAAAAATTAATGTAAAATGATGCAGGGGGGTATGAACAGCAACAATCCCAGTTATTATGATGCTTTGGGCCCAGATAGGGGGGTGGCGTTAGTAAACGCGCCTGGCCCATTGGAATTCAAAAAATTAAAATAAAAATGACAAGAAAAGATTAAAAACGCGGTGCCAATAGCATATAATTATAGTGTAAAACGGAGCTGGGCCACGCTTGGGGGTGGAAATAGCAAATGAGCACAAAGCCCAGAATGGTACATTAAGTGAAACGCCGCGTTTCACTTGGTGGCAGATTTCCCTCCATTTCGTTTCAAATCCTGGCCGTTAGATGGCTTTCCCAGGTCAACTAGTCCACGTGATCCAACGGAGATGCTATTGTCTTCCTCCTTGGGACTTAGGGTTTCAGAAAAGCCATTGAAACACAAGCTTCATGCACCAATCTTCCATCTCGTCGTGCTCACTCGTTTCTCGTCCAAAATTCAAAAAGTAAAAACCAATCTTGGCCTATATTTCACGTAGAATATAGCTGTGGTGTTGCTTTGCATTAAAACTCTCTCTATCGTCCAAACCGAAAGGTATAACATCATGGATTCAACATTTCATCAGGTTTCGATCATCACCAAACTCACCATTCTTTATACAGAAATAATCCTTAGGCTATACTGATCAAAACTAGCTAATCACCTAAGATTCTAACAGCCTAATCATCATGTTCTATGTCAAAATAGATTTCATGCTCACATGTCAACCTTCACCATATCTTGCCAAAATCTCCAGAAACAATCCTCTAATCATCTAGATCATGCTTAACCTAGCAATTCTACCTAATGTTATCTAGATCAAGCCAAATTGTGAGAATTACTAACCTGGTAAGAAGTTGAAAACAGATGGTGATTCTCTTCACTTCAAAGCCTACAATGCTCCAGGATCCATCAATGGACTACACTCTTGCTTCTGTTTGCAATAATTCGAGCTCAACCCACCTGGATCCTTGTAACAGAATTCTTCTTACAGATGAAAAAATGAAAATCTCAGAACACGATTCTTGCAGTTTCCTCTTCAGATCTTGCTTGTAATCTCCTCAGTGATGATTATTGAATGGAATTGAATCACAAAATTGAAGAGATGGTGAAGAATTGAGAGAATTCGAAGGTAATTGCAAGAGAGCAAAATGAAATGCAATTCTGAATTTTCTACCAAATGAAAGCCCAACCCTGCTTTAGATCATCTCTCGTGTTTATATAGATGAGGATAGAAGGTTCCAGAACTTGCTAGATTGATCTCATGAGAAGTTTCTTATATCTTTGCATGAGAAAGTGAAATTGGTGAGTTGAAAAAAATCAGTCCATGAAACCTTGTTGCAGCTCCTCATTCTCACTTGAAAATCTCATTAGGTGATATTTTGAACATGTGGAAAGGCCTTGCTAGCTTGCACATTAATCCCTTGTATGCATTGGATGTGTAACTTCAATTATAAGCAAGCTATGGTAATTCCCAAATTTTGACCTCAAACCCAAAATCTAACATTGCCAATGGTCTTAAAATGCCTTTTACCTTCAAAATGGTTGGTCATATGCTTGGTTTTGCTTTTGTATCAAAAATTCACAATTTTGGTCCTTTAAAAAGGTACTTTTCCCTTTATAATTGGTCAATTTTTCAATTCTAAGCTATGAGCATTTACAACTTGCCACAACTACTTTTCTAGACTCAAAATGTCATTTGGAGCAAGTTTGATGTTGAACATTTTTTCATTTGAAGTTTGGAAATAGGAGTTTTGGGCATATGCTTGAAATGACCTGTAATTCCACTTTCCCAAAATACCCCTGGCTTGCCAAGATCATAAGTAGAGTTCTACAAATCATATGAAGGCATACCATACATTTCTAGAAATCTAAGATCATGAGGAACAACTTTCATGTTGGCCAAAAATCCATTTGAAAACTCCTTGAGGGGTAAAAGTTGCTTGGAAATCAAGTAACCTTCATAGACAAATTTCAGTGTCCTCAGATGACCTGTAACTTGCAAGAACCATAACTTGAGTTCTATAAATATCCTTGATGTCTTCCACCACTCAAATTAAAGGTCTTGAGATACTCTACAAGTTTCATGTTGTCCAAGGATCCATTTGAGACTTTCATTTTGAATTATCTTGCTTGGAAGTTTGCCCTAAATTAGGGGATTTTACATAGAAACCCTAATTTAGAAACTTCTTTTCTTCTTGACTTCTTTTGATTTCTCCTTGGCACAACACCAAATCCATATCCACATATCAAATGATGAATCCCACATCCTCCAAATAGGCCTTGGTGCCCTTCAATCAAGCATTTGACCTAGGGTTGACCTAGGGTTGACCCAGATGAAACCCTAGTTGACTGTCTTCAACTGCAGCTCTTGTAATCACATCAATGACCTGTCTCACTTTCAAAATGACCCTCTAGGTCTTCCATGATGTCTATATACATTCCATGCTTTCAATTCATAGTCCAAAACTTCTCTGATGACCTTCACATATCCTTAAGATAGGAGAGAAACCCACTGCTTGGCCCACTAACTTCTCAAGCTTCAATTTCTTTCTGATGACTTGGATAGGCTTGAATTTGAATAAGAACCTCTTGATATGCTCATAGAGATAAGAATGGCACTTGGTCCCTTGTCAGATGACTTGTTATGCTATGCTACGCAAATGATTAGACTATGTACATGACTTTTTATGCAAATGACAATGCAATTGAAACATAAACCAAATGAAGTAGGTTGAGCAAATTTTAGGGTGCAACGCCTTGTGTCATGGATAGCTCATTACCCTTAACTTTGTGAAGTCATCTTGAACCTTAGTATAAGCCTTAGACTTTGCCTTAAGTCTAAAAGACTCACCTTTATTAGGAGTGTTCTTCAATTAGAACCCTAGGATAGAGTTTGTAAACTCTATGTAAGAATCATAGTAATGATTACTTACTCCCCTCTTGAGTGTCGTAACATAGATTTAGAGAGTTTTACTAAACTCTATACAAGCATTGTAATGTTTGTTCCCCTTAGAGCTTTGATCATAATCAAGTGTTCTTCATCCCTAGTGAGGTGAACTACGATTGCTCTGATTCTATCCTAGTAAGGATACATAGGCAGAGGACGCGACGTCATTGAGAGCAAGCTTAGAGACCATCTTTAGGTTTTAACCTACACCCTTTACCCAATCCCAATCCTTAGCAAACATTTACCAAACTTAGCATGCAAACAAACAAAAGGTTCTTGTAGAGTACTACAGATGTTTAGGATGTGAAATACCTACCCTATGCATAACCAACCCCCGATCCCCGAATCTCTTAGCGTTGTTGTTACATCGCGAAAAGGGTTTTTCTTTCTTTAGACCTTTCCTTTGGATAAATTAAAGTCCGGTTGTAATTTAAGAATTAAAGATTCAAGTTAATCAAATAGCTTGGTATCACGATTCTCACTGCAACAGAGTGTTGGTAAAGAAACCTAACAGGAAGCATGCAAAACAAGCAAAAACCCTTGGCTCAGGGAAAGCTACTCCTACGACTACTTCTGGTGACTTAAATACTGAAGAAGCAAGACGAGCGCACCTGGAAATTGATGCAATGGTTGCTAGTGCCCTCAACATTCTCATTAAGGGGACTGAACCTAAGCAAGGTGATCAAAGTAATGTCCCACACAATGTCAAAGCATTGGAAAACAACCCCCCAGAAGAGAAGAATAAGGATGAAGGGTCTGATAAAAGGGATGATGATTTGCATGAAGCCCAAAATGAGGAGGTAGGCAACTTAAACGAGTACTCAGACAATGACCTTATAGCAACGATCAATCCAGACATTGCCAAAAGATTGATAAAAAGGAAAGGTAAAAAGATAGTTAACCAAAGCTCACCCAAGAAAAGGGATGCTGAAAAGACTACTGAGCAAGGAGATACCACCAAGAAGATTGGAACGAAAAGTACTCAGGTTGGACCCTCCAAAGGGTGGAGCAAGGTGACCATCAAGAAGAGAAAGATTGAATCGAGACCAGAACAAGAAACAGATTCGGATGTTGATATGGATGTCACTGGCATCCCAGAAAAGAGGAAACCTGCTTCAAGCTAGCTGGCTGGAAATGTTCCTGAAGTGCCCCTTGACAACATCTCCTTCCACTATCCCTTAGGTGTCATCAGATGGAAGTATGTTTACCAAAAGAGGTTGGCCCTAGAGATAGAGCTTGCTCAAAATGCTCTGGATAACAAGGAGATTATGAACCTTATATGTGAAGCTGGCTTGATGAAAATTGTCACTCAGTTCTCCCAATGCTATGAAATTCTGGTCAAAGAATTTATAATGAATTTATCTGATAAATGTGCAGATAGAAAAACTTCTGAGTTTGGGAAAGTCTTTGTCAGGGGAAATGGTGTTGTCTTCACTCCCACCATCATCAATAACTTCCTTGAGAGAACAAATGAGGTTGTGCCTGAGTTAACCATCTCTGACAACAGAATATGTCAAGTGATAATTGGAAATCAAGTCAGGAAATGGCCATCAAAAGGGAAGCTTGCTGCCAGTAAGCTGAGCATGAAATATGCCTTGCTTCACAAGATTGGTGCTGCAAACTGGGTGCCAACCAATCACAAATCATCAGTGGCCACCATCCTGGGGAGGGTCATCTATGCTGTGGGAACCAGGACCAAAATGGACTATGGCACATACATATTTGATCAAACAATGAAGCATGCTGGCAGTTACAGCATAAAAGGGCCTATAGCATTTCCTTCCCTCATATGTGGAATCATGTTAGCACAGTTTCCAAATATCCTCAAGACCAGTGATGTAGCAAGCAAAAGAGAAACTCCCTTAGCCTTTCATCACAAACTGTTTCAAGGGAACCATGTTTCAGACATTGCCATGGCATCCACTGAGATATCAAAAAGGGGTCCCAAAGCCAAAAAGGCTGAAGTGATAACCATCATTAAAGAAACTTGCAAGGAACTAGATGCAAGAAAGCAAACACTTGAAAACTTGCTGCAATCTCTTGAGCAAGATGAGGATACTGACAGCTCAAAGGATGCTACAAGGGAAGAAGGTGCCACAAAGGAAGATGATGGTACTAGGGAAGAGGGAAGTCAGGAAGTAGGCTCGGAAGATGCTGCTGAGGAAGGCACTGATGCTGAGGAAGAAGGCTCCGGAGAGACTGAGGAAGACAGGTCCAGCTCAGCTGCAGAAGAAGACTAATGCCTTATAGCTCAAACCACTGCTGGCTGAGGTGGTGCAGGAAGTAGTGTTACTGATGTATTGGTTTGATTTGTTTTGTTAGTCTTGTGTGAGAACTTTTAAGACAATTTGTTTGTGTTATATGAGCAGCTTTTGTAACCTCAAACACATGTATTGGTACAATTTATGATATATGCTAACTGTTAGTTGGATCTAAATTTGTGGCTAAAAAGGGGGAGAGAGTGTTAGATATAAACATGAGCAGGTACAGCAGATGGAAGAATTGGTGGATAACCAATATGAGTACCACAGGTTATGTGGTAGTAACAAATGTAGGTGGAAGAATAAGACTGCCATGAGCAGTGATTGTGATTGAGCAAAGGCACCATAGTACTTATGATATTAGTGTGCAGGTGATGCTGATGGGATTTGTGTGGGATAATAGTTGTTTGTGCTGTTACAGATATGATATGTATGCCATGTATGTTAGAACTAGGACTGACATGTTGTAGGTACTAACATGGGTGATCCTAATAAGATGCTTAGGAATTCTGTGCAAGGAACATAATGCATCCCTGCAGGGGGAGTAACACAAATGTGTGACATCAGAAGGTCATGCTGAATGTTATAGCATCCAGTTCAGACTGGATATTGCCCAACTGATAAGTGCATCAGTTGAGGGGGAGTAACTCTGTTACTCAAACAAGCAAAGAGTGACATCTGTAGTAGAAGTCTCTGTAAGAGCACAGATTGTGTCTTAGTTATATCTCTATGTTTTGATGATAACACTTATAAATTTTGTATTCAAGAATTATATACTCTAAACGTGTTCTAGATTGTTTGCTACAGGCACTAAAGAAAATTATCTTAAGAAAGCAAAATTGGATCTGAACAATGTTTTTATGAAAGGCTTCATAAGTTCAAGAGCATCTTAAGTGAAGATCTGAACACTGCTCCCAGAAGAATCTGACTACTGTCTCTTGAAGATTCTGAAGCAGGAGCCTCTAAAGCATAGAAGACTCTGCTCTGAGAGATTTACGCGCTCAAGCACACAAGCTGCACATACTCTGATTCAGCTCAATCTAAAGAATATTCAAGACTCTGAAGATCCAGATGATCCTTAGTCTGGAGACTCTGAAGATTCAGATTCTAATGTAGAAAGCTGAACTTACTTTGAAGAAGATTTAAATATGTACGTTGGTTTTTTCTCAACAGCTCTTTCCTATTTTGTGCTAGACACAAGGACACAGACAAAAAGGTTTTATCTGTGCATTCCTTTCTGAGGAAAGTTTTCTGCAAGTGAAGACAAAAGGCATCAGGCTTGTCTCAGCACAGCCTCCAATGTGAAGACAAAAGGCTTCAGGCTTTTCTGCACAGCCTTCAACGTAACAAGACTTCTTGGATCTTAGTGCCTATATAAAGAAGTCCACTCCATCTTCTTCAGTATCGAAACTCTAGAAAAATCACTTCTCAAAGCAAATCTTTCAAAGCTCTTAATTATATTATTTTTCTTTAACATTGTTCTTAACTTAAGAGAAATATCACAGTTGTGATAACAGCTTATTAGAAGCATTCTTACTCTTGTAAAAGCTTTACATTGTTTGTAAAAGGTTTTCCTTAAGAGGATCCAGTTGGGATCAGTTGCTCTTGAGAAGACTAAGAACAGTTGTTCTTAGGTGTTACTATTTGTAATCTGTTTGATTAAAATAGTGGATTAAGTCCTTGACAGAGAAAGGCAAATCACTCTTGAGAGGGTGGACTGGAGTAGTTGTTTTCAACGAACCAGGATAAAAATATCTGTGTTCTAATCTTTGATTTTTAGTCTTACTTATTCAACCCCCCCCCCCCCTTCTAAGTAATTTTCTCACCTTCAGTTGGCATCAGAGCTCCGGTTCTGCGTGTGCTCCACTTAACTGTGTCAGTTAAAGATCCAGTGAGAAAGATACTTTGATATTTGTTTTGTTGCCAATATGGATACATCTACATCAACTTGCAACAACAAATATGAAGGAGATAGGATCAGCACCAAGCCACCCATGTTTGATGGGGAAAAATTTGACTATTGGAAAGATAGAATAGAAAGTTTTTTCCTTGGGTATGATGCTGATCTTTGGGATATGGTCATTGATGGATATAAACATCCTACTGATGAGGATGGCAAAAAGATTGATAGAAAATCAATGACTGAAGTACAGAAAAGAGATTTCAAGAATCACCACAAAGGCAGAACTATATTGCTTAATGCAATCTCTCATACTGAGTATGAGAAGATTACAAATAGAGATACTGCTCATGACATGTTTGAGTCACTCAAAATGACTCATGAGGGAAATTCTCAGGTTAAAGAGACCAAGGAGCTGGCGCTCATACAGAAGTATGAGGCATTTAAAATGGAAGAGTCTGAAAATGTAGAAACTATGTTTTCTAGATTTCAAATTCTTACTGCTGGTCTGAAAGTTCTGGATAAGGGCTACTCAACGTCAGATCATGTCAAGAAGATCATCAGAAGTCTTCCCACCAGATGGAGACCAATGGTGACTGCATTGAAGATGGCAAAAGATCTGAACAAGATCTCTTTAGAAGAACTTATCAGTTCTTTGAGAAGCCATGAAATAGAGCTGGAGGAAGATGAACCCCAGAAGAAAGATAAAGGTAAATCCATAGCTTTAAAATCTAACAAACCTGTTAAAGCTTTGCAGGTAAAAGAAGAAAGTTCTGAAGAATCGTCTTCTGAAGAAGAAGATGAACTGTCCATGCTTTCCAGAAGAATCAACAAGCTCTGGAAGCACAAGGGAAAGAAGTTTAACAACTTCAGAAAAGCTGACCACAGGAAGGAATCTTCTGGACACAGAAGATCTGGAAAGAAAGAGGTCACATGCTATGAATGCAAGGAACCTGGGCACTACAAAAATGACTGCCCCAAACTTCTCAAGGAGAAACCCAAGAGAAAGTTTGATAAAAAGAAGAAGGTTCTTATGGCAACTTGGGATGATTCAGATGAATCTGAGTCAGAATCTGAAGCAGAAGAAGAGTGTGCCAACATGGCATTAATGGCTGGAATAGAAGATCAGAATGAAGAATTATCATCTGAATCTGAGTCAGACTCCGACTCTGACGCTGAAGAGGTAATGTCCAAACTTACCAAAGATGAACTTATAAAGGTGTTATCTGAAGTTTTGAAAAGCTACAATAATATCAAACTCAAGAACAAGAAGCTGAAAAGCAATCTTGAATCTGAGATTGATAATCTGAAAACAGAACTTGTTGAGCAGAGAGAAATAAATTTAAAAATCAAAAATGATTTGGAAATTGCCCAACAAGAATCTGACTCTGAAGCTAAGTCATCTGAAAATATTTTGGAAAAATATGACTTTAGTTTTCAGAAGTTCCTCACTAAAAGCATAGACAGAAGTAAAATGGCTTCTATGATCTATGGAGTTAGTAGGAATAAAAGAAAGGGAATTGGATTTCAATCTTCTTCTCTTGAAAAAGATGTAAGACCAATACCTGTAGATGATCTGATCATTAAGATAACTCCTTTATACTCTAAATTTAAATTTGGTCATTTAAATGATATTAAACACACGAGCTCTGAAAAGAATACTCATGTGTTTAGATCTAAGGCAAGTTTAAACAAAAACTATGTTGAAAAACAAAAGTTTAGACAAACCTACAAGGCAACTAACCCTAAAGGACCCAAGAAGATCTGGGTACCTAAAGACAAAATAATCCTTGTTGCAGATGTCCTTAGCAGCAAAGTCAGGACACCAATCATGGTACCTGGACTCTGGATGCTCACGACACATGACGGGAGAAAGGTCTATGTTCCAAAGTCTGGAACTTAGATCTGGAGGGGACGTGAAATTTGGAGGGAACCAGAAGGGCAAGATCATTGGCTCTGGAACTATAGGTAATGGCAACCTACCCTCTATTTCTAATGTTCTGTTAGTTGAAGGATTGAAACATAATCTATTGTCCATAAGTCAATTAAGTGACAATGGTTATGATATAATCTTTAATCAAAAATGTTGCAAAGCTGTATGTCAAAAGGATGGCTCTATCCTATTCAATGGAAAGAGGAAACACAACATTTATAAAATTAACCTTTCAGAACTTAAAGTTCAAAATGTAAAATGCCTCTTATCTGTGAATGATGAGCAATGGGTCTGGCATAGAAGATTGGGGCATATTAATATGAGACGTATATCTCAGATTAATAAACTCAATCTGGTCAGAGGACTTCCTAAGTTGAAGTTCAACTCAGATGCTCTGTGTGAAGCATGTCAAAGAGGTAAATTTTCAAAATCTCATTTTAAATCAAAAAATGTTGTTTCTACCTCCAGACCATTGGAATTACTTCACATTGATCTGTTTGGACCAGTGAAAACTGCATCCATCAGAGGCAAGAAGTATGGGTTAGTCATTGTAGATGACTACAGCAGATGGACATGGGTAAAGTTTCTAAAACACAAGGACGAGTCTCATTCTGTGTTCTTTGACTTCTGCAATCAAGTCCAGACTGAAAAAGATTGTAAAATTATTAAAGTCAGAAGTGATCATGGTGGAGAATTTGAAAATAAACATTTTGAAAAATATTTTTCTGAAAAAGGCATTGCACATGATTTCTCCTGCCCTAGAACTCCACAACAAAATGGAGTTGTAGAGAGGAAAAATAGAACATTGCAAGAAATGGCCAGAACCATGATCAACGAGACAAATCTGGAAAAATATTTCTGGGCAGAAGCAATTAACACAGCTTGTTATATTCAGAACAGAGTGTCTGTAAGACCTCTTCTGAAAAAGACTCCCTATGAATTGTGGAGAAACAGAAAGCCTAACATTGCTTATTTTCATCCTTTTGGATGTATTTGTTATATGCTTAATACTAAAGATAATCTGAACAAGTTTGATTCCAAAGCACAGAAGTGTTTCATGCTTGGTTATTCTGAACGCTCTAAAGGCTACAAAGTATTCAATACTGAAACACAGATTGTGGAAGAATCTATTCATGTCAGATTTGATGATAAGCTTGGCTCTGAAAAGCCAAAGCAGTTTGAAAGTTCTGCAGATAGAGAAGTGATTCTCACAGACTCGGAAGGCTCAGAGGCAGAAAAGGCAAAGAACAAAGAATCTGACGCAACCCCAGATGCTACACCTTTGACCTCCCAACTAAACAACTTGCATATTTCTGAAAGACCAACTGTCAGAGGATCTTCTTCCAGAATCAAAGCTTCTCATCCAGAAGATGTGATAATTGGAAAGAAAGATGATCCTATAAGGACAAGATCATTTCTCAGAACTTCTGAATCTTCCTTATTTGGCTTAGTGTCAATGATAGAACCAACATCTGTAGATGAGGCTCTGGAAGATAATGAATGGATTATAGCTATGCAAGAAAAGCTGAATCAGTTCACCAGAAATGAAGTTTGGGATCTGGTTCCTAGACCTAAAGGATTCAATGTCATTGGAACAAAATGGGTCTTCAGGAATAAGCTGAATGAAAAGGGAGAAGTAGAAAGGAATAAGGCAAGGCTGGTTGCTCAAGGATACAGTCAACAAGAAGGTATTGATTACACTGAGACATATGCTCCAGTGGCAAGGTTAGAATCTATTCGTCTTCTTATTTCATTTGCTGCACAGAATAACATCACTCTGTATCAGATGGATGTTAAAAGTGCTTTTCTTAATGGTATTATAGAAGAAGAAGTATATGTCCACCAACCTCCTGGTTTTGAAAGTGAAAACTTTCCAGATCATGTTTACAAATTAAAGAAATCCCTTTATGGATTAAAACAAGCTCCCAGAGCTTGGTATGAGAGGTTAAGCAACTTCCTTCTGAAGAAAAATTTTATCAGAGGAAAAGTGGATACAACTTTATTCTGTAAAACTGTTAAGAAAGATCTGTTAATTTGTCAAATTTATGTAGATGACATTATTTTTGGATCAACAAATATTACGCTTGGAAAGGAGTTTGCTAAAAGTATGCATGAAGAATTTGAAATGAGCATGATGGGAGAACTGAGATTCTTCTTGGGAATCCAAGTCAACCAGACTCCAGAGTGCACCTACATACATCAAACCAAATATGTTAAAGAGCTTCTGAAGAAGTTCAACATGGTTGATAGCAAAATGGCAAAAACCCCAATGCATCCTACAAGCACTCTAGGTAAGGAAGAGGTAAGTAAGAAGGTAGATCAAAAACTCTACAGAGGTATGATAGGATCTCTTCTATACTTGACTGCTTCTAGACCAGATATTCTGTTTAGTCTCTGCTTATGTGCCAGATTCCAATCAGATCCTAGAGAATCACACTTAACAGCTGTTAAGAGGATTCTAAGGTATCTGAAAGGTACTGCTAACATGGGTTTGTGTTACAGAAGATCTGATGAATTTTCATTAGTTGGATTCTGTGATGCTGACTATGCTGGAGACAGAGTTGAACGTAAAAGCACTTCTGGAAGCTGTCAATTTCTTGGAAGTCATCTGATCTCATGGTACAGCAAGAAGCAACCTACCATTGCACTATCAACTACAGAGGCAGAATACATTGTTGCTGCTGGATGTTGTACTCAGATGCTCTGGATGAAGAGTCAATTAGAAGATTATCAAATCTATGAGAGTAATCTTTCTATCTTCTGTGATAATACTTCTGCTATATGTTTGTCAAAAAATCCAATCTTGCATTCTAAGGCAAAACATATAGAAATTAAACATCACTTCATCAGAGACTATGTTCAGAAGGGTGTAATTAATTTAGCTTTTGTTGATACAGATCATCAATGGGCTGACATTTTCACAAAACCCCTTGCTGAAGATAGATTTAAGTTCATTCTGAAAAATATTTGTATGGATTTGTGTCCAGAGTAATATTTATCAGAGGCAACCTCTCAGATGCAAAATGTTTAATGATCTGAAGTATTTCATCTGTCTATTCGTTCATTTATATTCATTCAATTATTTTTGTGTGAAACTCTGAACTAACAAGCTCAGAAAATCTGAAAGTTGGAAACGTTTCATTTCTTGAGAGACATCAGATGCGCTAGTAAAGCAAACACGTGTCACTCAATCTCTGAAAAGATGGAGTGCTCAACTGAATTGACGTTTGAGGTATTGCTTTGAAAATCTCACTTTTCTTGGTTTTCCCCCCAGCTGTCATAAATTTAATGTGAAATGATTATTTTTCATTAAATGCTGTCCAAACGTGCGTTAGTGTCTTTTGTGTGCCCTATGCTTGATTTTTGGTTATCTATATATATCACCTATCACACTATTTTCACACTTTCCACATTCACTTCATTCATGCGTTTCTGCTTTCTTTTCAATCTCTACCAAAACCCTAAACCTAAACCAAGGTCCTCTTCTTCTTCAATGGCGTCTACTTCAAACACTGCTGCAAAACCTAACAAGACTATAATGTACAAAGAACCTGAACGAACCTTATTCACTCCAGTGGCTGATCTGGAGGTGCTCTGTGAAAGCTTCATTGATCTTGACTCTTTAAAGGAAAATGGGTTCGACCTTATTTCTGCCATTAAAGCTCAAGGATGGGAAAAATATTTTGAAAGGCTAATGGGTCCTGTATTTCCATCACTGGTAAAGGAATTTTGGATTCATGCAAGCGCTGGTCCCAAGTTTATTCATTCCTCGGTTCTTGGAGTGGAGATAGTCATCACTGAAAACCTGATCAGACAATTGTTTAGTTATATTGAGTCTGATGGAGTTTCAAATCTTGCTTCTTCTCGCATTGATATGGCTAGGGTTTATGAAGAAGTTACTATAGTTGGATTGCCGTCAAGTAAGGTTAAAGATTTGAAACCCATTTATAGGATCTGGGCAAAAATCTTTATGAGTACATTTTTTTTCACAGAAAACCATCCAACTCACCAGATTATGTGAGTTCGGAACATCTATATTTTATGTACTGCATTAGCAAAAATGTCAAAGTGGATCTACCGTATCTTATCTTCAGTCATTTACTAACTCATGTCAAAGAAACCAGAGAGGAAGTAAGAGCGAAAGCTGGTAAAGTTAGGACGTGGATACCCCTGGGAAGGTTGATTTCAGATATACTTGTTGAGAACAAGCTGGTACAGCATCTAACAGATGCGAAGATTACAGAAGATCTGACTTACATCATTGGCTCTGAAATTAATGGACTCAATCTGAAAAGGATGAAAATCATTTCAGAATTGAAAGGACAACTCAGGAAGATCAACTCTGAAGAGGTTCAAGGCAGAAGAATTCCTGTAGAAGATTTTCCACTATTTAGTGCAGATGAACCAAAGGAATTTGTCTGGCTGTACATTACTGAATGTCTAAAGGAAGGAATCCCTTTACCTGCCAATCTCGTTCAGAAGCCAAGAGAAGAATTGCCAAATCAGATGAAGGAAAGGCGTAGCAAGAGGAAAGCTGACGAAGGATCCGTTCAGAAGAAGAGAAAAGCATCTGAAGCGTCAAGAAAGAAGAAGAAAGAAGGAAAGAAGGCCAGAATCAGTCCTAGAGAAGCTACTCTGGAAGAAATCAGAGACACCATTCAACAGGTATTAGCATCTGATCCTACTCCTACTGTTCATTCACCCCTGTCTTCACCACAACTCTCTCCAAGTCTCATACCAAGAACTTCCAAATCCAAACAGTCTGTCAATATCTCATCTGAACCACTCCCCTCTGAACCAGTAAATTTACAATCATCTCCTGTACAAATTCCATCTGAACCACAACCTCAAACAATTCAAACAGATATTCCACCACCAGAACCAACTCAACCAGAAAACTCTCCAACAGCAACTCCACAACCAACTTTGTCACAACCAGAGAATCCCCAATTAGAGATTCTCCAACCAGAAACAATTATTTCAGAACAAAATCAACCAGAGACTGTTCAAACTGAACACTCTGAACAAACTATTCCCTCAGAAGATCCAAATCTTTCTGACAATATTCTTGATATTCAACCCCTCAACCAAACTATTGAAATTTCTTCAACATTTGTTCACTCAGATGAATCTTCTGATTCATCTGATTCATCTGATTGTGATTCAGAATCACTCAAACAAGCTCGCTCTGAAAGTGTTATGAAGAAACATCTTAACATTGCTTTGTTTCATACCCCACCAAATTCTCCATCTCATCAACAACCATCTGAAGCTCAACCTTCTGACACCCAAACAGCTGAAAACCAAACCATTCCTCAACCACCTGAAACTAACCCATCTGAGAATCAAACTTTTCCTCAATCATCTGAACTCCCTCAATCTGACATCCACACATCTCAACCACCCACACCTCAACCACAACCATCTGAACCTACTCCTGCTAACACCCCTAATCCTTTTTCCTCTGGACAGAATGAACAGTCAGATTTAGGATCTTGTGTTAATGCTATGTTTGATATTTTCAAAAAGGAGTTAGATTCTGAATATGATCGTGTTAAGGCTGTATGCATGTCTAGTTTGGACCCAAATGTTTCGAATACTGCTTGGAAGCGCTTCATCTGGATGTTTAACAAAGCTGCCCTAAAAGTTAGAGCAAAATGCTCTAAGCTTGCTAAGACTAAATTTGCTGAGTTAATAAAGGTAACGCTGATGAACATGCTTCCTCCTCCTCCTGTGTTACTTTTGGAAGCTGCTCCTCAAGTAGTTCCTGAATCTGAAATGGTTGAACAAGCCTCTGTTGAAAACCAAACTGAAGGGAACCCTGCTGCTACTGCATCTGCTCCATCTTCATCTATGGTTTCAGAACTTGTGAATGATGTGAAGGATATAAAGGACTGGATGATCAAGCAAGAGAAAACAACTGATGAAATCAAGACCTGGATGTCTAAGCAAGAAGAGTCAGCTGCCAAGATGACAGAGCTTCTGACCCTTATTGCCTCTCGCCAGACCTAGTTTTCTTTGTTGTTTTGCACGTGAACTGCTTTTTGCTGTCTGTTTGCTTTTATTGTGTTATGTGTTTTTGGCCTCTGCCTGTTTGTCTGTGAACTTTGGTTTGTTTTAATTGCATGTTAACATGTTTTGCTCCTATTTTATTCTTTTCTTTTATATCTTTCTGTCTTTGAAAATCTTTTTGATTATGACAAAAAGGGGGAGAAAAAGAGAAACTGAGTGTTCAACCTATAAGCAATTACTAAAACTAAAATTCAGACATTTTATTAACTTACTTTGAATTTAAGTCTTTCAGATTACATTGATATATCTGACATAATTCATTGAAGTTACCCTGAGACTGTGTCAACCAGAACCTGATCCTCTAAAGAAAATATGAGTATTCAATCAACTCTGATAACTCTGATATCTTACTCTGATACATTTATTCTGAAAGAGAATTCATGCAAGATGATAACCAGACGTTCTGAATGAAGAAAGTCATATGTATCTGGCATCAAGATTTGACTCTGAACTCTCTCATCAGGCTCTGAATCTGAAATATACTTAATCAGAAAGGGAAGCATTCTATTCTATTGAAGTATTTATTTCAGGGGGAGATTGTTAATCTCAGGGGGGGTTTCTAATTCTTACTCTTTATTGAACAAAATTTCTCATGTTTTGTCATCATCAAAAAGGGGGAGATTGTAAGAGCACAGATTGTGTCTTAGTTATATCTCTATGTTTTGATGATAACACTTATAAATTTTGTATTCAAGAATTATATACTCTAAACGTGTTCTAGATTGTTTGTTACAGGCACTAAAGAAAATTATCTTAAGAAAGCAAAATTGGATCTGAACAATGTTTTTATGAAAGGCTTCATAAGTTCAAGAGCATCTTAAGTGAAGATCTGAACACTGCTCCCAGAAGAATCTGACTACTGTCTCTTGAAGATTCTGAAGCAGGAGCCTCTAAAGCATAGAAGACTCTGCTCTGAGAGATTTATGCGCTCAAGCACACAAGCTGCACATACTCTGAATCAGCTCAATCTGAAGAATATTCAAGACTCTGAAGATCCAGATGATCCTTATTCTGGAGACTCTGAAGATTCAGATTCTAATGTAGAAAGCTGAACTTACTTTGAAGAAGATTTAAATATGTACGTTGGTTTTTTCTCAACAGCTCTTTCCTATTTTGTGCTAGACACAAGGACACAGACAAAAAGGTTTTATCTGTGCATTCCTTTCTGAGGAAAGTTTTCTGCAAGTGAAGACAAAAGGCATCAGGCTTGTTTCAGCACAGCCTCCAATGTGAAGACAAAAGGCTTCAGGCTTTTCTGCACAACCTTCAACGTAACAAGACTTCTTGGATCTTAGTGCCTATATAAAGAAGTCCACTCCATCTTCTTCAGTATCGAAACTCTAGAAAAATCACTTCTCAAAGCAAATCTTTCAAAGCTCTTAATTATATTATTTTGCTTTAACATTGTTCTTAACTTAAGAGAAATATCACAGTTGTGATAACAGCTTATTAGAAGCATTCTTACTCTTGTAAAAGCTTTACATTATTTGTAAAAGGTTTTCCTTAAGAGGATCCAGTTGGGATCAGTTGCTCTTGAGAAGACTAAGAACAGTTGTTCTTAGGTGTTACTATTTGTAATCTGTTTGATTAAAATAGTGGATTAAGTCCTTGACAGAGAAAGGCAAATCACTCTTGAGAGGGTGGACTGGAGTAGTTGTTTTCAACGAACCAGGATAAAAATATCTGTGTTCTAATCTTTGATTTTTAGTCTTACTTATTCAACCCCCCCCCCCCCCCTTCTAAGTAATTTTCTCACCTTCAGTCTCCAGAGAGTTAACAAAGTAAGTGCTAACAGGGCTGAAAGCCAACTGTGAGGATTCTGAGAGCTTGAGCAGCAAGTGACTTACCTGCATGACAGGACCATAGTTAAGTCTTCTGCCAAAGGGGGAGTTTGTAAGTGCTCTTGATTGGCTGCATTTTGTGGCAAAATATAAGTACATATATGAATGTCATGTTTGACGTTATTACATTCATAATATGGACTGTGCAGGGTAAGTTAACTAAGCTAACTATAAGTTAAGTTGGATGTCATACTCAATGTTATGACATAGGTCGTATGACATCAAACGGAAGTTTGTTTTTCTGGTAGCTATAACTCAGGAAACAACTCAGAAGCTCAAGCTGGAATGGAGGAGACATTTTAGACGCCCTAGGGGAACTAATATGTACCTGATTAAAGAGGCAAATGTGCATAATACATAAGTGAGGTTTTATGATGGATAAAACCTAATGTATGCGCCCAGGCCCAAGAACTGATTTGCTGCTACAAATACCAGGAGAGGCAATTCTAGAAGGCAGCTGTTGAAGATAGAGAAGTAGAGAAATCACCATAGTGGTTTAGAAGTGAAGAGATTGTTCTTCACGTTCGTGTCTTAGGAATACTTATAACCCAAGCAACTGTTGAGTGCATTGGTTAGGTAGTTTCTAGGTTGTGTTACACTCGAAGTTGTTAAGCAAGAGTGTGTGTTCCTTGATCAAAGCTTTGAAGCAAGATCAAGGTGTGTGTGTGTGTAGGTGAAGTGTCTCTTCAATCTACTATTTAAATTGTAACTGTTAGTTATCACTGGTATGTGATTGTAGGGAGTGAGTGGGTATACTCAGGTCTAGAGTGTCTCTAGGTTAAATTGTCATTGGGTAATGATTAAGTGAGGAGTGCAAACTGGAGGTTTGACTCTAAATTGATACTGCTGATAGTGAAATTTCTCCCTGGCTTGGTAGCCCCCAGATGTAAGTGTGTTGCACTGAACTGGATCAACAACTAACTGTGTTATTTACTACTTTGTTATTACTGCATAATAGTAGATCTGTAGTGAAAGTCACAGTGGATGTTATAACTTCTGTTAGAACATCTATCGCGGGCAGGCCAGAATTTTCAGAGACCATAAGCATTGTTATTGTTTTTGCATTGATTTGAATGGACATGCATCATTGTGTCGTGTCGTTGAAAAAGGCATGTTCGCTAGTTTAGAAGGGGGGACTAGTGGCTTGTCTGAAGCTCAGAAGGGGGCCTCATTGGTTCAAAAGGGGGGACTCGGTTCCTGAGAGAACAAATTTTGAGTTGGTTCCACATGCATATAGATTCGAGGTGTTGTCACATTGCGTAAAAGTTGGCATTTATGAATTGATGATTGTTGGGTGAATACATTACCTATTCATGATTGTTGTTGTTGTTGTTTAGCCTACCCTTCCTGATCTTTTGTACCGCTAACATATTTGAGCTTATTTTCACCCCTTTGCTTTTTGTTATTCACCATGGACATCTTGCAAATAATCAAGAGTATAGATTTGTTGTTGTGAGTGGAAGATAGCTTCTTGGAGATCATCTTCATTTATTTTATCACTATCATTTTTAGACGGTTAAATAATATGATTTGTAACATTGGGAATGAGGTATTTTTATTTTGTTTTGAGTTAATGTTGAATTGTGTGGTTTAAGGCCAAATACTTTATTTGTGAAATTTGATTTTGAAGTTTTATCATGTTAATTTCACTGCATGTTGTTAAATGTTTTCGAAGTTTTTGGATGGTTGTCGTAGTGACTCCTTAAATTGTTGATTAAGTCTTTTTATATAAGTTTTGGGGTTTAGGATGTTACATATGGTATCATAGCAGATCGGTCCATCTAACTAGGTTGTTGCCATGCTGTTTTTCCCTGGTATGCGACATGTGTGTGAAACACTATCAGTACTCGTTTTTTTTCCTAACCGCTTGTCAGCAGAAGCAGAATTTAAAAAAGTGGGGGGAGAATATTTTTCTTCTCTGAGATGTTTCAGGAGTGCATGGTTGGTTCAACATGCTGGTGATTACAAGAATGCAGGTGTTGTTGAGCGTGTGTTATTTCTTAAATCCGAGGAGAGTATAGATTCAAGTTTCATGACCGTGAGGCATATAGAGATCTCCTTGAGAGATTTCTCAAGTGCTCATGGTGTTCATGTCCTTGAGAGGGGGAAGAGATATAATGATTATGGATCTACCTGTTGTGTGAGTTTTTTGAAGTGTTCCGGATGACATTGGTGATTTGCTGCCAAATCGTGAGGTAGGTTTTGTTATAGACTTAGTACCTGGTACTAGTCCTGTGTCCATGGCTCCTTACAGGATGTCTGCTTCAGAGTCGAGCGAGCTGAAGAAATAGTTAGAAGATCTACTTTAGAATAAGTTTGTTCAATAGAGTGTTTTTTCGTGGAGAGCACTTGTGTTGTTAATCAAGAAGAAAAATGGTAGCATGATGTTGTGTGTTGATTATCGATAAATGAATAAAATGAATATCAAGAACAAGTATCTTCTCCCGAGAATTGATGATTTAGTAAGATCAATTTTTGATCGGGTTATCATTAGATTCGTGTAAAACCAGAAGATATTCTAAAGACTGTGCGCGTTCAGGGCGAGATATGGTCACTATGAGTATTTCGTGATGTCATTTAATGTGTCTAATGCGCCAGATGTGTTTATTGAGTATATTGTAACACCCTTTTCTACCCCACGATTATTAAGGCAAAATAACACGGGTTTCAGAGTAAATAAATAAATCTCCATAAAAAGCCACCAAAAGGGCGTACATCTCTCAATGTCATCAAAATAGGTCAATACTCTGTAACTACGGGTTTTTCCCAAAATACATCAAACAACATAAAACAGCGGAACACAAAGCATAAATCAAGGTTTTTCCTCATAAGGGAAAGTTAGCAAAATAACTCAACGGTATAAAGTTTAACTCAATAACTCAACATGATGTTACATATCAGATCAAGACCCTCTAAGCTAACCAAAAGGCTAAAAACTCAAAAACTTCAAAAGTACTCCTCGACAGTGTCCACGGCTAAACTTTATCATCTGCACGTTACCCACGTAGAGGTAACATTCAAACAGGCAGGGTGAGTAAAACAGTTCATAATAACCAATGTATAAAAATCAACATATCACGACGTCATATTCATATTCAACACATTCATATCCTTCATTTGGCCTCGAAGGCCACAACATCATAATTTATACAAAAAGGCTCATAAATGCAAATGCAACATAGACTCAATGCATGTGGTACCAATCATCACAGCGCGATGGACATTGGGCCATCAACCCTCCATAGATCCCCATCAATAGGATCGATTCTGCTAGAGAACTGGAGCACATCAAAACACTTCACATCCACACAATGGGATTGAAGCCAAAGTAATCGAGGTCCTTAACCGAAGTCCGGATGTACATGAATGCACGATGCACACGTCATAAAATCATCCTCTAATAACATGATAAGTGCATCATCATTCATCATATTCATCATCATCACATAAATAATCATATTTCATGTTATCACATAATTCATTATAATCATGGTAATATCATCATAATACATCATAGAAATCATCACGTCATCATGTACACATCCCCTAAAACTCACTGTCATACTCATGTCCATTCATCACCGAAATCACAGAATCAAACATCAAGGCATCGCCGTACACGATCATCATTCGCGAAACTCTGATACGTTCGCTGGCATATTCGCTAGGCGAGTCTGGGGCGAGTTCTTCGCTAGGCGAAGGATTCTTTGCTAGGCGAGTCTGGGAACACAATTGTTCGCTAGGCGAAGCTTTCTTCACTAGGCGAACTGCGCGATGACAGCAAATTCTGCTACGCACCAGAACTGATTTCTACCCAAAAACTCATACAATTCACTTACCCAATGCCCCCAAAACATCCCCAAATCATTCCTAAGGTCCTACAGAGATAAAGGCACAAAACCTACGGTTCATTTGGCCAATCCCAGAATATATTCACGTCCTAAATCACAATTTCCCTACAATTACCCTGTAGGCATCTGAGTTACTCACTGTTGCGGTGAAATTTGGATGTCAAGCTATTGATTAACTTGAATCTTAATTCATTTACAACCGCTCTTTGATTTATCCGAAGGAAAAGGTCAAAAGAGGGAAAGCCTATTTTGCATCGTAAACACAATGCGGGGAAAGATCTAGGGTTCGGGGGTTGATTAAGCTTAGGGAAGGTATTAGCACCCTAAACTTCTGTAGTACTCTACAGGAACCTTTTGTTCAATGCTTACTATTTGCTTTATTCATTTGCTTAAAGTATATGTACAAAGGGATTAAAAGTGAGAAAAGAGACCTAAAGGGTTAATTCTAAGTTTACTCGGCAAGACATCGCATCTTGTGCCTACGTATCCTTACGGGAGTGGAATCAGAGTAATCGTAGTTCCCCTCAAAAGGGAGGTTAGAGACTTCTTGACTATGGTCAAGGTCTCAAGGGGAATAAACGTATCTTAGGGACACGCTTACGCGGAGTGTAGAAACTCCGAATCTCTACGTTGAGATGTTAAGTTGTAGTTAGAGTTAAATTAGGTTAGGGATTCCGCGGCGGGAAACCCTAAAATGAGCGCGGCGGCTCTTTGACCTAATGCTAGGGGTAAAATTGTAATCTTGTCCACAGCGAGACATTTGTGAAAATTAAGGTGTGTAAGGAGAAAGGGTTTGAAGTTGAGGACTATTGGCGCGGCGACCAAAAGCTAGACCTAACCTTCGGATGTGTGTAGTGTGATAGAATAATTGATGAATGTGTGAGATAATTGAATTGTGCAAACAGAGAATAATGTCCTAATTTAACTATGCGAGCAGAAATTTAAAGGCAGTAATTAAAGCGCGATTGTTAGGGTTCGCGAGGTTACAACCGAGAAGCAGTTACAATAATAATAAAACTTAAATAAAACACCACGCAATAGTAGTGAACATGAGCTGCAAAAGATGAACACCCGTTAGTAAACAAAGTTAGACAGTAATGGGACGAGTCAGGAGAAAAAGTGCAATGTTGAAGGTTTTTGTTGTTTTTTTGAAAAAAGATGTTAAATGAATTTATAAAAAAAAGAAAAAGGTAATGTTAATTAAAATATTTTAAATTTAATTTTAAAAAGGTTTTAGCTTATATATTTTAAAAAAGATTTTTTAAATTATTTATTAAAAAAAAAAAGGGTTTTTTATTCATTATATGGAAAAAGGTTTTTCTTTGATTTTTATTTATTTTTAAAAAAACAACTTTAATATTCACTTAAAAAATTTTAATAACATTAACTAAATATAAAGAAAAAAGAAAAATAAAGGGTTTTTAAAAAAACAATTTTTAAAACACAAAAATAAAAGGGGTTGGGCCGGTAATCACCTCCGGACCCAACCCGGTTGGTGAAAATATGAAGCAAAGAGAACTAGGGTTTCAGATCCCTATTTTCTTCCCCGCGGCGCCGTTTCTCTCATTCGTCTCCATCTCTCGTATTCATTTTGCTGCGATTTTCTTCGTTTTGCTGCGATTCTCTTCTCATAATATGCTGAAAAAATAAAACAAAGAAAACTCAACAGAAATCAGTGTCCATGCGATGGCTTACGTTTGCGATAATGATCCGCGTTGAAGGGCCTATGATGGAAACTGAGGCTGGCTGTTGATTGCCCGCCGTTGATGAATGGTGAAGGCGGTCTTGCTCGCGGTTGATTTGTTTCGATCTCTCTCCCTTTCGCGGTCGCTAGGGTTTTGTGTTCTTAGCCGTTTTCGTCTGGGGTTTCAACGAGGTGACCTCACCCCTTTTTATATCTCTCTGATTTTCTCTTTTGGGCCTTTGATACCAGTGGATTCGCGTTTACTATTGGATTTTTCGATCTGATATGATTTGCTGTGATTTTTTGATTTGATTTGAACACTTTTTCGGATTCACTTTTGCTTGATCATTTTTCTGATACACTGATTGGATTCTTCTGATACTGATTGAATCTTGTTTCCTTTTTTAGGATTTGATTGGGGTTTCTGATTTCCAGCTGATACGGATTCTTTTCCTAATACAATCTGGATATTGGTTTTTTGTTGATATGGATTCTTTTCCTGATGCAGTTTGGATTAGCTTTTCCTCTTCTTCTTTCAGAGAGAACTGGTAGTTCAGATACTGCCGGATTGGTGTCGCCGAGGGGGGTACGATGCGGTGATGATGACATTCTAGTCTGAACCGACCAGGGAATTGATACCGCTGCTTGCCGCCTTCGATTATGTTGCGACGGTTGCTTCTGGCTTCGACTGATAGGACTGTTTGTTTAGGGCTATGATGTGTGAACTGACCCTTATTGCCATGTTCGTTTTTTCATGTGAACCTCAAATTTGGTTGGATGTTGTTGTGACTGGTATGACCTTGTGTTGGTGAAACATCCTTCTCTTTTGAGCTGATGCATATTTTCCTTTGCTGATTCTTTCTGGTTGTTGTTTTTTGATTGATTGAGCCGTGGCTTTTGTGACTTGAGCTTTAGCTCTTTTCTTGTGGAGTTGAAACTGCTCCATGGATGGGATTTGGTCCTACTGATAGTTCTCTTTACTCTTCTGGTTTTCTGTCATGAGCTCTGTTAACTTCTTTCTCTTCATCTTTCAGGATGGTACTACGGCTTTGGTCGAGTCAAACGCAGCCGAGGATGGTCACATGGTGATGATGACCATTGGTCTGAACCTTCTGGTGTTACTTCTGATTTTAACGGGCTTGGTTCTCTGATTTTCAAGTGCTACAATTTCTGAACCAGTTTCGAATTTGGTCGTTCGTGTCCAATTGTGAATCCGGACTTTGCATTAATGTTGCCTTGGGACATTTACTTGATAGTGGCTGCGAGTTTGGGGCAATGATGTTTCGACTGAGCCTCGGCTTCGCATTTTGGTTTTCCAATATCACCACATTTGGTTGAGGCTTGTGTTCAAATTGACGCGCGAGCATGATTGTGAACCTACCTCGCTTTTCTGGTATGATTTGGGCTGTTTCTATGCTTTGTTTGGTGTGATTTGATAACTACACTTTGATATCCTGTTTGGTTGCAAGAACGGTCCTTTTGACTGCTGCTTTTCCAAGTGGTAATATGGACTCTGATCTAATTCTTGCATCATGGTTTTTTGGTGCTTGCAGTCTTGAATTGGTTCGATCTTGATGTTTTCTCGTTTGGCTTGAACTTCGTCTTTTGTCACAACTGATACAGCTTGACTTTGTTTATGAACTGCTTATGCTTTGGTTTATTTGTTGAACTGCATTCATCTAGCCCTGGACGCGCCCTTTTGCCTTGTTGCTATCGTGAATTCCTGTTTTATGAACCAATTTTGATGCATCTCTGAACTTAATTGAACTGGCTGAACTCTTTTCTTGCGTCTGTTGTTCCATTGGTTGAGTGACTTATGAATTCCATGCAGCTTGTAAATCTTTTTTGGCTTTGAGTTCTGTTATCAATTTTGTACTGATGCTGTTGTGGAATTTCAGGTGTTGGAAAAACTTTGAACACAAAGTGATTTAGACCTGCCGGCATCCGGGTCTGAGTCCGAATTTGCCGTGCTGTTTTACCCTTGTATCAGTTTGAAACCAAATGGAATTTATTCGATGATGGCATAGATCTTTTTCAGTTAATCATTTATCGGCCCGAACTTCTTTTACTTCTTCACCTTTCTCGGTTGTCCCGTATGATAAGAACAGGGATCACCTGATCTGACGCCAATGGCGCGGATCGGTAACGGGGGTAGGACGCAGCTTCGGTTGTGCCACTCCCGGCACTCAGTGATGAAGCTGTTCTGAGAGTGTCAAAGATAATTTCTAACCCATTCCTGCATTCTATTTTGTTTCTCTTTGATGTGCAGGTTAATCAGAGGTTCGTGAAGAAACTCAAAGGGACATCATGAAGAACCCTTAGAATTCTTTAGGACTTAGGACTTTTAGAGTAGGTATTCAAAGAAACTTCTTGTAAAATGAATATGAGTATTCATGAATGGAATTCAAAGGTTATTCATCTCTGTAAATTAAGTACTTATGAAATAAAATTCAACTAATACTTATTTACTTCTCAATTGAAATCTCAAATAATTCCCAATATTTATATTTACTTCTTAGTTGTGAGTTACAAATGTTTATGAATAAAAATCCACAAATATTTGCATTCACTTCCTAATTGTAAAGTATAAACATTCGCGAATGATACTCTCAAATATTAAACTTTCACTTCCCTTTCCGTATTAGACAGTATTATGAACGATACTTTGACCATTTTAACCGCAACCTGATTAACTCCAAATAAATCCAAAATAATCCCACTTATTGTATGTCCGAAATGCTTTATTGATGAACACAGAAAAAAACAAAACTGCTCAAACGGTCTTAGAACAAAACATGGGCAACTGATGGCCCACATTCAAATATGTTTCTGACCAATTTTCCAGCAGTAATGACGGCTTGATATAATCGAACCATGCCTCAGAAATAGTGTCTCAAATGCCTCAAAACTTAGTAACAGCCCGTCTTCAAGGAATTAGCAGAATCCACGTAAAATGACCAAAATACCCCTGGAACCAATCCTGCAAAACAAACACCTCCATGACTTGATAGTAGTTAGCAAATGCACAGATGAGATGCTATGCGAAATGACTGACTAAATATAAGGGTAAAATTTGGGGTATTACAGTTGCCCCTATTTAAATAGCTACACCGGATGATTTGAGTGACGGAGACTCGAGAAATCATAGTGGAGGGATTTAAATATAGATAACCGAAAATTTTGCCCTTATATGTGGCGATTTGCAATGCTATAGACAAAACAAGACTAATGCAGGCAGCGCCATGAACATGATATGATGCGTATGCTGGGATGATGAATTGCGAAAATGCTGACGAATGCGACGACACAGGGACAGATGCTACGAGAAGAACACACTGGGGAAAATGACGCGCTGGGATGACAACACAACACTGGGGAATTCCAAAAATGATGGTCAACTGGTGCGAACACGACCAATTGTCATTTTGGGAACGAGATTCTCAAATGGAGAGGGTACCTATGAGACGGCCTCCACTGGGGAATCTAAAAGTAAAACATGGATCATGTACGACTGCAAGATCGATCACAGAATGCTGGAGTATTGAGCAAAGAATAACATCCAAGCTTCTGTAAACTATCCCTCGTGACAAGATCAAACGGACTTTTCGAGAATCCGTAGCAAATATACAGGGTAAAAACCGGCTGTATGCCAAAATAAATGGACTTTAAGAATAAGATCCTTAAATGGAGATGGCACCTATGAGATGACCTCCACTAGGGAATGTCTAATAATAAAACTGGATCTACACGGTTGCAAGATCGATTACAGAACTCTGGAGCATTGAGCAAAGAATAACATCCAAGCTTCTATAAACTATCCTTCGTGATGGGATCGGACGGACTTTTCGGAAATCCGTATCAAATATACAGGGTAAAGACCAACTGTATGCCAAAATAAATGGACTTTAATGGGAAATGCCCTGATAAGCTTCTCGAGGGGGAACTGTGACTTATCGTTGGAAGGGACTTACGTGCCAAAAACGGATAAGCACTCAAATAAAGAGGCTGCTGCTTATCTGATATATAAATTTTCTCATATTTAAGGTCGGCGCCTGGAATACGATTCTGATTTTTCTTAAAGGGTAAACTAAACTTCTTCACACTTCAAGATCGTGCTCTCCTGAATATGATTCCGCTCCTTCTTTTACTAAAGGGTAAATGAACTTCCTCATACTTCAAGATCGTGCTCTCCTGAATATGATTCCGCTCCTTCTTTTACTAAAGGGTAAATGAACTTCCTCATACTTCAAGATCGTGCTCTCCTGAATATGATTCCGCTCCTTCTTTTACTAAAGGGTAAATGAACTTCTTCATACTTCAAGATCGTGCTCTCCTGAATATGATTCCGCTCCTTCTTTTACTAAAGGGTAAATGAACTTCTTCATACTTCAAGATCGTGCTCTCCTGAATATGATTCCGCTCAAACCTCCCCGTATTTCAAGATCGTGCTCTCCTGAATACGATTTGGTTCAAACCTCCCCATGCTTCAAGATGACAGGGAAAATGGAAGCCCACCTGCTCAATGGAGATGGCCATTTTGCTGCGAGTCATAACGAAGATAGGATTGGCTTCTCAGGCGAGAGATGTCGCTTATTTTGCAAGAGTAGCAATAATAAGTCTCTCATGTAAGAACTGCTTGTAGAGGTGATAACAGATGATGATAAGCTTCTCCGGCGAGAACTGGTGCTGATCGATGATAAGTTTCTCAGGCGAGAACAGGTGCGTATCTGGTCGTGTAAGGTTGTTGTATCGATAGGCTTCTCAGGCGAGAACAGTCGCATACCGATGTTGTAGGATTGTAAAGTGTTGTACTGATATATTTTCCAGGCATGAACTGGCGTGTATCTGTAAAGGACTGGTTGATCTTCTTGAGAGATAGTGCAAAATAAATGCACATCCGGGTATAGTGATAAGCTTCTCAGGCGAGAACAGTCGCATATCTGCCATGGTATGGTGAAAATCTTTAGATGGTGCAAAATAAATGCACGTCCGGTTGGGCTCGACGACCGACAATACTGAGGTTCAATCTAGGATCGAGCTAGAAAGAAAAAATGGCAATCAAGACTCCATCGAGGGAGTGAACTCGAAGGGGTAAATATCTTATCCGGGTGAGGAAAGATAACTGAAGTAACCATCATCCACGAGGACCGAACTCTGTGGGGAGACTCGAAGCACATATGTATTTTATGCTTAGGGCTGACAATCTATTTGGAGAGAATGGACAAACCCAGTTACTCGGCGGTAACAACCAATGATGGCGAAACATAATGAACCTGTGAATGCTAACGCATATGTTGATGCATATGTTAATGTGAATGTATGTCAATGTCTATGTATGCAAGATGTTATGAAATGAGTATGCAATGAGTATGTGTATGAAATAGGCATGTGATGCTTATGCCCCTGCGTATGCTGACGAAACTGACTATAGACGGGACGAGAGATGAAATAAACATCTCGACGGAGATACCCTGCATTCTCTGCAACCAATACGTCAAATCATAAGTAGGAAAGATCAATGGTAGAACCAAATCTGGTTTTAAAGTTCCGAATTCTCTGGGGAGAAGGTAATCTGCTTGGGGTGCACAGTATCATGTCTTCACATGGGGAGAAGAAAACCTGAGGGACACTTTCGAGTTACCCAAGAAAAAGTTGTCAGCTTATAGTCTCACTGGGGACTGTGATGAGGCAATAGTTTAGGAGCCTGTTGCAACACTGAGATTTACTGGGGAATGAAGGCCGCCGTGAGTAAAATCCATCGGGTGCATGAAGAAAAGTTGTGAAACCACATAGTTTTGATCTCGAAGGACCTTATAGTAGTCGCCATTTGTTTCCTTTAAAAACATGGTGCCCCAGGATACTTGTGTTGTGAGGTAGGGTCATCTCAAGAGGATTTTATAGAGAACACGGAGTCTGGTTGCCCCACTGTTTTCAAACTCTTTGAGAGGTTTGCCAGGTCTCGACGTAACTGGCACAAATTAATCGTGTTACGACGAAATCTTTGAGAAATAGCTCCTTAAGAGCGTCAGACTCGCGTTGGTAAGCGAACTGGGAAACTGCCTGCCCCTGTTTAGCAGGATCTTCAAGTTCCATGGGTTATGTCCATATATAAATCTCTAAGGTATCAAGCAAAGTCGTCATGCCTGAAATGCCTATCCTGAGCTTGTCAATGTACACATATATTTGACTTGAATTTTTGTTTTGAAAAAGATATCGCGATAACTTGTGACCGAAATCACTAGTCAGGATATAAGTTTTAATTATAATGCCAACATGAATTTTTATGAGCACAGCTCGTAGGAGTCAGGAAACGTGATCTTGTCGAGTATGCTTTCAACCGAAGTCCTACTTCAATTAGGTCTTTTAAAGGTTGTATCGTGGCTCGGTTCACGGTTTAGGAAACAAAGGATATAGGCTCAAAGTTATATTTGTACCCCCCCCCCCTTTCTTCGTGATGTTCTCCAATCCTAACTCAGTTAATCGGATACGAACGCTCATATCTCAAGCGGATTTGCTATGGTCGAGAACTTATCAAGGCTTTGGACATGGCAGTCACTCACCTATTTCTAATGGCAATTGTCCACACGACTTTGTTCTTTATAGGGATCCTAGAAAAACTACTGGTTTGTTCTTATTCCCTAACTTTTGCCTGGACAACATCTTTTGATTTGCCTTTGGAGTCCAGCGGGATGCCCCAGTTTTGCCTAAGTCCCCTTCATAGGTTTTGACTTAGCGGGCTCTTATTTTTGAATATTCTTTTATGCACAAGTCGTGTAAATCTCTTGAAAGGTTCGTGACTGCCCCACTCCTTAGGTAACAGAGGGATAGTCATTGTCTTGGACTTCTTAAGATGCTAAGTATAAATTCTCGAAGGTTTGCTCTTCCCTTTTCAGAGTCTAAGCGCTCGATTGGTTTAACTGAAACCTACCCTGCCCCAGGTTAGGATGAAGGTTCTTAAAAAACTCCTACTTCAAGGCTCAAAGAGGTTAACGAGGGATTATCATCCTTATATCTCCAGTGTATGGGATTTGAAACAATTCCTTACATCATCAGCGGGTTTCAATCGAAAGCATACGATAAGAACTCTGCCGTTTTAAGTTCGTCATCCTCCTCCCAATTCTCCATAAGAACAAGAGATCGGGTAAAGTTGGCATTATAATTTATGAAAAATATATTTTGAATGAGTGAAACGAATGGACTTATTCAAGACAAACATATGCGTTGCATTAATCAAAGATAAACAAGTTCGTACATGCTAAATATGTTTAATCAGAGAGAAATACATATAAATAAACAAATGAACTGTCGGAAAAATCCTTCTAAATGGTTTATGAAATTCAAAAGCAACAGTTTCCTTCGGCGGGGCCTCAATGGAAAGGACGTCTGATTTATGGTCACTGCGAGTCGTCATGGCTTGCCCCAGTTACGCTGGTCACATCTTCAACAGTTTTCAGTCGTTGCTTCAAAATAACTTTCCCAGATTCTTTGTTGATCCCAGTCATATCATCTTGAGGGTTACTGAAATGAAGCGAGCTAGGCCTTTGAATAATTACTGGATTCGGCTGATTCGCCACAGGAGTAGCATGCTTTGCAGAATTCGAACTCGACAAGTGAGGGACCCCGAGAGGAGTCTCGATCTTCATCTGAGCATCGCTAAAAGACAACTTCTTCGTTTCTAGCAAATTTCTGACAACTTTCTTAAGAGCATAGCAATTCTCTAGACCATGGCCGGGCGCACCCTCATGAAATAAACAATGAGCGGCAGCGTTGTAACTTGCAGGTAACGGATTAGGCGGAGGACCCAAAGCACGGGTGGTAATCAGACCCTGTTGTACCAAATGGGAGTATAACTCAGTGAAAGCCATCGGAATTGGAGGACAAGGCTTATACTGACTTTTACGGGGATAAGGAACCTGATCCTGTGGTTGCTGGTGAACAGGAGCGTTGGGCGGATGACCGAAAGGTTGTTGATAAATCGGTGCTTGATTTACCCTTGTATCAGTTTGAAACCAAATGGAATTTATTCGATGATGGCATAGATCTTTTTCAGTTAATCATTTATCGGCCCGAACTTCTTTTACTTCTTCACCTTTCTCGGTTGTCCCGTATGATAAGAACAGGGATCACCTGATCTGACGCCAATGGCGCGGATCGGTAACGGGGGTAGGACGCAGCTTCGGTTGTGCCACTCCCGGCACTCAGTGATGAAGCTGTTCTGAGAGTGTCAAAGATAATTTCTAACCCATTCCTGCATTCTGTTTTGTTTCTCTTTGATGTGCAGGTTAATCAGAGGTTCGTGAAGAAACTCAAAGGGACATCATGAAGAACCCTTAGAATTCTTTAGGACTTAGGACTTTTAGAGTAGGTATTCAAAGAAACTTCTTGTAAAATGAATATGAGTATTCATGAATGGAATTCCAAGGTTATTCATCTCTGTAAATTAAGTACTTATGAAATAAAATTCAACTAATACTTATTTACTTCTCAATTGAAATCTCAAATAATTCCCAATATTTATATTTACTTCTTAGTTGTGAGTTACAAATGTTTATGAATAAAAATCCACAAATATTTGCATTCACTTCCTAATTGTAAAGTATAAACATTCGCGAATGATACTCTCAAATATTAAACTTTCACTTCCCTTTCCGTATTAGACAGTATTATGAACGATACTTTGACCATTTTAACCGCAACCTGATTAACTCCAAATAAATCCAAAATAATCCCACTTATTGTATGTCCGAAATGCTTTATTGATGAACACAGAAAAAAACAAAACTGCTCAAACGGTCTTAGAACAAAACATGGGCAACTGATGTCCCACATTCAAATATGTTTCTGACCAATTTTCCAGCAGTAATGATGGCTTGATATAATCGAACCATGCCTCAGAAATAGTGTCTCAAATGCCTCAAAACTTAGTAACAGCCTGTCTTCAAGGAATTAGCAGAATCCACGTAAAATGACCAAAATACCCCTGGAACCAATCCTGCAAAACAAACACCTCCATGACTTGATAGTGGTTAGCAAATGCACAGATGAGATGCTATGCGAAATGACTGACTAAATATAAGGGTAAAATTTGGGGTATTACACTCACTATCAAATATTCCTATAGGGTTAAGCAAAGTTCAATCAGCTTTTTGGCCACAAAGGCCTAGGTTTCCGTTTTCCCTAATCAATTCACGGTTATATTTGCAATTACAGGTTTAGGCCACAAAGGCCAAAGATCATTATTTCCCATATCTACCCTTAGAATCCCTACGGTTACAACCTCCGTGATAGATCTAGGCCACGAAGGCCATAGATCACTTGAACTTATAACCTTCTAATTGTCTTTAACCCAAATACATCCCATGGTACAAAATCTCAATAATAGACTTTGGCCACGAAGGCCAAAATCCCTTTTTTCCCATAATTCTCCCTAAAACCCTCCAATCAACCATAGTCACATCGAAATCTACACATAGGAAATTATGAAAAGTTATACTCTTCATACCTTAAACGTTGATTCAAAGCCTTCACAAATCTGTCAGGGAATCCTTCAAGCTTCTGCCTCCAATTTCCTCTTCAGAGCTCTCTGGCCTCAATTTTTCACGGTTAACACAACTGAATCCTAAAACCCTTTAGAACTCCCTTTTTGTTAAACCTAGACTTGGGCCAAATAATTGGGCTTTCTCCATTATACCATCACTTACTCCTCTCAATTGTCCCAATTACCCTTCTTTCA
Organism: Lathyrus sativus; assembly: GCA_963859935.3. Taxonomy (NCBI): domain Eukaryota; kingdom Viridiplantae; phylum Streptophyta; class Magnoliopsida; order Fabales; family Fabaceae; genus Lathyrus; species Lathyrus sativus. The sequence continues at coordinate 597,247,580 of OZ012738.1, read as the reverse complement.
CTATTATTTATTTTAATTCATAATAATATTAATAAATTAATATTATATACTATCAATTAAATAAATAACCTACAAATTGCACAATTCTCAATAATTCCACAAAACACCGAAAACACCAAAATACGAATATTCTCAATTAAATAAATTTATTAAAATATTCCGATTAAATTTGGGGTGTTTCAACTCTCGCCCACTTAAAAGAATTTTCGTCCTAAAAAATTACCTCAAGAAAATAGGGTCGGATACGACCCCTTCATCTGATCTTCACGCTCCCAAGACCAACTTTCTTCAGCTGGTCCTCCCTACAATACCTTCACTAAGACAATCTCTTTACCTCGCAACTGCTTCACTTCTCGCTCATCAATCTGAACAGGCAACGCCTCAACAGTCAAATCGTCTCGCACTTGTACATCATCCATCTGAATCACATGCGACGGATCTGGAATGTACTTCCTCAACTGGGATACATGAAACACATCATGTAAATTCGCAAGCGACGGAAGTAAAGCAATCCAATATGCTACTTCCCCCACCCTCTGCGAAATCTGATACGAACCAACTAAGCGCGATGTGAGCTTTCGAGACTCCAAAGCTCGGCCAACACCAGTTACCGGCGTAACTCTCAAAAACACATGATCTCCCTCTTGGAATTCACGAGTAACTGTCTAGGAGGAAACCAAAGATGAATAGGGCCTTATGCACCCAGTAACTGTCTAGGAGGAAATCCACGAGTTTCACAAGCAAGTCGAGCTACTGATGTTAAACGAAGCATTGCGTGAGTGGAAATCCACGAGTTTTTAATTTAATATTTTTTATTTTGTTTGTTTGAATTTGAAAAAATAAAGAGATCGATTACTTGACACCTATCAGCTGCATGCATGTGTGAATCTCCAGGTCTCACCCCTTATTTCTCGCGCTTTTTTCATTACATTACGGACTATGTATGACTCAAATGCAGGGGAGAAATTTCCTGCTTCTATTAGATTAGATTTATTTGCTTTATTTTCTTTCTGATTAGGATTTACATGCCTTCTAGTTTAGGAATTTTATTTTATATTTAATTTAGTGTTATCGAGTCAATGCATGTGTTGTCGAGTCGTTTATGCCTGCGTTTTTCTTATATTATTGATTCTTCCCATTTACAATTTGTTTTAAAAAGGCTTAGGATTTGTAGCTCACTTAGAAAGTATATAGGTTCCAAAGGAGGAGATGTTAAGGTTAAGGACACTTGGGAAAATTTTGACAAAATAAGTATTGTTCCAGCACCTAAAGTCTCCCAAATATAGATACCAATTTAAATACCCGTTTTGTCATAGTCTCCAAAGTCTTTTTTCAAATTAATCTTTACGTAGTTTATTTATCCGATCAAGCATAATCTAGAGTCATACATTAAGTAGGTTAGTCGATGAACAAATTTGAAAATAATTTGAAGCGTAAAAAAAATAAAGGCATCTACATCTACTAAGTTGGGTAACCTTCACTCGGTTACTTAACCCGAAGATGGTTGAACCTTAAAAAAATAAAGCATGTGCATCTTTGATCAAAAGTCTAAGTGCAAAAACATGAATAAAAATGATAACTGACTTTTCTACCATGTGTGTGATGATTACCTAGATACCTAAGTGCTTTAATGTGGTTGTCTTTAATAAACAAGGATGAAAGAATTAGAAAAGTGAGACTCAGATACAACAACATGATTTGAATTGGTATGCATAAGAGGGAGACTTTTGTTCGTGAAAATATGATTTGTGTTGTCACAATATCCTTAGTGTTGATCTTAGTCCTATCAAATTAGCCATTAACCGATTCAATTTTGGAACTACGTATGTATACTAGTGATATTGCTTTTCTAGAGTCCTTTTCATGTTAAGTTGCTACATTTACCATTTCTGTATGCAAGCTAAGTTGCTTAAGGATAAGAAACGGTTCAAGTGTGGGGGCGTTTGGTAACACACAATTTTGACTATTTATTTAGCTCGATGTATACATGTTTTAGGGTCATTTTATGTTGTGTTATGTAGGGTATATGCTTTGTATTTCAGGTAATGGTCTTTTTGTAATGCCTGCAATAAAAAAAACAATGAAAAACGACAAAAACAGAAGAAAAAAAATCCAAGTTTCTGACTTTCATGATAGGTACAACCAGGCAGTAACGCTCGTCATGCCATCAGACAACACCCCGTTAATCAAACAAAAGGAAAATAAGGAGCACACACTTGAAGACCATGACAGGCAGACTATCAACCTTGCTAACGCTCGTCATGCCACGATTCAGAACCTTCTCCCATGCGTCATGACGAGCAAACCGTCATGCATGATGACACCTAATATCAGATTTTCTAGATTTTTCTCAACAGAGTGTTCCATGATTCACGCCATTTTTTGCATGACTTTATGCACTTTCAGGGTTTGAATTAGTTATAGATAACCTTTGTAATGAAGAGAAAAAGGATGCAAACTTAGTTTTAGCACAAATTTCACTTATAAAAGCATAAACAACTCACAGTGAGGTGTTTATGCAATTTATTTTATGCAGGTTTTAGAGATTTTGCTGCTGAATCTTATGTTCTACTGCTCAAATTATTTATTTCTTATACTGTTATTTCAAGTTTGTTGTTGTATAGGATAAAACTCTCCCTTCAGAGTAATTTATTTATGCAAGTTTCAGTCTTTATTCACTTTCCAGGTTCTTTTACTTTTATTGCTTCTTCAATTATGTTTTATTTAATTGCATGCTTTTTAGTTATTTACTTTACCATGTTTGAGTAGATTATTATAGGGTCTGAAACATGAGGACCGTTTTACCGATAAAGTTCATACAAAATGCTTAAATAAGTAATTATGATGAGAAAGTTTTTGCTTTGCAATTTCTGTTTAAACAATAAAAATGTTTGCAACGAAAGTAGAAATACAGAGATACCATTTATGCACCTACATGGCGGTATCAGACTTAGAAATTCAAACGATCAATTATGGTAACGTACGAAAGCAGAGTTGGAATTGATCAAGAAAATACTTAAACTATTGTTTTGAAACATTAGTTTTAAAAAGTAAAAATTACTACAAAAGTAGAAGCATATATATCGGTTACCTATTGAAAGAGCGGAACCGCTATCCGACACCATTATTCAAACAATTAATTTCAAAGTAGTGAAAACATCTTAACATTAATTGAGAATTCATGTTCAACTTTAAAAGACTTTTAGATATATTAATTTCACCGTAAAAGCTTATTTTTGACATATTTAAGAATCCAGTGACGGGAACGCGAAAATAGGAGTCCCTATTAGTTGGATATTTTCTACAGATCGATTTTTATTCTCATTATAATGAACAACTGCATTTTGTATGAATAGAATTGATAGACGAGAATCAACGTTTCAGCCGCTTGTTATTTGATTAATTTAAACCAATTTATTGTTTTATTTACCTTTCCGCGTAAAATAAACAACTCACGTAAGCTTAGATAAACACCATAGTAATAAATAATAGCAATTGGTGATTAATTTATTTGGGATCAATAAAATCTTTTATACTAAAATCTATAAAATCATGCACTTGTTTCCTTTCTTTAATCTCTTTCTTATTTTTCTTTTTCACAACACACTTTGATAGGTATTGTGAGAGAGAAATTATGAATGGACAAAAATGTTAATTAAAAATAAAAAAGTTATTGATTAAGGTGATAAAATGAAATTGAAAAAATCAAATTTACTTAATGAATATATATATATATATATATATATATATATATATATATATATATATATATATATATATATATATATATATATATATATATATATATATATATATATATATATATATATATATATATATATATATATATATATATATATATATATATATATATATATATATATATATAATTTTAATATTAGTGCCTAGCTGATAGGGGTGGAAAAATGGGTTGTGGCACGTCAGGCCTGCCCGCACACCCGCCATAAAATGGCGGGTTGGATTGAGATTTTGGACCCGCCGCCCACCAAAGCCCGCCTCGCTAAAGACCGCCACTCACCAAAGCTCACCCCGCCAAAATCCTCCGCCCGTGAAAGTTTGGCGCACCTATTCGTTCAGCTTGTCTCACCTTAAACCCGCTCTTTTTTAGTTAATTCTAATAATTTCAGTTTTTGATGGTTTTATTTTATACATTTATTGGAGAAAATATGCAATATTTTTTGAAGTAAAATTTGTTAAAAAGATGCTTTATAAAAATTGTTCTAAAAAATCTAATTGAAATGTAAAAATAAGCCTATTAATCTATTAAAAAATGTAAAAAAAGAAATATATAAAAAAAAAGTAGGCAGGCAAGCCCGCCAACCCACCACCTTGGGGAGGCGAGCTAGATTTTTATACTCATTTTCACTTGGCGGGATTGTCCGCCCCACTTTTTTTTTTGGTGGACTTAAGGCAGGGTGGGGCGGGGCGGGCGACCTGTTTTGCCACCTCTACTAACCGATGCTATTAAATGATTAAAAATATAAAATTATTTGAGTCTAAAAAAGTTGTAAAGATATTTTAAATTAAAGTAGAGTTTATATAGCATCTTTGTTAATAGACGCTATATTTAATAACTCGTTAAAAAATTAAATAAAAAAACATTTGCTTCCGTCAGATAGATGTATATGTGATATCATTAGTCTCAATTTTGTGGTCGAGAATAATTTATTTGAAGTAATAACACATTTTTTTTGTAGTGTTTATAGTTTAAGTTCAATTCATTTATTTATTAGCTTAATTTTTGGAATAAATTTAATTCATTGGATTCATGAATCAAGTTCAACTAACTAATAATTGAATTCAATTAGAAAGTCTAATTTTATTAATTATAAGTCCTTAGAAGTGTGATTAAATTTGATTGAAAGTTTAGAACACGTAAATGCAAGTCAAAGTGATTACTCATGTAGTTAAGTTGATTCAAAGTTTGGAACCTCTGAATTCTTGTAACTAAGATGTTAGATGTGTAATTAGGATGATCTAATGTACGAAGCATGTAAATCAAGTAACTAAGTCATTAATTGTGTAATTATGTAGATTAGAAGATCGAAACAATTATGTTTAAGTTAATAAGTCGTTGGACATGTAATTAGGTTGATACAGAGTGTGGAACCTCTAAATTCTAATAACAAAGTCGTTAGATGTAGGGGTGTCCAAATCAAAACAAATTCAAATAAAAACCATAAACAAACAAAAAAAATCTGCAAAAAAAAATGAATAGTTTTGGATGTGTTTGAATTCTCTTTTACGAAAATCGCTCATATTGGATCGAATTTCAGAATGATTTTTCAAAACCAATCAAAAGCGAATAGAAATGCTACCTTAAGTGCGTGCCACTATTGCTACAAAATGAAGACCTCAAATTTGCACCACTATAACTACGAGACATTATCAGCTTTGGGTGTGAGAACCCTCACAAATATTTCCATTAGAAGAGGCACCTCATTAAGTTGAAGTGTATGAGTGTTGTATTTAAACCACCCTTAGCCTCGATTCCCAAGCAATGTGTAGTTATTTTGACTAATTCGGAACAATTACCCTCTAGTCGAGGCTAAGAGGCACATTGTTGGAAATTCAACCACAACCTATGGATAACTCCTATTCAATCTTGATCTCAAGATTGTTATGTAATGACAATGAACAAAAAAAAGAACGTGTTTAAAGAAGATGAGTATGAAGTGCAGAGTAACTCTCTGCCCACAACTGTGGAATTTTATTATCACTTTGCAACTGTAAAACCGTGATTATCATACTTGATGATTATAATGATAAGGGTTCCTCCCTGTCATACCCCAAATTTTACCCTTAGATTCTTTGATCTTCTGCATAGCATATCATGTTTGTCATCTTACATAATACCTAATTTATCAGCTGAAATAAAATTTTTAGAATTACAGCCAAATCGGTCAAACTAAAAGTCAATTGTGCGTAAAATCAGTGGACGCAAATATTTAAAATCGAGTTTGCGAACATCAGTGGTATTACTCTACATTTAGCGTAGTTTAACCTGACGTACTCATTTAAATTTTTCGACCACTTTTCGGTTGTATTTTTGGACAATTTAAGTCGTTTTAGCGGGTAAATTCATTTCAATATTTGACAAAACTCCGTATATTTCTGAATCGTATATTTTATGCTGATCATTTTAATATATTCATTTCATTTTTTTACACTTCGATACCGGTCCAATTATTCGTTTTTACAGCTTTTATTTCTATTTTTAATTAATCTATTTTTTATTTTAGATTTTCATTATAGTTTATTTTATTGTTATTGTCATTTATTTATTTTGTTTTTATTTTATTCATTTAATTTTTGTTTTATTAGTTTTTAGAAAACTTGTTAAATAAGTTTCTTAAGAGTGACTTTTTTAAGTTCCGATGAAGAGTGACTTTTTTAAGTTCCCATGTACATAACCACTTTTCCATATTTTCCTCCTTCCTCATGCTATGTGTCATCACTTTATCATACAAAGCCTACACTATATTACTAGCATTACATTTTCAAGACCCCATTTTATGGAAGTTGTTACGCATTTTCTACTACTTTTCTCACTATAAAAACCGCATAAACCATACTATTTTTTAGACATTTACAAAAATACTCTCACACTTCATGCTCTTTTCCTCACCACCTTCCACATAAACTAAAAAGTTCAATATCCACCATATTCTATCATCACTCTTTCATACACAATATCTTCCATGATATGAATAACTCACCTTCATTTTCCTAATAATAAAACACCACCTACATTTTCTTTTTTGGTACCTCTAACCTCACATAAAAACATCATCCTCCATCTAGACACAATACTCCTCATCTAATCTTTATCAGGTTTTTTTATTTTCTTTTACTTTATTTATTTATTTATTTAGTTTATTTTAATTTGTAAAGTATTTGGAAAGACAAAAAGGGATTTTTAATTATTTATCTTTTATTAGTTAATTGTTAAATATTTAAAATGCAAAAATATATGTTGTAATTATTAATTAATTTAAATATTTTTATTTAATTTGATTAATTAAATTATTATTTAATCTTGTTAAATATTTATATTTAAATTAATTAATAATTTTGTTTGTTGCCTGATTCTATTTGTGACTGATTTTCTTCCATGTACATGTTGCTTTACTTCTATTCCTTGTTAACATAATCCAAGGGAAGGGACTATGTGTTGACTTATTGTCATTGTTTATGTCCCTTGCTTATCTATCTTAGTTGTTCTTGGTTCTTAGAACTTGGCAACTCGTAGTTCCACGAACTACGAACGCTCTGATTTCTCAAAGTTCCTTTTGAGAATACGTAGGCACAAGGCCCCGACCCTTGGCGAGCAACCTTTTCTTTTTTCCCTCATTTCACACTCTTATTTTCTTTTTCACCATTTCATTATCCTTTATCCTAACCTTAGGATTAGAGTCACCGTACTCTGTGTGTGTGTGTGTGTGTTATGCCACTGACACTTCCTCCCTTTATCCTAACCTTAGGATTAGAGTCACCATACTCTGTGTAGATTGTTCTGCCATGGACATCTACTTTCCCGCCTAACCTAGCCTTAAGTTTAGAGTCGCCGCACTCTATGTAGGGGTCTCACTGCAAATATTTACTTTTCCCTTTAGAACCTTGACCACAATCAAAAGTTCCTCACCCCTATTTAGGGGAACTATGGTTGCTCTGATTCCATTCCCGTCAAGATACGTAGGCACGAGATGCGATGTCTTGGCGAGCATACTTTGTATAAACTTTAGATATTTACTTTAGCACTTTTCCTTTAGCAAGCAACTTTAGCATAACACAAATACTAACAAGAGGTTCCTGTAGAGTACTACAAGTGTTTAGGATGTGAAATATCTACCCTAGGCATAACCAACCCTCGATCCCTGATCTCTTAGCGTTGTTGTTACATCATGCAAAAGGTTTTTCTTTCTTTAAACCTTTCCTTTGGATAAACTAAAGTCCAATTGTGAATTTAATGAATTAAGATTCAAGTTAATCAATAGCTTGGTATCATGATTCTCGCCGTAACACTCCCTATTTATAGATTTAGGTTAACTTGCATCTCAAGCTAAAGCCCAAAAATATCTAATCTAATATTTCTAAATCAAATATGATCTTTTTAAATGAAATCTAATATTTCTAAATCAAATCTAATCTTTCTAAAACAATGAATTACATATTTAACACACCACCTAATTTATTGTGTCTAAACTATCTACATTCATCATAGACCTTAGCTTCTTGAACACTTTGACTGGCACTCCCTTCGTCGTGATGTCTGAAATCTAATTCTTAGTTCTGCAGTGTTTCAAGTTCATCTTCCCTTCTGCTACCTATTCTCAAAGATAATGGAACCTTATTTCGATGTGCTTGCTTTGACCGTATGCTATTGGATTCTTCACCAAGTTGATAGCTGACATGTTGTCGATCCTCATGGTAATTGCTCAATGACTCTTTATTGTGATCTCTTCGACCGGGTTCACTATCCAGGTTGCTTGACATGCACAAAGAGAAGAAGCTATATATTTTGCTTCACATCATGACAATGCCACTACTGGCTCATTTCTCGAACTTTAAGCAACTGGTGCACCACCTAACATAAACACATAGCCAGTTATGAATTTTCTATCCTCAGCACCACTACACCAACTAGAGTCGGTGTATCCCACTAACTTGCATTTTTTCCTTCATCAGCTGCAGGAAATAAAATGTCGTAGCTGGGAGTCCCTTTTAGATACCTCAGTATCCTCTTCGTTACATCTATGTATGATACCTTTAGCTTCTGCGTGAATCTACTTACCATACCCACAATGTATGCTAAGTAAGGCCTTATGTGACAAAGGTATCGAAGTGACTCAATAAGTCTTCTGTATTGGGTTGGGTCGACATCATCTTCATTTGACTGCTTTGACAGTTGTAATCTGGTCTCAACTGAAGTTGAAGTTGAGTTACAATCTTGCATCTCAAATATCTTGAGTATTTTGCCTGCATATCTTCTTTGGTGCATCATCATACCTCTAATAGTCTTATAGAATTTGATGCCAAGGAAATATGAGAGGTCTCCCAAGTCTGACATTTCAAACTCCTCACTCAGGTTATGTTTGAAGTCTTTGATCTCCTTACAACTTCCTGTTATCAACAGGTCATCGACATAAAGGCATAGTATAAGCAATTCACTATTGCTTCTTCTTACATGTACTCTATGTTCAGTCATATACTTCACAAATTTCTTCTCCCTTAAGAGGTTGTCGATTTTCTTATTCCAAGCTATTGAAACTCAGGTTATGTTTGAAGTCTTTGATCTCCTTCTTACAACTTCCTGTTATCAACAGATCATCGACATAAAGGCATAGTATAAGCAATTCACTATTGCTTCTTCTTACATACACTCTATGCTCAGCCATACACTTCAAAAATTCCTTCTCCCTTAAGAGGTTGTCTATTTTCTTATTCCAAGCTATTGGAGCTTACTTAAGTCCATACAGGGCTTTATGCAGTCTGTACACCTTCCTTTTTACGCCTCATTTCAAATACCCAGCTGGTTGTGCGATATAAACTTCTTCGTCTAAGGGTCCATTAAGGAATGCACACTTCACGTCCATCTAATATGTGTGCCAATTTTTCATATTTGCTAGACCAACAACCAATCTGATTATTTTGATCCTAGCAACAGGTGCAAACACTTCGTCGAAGTTGCACTACTAAAAATAAGACATTGTGTTAAATGATTTTAAATCAAATTTCAAGATACATGATGTAAAAAAATATTTGTCAAAGGATTTTACATCAGATTTCATAACAATATGAAATAAAAAATATTTGATTTAGGAATTTTAGATCAGACATTTATTTCCATTGATGTGAAAAATAACGCATTGACAGTTTCGTAAATAATATGAAATTTTGTTATAAAGGATTTCACTTTAGGCCTGGATTTGCACCCGATGTGAAAAGTTTCCTGATGAAAAAATAACAAGGTGGCATTTTCGTAAATCATATAAAGTTTTGTTATAAAGGATTTCATATCGGTCATGGATTTGAATCTGATGTGAAAATGTGGGCCTTTACATCGGGCCTCTTTGCAACCGATGTGAAAACTCCAATCTCACTAAAACCCTAGTTCATCTTTGTTAGACAATGACAATGATCTAGAAGGGGGTTGAATAGATCACTAATTTATTACAAGAGTCGGTGCTTAAAAAAATTTTAAAAAATTGCGCGGAAGCGGCCGAGGAACCGAGTCGCCTAAATGAACCGTTACTGAAAAGATCGGATATGTGACAAGCCAAATGGAACAACAAATCTAATGAGAAACATAATCAATAGTTTAATGATTAATCAATACAAATAATACCACTTTAGTTTGTCCAATCTCCAATGACTTATAAGGTGTAAACTTAACTTGACAATATAACAAATAGTTTGTGTGCGATCAATTCGTCAAATACTTGGTGTGCAAAACACTCCAAGTATTGTTTCCTATGTAATGTAAGTGCAAAATTTTTGCAACTACAATCCAAGTGATTATAATGAGTTTTCAAACCAGATTTTCAGCACTACACTACAACAGAATTTTATCGATCAGTTGATATTACACAAATGTTAACAATTCAATGTAAAGAGATAGAGAAAGAGAGAACAACACCGAATTTGTTTAGGCATTTCCCCTTTCGTCCTTGCTTAGGGTACATCTGCCCCCAATTCTAAAACTAGAATTGAGATATGTATTTTATTATTGCAAAAGTTTATACAAGAGAGTCAATAGTCACCACACACTCAAACCTAGTTGTTGATGTTGATACTATGTCTTTTCTCCCCTTGATTCAAGTGAGTCAAGTGCCTCGAACGTGTTAAACAAACCTCTAGTTACCGCTACTTGTTTGAACAACCCCTCTGGTCTTCAAACCTTTCACTTGGCTGATTTTTATCACACGTCGTTCGAACCCAAATCTTCCTTACACAATCCTCTGGTTAACACTACTTGATTGAACGAACCCACTGTTCTTCATTCCCATTCACTTGGCTGAATCTGTAAAGCAAATACTTGTGCGAAAACCCCCCTAAATCCTCAAGATCTTTGAGGACAAAACTCTAACGGTTTTATTCAAGAAAACCCACCAAAATCTCGACCCAAACAAGATGCACAATCCTACATTTGGATGTTATCACCTTAATGATGCAAAAAATCAACAAAAATTGTTATGTGTAATTGTTAAGAAAATACAAGAATGAGGATGAAGATGATAAGAACAATTCACTGTATATCTTTCACTTTTCTTGTTGTATATTAGAATGATGAGACAAGATGAATATATATGATGCCTTGACCAACTAACAAAAAATAAAAGCATTTCAAACCATAACAGATCATAAAAATATGCATAAGTCAGCGAACGATCGACCTATGCAAAAGTGGGGTCGACCTGGGCAGACTCAAGAGCAAAGCTATGCAAAAATGTAAGTTATGCATCGATCGGAACAAGGTCATGTGTTGATGCAATCTTGCTTAAAATAGGCAAATAGAAATGCTTACAGTATGAGTCAACACAAGGGTCGACGTGCGCATACCCGAGAGTAAATGAATGAAAATTAACTTTTATGAGTCGACTTAAGTAGAGCTTTGAATCGACTCAACCACCTGAAACTCGCAAAATAATTTTTTCCTCATGTTTTGATCTACCTAACCTATGTTTATGCAATCCTAAGTTTCCTATTAAGATCAAATACACACAAAAACATATATAACATGCTCTTGTATGTATAGACACATGATTTTAGACTATTTTGTGCATTGTAAAGCATGAATACAAACTAACATGCGATGATACCATCCAAATCATAACGTACGAGCTACTACATGTTTTGACATCATTAAAATAAGGGTAAGTCACATTGCCCTCACATACTCCCCCTTTTTTATGATGGTAAAGCAGTTGTAAACACTTCAGCTTATTGAGTAATTGGAGAATCATCCTCCCCCTGATTTTGTGCATTCTTCCAAAAGAAAATCTGATCAATAAATTGTTGTTTTTTTCCTCATTCTCTTCTCCCCCTATGACAACATCAAAAAGAGAGAAACACAAGGTTAACAGAAATAGAATATATTCATATGAACACCATCATATATTTTGCAACAGATACACATTAACACACATCCACATAAAATGTTGTTAATGCAAGAATCATGACATAAATAAGACAAGAAGCCTATAAAGAATATGCACTACATAAAATGTTCAATACAACTTCAAGTCATAAAAACCACCAAGATAACAAAACATAAAATGAAATGCAAACATAAAACATAAGATGCACTACATGACAAAAACTCAATCCTCTAAGGTCTCCTCCCCTATATGGATGACCCCTTCCTCTGAAATGGTAATCTGGAAGTGGTGGTGGTTACTCATCCAAGCATTCAGTAAGTTCTAAGACAGCCCTGTTGAGAATGTTGAAACTGGTCATGAGAGCTCGATTCTGACCCACAGCAGTTTCACCCATAGTATCAAAACATACTATCACGGTGTTGGAAAATAAACTATAGTTCTCACTTTGAGCTTGAAGCTGATTCTGCAAGGCCATGTACCTTTCCTCTTAAGCAGTGGCAAACTCTTGTTGTTAGAGCTGCATGTTTCTCAACATGTCAAGAACTTTATCATTGTTTTTTTAAGTCTAGGTGGAGAATGAGGCATGTAGTATGAATCTTGTTGATTCTAGTCATTAGTTTGAGGCATGCAGGATGAACCCATAGATGTCTACCCTGTGTGTTGCCACTCACCCCAGCTTTGATTGGCATAGGGATCTTGAGCAGGTGAGTGACCCAACCAATCGTTGTTATCTTGATCAGCATCGTGATTATCAGTCTCCATCTCATGAGCTTCTTCTTCCCCCTCTTCATCTTCCCTTTCATCTTCATCTAAATCCTGAACCCTTGAACTTGAGGCTTTCACCTAAAATCTATAGCATTTCTCTTGACAATCGCAAATATAACCCATCATAGTTAGGGTCTTTTGACTGAATTCCTGATCAACCGTCAGAGAAACATACTGAATACCTAAAACACTAATCTTAGCTCTATTAAGAATGCTTTGAATGAAAGAGGCATAACATAGTGCGGTACCTCGATCGGAATCCCTCGGAGTAAACATTTTGCTAGCAATATAATGAGGCCAAGGAATCCTTATTTTATTCTTGAAAATATAAACCAGATGAACCTCAGCTTTATCAACTCTAGAATAACCTCCCTTTTTAGGAAGGAGGTGTTAGACAACGACAATGATCTAGAAGGGGGTTGAATAGATCACTTATTCTAAACAGAATCAGCGCTTAAGATAATTTGGTTTTTAAAAGTTATAAGCGGAAGCGGCCAAGGAACTACAATCTTCTAAACAAACTATTACCAAAAAGATCAGATATACACTACGCCTATATGGAATATTGATAAAGACAAGAAAATGAATCAATAGTTTGAACACAAATTAATAAGATTTTGTTCACTTAAAGTTGGTCAATTTCTAATGCTTGTGGAATATAAACCAAATTGAAAAACAGCTCAAACGTTTGTATTCAAGCAATTAGTCAAACATTTGGTGTGCGATGCACCCCAAGTAAAATTCAATAAGTGAACGTAGTGCTAAGCTTTTTCGATTACAATCAAACGGATTGTAATGAGGTTTCTAAAAATGTTTCAGCACTAACATACACCAGAATTCTAATCAACCAATATGTTCGCACACAAAATTAAAATTCAGCAATGAAAATAGTAAAAAAAAAAAAAAAAAAAAAAAGAGAACACCAATTTGTTGAGGCAGTTCCCCCATCGTCCTCGCTCGGGGTATGTCTGCCCTCAATTCTAAAAATAGAATTGAGACATGTATATATAACCTATTGCAAATTGTTTTTATAAGAGAAGCAATATAATTCAAACACTCAATCCCAAACATTGATTCTGAGCCTATGCCTTATCTTCCCTTGATTCAAGATGAATCAAGTCCTTCGAATGTGATGAGTAAACATCTGATTACGGCACCACCTTTGAACAACCCTATGGTCTTCAAATTTTGCCCGACTGATTTCAAACACCAATAATTCGAACCCAAACCTTCCTTCTACAATCCTTTGGTTAACACTACTAATTTAACAAAACCTCCCATTCTTCAATTACCTTCGACCGGCTGAATCTGTGAAGGAACGATTTGTGCAAAACCCCCCAAAATCCAAGATTCTTGGAGGACAAAACCCTAAAGGTTTTATTAAAAAAAACCATTAACTTCTCAACCCAAACCCGATACACCAATCATATGTTTGGACGTTATCACCTCGATGATGCAGAATACACAATAAAAATGATTATGTGTATTTGTTGAGAAAATGCAAGAAAGAAGATGAACATGATGAGAACCGAATCAGTGTATATTTTCACTTTTCTTGTTGTTTTGTGAAGAATGAGCTAACTCAATATATATATATATATATATATATATATATATATATATATATATATATATATATATATATATATATATATATATATATATATATATATATATATATATATATATATATATATATATATATATATATATATATATATATATATATATATATATATATATATATATATATATATATATATATATATATATATATATATATATATATATATATATATATATATATATATATATATATATATATATATATATATATATATATATATATATATATAAAGTTATAACCAAATAACCAACATAATAGTCACTTTGAATGATAAACATAACATAAAATTAATGAAAAATGAGCAAACGATCGACCTAAAAATAGGGGGCTCGACATGAGCTCTCCCGAATTCAGAATTATGCAGAAAAACACTCTTTGCATCGACCAGAACAGGTCCATGTGTTGATGTAAAGCAGCCCAATTTTGACAAATACAAATGCACACAGTATGAGTCGACTGGAGGGTCGACGCGAGCTCTCCTGAGAGAAAATCACAAAAATTTACTTCTGCATGAGTTGACCTAAGCAAGCTTTGAGTCAAATCAAAGACTCAAAACTTGCAAAAATGTTGATTTTGATATGTTTAGCTATTTATAAGTGTTCCTAATGCATTTCTAATTCAACCAACATGATCAAACTCACATAGAATGCATATAGTGCTTTTTCTATATGAACCAAGACACATTTTGACAAATGCTTGACACTATAAAATTAACGAATGCATATGTGACTCGATGATACCGTCCAAAGTACACTTTCCTAACTATATATGTTTTGACATCATTAAAACAAGTATAACCACGTATGAGACACTTTTCACTCACATGAGGATGTGAGAGACGGTCCATTGTAGAATTTTGTTGATAGGCTTCAAACGACCCGTAGTGACAATTTTAGGAAACAAGTCACTGGCTACAATATGATCAGCATAGAGATTCTTCAGCATTGAGTTTAGAGCAGTGTTAAACTCATATCCCTCATCAAATTTTGAATAAGTGATCTTAGGATGAAGTGATAGTCGTGGACACACATCAAATAAATCTTTCCAAACATCAACATTAACAGAATAAACTTTATTGCCTATCTTATAAGGATAATCAAATTCATCAAACTTACCTTACATACATGTGTAGAACAACCTAACAAGATCTTCATTATACTTTGTATCACATTCTAAAGACTGATCAAACTGTTGAAAATCCAGCAATTCAATAATTTCTTGAATGTGCATGTGCTCAGCCAATTTTTGGTAATATACAAATTATTTGACAATTAACTTCTTGCTAAAATTCTTCTCCTATGAGTTAGCAAGTTCATTAGAGAGTAAAGATAAAGCATTTACCGAAACATTTGACAGTGGTTGTGACGTGTCAGCTTGAGTGGTTGAAGCTCTTGTAGTTCTTTTGCCTGTTACTCTTATAGAAGCCATGTAAACTTCACTATTGATGAAGATGAACAATTCCCAAATATGAATTGATGATGAAAAACTCACTTGAAGACTTATACAACCTTGAGAATTCTGTTTTGATGAGGTTTTGAGAAATGAGTTTTGAAGGGTTTTTGTAGAAAGTTTATGAGAGGAGAAATAAGAGGAAAAAAGTTCTAAATGCAAATGATGATGAATTGAATCCTTTGAGTTTAGTTAAGACTATTAATTAGCAAAAATTCTAAGAGAAAAATGTAGGAAATGTTTCAATTTCCAAGGGATTTTTCAGAAATACGCAGCGACGCGTCGATCTAAACTAGGATGTGTCAATGCATACTATACTAAAATGCTCAAATTTAAACTTAACAGTATGAGTCAACCTATGGGTCGACCATTGACACCCGATTTAAAACATGTTAACATAAAGATGTGATGAGTCGACCTGTGCCCTGTTTGGGTCGACTCACGCAGTGCAAAAATGTAATTTTTCACGTTATGTATGTATCAAACAACAATAAATAACAAGCTTATACATATTTCAATCATTTAAATGGATCAAATTTGGTCTAAACCATAGAATAAACATCAAGATAACATATACAATAGCACAATTTCTTTCATATATATGTGATCAAGAATAATCAAGTAGAGAGGAACGATATTACCTCCAATGAAGATGGATGATGGGTGTGGTAACACCCCCTTTCTATACCCCCAAATAAACAATTAAATCATTTAGGAACTTAATAAAATCTTCATCAGAGTATAAATTAACACATGGTATAAAAGAGGCACGTCACATTATCCAGGAAATTCAAAACACATACAACACCTGCTCATAAAGATATGCAGCAAAGGGTAAATCACCACAAAGGAACTTAGTCCTTAAAACCCACATATCAATATTTAGAATAAGAGCAGAAACATAAAAACATTGAATAACTTCATTCATATAAACATTATATACATCAACAGTTTAATTCAAGTCATAAGTCATGTTTACAAAGCATTCACCAGCAGATACATACATAGATGTATCACAAAAGAACCAAAACAATTCCTAACTACCCGGTGCTACATATCAGAGCCAACCGACAAAAAGGAACGAAGTCACGCTTCACAAAAGACCTCCAGCAAACCTACTCAGCAATGCCTCATAGAGCATCATAAAACAACAAAAGGGTGAGAAACATTATCATAACAAACAATGCATATAATATATATATATATATATATATATATATATATATATATATATATATATATATTATATATATATATATATATATACACACACCAACATAGGATACACATAACATATTTCTCACCGCAACTCATCACAATTCAATCATATATACATCGCAACACATATATAATTCACCAAGCTTATCCACCATGCAAATACTCATTATCGCTACTGCGAAAATCGGCGCCGGCTGAACAGAAGAGTCGCCACCGCGCGTTATTTATCCCAACGGAGGGAAAGGAAACGCTCGAAGTAAACCTACCGCAAAGACGGGAAAGGAATGGTCGTCGCAACCAAATCCTGGATTCGGGAGTCGGTTACGCAAGGGGAAGGTACTAGCACCCCTCACGTCCATCGTACTCGACGGGATCCACGCTTGTTTTCTAGTACGGATTGTTATTCTATCTATTCTACAGTCAAGGGTTAAAAGAAAATAAAATGACTCGGCAAAGTATCGCACTTTATGCCTACGTATTCCCGTCTGGAACGAGAAATCAGAGTCAACGTAGTTCGCCTACCTACGGGAAAGGAGGGGAAGGTTGCTCACTAGGATATCGCATCCTATGCCTACGTACCTTCATACAGCATGAAAGATCAGAGCAAACATAGTTCGGGCCACGTACGACACAAGTCTGTCTTGATTGTCTTTATCCTTCTGAAAAAGGTTTTTTCCTGATTATGGGTCCAAGCGGACAAAAATGACTCTTTTGATTGGTTTACAGCCTTTTACGCAAGAACTGTCTTTTATTGATGTTTATCCTTTTATTGTATTTTTTCTGATTGTTTTGAGAAAGACAAGAAACAACAACTCTAAAACCTATGGTTGAAAAAGGGAATCAAAATCTACCCTAATGTTGTCATGCATGGATGAAAGCCTAATGTCTGTCATATTTCTCTCTTGCGCAGAGAGAAACAGAGATCCTAAGGGATAAACGGAAAAGAAACAACATATATACAGTAAAGCAGTAAAATGCATGAATGCAACAGTACAAGCGAGGCCAGGGAGTCCCACTCGACCTCGAACCTAGAAAACAATGGGTAAAGTGAAACAACTTCACCTCAGCCCTATGGGAAAATTAACAAACAATACAGTAAAGAAAATAAAACCCCAAAAACCCAGCCCTGACAGCACACCAGCTCCAGTTGAACTTCTGAAATCAAATTCCAATGGTACCCAAGCCACAACAAGCTTCTATCTCCAAGAAATCACCCAAGCTCAAGCAAGCACAGAATCTTACCCAGTTGATAGCATCAGACAACAGATAGCCTCAGACAGCAGTAAACCCTAGCTTTAACAGTTGCATAGCTTTGACATGAATAATCTTCATCTTTGTCAATCTTTGATCTTCATCCCTATCTTCAATGGCTTCTTTCTTCAAGGCAAGCTCTCCAGCAAAGAATTAATTTCATCAGAAGAAATTGAATGTCAAACAGTTCATTGACAACCAAAGGAAGTCTATGAATAGTTGACATTGTAGCAGACTGTTTCCCTCAAAGTTCTACCTCTAAGGTAAGGCCACTTATCCCTCCAAAGGAGGGAGGTGAATACCATAGAGGTACTTTTAATCATGGAGAAGAATGGAAGTAAAGGAAGTTATCCATGTTTATGAAAGAATTTGTTCTATTCTAAGGCTTTACCTATCTCCTATTATTGCCTATGTCTTCAATCAACTCCAAGCTCAAACAATCTTCAAGCTTCAACATTTTGATCATCATCTTCAATCTTCTCCATTGATTCTTCATGCTTCCACAAGCCCAAACCAAGCCCACACCCCAAATAAAACCCAAAAGCCCAAGCAAGCAACATAAACCCCAAATGGGAACACCAAACAATCACACAATTTGCAAAATATACTAAAAATAGTAAAATAGTATTTAAAAATCTAGGATTAATTCTAAGGGGAGTTCTATATCTACCCTATATACCCTATATGTCCCATATCCTAATTCATACTAAAAACCCCAAAATAAAATGTTAGAATGCACCTATGTTGAGTTTGGACCCTAAAACTATCACCCTAATGTTCTCTAATCAAAACTAATCAAGACTTAATCACAAAAATGTGAAATAAACCCAGGGGGAACTTAATGCTCTAATCTAGCTACCACAAAAAGAATGGAATCAAAATATGGAAAGAAATGCCTAAACAAAATTCAACAAACTGTATGTACAAACAAAATGAACATAAAAGCAATTAAAATGTAAAAAATCACCATAAATGGAAAAAATACCTAAAATACTATTTTTATTTTCTTATAATTTTCTTGAAACCATGACCAAAATGTGGGAAAAAGTCCCATGTTAAAACGATGATTTTCTGATTTTATATGATTTATTTAGTAACTTGTGTTTGGGCTTTAGGCCCGAGATCCCATGCCAATCCATCTTCAGCAAACATCAAAAAAACCCTAAAACTAACTAACCTTAATTTGACGGATACTGTTCATCCTTCCCCCAAATTGAAACCCTAGCGTCGTCCTCCATCCCCAAACTCTCTCTCTGAAACAAAACATCTCACTAAAACTCCACCACGTTCACCCATCCAACGCTTTATCCCTCACACCTCAGTTCAGATCACTCTTAATTCAAACTCGTCTCATAAAATCTTAACCTAACAATCACAAAACCTGAATCTTCATCTACCTATGAACGCTTACGAGTTAAAGAAAGGAAAAAAACCTGGACAATCGGATGAAGACGGAGGCTCTTGGAGGAATTTCTTGAAGATGGAGGCGTCTGGAAGACGTGGAAGAACCTGGATACGAGCAATGACGAATCTTCAAGCGAAAATCTGGAGATGACGAAGAATGTTGAGGGAGATTTGTTCTCACGGAGGATTTCTGGAGAAACAGATGAAGGTGCGAAGGACGTTGAAGGATTTGCCAGAATCTGGAAAGTGTAGGAAGATCTACGAAGATCCTTGGAGAATTTCTAGAGAAATGGACGAACACCGATGAAGGATCTATGAAGATCCTTGAAGATCTTCTGGAGAAATGGATGAACACCGATGAAGGATCTATGAAGATCCTTGAAGATCTTCTGGAATTTGA
This sequence comes from Lathyrus sativus, assembly GCA_963859935.3. Lineage (NCBI taxonomy): Eukaryota > Viridiplantae > Streptophyta > Magnoliopsida > Fabales > Fabaceae > Lathyrus > Lathyrus sativus. Next base: position 597,227,344 of record OZ012738.1, on the reverse strand, counting down.
TGAATGTAACGAAGGATGTTCTTGAGCGTTTGCAGCTTTCTGGAGAAAATCTCAGATGAACAAGCCAGTGGATGAGCGATGATTGTGGATGAAGATGGATCGGAGAAGGAAGATGAAGTTTGGAAGAATTTTCTGGGTTTTTTGCAGATTGCGGCGAAATTAGCGGTGGTCGGAGGCGGTTAAGGTTACCGGAGGGGGTTGGTTAGGGCGGAAATGATTGGTTATGGTGGCCGCCGACAGCTTTGCATGGCCGGCGGTGAAGATTCCGGCGAAGGGGGCAGGTGGCAGGAGGGAAGCGTGAGCGAAGGCCACGTGTGGCTGGGGAGGGTGAGAGAGTAGCACGTGGGAGGCATGCAGAGTGAGAGAGAGAGTGAGGTGGAACCGAGCTGGCCCACACGCGTGGCAGGGCTCTTTATAGGACACGTGGCGTGGACCTTTGACTTGGACTCTGACTTCTGGGCTTGATTAATGGATAATGGCCCAATTGAGACTAAACTCAGACTAATGATGATTAAGATCTGATTAAGACTAAAAAACCTAATTAAACCCTAAACTAAAAATCAAAATAAAATCTAATTAACATCTAATTAACTCTAATTAACAAAAACGAAAATTAAACCTAAACTCCTAATTAAAATCTAATAAACCCTAATTAATCCTAAAATGAAAATTAAAAATAAAATCTAATTAATCTAAAAAAAATCTAAAACTATTATTTAATATCTAAAAAAAAAAATATTTTTAAAACCCTAATTAATTCTAAAAAAAACAAATAAAATCTAAAAAAACATTTTCTTCCTTTTTTCTTTTAAAATCTAATCTACTAATTTGAAAAACAATAAAATCTAAAAACAATTAATCTTTATTATTTTTATTTTTTATTTTTTAAATCTATTCTATTTTTAAAAAAAAAAACAACAATAAAACTCTAATAAAATCTTTAAAAAAAAACAATACTATCTATATTTTTAAAATCTATCCTCTTTTTTTTAAAGAAAAATAATATCTATTTCTATCTATTTAAAAAAAAACTATTAAAAGGAAATTAATATCTAAAAACTTTAAAATCCATTAAATCTCTAAAAAGGAAAAGAAAATTTATTTAAAACTCTAAAAATTATAAAAAAACTATTAAATCCAGAAAAATCCAATTAAATGCATTAAAATCCAGAAAAATGACAGAAAAATCCTAAAAATGCAAGGAGGCCGATTAAACCGATTAAAGCACAAATGCACAACCGTAGCGAGACCCGGACACCGAGATGGCTTGAAAACACAGGGAACGAGCACCAATTCTCAACAGACTTTTATTCTGACTGGCCTGTACTGCCTGAAACACCAGGGGCTATAATCCCGATAAAATCAATCTGACTGATGAAAATGCCATGTATGCAGTATGCGAATGCGAATGCAAAATGCGTCGAAACGTAAACCAGATACGGGGACCGGTTGGTCAAATTTTAGGGTGCAACAGCTGCCCCTATTCAAGCGGCTTGGACCTGAAGGGTTGAAGAGCGAACAACCTTCAAACATTCAAGGGTAGAAGACGGTTGAATACAAAATAAACCCGAAAATTTGCCAACCGCAGAAATAAACTGCACCCTCGCTTGGGGAACGCCATCCAGATAACTGAATCCAATTATTCTGGCAACAAACTGATCGATCACCTGATAAAGAGATTTGACTTTGGCACCAGTTACTTGTGTGACACCACAAATAACAAACCCGAAGGTTGGATCAACATGCACTTGATCACCTCCCATCGTCTATTGATAGACGGAGACACCATCCCGCAGGAAAACAATAACCACACTTACATCGTCTACAGATAGACAGAAAGACCTCATCCCGAAGGAAAACCATACCCATATTCTCATTGTCTAAGGATAGACAGCACGACTCCATCCCGAAGGAAAACCAATATCCATATTTACATCGTCTACAGATAGACAGAAAGACCCCTTCCCGAAGGAAAAACATACACATACTCACATTGTCTAATGATAGACAGAAAGGCACCGTCCCGAAGGAACACCATATCCATACTCACATTGTCTAAGGATAGACAGAAAGACTCTGTCCTGAAGGAAAACCATATCCGTACTCTCCTCGTCTAATGATAGACATAAAGGCACCGTCCCGAAGGAACACCATATCCATACTCACATTGTCTAAGGATAGACAGAAAGACTCTGTCCCGAAGGAAAAAACATCATCTATACTCTCCTCGTTTAATGATAGACGGAGACACCATCCCGAAGGAACACCATAACCATACTCACATTGTCTAAGGGTAGACAGAAAGGCACCGTCCCAAAGGAAAACCATATCCATACTCACATTGTCTAAGGATAGACAGAAAGACTCCATCCCGAAGGAAAACCATATCTATACTCTCCTCGTCTAATGATAGACGGAGACACCATCCCGAAGGAAAACCATATCCCATATTTACGACGTCTACAGATAGACAGAAAGATCTCATCCCGAAGGAACACCATTATCCAATACTCACATTGTCTAAAGATAGACAGAAAGGCACCATCCCGAAGGAAAACGATAATATCCATACTCTCCTCGTCTAATGATAGACGGAGACACCATCCCGAAGGAACACCAATATCCATAATCTCCTCGTCTAATGATAGACGGAGACACCATCCCGAAGGAACACCAATATCCATACTCTCATCGTCTAATGATAGACGGAGACACCATCCCGAAGGGACACCCGTCAGCGGGAAGAGAACCATATTCATCACCACCCATCAAATTTCAGAATCCTTTCGTCTACAGGAATTGATGGAAAGAACAATATCTTCAAAGGGGCCACATCATCAATAAGGATTGACAGAAAGAAAACCCATCTCCAAAGAGCCATATCGTTGATAAGGATCAACAACTAGGAAAACCAAACATTCTTCGAAGAGCCTCGACGTCAATAAGGATCAACGGTCAGAAAACCTCCTTGAAATTCCATCTCGTCCAATAAACAGAAAGAAACGCCGATATCTGAAAGATCGCTTTGAAACCTCTCAACGTCTAAGGATAGACGGAGAAAACCATATCCAAACTCCCGATGTCTAATGATAGACGGAGAAGGCCCGCTGGGGTAAACCCATCGTCAATGGGAATTGACGGTAAGAGAAGTCTGTCAATATCAACTGATCATTGAATATGATCTGAGAATCGAATACCAAAGAGTTGTCTGAATAAAGCTGCTGGAGAAAATGCCCCTGAACTGATCACAGAATACTTCATGTTGCCACCGAAGGCTGATAGAAAAACTGGCTTATGCTTCGTATGCATATGCGTATGTTTGAATTTTTCTATGGCGTAATGCTCCATATGGATGGAAATGCTACGCATTTGAGGATGAAATGCAAGTATGATGCAAATATGATGACAGATGCAAATGCAAATGCAGGCTCGGGTCGTTGGAGACAGAAAACCGCTTCAGCAAAATAAATGCTGAAGACAAAGCCAACTCCGCTGGGGATAACCAGGCATCACAGAATTATTCCAGCAAAATAAATGCTGGAAAGGTGAAGCCAACTTCGCTGGGGAATAACTTAATGCGCTAAGCATGATTGGACTTCTGACAAGGACAGCTTACCCGTGCCAATGAAAATTGGACTCGCGTTGGGGAAAACAGACGGAGTCTTCCTGCGTACCAATGAAGATTGGATTTCGAAACTGATGCGCCAACACGGATTGGGCCACACAGTGATTGCCAATATGGATTGGGCTTCTTGAAAATTGCCAATAAGAATTGGGCTTTAGGCCATCTGTGATGGGTCATGTATGATTGCCACCGGAAAATGCCTTGTCTGAGTTCACTATTTCTGATTGAAGGGTCGATAAATGGTAACACGACTTCCCGACATTCGACTCACACTTGGAGATTAGCTGAATCTGCTCGAATAGCTCTGAGTAGCTCTGATGACACGGAGAAGAACAATTCCTTCGCTTCTGATATGCCCCAACTTGTGGGACCTCTGTGGGGATAGTCCTCAAAAGGAAATATGAAAGTCTGTACCCTGACGGTCTGATATGAAATGCCCCAGTATTCTGAACCTCGGAAAAACTTCAAATCAAATGCCTCTCGAATAAAGAATAACTTCCGCGCTCTTATGAGAGCCTGCCCCTGTCTGCAATGACTTTGCCCCTGATCAGTTGATTCGGTGTAGTGATTTTAACTACAGAGATTTACCGAATCTCGACCTGATTGCCCCAGAATAACTGCTTTGGATGGCTGACCTCACTGGGGATCACTTGATAATAGCTTGCCCTGGCTCTCGGAACATTCGGGCATCCTGCATTCTATCCTGATCAGACTTTCCCCTGTAGGAAACTTTCTTGCTGTCAAGCGCTTACTCGCAAGTAAAACCCGTTGTTCTGCATAAAAGATATATTAATGCAATGCATATGACAGTTTTAACATCCAATCTGTTCACTGGGAAAATAGAAAAATCAGCTGATGGCATATAATGCACAAATCATTTATCAAAATATCAACATCAGCACCAACATGGTAAGAAGAACCCTTTTAGGAGTCAGCTTCGACGCGATCTTTACCGATGTATGCCTTCGAGACAAACATGCTTCAATTAGGACTTTTGAAGGTTGTAACGTGGTCAGGTTCACGGTTTTGAAAGAAAAGATAAAGGCTAAAAGTCTAATTTTTAACCCACCCATTCTCCTTGATGTTCTCCGATCCTACGTTCAGCTAATTCGACCTTAGCGCTTACCTCTTAGAGGTTGAAACATAGGAGTGATAGTTCGAGAAACTATGCGCTTTTGGAGTGACAGCCACTCACCTTTCGTCTTTGACACTTGGGGTCACACGACTTGTATTTCATTTGAGGACTTTTCTTTTGTAATCCTTTTCATTTTTTCTTTTTCTTTCCCTAACTTTTGCCTGGACTGACTCTTTTGAGTTTCCAGTCCAGCGGGATGCCCCTATTTTTGCCTAAGTTGTTTTTTTTCAAGTTTTGACTTAGCGGGCTTTCGATTCTTTTCGCTTTTCGGTTTTTTTTGAACAAGTCGTGTGACACTGGTTGTCTGACTCTTTGGGAATAATGTGACTGCCTCACTCCTGACGCTTAACCACTGTGGCTTTTTAGGCACGACCTATAGAGGTGTGATTGATCCTCGAACGGACACTCCTTTTTGCAATTTGGACGCTCGGTCAAATTAGCTAACACCTACCCTGCCCCAGGTTGACATTGAGGGTTTTTCATCTTCATAAAGAACTCCTACTGTTAGGCTCAAAAGGGGTTATCAAGGGATTATCTTCCTTATGACTCTGGTGTTTAGGGATTTGAAACAATGCTTGTACATCATCAGCAGGTCTTATTTCAAAGGCATACAATATCGGAAGCTTGCATGTCGTTCATTTTCGTCATCCTCCCCGGATTCCGCTTAACCAGGCGTTGGACATCTGTAAAAATCAATTAGTGAACACGAATGGATTTAATCAAAACATGCATATTCATTTCATTATCATCAATTGAATGAAAACAACCAGTTTTACAAACAAGATTGCAATTTAACAAGAAAGAAACTACAAACATAAAGAAATGACAAGATGAAACACAGGAAAACGTCAGCTTCCGAGAACCGGGCTTTCACATCTGTCTTGCTGCTGAACCAGCCATCTTCCATACTGCTTAAAATGGATGCCGGGTGAATTGCCTTTCTGACTTCAGTGGGCTCTGTCTAGCACGCAGGTTTGACCGATAACGATAAGGCTGCTGACTCTGGAAAGGAGTTGACGTCTGTTGCGAAGACTGGACAGATTGTTGACTTTGATCAGTCGAACCACTTGGAGGTCGAGTCTGAACTATCAGGGACTCCTTTTGTTCAAGCGCTTTCATCCTCAGACTTGGTCTAGGCAGCAACTGAAGATAGGGGGATTCTGACACCAATGATTGCAGAATATACTTATGATCTATAGCAGCTTCGGGAACGTCCATCATCTTAGCACCGACTGGGGTACGACCATTAGGTACAATTATGCCGCCCGACATGAGTTCAATAACCTTTGCGTCAATCAAGTCCTGAACGTTGTGCTTAAAAGCGTGACAACTCTCGACATCATGTCCGGGTGCCCCGGAATGAAATTCACACTGCTTACTAGTGTCATACCCATAAGGAAGCGTCGTTCCTGTGAGTGGCTCCAGTGTTCTTTTTTCAACCAGCTTCAAACTCAATAAAGTCTGCAAGAGCTTAGCATATGTTGAAGGCGGCGCCTCAAATATCCTCCTTGGCCTTTGCCGAATCGGATGTATCTTTTGTTGTTGTTGTTGGTGTCGATCAACACGTCTTTTAAACTCAGGTTCCACAGGCACGGGCTCCACAGGCACAGGCGGAACAAACTCCTTCACTACGGCTTCAGCTAGCTGACCATCCTCTTTCCTAAGCACGTTCTTGACTACTTCCATGATCAAGCTCATTTGGGTCTTCAACTGATTATTTTCCTCTTTGAGTATCTTCTGATCTAGACGCAACTCTTGCATGTCTTTCATCATTTGCCTTAGCTGGCTTCGGACTTCAATCAATTCAGCCTGATTCTGATCCATATCTCTGGGAATTTCCTGCAACAAACTGGTGATATGAAATAAGACCCACGGTTCTGATGTACCTGTTATGTGAGAATGCAATGCAGAAATCAAACACATATTCACGATAAGACAAATAAACCCCAAGCTATAAGCACAGAGATAAACACCTCACACCACTATGTAAAGCCAAAAAGAACAGCAAACAAGCACACCCAAGTACAAAATACAATGACCCCAGCCAACAAGCCTGGTGGTGGTCAGCAAACAACAATGCACGATAGCTAAACAATCAGCAGAGAAAACAGATGCGACGCCCGGCGCAGAAACCTCTAATAACTTTCCCCATATTCAACTGAGCTCTCAGCTGGACATTCTCCCAACCATACACTCTCGGTGGAGTATTCCCTGACATTGACTGATGAACCCCCACAACTGGATGAAGGATAATCAATAATCCGAACAAAACCTTGAGGCGTGATGAAGATCTTGTTAGAGTCTAGCAGGTTCTGAACTTGGCTTCTAAGCACCTTACAATCCTCTGTTGAATGCCCCTGTACCCCAACATGGTACTCACAGCGGGCGCTGGCATTGGAACCTGAAGGATAAGGCGGGATCATTGGACTAGTCTCTTTCGGCACTATTAATCCACTTTCGACCAAATCTGGTAACAACTGACTGTACGACACCGGTAGCTGAGTAAACTGCCTTTCAGGCTTCCTTGGTCTTTGTCGGGCGTGACGACGCGGCTGACGATAATATGACTGCTGGTTTGAAGTATCTGAAAACTGAGCCTAAGACGCTAGAGGTTCTAAGACAACATCGCTTCCTTCTTCCCATTCCTCTTGAGAACTGAGAACTGGTTCATTCTTATCAACCGGGATATAAGGAGCCTCTCTAAGCTTTCCATTCTTGAGTCCTCTCTCAACAAGCTCTCCCATTCTCATCAAACCTTCAAAGCTTGTACAAGTGAACATCATGTCATAATAACGGCCCTTCAGAGTATCCAAAAAGAGGCTAACCATTTCTCTCTCCGGAATCGGTGGTTGAACACGAGCAGCCAATTCTCTCCATCTTTGCACATACCCCCTAAAGGATTCATTCTCCGCACGAGATAATTCTTGCAAATGCACGCGAAAAGGAATCATTTCCAGGTTGTAATCGTACTGCTTCACGAAGGCATTGGCTAAGTCCGACCATGACTTAATACTATCACTCTTCAAGTGCATGTACCAGTCCAAAGATGCTCCGATCAAACTATCTTGGAAACAGTGAATCATGAGCTTGTCATTGGTGATATGCGGAGTCATTCTTCTGCAGAACATAACCAAATGTAGCTTCGGACAACTATCCCCTTTGTACTTCTCGAAATTGGGCACTTTGATCTTCGGAGGCAATACAAGACCTGACACCAAACACATGCTCGCAGCATTCAGATCAAGAGCATTCTTATTCACCAGGGCAGCAATCTGATCTTCCAACGTCTGAAGTCTTCTCATATACTCAGCAGTCAGTGGGCCCTGAATATTAACCTGCGGAACAACTCTTGGAGATGGAACAATCCTTGGAGAATCTGGCGTAGAGAAAGTGGAATTGTGACACTCTGCGTCATTGAAGGAATATGGACCTCTGACAGGGGTTTGCACGGGCTGGGCAACATTGTTCATCTGAGCTTTCTGACCATTGTTTCCTCCTCCATTTATAGTTGTTATGGCTTCCATGACCTGACTCACCTGGTACTTCAACAATTCAAACTCCGCCCGAGTAACAACCAAGTTCTGCTCTCCTGAAGCCATGATCTTTCCATATGCTAACTCAAGTCTAAAACGAATGTCGGGAAATCAACTGATGAAGCGGAGAAACAACGGGTAAGCTCCCTGTTCCGGATGAGGATGAATATGCAAAATGGAATGCAAATGCAAACAGTCATGCAAAATGCAAAATGCACATACAAGGGACCAAGTGCCCCTGGCTGAGAAGAATCCACCATACTGGTCTTAACCAGACCCTCAACACTGCTCGAACCCGGTCTCAGCAAACCAAAACAGTACTCGAACCTGGTCTCCAACAGACCCCATAATGCTGTCTTCAAATACCACTGAATCTCAATCAAGAAAACCGGTAATCTGGAGGTCAAGTTACCTGCATGCCCCAGCCCCTCTCACAGGTAGGTGTCCTAATAACTGACACAGGGTACAGCATCCTATGCGGTTGTTGGCGTCACAGACTTTCAAGACGGATGATACGATACCTAGAAGGTGTGGCATCATCATGTCCTGAAGAGGCCTCACTTAGCCAACTTCCAAATGATTGGTCCCCGGAGTCGACAATCCAACTAACCAACAACCCCCTCAACCCAAAGGGTTGAAAAAGAAGTCAACCAGAAGAACCTCGTTCGAGTGTGGATTTCATGAGACACTAGTGCCTGCAAAGCAAGCACGCGCCCACTAATTTCCACTCTAATTCTAGGTGCACTCAAGCCCAGGTCCGGCTTATCTCTTAATCATAGAACTCCCTCATACCCACAGCAATAATAACAGAAATATAATGCTGAATGTAAAATATAGAAAACATAAATCCATACAAAATCCTCAACGGGAAAACAAGCGCTAGGATTGACTCTCGTAGGGAACCATTGGAGTCCCCAGCAGAGTCGCCATCTGTCGCTACTGCGAAAATCGGCGCCGGCTGAACAGAAGATTCGCCACCGTGCATTATTTATCCCAACGGGGGGAAAGGAAACGCTCGAAGCAAACCTACCGCAAAGACGGGAAAGGAATGGTCATCACAACCAAATCCTGGATTCGGGAGTCGGTTACGCAAGGGGAAGGTACTAGCACCCCTCACGTCCGTCGTACTCGACGGGATCCACGCTTGTTTTCTAGTATGGATTGTTATTCTATCTATTCTACAGGTCAAGGGTTAAAAGAAAATAAAATGACTCGGCAAAGTATCACACTTTATGCCTATGTATTCCCGTCTGGAATGAGAAATCAGAGTCAACGTAGTTTGCCTACCTACGGGAAAGGAGGGGAAGGTTTTGCTCGCTAAGATATCGCATCCTATGCCTACGTACCTTCATACAGCATGAAAGATCAGAGCAAACGTAGTTCGGGCCACGTACGACACAAGTCTGTCTTGATTGTCTTTATCCTTCTGAAAAAGGTTTTTTCCTGATTATGGGTCCAAGCGGACAAAAATGACTCTTTTGATTGGTTTACAGCCTTTTACGCAAGAACTGTCTTTTATTGATGTTTATCCTTTTATTGTATTTTTTCTGATTGTTTTGAGAAAGACAAGAAACAGCAACTTTAAAACCTATGGTTGAAAAAGGGAATCAAAATCTACCCTAATGTTGTCATGCATGGATGAAAGCCTAATGTCTGTCATATTTCTCTCTTGCGCAGAGAGAAACAGAGATCCTAAGGGATAAACGGAAAAGAAACAGTATATATACAGTAAAGCAGTAAAATGCATGAATGCAACAGTACAAGCGAGGCCAGGGAGTCCCACTCGACCTCGAACCTAGAAAACAATGGGCAAAGTGAAACAACTTCACCTCAACCCTATGGGAAAATTAACAAACAATACAGTAAAGAAAATAAAACCCCAAAAACCCAGCCCTGACAGCACACCAGCTCCAGTTGAACTTCTGAAATCAAACTCCGATGGTACCCAAGCCACAACAAGCTTCTATCTCCAAGAAATCACCCAAGCTCAAGCAAGCACAGAATCTTACCCAGTTGATAGCATCAGACAACAGATAGCCTCAGACAGCAGTAAACCCTAGCTTTAACAGTTGCACAGCTTTGACATGAATAATCTTCATCTTTGTCAATCTTTGATCTTCATCCCTATCTTCAATGGCTTCTTTCTTCAAGGCAAGCTCTCCAGCAAAGAATTAATTTCGTCAGAAGAAATTGAATGTCAAACAGTTCATTGACAACCAAAGGAAGTCTATGAATAGTTGACATTGTAGCAGACTGTTTCCCTCAAAGTTATACCTCTAAGGTAAGGCCACTTATCCCTCCAAAGGAGGGAGGTGAATACCATAGAGGTACTTTTAATCATGGAGAAGAATGGAAGTAAAGGAAGTTATCCATGTTTATGAAAGAATTTGTTCTATTCTAAGGCTTTACCTATCTCCTATTATTGCCTATGTCTTCAATCAACTCCAAGCTCAAACAATCTTCAAGCTTCAACATTTTGATCATCATCTTCAATCTTCTCCATTTATTCTTCATGCTTCCACAAGCCCAAACCAAGCCCACACCCCAAATAAAACCCAAAAGCCCAAGCAAGCAACATAAACCCCAAATGGGAACACCAAACAATCACACAATTTGCAAAATATACTAAAAATAGTAAAATAGTATTTAAAAATCTAGGATTAATTCTAAGGGGAGTTCTATATCTACTCTATATACCCTATATGTCCCATATCCTAATTCACACTAAAAACCCCAAAATAAAATGTTAGAATGCACCTATGTTGAGTTTGGACCCTAAAACTATCACCCTAATTTTCTCTAATCAAAACTAATCAAGATTTAATCACAAAAATGTGAAATAAACCCAGGGGAAACTTAATGCTCTAATCTAGCTACCACAAAAAGAATGGAATCAAAATATGGAAAGAAATGCCTAAACAAAATTCAACAAAATGTATGTACAAACAAAATGAACATAAAAGCAATTAAAATGTAAAAAATCACCATAAATGGAAAAAATACCTAAAATACTATTTTTATTTTCTTATAATTTTCTTGAAACCATGACCAAAATGTGGAAAAAAGTCCCATGTTAAAATGATGATTTTCTGATTTTATATGATTTATTTAGTCTATATGTAAATGATGAAAAAAAAGAAATTCAATTAAACAAATAATGGAGCAAGGGGGGTGGCAAAAGCAGCTATTTACCTTCAGAATATATGTTGGGCCCAGGAGGGGGGTGCAGTTAACACTGCGCTGGGCCCATGTCTTATTCAGAAAAACAACAAAAAACTAATAAGCCAGGGGTGACGAATAGCACATACTTAGCTTGCAATCCAAGTTGGGCCTCCCATGGGGGGTGTTAATAGCAGTTAATCCAAGGCCCAAACGTAAACACCAAAGGGAGAGGGGGGTTGATAGTAACCGAGGGATGAGATTCAATCACTTGTGTTTGGGCTTGAGGCCCGAGATCCCATGCCAATCCATCTTCAGCAAACATCAAAAAAAACCTAAAACTAACTAACCTTAATTTGACGGATACTGTTCATCCTTCCCCCAAATTGAAACCCTAGCGCCGTCCTCCATCCCCAAACTTTCTCTCTGAAATAAAACATCTCACCAAAACTCCACCACGTTCACCCATCCAACGCTTTATCCCTCACACCTCAGTTCAGATCACTCTTAATTCAAACTCGTCTCATAAAATCTTAACCTAACAATCACAAAACCTGAATCTTCATCTACCTATGAACGCTTACGAGTTAAAGAAAGGAAAAAAACCTGGACAATCGGATGAAGACGGAGGCTCTTGGAGGAATTTCTTGAAGATGGAGGCATCTGGAAGACGTGGAAGAACCTGGAGACGAGCGATGACGAATCTTCAAGCGAAAATCTGGAGATGACGAAGAATGTTGAGGGAGATTTGTTCTCACGGAGGATTTCTGGAGAAACGGATGAAGGTGCGAAGGACGTTGAAGGATTTTCCAGAATCTGGAGAGTGTAGGAAGATCTACGAAGATCCTTGAAGAATTTCTGGAGAAATGGACGAACACCGATGAAGGATCTATGAAGATCCTTGAAGATCTTCTGGAGAAATGGATGAACACCGATGAAGGATCTATGAAGATCCTTGAAGATCTTCTGGAATTTGATGAATGTAACGAAGGATGTTCTTGAGCGTTTGCAGCTTTCTGGAGAAAATATCAGATGAACAAGCCAGTGGATGAGCGATGATTGTGGATGAAGATGGATCGGAGAAGGAAGATGAAGTTTGGAAGAATTTTCTGGGTTTTTTGCAGATTCCGGCGAAATTAGCGGTGGTCGGAGGCGGTTAAGGTTACCAGAGGGGGTTGGTTAGGGCGGAAATGATTGGTTATGGTGGCCGCCGACATCTTTGCATGGCCGGCGGTGAAGATTCCGGCGAAGGGGGCAGGTGGCAGGAGGGAAGCGTGAGCGAAGGCCACGTGTGGCTGGGGAGGGTGAGAGAGTAGCACGTGGGAGGCATACAGAGTGAGAGAGAGAGAGTGAGGTGGAACCGAGCTGGCCCACACGCGTGGCGGGGCTCTTTATAGGACACGTGGCGTGGACCTTTGACTTGGACTCTGACTTCTGGGCTTGATTAATGGATAATGGCCCAATTGAGACTAAACTCAGACTAATGATGATTAAGATCTGATTAAGACTAAAAAACCTAATTAAACCCTAAACTAAAATCAAAATAAAATCTAATTAACATCTAATTAACTCTAATTAACAAAAACGAAAATTAAACCTAAACTCCTAATTAAAATCTAATAAACCCTAATTAATTCTAAAATGAAAATTAAAAATAAAATCTAATTAATCTAAAAAAAATCTAAAACTATTATTTAATATCTAAAAAAAAATTATTTTTAAAACCCTAATTAATTCTAAAAAAAACAAATAAAATCTAAAAAAACATTTTCTTCCTTTTTTCTTTTAAAATCTAATCTACTAATTTGAAAAACAATAAAATCTAAAAACAATTAATCTTTATTATTTTTATTTTTAATTTTTTAAATCTATTCTATTTTTAAAAAAAAAACAACAATAAAACTCTAATAAAATCTATAAAAAAAAAAACAATAGTATCTATATTTTTAAAATCTATCCTCTTTTTTTTAAAGAAAAATAATATCTATTTCTATCTATTTTTAAAAAAAACTATTAAAAGGAAATTAATATCTAAAAACTTTAAAATCCATTAAATCTCTAAAAAGGAAAAGAAAATTTATTTAAAACTCTAAAAATTATAAAAAAACTATTAAATCCAGAAAAATCCAATTAAATGCATTAAAATCCAGAAAAATGACAGAAAAATCCTAAAAATGCCAGGAGGCCGATTAAACCGATTAAAGCACAAATGCACAACCGTAGCGAGACCCGGGCACCGAGATGGCTTGAAAACACAGGGAACGAGCACCAATTCTCAACAGACTTTTATTCTGACTGGCCTGTACTGCCTGAAACACCAGGGGCTATAATCCCGATAAAATCAATCTGACTGATGAAAATGCCATGTATGCAGTATGCGAATGTGAATGCAAAATGCGTCGAAACGTAAACCAGATACGGGGACCGATTGGTCAAATTTTAGGGTGCAACACTCACCACTAAGCATATACATGAATCATACTTCTACCATTCACATCATTCACACATAAACATTTACAATTATGTTTAGTTCAACACTTCACATAAACATACACAATTATGTTCATTATACCAATATATCATATGAAGATAATAATGCAACTCATAGAGACCGACTCATGACTCTATGTAGATGCAAATGCGGTACTGACTCATTCAGCAGGTTCAATTGAAGAACCAAATGGAACCATCGCTCGTTACCGAAGTAACTCCCCGTCGGGCCTACGATGTTCACCCATGACTCACACCCCACATAGGCACACGATGATTCAGGATTGCTCACACCCCACACGGGCACACAATCTGATTGCTCACACCCCACAACAACACACAATCGTTCTGCAGATTCTCCACGGAATCAAATATAAACCATCGCTCACACCCCACAAGGGCACACGATCGTTTCTGCAGATCTTCCCAGGGATAAAAAATAAACCATTGCTCACACTCCACATGGGCACACGAGGTTTCTGCAGATCCTACGCGGGATCAGACACACAAGAATGCAATCATGATGCTTCACATGCAAAATAATTCCACACACTCTTGAAATGCATACATATTCACAAATATATAATCATGCATTCTTCACATCATACAAGCACATACAATTATGCACATTCACATCAATCTCATCATGCATTTTCATTCAATTCAAACAAATGCACAAAATTGCCAAACGGCCATATTTCAAACTCCACGATTCACAATCTAGGATTCACGCCTTACGGCTACCCACAGCATCTCATATCACAACATACAACTATGCATAATAAGAAGGGATTAATCATACTTGAATTGAAGAATCCACATTGGAGTGAAAACACAAGAAAATAACATGCTAACACGCTCGCTACCTTGCTCACCTAGCGAGTGCTCGCTACCTGTTCGCCTAGCGAACAAGCTCGCGAAGGAAAACAGAAGCCACTGACATGATTCGCTACCTCACTCGCTCAGCGAAGGCCTAATGAATGCTCGCCTCCCCCTTCGCTACCAGCGAAGAACAACAAAACCATTCTGCCTAAGTCTGGGACCGTTCGCTACTGGCTCGCCACAGCGAATGCTCGCGACCTGCTCGCCTAGCGAACTTGATAGCGAGGGTCTGCGAACTCAGAATTTCCCACTGTCCAAAACTCCGAAACTCCTCAAAATCTACCCGATTCAATTCCAACTCGTTCTAGTAGCCTTAGCCCAACATTCCTCGACTAAACTTTACCACTTATTCTCATTTTTAACCGTTAAAACTCAGTTTCTACCGATTAAATCCAATTCAACCTAAAAATGGAAAATGAGCAAAACTCTCCCCAATCCAAAATCAAACCAATAGAAACATACATAATCATACACATCGAAAGAATGACAAAGTTTCACACCCTTACCCGATTAATCGAATGCTTAGCAGTTGATTCTTGATGATTCTAGGTTTTCTCCTCTTCCTCCTCTTTTCTCTTCTTTCCTTTCTATTTCTTTCTATCTCTTTTATTTTCTCTCTATTTCCACTTATACTCTTTCTATTCTATTCTATTTCTCTCAAATATCTACTAATTAAGGATTATCTAAAACACCCTCTAATTAATTCCCAAAACTCTCTGAATAATAAAACAACATAATATGCACACATAACATGTTAACATTCAAATTCCACAATTAAAAGAATAATCAATCAAAATAAATCAAAAGACTCAACAAAAATGGGAAATCAGAATCGGGGCGTTACACTCTCCCCCACTTCAGAAATTTTCGTCCTCGAAAATATTACCTGATCCAAACAATTCTGGATGCGACTTCCGCATCTTACACTCCAATTCCCAAGTCATGTTGCCTTCTGCAGCACCTCCCCATGCTACTTTCACAAGCGCAATATCCTTGCCTCTTGGCCTCTTAATTTCACGATCCAAAATCCTAATCGATAAAACTTCAACCGTAAGATTATCTCTTACTTCAACCTCATCCATAGGAACCACATGTGACGGATCCAGAACATACTTCCGAAGTTGCGAAACATGGAATACATTATGCAAATTCGAAAGATTCGGAGGCAACGCCACACGATATGCCACAACACCCACTCGTGCAATAATCTGATACAGACCAATGAAACGAGAAGTCAACTTCTTCGACTTCAAGGCACGACCCACACTCGTAACCGGTGTAACTCTCAAAAACACATGGTCGCCCTCTTGAAACTCAAGATCCTTCCTTCTCTTGTCATGATGACTCTTCTGCCTACTCTGAGAAGCTCTCATCTTTTCCCGAATAAACTTCACCTTCTTCGTCGTTTGTTGTACCATCTCCGGCCCAACAACCGACTTCTCACCAGTTTCATGCCAACACAAAGATGTTCGACATCTCTGACCATACAAAGCCTCAAATGGTGCCATACCAATACTTGATTGAAAACTGTTATTGTAGGTGAACTCAATCAACGCTAAATAACTATCCCAAGCACCACCTTGCTCCAGTACACAAGCACGCAACAAATCCTCCAACGACTGAATCGTTCTCTCGGTTTGACCATCTATTTGCGGGTGATAAGCCGAACTCAATCTTAGCTTATAACCCAAAGCCTTTTGCAAACTCTCCCAAAACCTTGAAGTAAATCTAGGATCTCTATCCGATACAATACTCTTAGAAACTCCATGCAACTTCACAACCACACGAACATAAATCTCGGCTAACTTCTCAAAGGATAACTAATATCAATCGGAACGAAATGAGCAGATTTAGTAAGCCTATCAACAATCACCCAAATAGCATTATGACCTCTTTGCGTATTCGGCAATCCCGTAATAAAATCCATCGATATACTATCCCATTTCCACTCTGGAATATCCAAAGGTTACATCAGTCCACTAGGCTTCTGATGTTCTACCTTAGACTTATGACAAGTCAAACATGCATACACAAACTGAGCTACATCTCTCTTCAATCCGGACCACCAAAAGATTTTCTTCAAATCTTGATACATCTTATTCACTCCCGGATGAATACTTAAGTTACTCCGGTGTCCTTCCTCCAATATCATTATTTTCAACTCCACATCATCGGGAATACAAATACGACCACGAAATCTCAAAACTCCAAAACCATCAACTTTGAAATCCTCATTCTCATTTATCATCAAGTCAATGAACTTTAAGTCCAACTTTTTCCTTTCACATACGGTTGCAAGAAAATCATTCGTGATACGAAGCATACCAAGTCTCACACTTCTCGGCGTCATTTCACAAACCAAACTCAAATCTCTAAAGTTCTCCAAAAGTTCCCATTCTTTCATCATCAATGTAGACATGTGCAACGACTTCCGACTTAAGGCATTGGCCACCACATTTGCCTTACCCGGATGATAATTCAAACCAAAATCATAGTCTTTCAAAAGCTCTAACCACCTCCTTTGCCTCATATTTAATTCCTTTTGATCAAATAAATACTTCAAACTCTTGTGATCACTAAAAACTTCAAATCTTGCACCATAAAGATAATGCCTCCAAATTTTCAAAACAAACACCACAACCGTTAATTCCAAATCATGTGTAGGGTAATTCTTTTCATGCACTCTCAACTGTCTCGAAGCATAAGCCACAAATTTTCCATCTTGCATCAACACACCACCCAAACCTGTCAAGGAAGCATCACAATAAGCCACACAAGGTTCCGTAGGATTCGGCAAAATCAAGACTGGCGCTGTTGTCAATCTTCTCTTTAACTCAATGAAACTCTTCTCATAACCAGCATCCCAAATGAAAGCCTTTCCTTTACAAGTCAATTGCGTTAACGGAAGTGCTAACTTCAAAAATCCCTCAATAAACCTCCGATAATAACCTGCCAAGCCCAAAAAGCTTTGAATCTCCGTAACCGATTTAAGAGTCTCCCATTGCATTACTGCATCAATCTTGGATGGATCCACACTAATACCATCACCAGAAATAATATTCTGAGAAAACTCACTTCCGACAAACAAAATTTACACTTTGACAACTTAGCATACAATTTCTTCTCTTTCAAAATTTGTAACACAACCCTTAAATGCTCCTCATGCTCCTCTTGAGACTTAGAGTAAATCAAAATGTTGTCGATGAACACAACCACAAAATGATCCAACTGCTCATGAAAAATACGATTCATGTATTCCATAAACACACTCGGCGCATTAGAAACTCCGAATGGCATCACAGAATATTCGTAATGACCATACCGTGTTTTAAAAGCCGTCTTTGGAATATCCTCCTCTCTCACACGAATCTGGTGATAACCCGATCTCAAATCAATCTTGCTAAAAACACGCGCTCCAACTAATTGGTCCATCAAATCATCGATTCTTGGAAGAGGATACTTATTCTTAATTGTCACCTTATTCAACTGCCGATAATCAATGCATAACCGCATACTCCCATCCTTCTTCTTTACCAACAATACTGGCGCACCCCAAGGAGAAACACTTGGTCTTAAAAATCTCTTATACAACAAATCATTCAACTGCTCCTTCAGTTCTACCAACTCCGATGCTGACATACGATACGGTGCCATCGAAATCGGTCTAGTACCGGGAACTAGATCAATAAAAAAACTAAACTTCTCTTCCCGGCAGTACATCCGTAATCTCCTCTGGAAACACTTCTGGAAAATCACACACCACTAGGAACACATCAAGCTCAACTTTGCTCTCCACAGACAACGATGCAAACAAGCCGAACAACTGAGCTTCGTCCGCTAAAAGCTTCTTCAACTCCTTAGGGGATAGAAAACTCTCACCTTCATCATCTTCTAAAGAAGGAAACCTTACTAACTTGTGATAGTAATCTAAATGAACTCTATTAAATTGCAATCAGTTCATACCCAAGATCACGTCCAAACCTTCCAACGGCAAACACACTAAATCCATAATGAAGTCTTTACCATACATGGTCAAAGAACAACTTACACACACCAAAGAAGCAGTTACCGACCCCGAAGCGGGAGTCTCAATAACCATGTCTCCACTTAAAGACACCATGCACAAACCCAAACGCTTAGCACACTCAAGAGAAATGAACGAATGAGTCGCTCCAGTATCAATAATAGCAACTAAAGGCATATTATTAATAAAGCATGTACCTTTAATCAAGCGATCCGCATTAGTAGTGTCTGAACCTGCTAAGGCAAATACTTTTCCATCCGACTGAGCTTGCTTTGGTTTGGTACACTTGGTACTAATATGACCAACTTTCCCACAATTAAAACACTTTACCACATTCCTTCTACAACCAGAAGTGGCATGTCCAATACTTCCATAATTAGCACAATTCTCCACAGACTTCCCACATTCAAAAGATTTGTGACCCATTACGCCACACATGTAACATTTGACCGCACCAGAACTTCCTCCTCCGGGTCTCCTGTCAAAGTTTCCCTTATACTTTCCCTTATCAACAGGCGTCACATAAGGTCCACTCCTTACTTGTTGTTTGCCTTTCTTCTCACTCAAACTCTTATAATGAGTAGATTGAGCCCTACTGTCCTCTTCAAAAATCCTACAACATTCGGTCAAGTCCGAAAATCTTCGTATTCTTAGGTATCCCACCACTTGCTTTATCTCAGGACGCAAGCCATTCTCATACTTAATGCACTTAGAGAACTCCGCCGTAACCGCCACATAATGAGGATGAAACTGAACTAATTCCACAAACTTAGCCGTGTAGTCCACCACAGACATATTGCCTTGCTTCAGCTCAAGAAATTCCATTTCCTTTTTCCTCTTTACACTCTCAGGATAATACTTTCTCAAGAATTCGGTGCGAAATAAATCCCAAGTTATTTCTTCGTCATCTACCTCAAGAACTTGTCTCATACCGACCCACCAGTCGTCGGCCTCTTCTCTCAAAATGTGAGTTCCAAGTCTCACCTTGTTTCCTTTAGCACACCCCATAACTCTAAAGATTCTCTCAACCTCCTTCAACCAGATCTGAGCACTACCCGGATCAAACCTCCCCTTGAATACCGGCGGCTGATTCTTTCTAAACTCATCATTAGCGTTCGTATTCGGTGCACCTTGCACCACCCTAGCCATAACCTCCAACGTCGCAGCCATACCATTGTCATTACGACCAGCCATTTTCTGATGATTCCCAAAAATAACGACAAGGTTAAACAACCGTTCAACCAACACAACAACAAGACAGACACAACTGACTCAACACTGGCTCTGATACCACTTAATGTAACACCCTCTTTCTATACCCCCAAATAAACAATTAAATCATTTAGGCACTTAATAAAATCTTCATCAGAGTATAAATTAACACATGGTATAAAAGAGGCACGTCACATTATCCAGGAAATTCAAAACACATACAACACCTGCTCATAAAGATATGAAACAAAGGGTAAATCACCACAAAGGATCTTAGTCCTTAAAACCCACATATCAATATTTAGAATAAGAGCGGAAACATCTAAACATTGAATCACTTTATTCATATAAACATTATATACATCAACAGTTTAATTCAAGTCATAAGTCATGTTTACAAAGTATTCACCAGCAGATACATACACAGATGTATCACAAAAGAACCAAAACAATTCCTAACTACCCGGTGCTACATATCAGAGCCAACCGACAAAAAGGAACGAAGCCATGCTTCACAAAAGACCTCCAGCAAACCTACTATGCAATGCCTCATAGAGCATCATCAAACAGCAGAAGGGTGAGAAACATTATCATAACAAACAATGCATATAATATATATATATATATATATATATATATATATATATATATATATATATATATATATATATATATATATATATATATATATATATATATATATATATATATATATATATATATATATATATATATATATATACACCAACATAGGATACACATAACATATTTCTCACCGCAACTCATCACAATTCAATCATATATACATCGCAACACATATATAATTCACCAAGCATATCCACCATGCAAATACTCACCACTAAGAATATACATCAATCATACTTCTACCATTCACATCATTCACACATAAACATTTGCAATTATGTTTAGTTCAACACTTCACATAAACATACACAATTATGTTCATTATACCAATATATCATATGAAGATAATAATGCAACTCATAGAGACCGACTCACGACTCTATCCAGATGCAAATGCGGTACCGACTCATTCAGCAGGTTCAATTGAAGAACCAAATGGAACCATCGCTCGTTACCGAAGTAACTTCCCGTCGGGCCTACGATGTTCACCCATCGCTCACACCCCACATGGGCACACGATGATTCAGGATTGCTCACACTCCACACGGGCACACAATCCAATTGCTCACACCCCACAAGGGCACACAATCGTTCTACAGATTCTCCATGGAATCAAATATAAACCATCACTCACACCCCACAAGGGCACCCGATCGTTTCTGCAGATCCTCCTAGGGATCAAAAATAAACCATCGCTCACACTCCACAAGGGCACACGAGGTTTCTGCAGATCCTACGCGGGATCAGACACACAAGAATGCAATCATGATGCTTCACATGCAAAACGACTCCACACACTCTTGAAATGCATACATATTCACAAATATATAATCATGCATTCTTCACATCATACAAGCACATACAATTATGCACATTCACATCAATCTCATCATGCATTTTCATTCAATTCAAACAAATGCACAAAATTGCCAAACGGCTACATTTCACACTCCACGATTCACAATCTAGGATTCACACCTTACGGCTACCCACAACATCTCATATCACAACATACAACTATGCATAATAAGAAGGGATTAATCATACTTGAATCGAAGAATCCACATTGGAGTGAAAATACAAGAAAATAACATGCTGACACGCTCGCTACCTTGCTCGCCTAGCGAGTGCTCGCTACCTGTTCGCCTAGCGAACAAGCTCGCGAAGGCAAACAGAAGCCACTGACTTGATTCGCTACCTCACTCGCTCAGCGAAGGCCTAGCGAATGCTCCCCACCCCCCTTCGCTACCAGTGAAGAACACCAAAACCATTCTTCCTAAGTCTGGGACCGTTCGCTACTGGCTCGCCACAGCGAATGCTCGCGACCTGCTCGCCTACCGAACTTGCTAGCGAGGGTCTGCGAACTCAGAATTTCCCACTGTCCAAAACTCTGAAACTCCTCAAAATCTACCCGATTCAATTCCAACTCATTCTAGTAGCCTTAGCCCATCATTCCTCGACTAAACTTTACCACTTATTCTCATTTTTAACCGTTAAAACTCGGTTTCTACCGATTAAATCCAATTCAACCTAAAAATGGAAAATGAGCAAAACTCTCCCCAATCCAAAATCAAACCAATAGAAACATACATAATCATACACATCGAAAGAATGATAAAGTTTCACACCCTTACCCGATTAATCGAATGCTTAGCAGTTGATTCTTGATGATTCTAGGTTTTCTCCTCTTCCTCCTCTTTTCTCTTCTTTCCTTTCTATTTCTTTCTATCTCTTTTCTTTTCTCTCTATTTCCACTTATACTCTTTCTATTCT
Organism: Lathyrus sativus; assembly: GCA_963859935.3. Taxonomy (NCBI): domain Eukaryota; kingdom Viridiplantae; phylum Streptophyta; class Magnoliopsida; order Fabales; family Fabaceae; genus Lathyrus; species Lathyrus sativus. The sequence continues at coordinate 597,204,866 of OZ012738.1, read as the reverse complement.
ATTTTATTTCTCTCAAATATCTACTAATTAAGGATTATCTAAAACACCCTCTAATTAATTCCCAAAACTCTCCAAATAATAAAATAACATAATATGCACACATAACATGTTAACATTCAAATTCCACAATTAAAAGAATAATCAATTAAAATAAATCAAAAGACTCAACAAAAATGGGAAATCAGAATCAGGGTGTTACAGATGCCCTCACATAGCTTGGTCTTTCTCAACATAATTAATCGAAAATATAGACAAGCATAAATATAGAGCATGCAATCATTCAATTTTAAACACAACCCGAGATATCAAGAACGCCAAGTTCCCTACAGATGTTAAAGAAAGGCTCTGTTGCAAGTGGTTTTGTGAAAATATTAGAAAGTTGATTCTTGGTATCAACATGCTTAAACATAACATCACCTTTCTCTATGTGATCCCTAAGGAAATGATGGAGAATTTCAATATGCTTCGTGCGTGAATGTAGTACAGGGTTTTTAGTTAAGTTAATGGCGCTTGTATTATCACACAAAATGGGAATACATTCAAGTTTAACATTAAAGTCAAGTAATTGTTGCTTGAGCCACAATAATTGGGCACAACAACTGCCGGCGCAACGTATTTTTCCTCGGTTGTTAATAAAGCAACACAAACTTGCTTTTTGCTATGCCAACTCACTAAGGAATTTGAGAAAAAATGACAAGTGCCACTCGTGCTTTTCCTATCCGATTTGCAATCGGCAAAGTCGGAATCAGAATAACCAACCAAAGAGCAATCACTTCTCTTGGAATACCACAATCCATACTTTGAAGTACCACATAACATTTGACAGCTTTTAAATGTGATTCCTTGGGACATGATTGATACCTAGCACATATACATACACTAAACATGATATTCGATCAAGAAGCGGTAAGATAGAGGAGAGAACCTATCACACCTCAATATTTCTTTACATCCATATCCTTACCATTCTCATCTCGATTCACGTTAATTCATGTAGGCATTGGAGTATCCATTGCTTTAGAGTTAGCCATGTCAAAGCGCTTGAGTAACTCACAGCAATACTTCGTCTGGCTCACGAACGTTCCTTCTTCGAGTTGCTTGATTTGTAATCCGAGGAAGTAGTTTAGTTCCCCTATCATGTTCATCTCGAACTCTCTATGCATCAACTTAGAGAATTCCTTGAACATATTTATGTTAGTAGATTCGAATATTATATCATCTACATATACTTGTACCAAAATAGAGTGTTTTCCTTGATGTTTAATGAAGAGAGTTGTATCAACCTTCCCTCTTGAGTACCCTTGGTATAGTAAAAATTTGCTAAGATGCTAATACTAAGCCCTAGGGGCTTGCTTTAGACCGTACAAAGCACGTTTAAACTTATAAACATGATCAATATACTTATGAGATTCAAAGCCAGGAGGTTGAGCTACATATACCTCTTCATTAATGTATCCGTTTAGAAAAGCACTTTTTACATCCATTTGAAATCATTTGAAATTTTTAGCACATGCATAAGCAAGCAAAAGACGTATAGCCTCGAGTCAGGAAACATGAGCATAAGTTTCCTTATAATCTATGCTTTCCTCTTGGTTATACCCCTACGCCACTAAGAGCGCTTTATTTCTTGTTATGACTCCATTTTCGTTAAGTTTTCTCCTAAACACCCATCTAGTTCCAATTACTCGATAGCCTCACGGAGGGGGGTTAAGATCCTAAACCTCATTTCTTTTAAATTAATTTAATTCCTCTTGCATTGATAAAAACCAATGTTTATCAAGTAAGGCCTCTTTAGAGTTTTTAGGCTCAACTTGAGAGACGAAATCAAAGTGATAACAAAAGTTACTTAGCTTGGATCGCGTAGTTACTCCCTTTGAAATGTCACTGAGTATGTTGTCAATAGGATGGTCTTTAGAAGGCTTCCAAGTTGGAGGAAGGTTATCGATGTTAGTCGGATGATCCTCCTCAATCTCCTCAGGATGGTGATGTTTTTCCTCCTCAACATTCATTGCTTCAGGTTGATCATTCCCTTTTTCAGTGTCCTTGAGTATGTCTTCTGAAGATACACCTGCACCATGAAAAGAAATACATTTTACGACATTTTTCTGATAAGATTCATCAAAAGTAACATGTACAAACTCTTCAATAGTAAGTAACCTTTTATTAAATATCCTATATGCCTTACTAGTTTGAGAGCATCCAAGAAAGATACCTTCATCAGCCTTTGAATCAAATTTGCCAAGGTTCTCCTTACCATTATTTAGCACAAAACACTTACAACCAAAAACATGAAGATGTGATACATTAGGCTTCCTTCCTTTTAAAGGCTCATATGTTTTGTTAAGAATAGGACAGATAAGCACCCTATTCAAAACATGACACATCGTACTAATAACATTGATTCAAAAGTATTTAGGAAGGTTACTCTCATTGATCATAGTTCTTCCAAGTTCTTCCAAAACACAATTTTTAGGTTCCATTACTCCATTTTGTTGAGGAGTACGCGGAGCTGAAAAATTATGACTAATTCCATGCTTATCACAAAATTCTTCAAAGAGGTGGTTTTCAAATTCACCTCCATGATCGCTTCAGATTATAACAATGTTCGTATTCAATTTGTTTTGAGAGAGCTTCAAACTTCTCAAAAGTGGAAAAAGTATCACTCTTGCTTGCTAAGAAAATAGTCCAACAAAACCTAGAGTAGTCATCCACTATCATAAAACTATAGTAATTACCACCTAAACTTTTGATCCTAGATGGTCCAAAAAGATCCATATGGAGGAGTTCAAGGGGTCTCGTTGTAGAAATAACATTTTTATATTTAAACGAGATCCTTGTTTTCTTCCTCATTTGACAAGCATCACATAAGTGATCTTTTGAAAATATGATTTTGGGTAGACCGACTACTATTTCCTTAGAAACTACTTTATTTAGCAAATCAAAGTTGACATTCACTAAACTCCTATGCCATAACCATGAATCTTCACTCATGGTGACAATACATTTAGTACTACTCAATGATACTTCACTCAAATCAAGCGTATAAACATTGTTAACCCTCAGGCCTTTGAAAACATCATATTATTATCATTATGTTCAATCATGCAATAATATTTTGAAAATGAAACTTTATAACCTTTGTCTCATAATTGACTAAAGCTAATTAGATTGTGTTTAGTACCTTCAACTAATAGCAAGTCTGAGATAGAAGTAGAAGAGAGATTACCTACACTACCTTTCTCGAGTATACCTCCCTTGCTATTGTTATCGTAGGTCATAAATCCTTTCTTCTTCGCCACAAATTCGATGAATAAGGAAATGTCTCTCGTCATGTGTCTTAAACATCCACTATTGAGAAACCATCTTCTCTCCGTAGGCTCAAGACATTGTACCTACACAATTCAAACAAGGGAAATAGGTACCCAATTTTTATTGGGTCCTTGGGTGTGAATGAACCTTTGGTTTCATTTGGGAAACTATTGAAAACTACCTTTAGCAACCAAGAATCTCCTAATCGGCATTTGGCAATGGTGTGACCCTTCTTGCAACAATACAAAGAAGTACTATTAATATAGGAGTTACATTTGCTATCTTTATCTCTAATCACATACTTATACTTTTGATATGGATTATTCATACTTTCTCTAAAATGTGACCAATCAATAGCAAATGTGACTTTAGATTTTAGAGCCTTATCTAATTTGGATTTAAGAGATCTAACCTCATTTTTCCAAATATGACAAGTTTCACAACCTCAATTTAACCAAGTACTTTTGTCCTCCTCAATTTCAGCTTTTGTTGTTTCCACCATAGAGTTCTTAAGAGCTTCTAATTCCTTTGTGGAATCGGAAATCTTTTTCTCTAAATGTATAAAATTTTGCTTATTTGAAGCTAAGCATTTAAAAGCTTCTTTAGCCTCATGGTGTAAAGTATCAAGAGCCTTTTGCAATTCCAAATGAGACATTTTATTAGAGTGATTGTATTTAGAGTGTCTTACCTCTTTCTTCTTCCTTTGATGAGACATGAGACAAAGGTTGACGAATTCGTCTTCATCTCTTAAGCGATCTTCACTAGAGGACTCGCTATCACTTTCCCAAGCAATGTATGCCCTTCCAGGTTTGCCCAATTTCTTTTGTTAACGGTTCTTCTACTTTCCTTTATCTTTCTTTATCAATGGACAATTCGGCTTATAATGACTGGTCTTTCCACAATTGTAGCATGACCCTTTTGATTTGCCACTCTTTTTGCCTTCATTCTTATAGGACTTTGATTATCGTCGGAAGTTGATGAGATTCTTGTCTGAGTGTTGAATTTCGTTTTTCTAGATATATCTATTATATCTTCTCACAAACAGTCCCATATCTTTACTCTATCTTCCTCATCATCATTAGATTCATTTCCACTTTGCTCTTGTGTTGAGGATTTTGAGCTAGAATCCTTAAGAGCAATATACTTCTTGTTCGTTTCTTTCACCTTCTCTTTCTTTTCTCTTTTCTCATGTTTGTCAAGACTAATGAGCACTTGCTCATGTTCATCAAGTTTACTAAATAAAGTTGTGATGTCTAATGTAGTGAGATCATTGGCTTCCTTGATCACCGTGACTTTTGGTTGTCATTTCCTATTAAGACATCTCAAAATTTTATTAGTAGCAACTTCATTGGAAACAGGTCTTCCATATGTATTTAAGCAATTGATTACATGAGAAAATCTCTTTTGCATTTCAGCAATGGTTTCACCTTGCTTCATGTGAAAGAGATCAAACTCTTATGTTAAAGTATTGGTTCGAACTAGTTTGACATCATTAGTTCCCTCATGGGAAACTTGCAATGCGTCCCAGATAGCTTTAGCACTAGTATAATGGGAAACTCTACAATATTCATCAACTCCCAAAGAAGATATTAGAATATTTCTAGCTTTCCAATTGTAACTATACTTTTTCTCATCTTCTTCGTTCCATTGTGCTTCCAGCTTAGGCACAACAACATTATTCGCATCGGTCAAGGTTATTTCCATAGGACCATTTTGAATAACGTTCCATAACTTTCTATCAATGGAATTGATATGCACACACATATAATCTTTCCAATAACTATAGTTCTCACCTGTAAAAATTGGTGCTCTATTGTTAGCCCTTTTTGGTTCGTTTGTCATTTTCTAAAAAGTTATATGTGAAGCACTAGATGAACCGGTGCTCGTGATATCACTTGTTAGACGATGAAAATAATCTAGAAGGGGGGTTGAATAGATCACTAATTTATTACAAGAGTCGGCGCTTAAAAATTTGGTTTTAAAAAATTGTGTGGAAGCGCCCGAGGACCCAAGTTGTCTAAACGAACCGTTACCTAAAAGATTGGATATACGACAAGCCAAATGGAACAACAAATATAATGAGAAACAAAATCAATAGTTTGATGATTAATCAATACAAATAATACCATTTTACTTTGTCCAATCTCCAATGACTTATAAGGTGTAAACTTAATTTGACAATATAGCAAACTGTTTGTGTGCGATTAATTTGTCGAATACTTGGTGTGTAAAACACTCTAAGTATTGTTTCTTATGTAATGTAAGTGTAGAATTTTTACAACTACAATCCAAGTGATTGTAATGAGTTTTCAAACAAGATTTTCAGCACTACAGCAGAATTTTATCGATCAATTGATATTACACAAACGTTAACAATTCAATGTAAAAAGATAGAGAAAGAGAGAACAACACCGAATTTGTTTAGGCAATTCCTCTTTCGTTCTTGCTTAGGGTACATATGCCCCCAATTCTAAAACTAGAATTGAGATATGTATTATCTTGTTGCAAATTTTATACAAGAGAGTCAATAATCACCATGCACTCAAACCTAGTTATTGATGTTGATACTATGTCTTTTCTCCCCTTGATTCAAGATGAATTAAGTGTCTTGAACATGTTAAACAAACCTCTAGTTACTGCTACTTGTCTGAAAAACCCCTCCAGTCTTCAAACCTTTCACTCGACTAATTTCAATCACACACCGTTTGAACACAAATCTTCCTTACACAGTCCTCCGGTTAACGTTACTTGATTGAACGAACCCACCGTTCTTCAATCCCCTTTGCTCGGATGAATCTTTGAAGCAAAGACTTGTGCAAATACCCCAAAATCTTCAAGATCTTGGAGGACAAAACCGTAACGATTTTATTCAAGAAAAACCCACTAAAATCTCAACCCAAACTAGATACACAATCCTACGTTTGGATTTTATCACCTCAATGATGCAAAATATCAACAAAAATTGTTATGTGTAATTGTTGAGAATGCAAGAATGAGGATGAAGATGATGAGAACAATTCAGTGCATATCTTTCACTTATCTTGTTGTATATTAGAATGATGAGACAAAATGAATATATATGATTCCTTGACCAACTAACAAATAATAAAAATATGCATAACAAATAAGAAAAATATGCATAAGTCAACAAACGATCGACCTATGCAAAAGGGGGGTCGACTTGAGCATACTCGAGAGAAAAACTATGCAAAAATATAAGCTATGCGTCGACCGGAACAGGGCCATGTGTCGACGCAAGCTTGCTTAAAATAGGCAAATAGAAATGCTTACAGTATGAGTCGACCCAAGGGTCGACGTGCACATACCTGAGAGAAATTGAATGAAAATTAACTTTTATGAGTCGGCCTAAGCAGGGCTTTAAGTCGACTTAACCACTTAAAACTCTCAAAATGAGTTTTTGCTCATGTTTTGATCTACCTAACCTGTGTTTATATAATCCTAAGTTTCCTAATAAGATCAAATACACACAAAACATATATGGCATGCTCCTATATGTATAGACACGTGATTTTAGACTATTTTGTGCATTGTAAAGCATGAATGCAAACTAAGATGTGATGATACCGTTCAAATTACAACGTACGAGCTACTACACATTTTGACATCATTAAAATAAGTCTAAGGCACATAGCCATCATAATCTTACGTGAATATCATTTCTTGTTCTTTCCAAGTGCAGCCGACCACGAACATTACTCCCTTCTTCCTCTACGAAATCCTAGTCGTCGCCGCATTTCTCCTAAATTTCCAGCAACGCAGGTTATTCTTCTTCTTCATGATTTGATGCTGCAGTAGGCGCCACTGTGAAAGCCATCGCGCCGTGAACTTACAATCTTTACGTATGTTCCGTTGTTGTGTGTTGAATTGAATCGGTGCGATTGACGATATAGTTTGAAATAAAATGTCTATTGTTCATTGATGAGTTCTTGATTTTGCTACGTATAGTGTTTCAACGTTTTGGTTTTATGACTTTTCAGTTCTTGGATTTTTTTATGTTTTTTTCTTAGATTATTTCATGTTTTGTTTGTACTGTAAAAAGAAGAGTGTGGGATGGGATTGTTAATTGGTTACATTTTTTTATGTATTAGGAATGAGGGTTTGAATTAGGAGGTGAATTTGGAGCTGTTGGGTGAAATGAAAACATCAATGCCATTCTATAATGAACAATCTAAAGAAGAATTTGGGAAGCTGAAGATGGAACTTGGAGGCTCAATTGCCCTTGCTCGGCCCAAGTTTAAGCATCGTATGATTTGTATTGTTCGTGATTATCCAGAAGGATGTGGACCATTTGGTTTTGCTGATGCTACATCTGTTGAGAATAGAAGTAATAAAGATTTGGAGTGTGATGTTGTTACTCCGGAACATTCTGATCATGAAAATAATTTGGTTGTTACAGAGACTATTGAATTAACAAGTAAATGTAGTTTGGAGGACAGACCAATAAAAACCCTTTTAGATTTGGGTCTGCTTCTGCCTCTACCCCCAACAATCAACAAAAGAACAATCCTTTTGGTTTTGGATCACATAACACCTCTCAGTCAAAGGGGCCCCTCGTTCTGACTCCAAACCAAACCAATTCCAGGTTCTTACTCTTTTCATATGCATGTGTTCAATTAATTATTTGAGAGTTTGTGTAATGAGTGCTTACATTCAGTTAGTTGTTTATGTTTGGATATACATGTTGGAGAGCTATTTTAGTTGTTAATGCTTGTTTTAAAAGTGGAAATAGGACTTGGGGGGAATAGGAATCAAAGTGGGAACAACAATTGCATAAGTTATTTTCATAAGTTACATCAAAGTGCTTATTCAAAATATGTTGTTTTCAGAAATAGTTTCAAGTATGAGGTATATGGTTTGATTTGATGCCTAAAAACTAACATAACCTTTTACTTACTATCATTTATATATAAATTAGAGAAGTTATCTTTCCTGCTAATGAAAAACCATAAGCTATTGATATGGGCTTATCTAAACACATTGAATGAATGCTCTTGTTATTAGATAAGTTTAAATAAACAATTTCAAACGTCCCCTGGTATAGACAGTATCCCATATTGAAAAATAAAATGAATGGTAGGTCAAAGTCTCCGATGATTAGAGAGAACAATACCTATAAGTTAGCACCCTAACGCTCAATTTAGTGTTTGAGAAAGGTGGAACTAACTATATAAGTGTGTAATGAGGCTAATACCCAACTGTGACTCAAGGCCACACTTATATAGAGGATACGGTTAGAACCGTGCCCGGTTTTCCTGATGTAGAATGCGGGAGACCGCTGGATGCAAATCAGCGATGAAGATGAGGACGAGAGCAATACTCTTGTGTGATGTCTCAAAATAATGTGTGAACTGACAAAAGTTTTTACCAATTTTTTTATTACTGTCAATATCTATTAATATGTTATATCTCTCATCATTTTAATTCTAATGTTTATTTTAAAATTATTCAGGTATATTCATCGTGTATGTATTGATAATTCCACATCAGAAGTATATGGATTTATGGACCCTGCTAGGTGTATGTATGTTGATAATATGCTGAAAACTGAAGGAAATATTAAAAAATACATACAAGATAAGTTACGTGACGAAAAGAGAGTATGTCACTTACTACCATTTATTCATGGGTAAGTTTGTATGAAATTGTGTTTTCTATTTTTTAATTTTGATAACATAGATGTTTTATGTGACTTTTTTTGTGTATCCACGCACACGTACAAAGATCATTGACAATTAATAATCATTTGTCCAAGACACAATATTATGGTCGTCTTTTGTTCACTTCATCAGGAACTTAATCAAACCATGAGGAAAATTATTACAACGTAATTTTATATTTTATGTGACTTTTGTTATAATATATTATATATCCTATATACATAAGTTGTTACAAAAGTAATTTCATATTTTATGTGGCTTTATATGGATATATTTTTTTTCTTCTGAATGAGTGCTTTTGGAGTTTATCAAATGACAAATGACAATAGAAAAAAGGCTAGATGACTTCAACCCAATGTAAGTGTGGTGTAAATTATAATTCTATATTTAATTTTATCATAGGTATTCACTAATCATGTCATTTATTTGTAGACAAGGTGATAACATAACTCTATTGATTATGGATACTATGTGATGAAAAATATGTTGGATATTGTATCTGCCAATATAACCGAGTCTTGGATGCAGGTAATAAAAATAACTTTACTTTGTTATTTACTTTGTGTTTTGCAACTTAATGTGAATTTTCAAAGAATGACTTTATATTGTTATTTACGTATTGTAGGTATTTGATGATCCAACAAAATTAACACAAGATGATTTGTGACTCCGTTGGACAACATGTTTCTTTGAGTTATATAAAAATTAAGCTTTATCTGGTGAGTTATATAGAATTGTCTATATATATATATATATATATATATATATATATATATATATATATATATATATATATATATATATATATATATATATATATATATATATATATATATATATATATATATATATATATATATATATATATATATATATATATATATATATATATATATATATATATATATATATATATATATATATATATATATATATATATATATATATATATATATATATATATATATATATATATATATATATATATATATATATATATATATATATATATATATATATATATATATATATATATATATATATATATATATATATATATATATATATATATATATATATATATATGATTTGAGTTTCTTGACTTTGGTGTTGTCTGCTGATGTTAATTGGTGTTATTATTTATTGTTAGCAAATGTGATTTTGGTGTTATCTACTTAAGCTACAACTCATCTTCTTGTGGATTGCATGTTGGTAATTCAAGTGTGGGAAAGGACTTAAAAATGGTTGGATATTTTTGTATGTTTTCACTGGTTTTGTTGGTGTAGTAGTCCACCGTGTAAACATACTTATAATTTTATACACTTGTGTGTATCCTAGATTAGTACTTTTGTAAATCAATTGTTCATTTTGAAGAATATGTGCATCCTAGCTATTTGGTGCAATGAAATTAACAGGCTGGTTGAAAAAATATGAAAAATTAGATACCGAGTTAAATGTGGTATGTGTGATGTTGGAAAAATATGAAAAATTAGGTACCAAAAAAATTACAGGGATTCCACATCGATTCTGCTAAAAAAATAGTCTAATTTTTAAGAAAGATAACATACATATTACATCAGACACGCTTTGCAACTGATGTAAAAACTTATATTTTACATCGGGCCAGAAAAGGCAACCGATGTAACAACCTACATTTTACATTGGGCCAGAAAGGCAATCGATGTTAAATGTGCACTTATTTTTAAAAAAATAAAGTTAAACCCATATTTCACATCAGACGTAACATTCAACCTGATCTGACCTGATCAGAAAGGAGTTAGTGACCTGCCAGGCGCTGTTGATCAGCTTCCTGTTCACCGGAAGTATGGAAGATGAGGGGGTATACCTGTAAGACACTGCGATGCCAAAATGATTAATGGACCAGAGTGAGAGCAAATACAGAAGAGAGATAGATAATTGAATACCCGACCCTCTTGCGAAAGAGGGTATTTATAGAGAGACCCCAACGTAGGGCCAACAGTCACTTGTGTTGGGCTGGATTGTCAGGCCCAACCCAGGTGACTGCTAGGGCTTATGTAACACCCTTCTAAATCCCACGGAAAATATAAGCATCATCAGAGTAAAATTAACATGCATTCACAAAGGGCGTCACATATATAGGGATGGCAAAAAAGTCCGTGCCCGCGAGTATCCGCGGATATAATCCGTCACGGATACAATGTGGATAGCTTAATGGATATCCATGGATAAAATAAATAGATATTTAAATATCCGTTATTTAATGGATGTGGATGCGAGTTTAATGATACCCATACCCGCGTATATCTATACCCGTTAATAAATTATAAAAAGTATTTAAATATTTTTAATTTATTATAGACGTCATTACATCTTCCAAGAAATTTAGTCTTTTCATATTTCTTTTTTTTTAACGTTTTCTTGGAAGAAAAAGAAAACCTTTCACATTTTAAGAAAAATCATATTTAGTCATTTTATATTTATTTAGACTTCTTCTATATTTTAGACCTAACATCTCTTTCAATTTCACAATTCCACTGTCCAACTCCAACCCAAAGAACCAGTACCGTCTTTTCTTACTCCTCATCATAGTAGATTGCATTCGGATACTTTAGAGGCATTGATGTGTGTCCAAGATTGACTATGGACTGATGTGAAAGGTAATCAATTTTATAACATGTTTTTATTACAGTGATTAATTATAATAAATTATTATTTGACATATTTTTATTACAGTGATTAATTATAATAAATTATTATTTGACATATTCTTATTTCTTTTCAGGTTATACAAAATCAAAAGTTTAGGTTATTGAAATTAATTCAGTATTGGAAGATATGGATGCTGACATTATTAGTGAATGAAATTGTTAGTGTATCTTATAAGATTTGGTTACAAATATCACTGTTATTTTGGATATTTTATTTGGAATCTTTTAAGCTTTTAATTTAGGAGCTAGGAAACCAAAGTATGAATGTTAAGCAAGGAATGTATAATATGGAATTTTGTAATGATTGATGAAAACTATTTGCATTATTACTTTTTGTTTTATTTAAACAATTATTATATGGTATGATGAATTTTATTTTGTTAAAAATAAAATGTATGAATATTATGTTTGAATGTTATTATGTTTTAGTGAAAAAAGAATGAAAATAATATGATGAATTTTAGTTGTTAAATTGAGAGCGAAAAAATATATTTTAAAAAAATAATTTTAGACAAAAAAAGTTATTCATGGATATCTGTAAATATGCGCGGATACCTTAAAACTCGTGGATTACCCGCTTAACTGATATCCGCATGGATATGGGGCAGATACGGATATCATATTTATCCAACGGGGCAGACACAGATCTCATACTATCCGCCCCCATGGATATCCATTTACATCCCTACACACATACACTTCCAAATTACTAAAAACCATCTGTCATGCTCAATAACGCTGAAATAAATAATCATACTTTACAAAATTTTATTTGCATGTAGCAGCGGATTCATTCATATCACAATTTTTCATAAAAGAAGTATTTGCATTTATCACATAAATCAACATCACTTAGGCACTGAGGCCAACAACACAATATACATCTGAACGTAACCCAAACGATCCCAGTGTTACACGACCAGAGCACGACTCGACCCAATACAATTAAATTACTAAATAGCTACACCGATAGCGACCTCACAACTACGAGCATTACTACACCTTGATACCTGCACGATGTTAGGAAGGACATCATTCCAGCAGAAGGGCGAGAAACATTATCATAATAATAATGCATATAATCATATATAAATGCACAAATACCGAATACATATATTCCACATTTTCTCACCACGACACATTATAAACGTCATATATGTCACAACATACGTTTACCTAATTAAGCACATTCATCAATTCACATAAACACACACACAACATGTTTATTCCACCAATTCACATAAACATCTATATTCATGTTTATTTCACCAAAGCATCATATAAAGATGATAATGCAACTCATAGAGACCGACTCACGACTCTATGCAGATGCAAATGTGGTACCGACTCATTCAGCAGGTTCAATTGAAGAACCAAAAGGAACCATCGCTCGTTACCGAAGTAACTCCCCGTCGGGCCTACGATGTTCACCCATCGCTCACACCCCACACGGGCACACGATGTTTCAGAATTGCTCACACCCCACAAGGGCACACAATCGTTCTGCAGATCCTTCACGGGATCAAGAATAAACCATCGCTCACACCCCACAAGGGCACACGAGATTTCTGCAGATCCTCCACGGGATCAAGAATAAACCATCGCTCACACCCCACAAGGGAACACGAGGTTTCTGCATATCCTCCACGGGATCAAGAATAAACCATCGCTCACACCCCACAAGGGCACACGAGGTTTCTGCAGATCCTCCACGGGATCAAGAATAAACCATCGCTCACACCCCACAAGGGCACACGAGGTTTCTGCAGATCCTCCACGGGATCAAGACACAAGAATTCAATCATGATGCTTCACATGCAAAACAACTCCCCACCAGGAACAACATCACAATTATTCTACCCCGGTGATTACTACACTAGGAACGACACCTTGTCATTCTACCCCAGTGAGTAAGAATCTCGCACGTTTACATATTTTCAACATCATTATCATATTACCAAGCAATGCACATATATCATACATATATTCTCATACATTCATGTTTAATTCGAACAATGCATTCAATTGCCAAAAGGCCATAATTCACAATCTAGGATTCACGCCATAAGGCTACCCACAACATGTCTCATCTCAATAATGCATAAACTATTCACGTTATATAAGGATTAACATCATTTAACCAAACAATTAACCATAGGATGGAAAACACAAGAAAACAACATGCTGACATGCTCGCTACCTTGCTCGCCTAGCGAGCTCCTAGCGAGTGCTCGCTACCTGTTCGCCTAGCGAACATGCTCGCGAAGGCAAACAGAAGTCACTGACTTGATTCGCTACCAAACTCGCTCAGCGAAGGCCTAGCGAACACTCGCCACCCCTTTCGCTACCAGCAAAGAACACCCAAAACCATTATGTCCAAGTCTGGGACCATTCGCTACTGGCTCGCCACATCGAATGCCCAGCGAATGCTCGCGACCTGCTCGCCTAGCAAACAAGCTAGCGAGGGTCTGCGAACTTAGAATTCTCTACTGTCTAAAACTCTGAAACTTATCGAAATCCAACCGATTCAATTCTAACTCGTCCTAGTAGCCTTAGCCCAACATTCCTCGACTAAACTCTACTACTTATCCTCATCTTAACGGTTAAAACTTGGTTTCTACCGATTAAACTCATTTATGCCCTAGAATGGAAAATTAAGGAAAAATAACCAAACAAATCCAAACAATCCATACATAATCACATACATTGGTAAGATGACAATATTTCACACCCTTACCTCGATTAATCGGAAGCTAGAAGTCGTTCTTGAGCTTTCCAAGCTTTCCCTTCTTTTTCCTTCTACTTTCTCTTCTTCCTCTATCTTCCTTTCATGTTTTCTATTTTACATTTTCCTCCCACTTTCCCTTATATATCTTTCCCTTCTATTTCTCTCCAATATATTTCTTCTCTCAAAATATTTACCAATTCATTTTCTCATAAAATATCCCGTCTCATCCTTAATTAGAGAATATCTAGTAAGTCCACATTATTCTACCAATTAGAATAAATCAGTTAAATCCAATAATTCACTTAAATTATACAAACCAATTAACTAGTACCATTAATCAGTTATTGAAAATTGGGCTGTTACAGCTTACGTGGCGTAGTGAAGACCAGCACATGGTCTTCGCCCTAGTTCAACCGTCTCTTGATCTCCGGAAGGTGGGTTGACCAACTCTCGCAGAGGTGGGTGGTTGGATGAGGACGTGTCCCAGCGGAGGGGAGCACGTGGAGAACATGTGGAGGACACGTTGTTCTGCTCGAAGGAGGAAAGGTTCTGCCCGCCGAGGGCAGCGTCTGGCCGACAGGGACCCTTGTGCTCGACATAGGTGATATGGGCCTGCTTGGGCCTTCCCAAGTATCATTGGGTTGGGCCTTCCCGATGTATTTTTCACATCATTGTAGCAGGTTTATTTTTCACATCGGATTATTGCCCGATGTAAAATGTCTTTGATATACTACATCGTTTGGCTTTACATTGGACTTAGATCCGATATAAATTGTGCTTTTCGCCCGATGTAAAAAGTCTTTCCTCCACTAGTGTTGATTCCTTCCTTCCGAAGAAATCCTTTTGCTACAAGTCTCGCATTGTGTCGAGTTACTTCTCCTTTAGGATTCACCTTCACCTTGTAAACCCACTTCACATCAATTGCCTTCTTGCCTTGAGTTTCCACAAACAACACCAATGTTTCGGTCGATCTCAAGTCCGTGCAACTACAGTTACAAGATATTGTTCGATTTGGATATGAGAACCCTCACAATTTTGTCTTTTAGAATTGAGGTGTATTAGTGTTGGAACCTACCCTTAATCTTGATTCCTAAGAAATGTAGAACTATTTTGACCAAACCGAAATAATTTTTTTAATATATTATGTATTTTATATTACTTCAAACCTATTATTTTATATTTCTTAAAACCTATTATTTTATAGAATTTTTATAATACAATTATTAATAAAAAATTATAAATTATAATTTAAATATTCATAAACTAATATAAATTAAAACTACGTAAAATTAGATAGAATCATATCAATTTATTTTATTTTATCAAAATTGAATGCAACTACAAATCATTTTATCTTTTAAATCAAATGAATTTTTCTTTTAAAGCTAACCCAAACTACACTCTAAACATCCTGTTAGATGTGTAATTAAAATGAGTAAAAGAATGAAAATTCTAAATTGAAGCAATCAAGTCTTTAGACTTTAGACGGGTGTAACAAGATTGATTTGAAGTTTAAAATGTCTAAATTCAAGTAATTAGTTTCTTTTACATAGTAGCGTACTAGCGGGGATAGCAAATAATTATTTGTGCAAAAGCATGACAATTAATTATTCTTATTGATGATATTTATTTTAAGTGATATTTTATTAGGGATGACAAAATGGATAAATTGAATGAATATGAATTGGATTGTTAATAGATGAATTAAAATAATTCATTACTCCATTAACCATCCACTAAAATTTTCTTAAAATTATCCAATTCAATCCATCTATTAAGAATAAAATTTATCCAATTCAATCCATCCATTAACATATTTTTAATGGATGAATATCCATTCATCCGACTTTTTTATATTTCGTAAAAATAAATATATATTTTTATTTTTAAAAAATTGATTTTATTTTATTTTTAAAAATTTTATTTTTTATATTTTAAAAAAAATTATTTTTTAATATATTTATTAAAAAAACTGAATTTTTTGTATTTTAAAAAAAATTGATATTGTAAATTTTTATAAAATAAAATGTTGCTTGTATTTTTTTTATTAATTTTAAATAGAAAATTAATAAAAAAATGCAAGCAACATTTTAAAATTCAGGCAAACCATACTGTACACACCATCAATCCAAAGCAAACCGCTCAGATATTCTAGCTATCATAAATCCTTAAATAAGATATTATTTATAAAAAAAAGATTCTAAAAACTAAAAACAAAAATTTTAAAAACTTTTTATTTATTTCAATAATAGGTAGACCAATTGATGTTAAATTAATAAAAAATATTATATTTCAATTTTCTATAATTACAATTAAAAAAATGTTAAAACTATTCGATATCATAACAGACTCTTAAATTGGATTAATTGATTCAATAGTAAAAAATTATTTATAACAAAAATAAAAAAAATTATCAAAATAAAAAAAAATGGAAGACGGAAAACACAAGAAATAGAATGTTTATAAGATGGAACAGTTAATTCCCACCCTAACAAGCTATTCTTAGCCAGTTGTCAGCTAAGTAATAAAAAACTCATCTTTATTTATCAAGCTTTCTTATTTTAATTTAATAATAATTTAAAAATAATAAAAATAAAAGCTTAATTTAAAATTTAAATTTAAAATGAAAAGAAAACACACAATAACCATGATTATCGAATAATATAACAAACAAATAGGAATAAAAATAACAAACAAATAGGAAGAAAAATAACAAACAAATAGGAAAATTTCTGCAACAACCGCAAAATCAAAGAGAGAGTGAAAATAATCAACAGAGACGAAAAGATCGTCTTCTCAATCGGAATAAGGTCACTCAATTTTCTTCTTCTCTTTTGCTTTGCGTTTTCATCTACTATTTCACTTTCTCTGTTTAATTTATTCATTATTATTATTGTTAATCATTTTAATTAATTTTTTTGTTAATGAGCTTTTGATTTTCAAGTTCAGCGTTGTAATTTGTTGCTCTTTATTTTTCTCTGTTTTTCATCTCTCAGAAAAATGGTGGAAACTGATTATTAATTCTCTTTTCAGGTTTTGTTATTACCTGTTTTTTTTAGTATTTATGAGTTTTATTTTTTTTTTCTTGTAGAATTTTTTTCTGAGAAAAAGTTATGAAAATAACACAAAAGAAAGAACCTTTAAACTTAGGTAAATAACTAGGGTAAAGAACAGTGGATCGGATTCAGCATTGAAATTAGATGAAATTTGTTTAATCACATTTGTTCTTATGATCAATAGTAATTTTTAATCACTGATTGGTTTTTATGTTACGTTTTTATTTTCAATTCTGCTGTTTTTATTCTTTTTAATTCTTCGCTTATTTTGAATTTTTTTTTTTTTTTGCATAATCAAAAATTTCCAGTTTATTTTCTGGTCTTACAAGTCAAGATCTAAATCTATTCACAGTAAGATTTTTGAAATGATGTTTTTTCGAATTGCGGTTACCTGTTACTTGATTTCGAGTTAGTTTATGTGTTTATTGTGTTTATTGATTGCTATGATCATCAAATCAATAGCTTCTAAATGTTCAAATTGATTGCGATGATTATTAAATCTATTCGGAGTAAGAGTTTTGGACTATTTTTATTTTTGTATTACCGTTACCTGTTATTTGGTTTCTTGTTAGTTTATGTGTCTATTGTGTTTGTTGATTGCTACGATCATTAACTCTATTTGAAGTAAGAGTTCTGGAAAAATGATTTTCGAATTATGTTACCTGTTATTTGGCTTCTAGTTAGTTTATGTGTCTGTTGTGTTTATTGATTGCTGTGATCATCAAATCAGTTACTTCTAAATGTTGATAGTGATTATTAGATGTTAGATTTTGAACCTTTTACCTTTTTTATTCCTGACAACTGTCATTGTAAAAATCAGATATTTTGTTCTGCTTCTTGTTTAGATTTTGTTTTGAATAGATGCTGACTGGGTTGAAAATTTGCAGAAATATATTGGCGATCATGAGATTCAAGAAAGGGACTAAGGTGGAAGTTCTAAGCAAAGCTGAGGTGCCTTCTGGCTCCTGGTTATGTGCAGAGATCATCCGTGGTAAGGACCACCATTACACTGTTAAGTATGAGGGATTTCAAGGTGATACTGGTGAGGCAATCGTGGGGCGAGTTTCAAGGAAATCCATAAGACCATGTCCGCCTGCACTTGAACTCGTGGCGAACTGGACTCCAGGTGAAATTGTAGAAGTGTATCAGAATTTTTCTTGGAAGATGGCTACTGTTTTGAAGGTTTTGGGAAAAAAGTGCATTTCTGTTAGGTTAGTTGGATCTTCTTTGGAATTCCAAGTTAGCAAATTTGACATCAGGGTGAGACAGTCCTGGCAAGATGACAAGTGGTTTGTGGTTGGAAAGGTACCTTTATTTTCCAGCTATAATCTTTTTGTTTCTTTCATATTCTCTAGCGATTGCCAAGTGTCCTTCCATGTACAAATGTGGTTGTAGATCATATGCTGACTTTGTTTTTGTTAAGCTTTTGAAATTTTATTGATTCAATGCATTCTGTTTACTAAAACTAACTAATAGAAATTTAAAAACTTTGGATTTTCTTAGGTTTTTCAGTCATGTTTCGCTTTCAATATTGCGTGATTCTTACTTTCAAATTTTCTTCATTTCTCCTTTTTTGTTTTTGCTTTAACTTTCAAGAGTTTTCCTATGTAAATGTTTCTGGATCATACCATGCTATTTTATGAGCTAATATTTATTCATCTTTCTCCCATCTTCAGGGCTCTGCTACCTGTGATAATGGAAAGCGTTTTAGTGCGCAACTTCTGAAGATAGACACGAAGACAAAACTGTCAGCTTCTGATTACTATCAACCTGAAAAGGAAGAACTGAATAATCTGGAAACCCGCCCTGTTTCTTTTAAAACATTGAAACGAGGACGCCATTCACAAGTTGAGGCATATGCTGAACCTCTGCCTAAATTAAGAGCAATTGAGAATGAAGGCAGATGTTACAGAGCAAGAGTTAGAAACCCATCCACCCCACTTAATCATGTACATAATATCAGTTTTCCAAGAGACGTGCCAGCTGAAGAATGTATACATGCTGTAAACAACAGGAGAACTGGGATTGTTGATATGGACATAGAGAGGAGGAAACAAAATGCTGCTGTGGGTTGTTCATTTGGACAGAACTTTGAATTAAACTGTGCTGATAGTGTTATATGCTCTGTTGGTAGCTGTAGTATCACTAGCGGGAATTCCTATAAATTGCAATTTCCTGTATCTGCAGGTCCATTTGAAGATGTAGACAGTCCATACAGCGATGCTGAATCTACCTGCAAGAGGGGATATCTTGAAAAGACTTATTCCCCTCCCACACGAAGAGAATTGGCCACAAAAATTCATAGGTTAGAGTTGCATGCCTATCGTTGTACAATTGAGGCATTGTATGCATCAGGACCTTTAAGTTGGGAACAAGAAGCATTAATGACAAACCTCCGTCTTTCACTCAACATATCAAACGATGAACATTTATTGGAGCTAAGAAACTTGATTTCTTCTGAAAATATTATTCCTTTCAGATGACATAATTTTTTCTTTCTTCAACTTAATATACCTTTCCTCAGGGATAGAATTCCATATTAGTTTTTTTGCTAGCTTCATTCAACTGTAAGAAGAAAAATGAAATATTTCTCTCCTTCATTTATGTTTTATGATTTAGTAATGTAGATGTTAAACTCCATGAATAAATGATCATTTCTGATCTTTTTTTAATCTGTTCATTTATCCTCTTAATTCCGGTTGGATTTGTTATGGTAGACACACCTCACTAGGTTATTTCTGGAACCTTTTTAAGATTATAGATTTTGTTGAGATGTGGCAGACATGATCTGGCTACTGATATTTGAAATTAAGTGGTATATTTAATTGTTAGTTTATCATTGAGGGTCAATGATTAATATGCTTTATTTATGGGACTTGTGTGTGTGTGTCTAAGTTCTATATTTCATGCTACCTTAAGTTTAAAGAATGTTTTGCATTCATTTCAGAGCTATAATTAGAAAGAAGCTTTTGCTTGCTTTCTAAATTTGTTAAGTACAAGAAGCTTACCTTGTGTAATACTTGTCTGTTACTCAATGTTTTGAAAGTATAAAAAGATACTAGTAATGCTTCTCCTGCATTTTCCAGGGACGAGTTTGAGGCACATAGATGTTGCTTCGAGATGTCTACATATGATATCGGTGCTTGCCACCTTTCTCTTTATCTAGACAAGGGATGGCATGTACATTATGGCGCTCTTGATTTGCCAACAATTCCATAGGATTGTGGAATTCTCACATTCTTCCATTTCAGGCCTCTTGAGAGCCTCAGTTTCCTTTTCTGTGGAAGGATGCAAGCTCAGAATCTTGTGGCTATCATGGGGTGACCTTTTATGTGATTATATAATTTGTGTTACCAATTGTTGATGCATGTCTTACTATCATTGTGTTCCTAATTAAATAATCTCTGATATTTCCTATGCATACACTCACACTGAATGTTTACACGCTGAAGCCTAGCAAATGGTTAAAATATTATTAGTGGAAACTTTGGAATGGTAATTTTATTGCAACTAGGGTAGAAGAACCTTGCAATGAGTAGTATTTATATGTTGCTGAACAAATGATGTCACAAAAAACAAATAGAGTAACATAATTACAGTTGACGCATAAGAAGTAACACTTTTTTTGAAATTATTAGCAACTTAATGTCATTCTTAAAACTTGTGAAACTCGATTATCCTTTCTGCCATGTTTCACTGAACAATGCTGTTCCAGATTATTTGCATTTTTTACTTTACAAGTAATGTAAGCATGTGTTTTCCCTCTGTGGTTGTAAGCTTACACATGAAAGTTGGCACTGGTTTGCTGCTAGTGCACTACTGCTCAGCAATGATCAGCTAGCAATGGCCATATTCAAGCCAGAACGATGCAAGGTATGGTTATCCACTGTAATTCTCTCACAAAACCATGTTCCATTGTATGATTCGTTTCCAGTTACTAATAATCTAGGAATCTTCCTTCTGAAAGTCTGAGACTATCTGGAGGGAAGAACGCCAATCATAAAAATAACAGGCTATTCCAAGTGTAGCAACTATAATGCAGACATGTTAACTTTTTATTTTAGATTTATAATCACACTTTCTTAAGTTTAAATCCAATTATTATTATTATTATTATTATTATTATTATTATTATTATTATTATTATTATTATTATTATTATTATTATTATTATTATTATTATATTATCTAATTTTTACTTTCATAATTACCTTTTATCTTGTTTACTATTTAATTGTTTTCGATATATATATATATATATATATATATATATATATATATATATATATATATATATATATATATATATATATATATATATATATATATATATATATAATATATATATATATATAATATTAAGACTATTTCTTAATGCACTCTATATGTTATGTACCACGTAAATTTTTTAAAATGCTCCGGTTTTTAGAGATGTATCTCCGGACGCACCCCAACACACACTCTGCAAATGTCATTTTGAGTTACGCCTTTTTTTTTGTTTACTTTATTCTGGAGATGCATCTCCAGAATATTTCCATAGTTACATTTCTGCAACAGACACATCAGTAGAAAAGTCAAAATCAAGTAATTTTCCAAAATGAAATTAACATTCATAATATAAAATAAGTATTACATAGATGATTTCAATATAAATGCAACGTTACACTTCAATATCCAGGTGAACACGTCAACATCTTCGCAATATCTTCGATTGATCTTGAAATCGTCGCTTCCAACTCAAGCGGAACTTTTGTTTAGAAACGCAAATACGTATTTCACATAACCCTTACATTTGCTTGCTTCTTGAACTCAAATTTACTAAACTTAATCTTCCCTTCATTGTCAACCTACGGTAAAAGGTACTCAAGCTCCACAATCTTTCGACTGTCTCCGTAAGGTAGGAGATGGTGGATTTTATGTTTGATATCTTCGAGGGAGGTGAAATTGGCGAGCTTAAATGTTTGCCCTGATGTAGAGTTGGAGAAAGAGACATTTGCGACATACCAATTGATGTTTATTTGTGACATTTGACACATTTTCGATTTGTGGGAAATATAACATATGAGCACCTTAATTTATATAAGCCATAGATTAATATGGACCACCCAATAATTGACATGCTGATTCTGGAGATATATCTCTGGAACCGTACAATATTATATTGTTTCGGAGATGCATCTCCGGAGCTTCTCTTAAACAAGTTTCAAAACAAAACCCTAAAACATAACCTATTTTTTCATTTACAAAAGAACAAATGTCGATATGGGAAAGATAAAAAATGCATTAAGACACAATGGATGCATTTGTTTTGCAAAATAAAAAGTATTGGACAAAACAATATTAACAATACAGAATAATACAAGATAATTTTTTGTTTTGTACTCTGTTTGATGGTCGATGCACTAGACACATTTATGTCTACTTTATTTGATATATCTATGCAGCAAATAAAATAATTTTTACTATAATATTTTTATTGATATATAAAATATTGATATTTATGAGTCAAAATATTAAATAATGAGAAAGAGAAAAAAAATGATGAAGAGAGAAAAAATTTTCTTTAGTTTATTTGGTAAATCTATGCATCAGACAAAAATAATATTATTTTATTATAACATCTTTTATTACTAAATAAAATATTAATACCATATTTATAAATTAAAATATTAAATAGAGAGATATATATATTAAAATTTGTACTTTGATATTTTTTTGATAATTTGTGTTTTGGATAAAAAGCTATCCCATGGTTTAGTGAGGGGCAAGAATTCATGTTTTTTCCCCCGTCTCTTGCCATATATTTTGTCATGTCCCATGATAAGTTTGTGCAATAAACAAGGTACAAAAAAAGTTGTCTTGTCTAGTCCCTCTTTTTTTAACAAATCAAACGCACCTAATATGAACAAAAGGTGAATATATTACACTTCATTTATATTAAGACACAATTACATACACTTATTTGTCCGGTTAAATAAGAAATTAAAACGAATCGAAATATATGTTGCCGGCTAAATCTATAGGTGGTACCCTCTTAGACTTTTGTGCATTTGATTCTTTTTCAATAATGTTCAATTTCTCGAATTCTTGCATCCTTTCTATAAAATGATCTGACCAAGTCTCGACTTTTATGGTTGAATGAGCCGTCCACTCCAGTAATGTAAGTGGTAACAAAATGACTTAATTTTGAAAGCCACCCAATACACATGGTACGATCATTTGGATTTTGAGGTGGAACAATGCATAGTGGGAAAAATATTTTTGAAAAACAGTATCGTGTCAGGTCAACACACACTCTATCATACGCACATGCTATTAGGTGATCCATTTCAGGGAAGCGCATGCTTTTTGCCTCCGGTGCCAAACCACTAAGGTAATGAATAAGAGACTCATAAACTTCATCGAATTTTTCCTTTTTTTCGTACAACCGTGTGTATGATTCTTTATGCGTCTTCAACTCTTGGATAAGTTGATGGAAGACAAGTGTATGGTTATCTTCTCCTTTACCGAGTAAAGTCGAAACTGCTCGATAACCACAATTACCGTCCCTCATAACATTGACGATCCACTCTATGTATTAGTGCATAAAAACCAACATCTCGTTGATGAATGAAATCTTTGGTGGAGGCGGCATAAAAAGTGGTTTGCTAATGTGAGCTCCTTAACAACACTTTTTTTTGTTGAGATTTTGGAGTTGGTGAGTTAGGAAAAACTTTGTCAACATGTTCAAAATATGAATGAGGTTGGGTAGTCGAATTGTCATTCGATGTAGGCTTCATTTTCTTCGAAGTAACTTTTGTTTTTACTAGTTGAGAGGGCTGTTTCATGTTGGTGGTTTTCGGATAGGAAATCTTCCTCAAGTGTTCTTTGATGTGGAGTTTCATGTTGTCACCGGCTTTTAAAAATCTCTCTTGTATCACTTCCTATTCGGTCAAAATAGAGATATTTGGTTTACTGTCATTCATGACACCACCATCATCAAATCTAAGTCTATTTCAATGAGTGCAAACCTCGTCCAGTCTTACTGGGTCACAAAGTTTCACCTTTTTAGCAATAACATAAGCACATGGGAGACCATATATTTTCACAATTGCGCATCCACACTTTGCGCTATTAGAGCCTACATTATCAGCTCATTTCTCCTTGTGAAAAATATAATTCAAACCGCCGAGAAATGTTACCGACCAATTAAGAATATAGAGTGTTATCTTTAAATCTGTGTTCCAAAAATTTGATGCTCCGACCAAATGATGTTTGTATCTCATTATGATGGTTTTAAATCATGTGGTTCACAGAGTCTCAATCTCTAAACAAATCGTCCTTACTATTTCCCAACCAAATTTTCAAAGTAGCTTGGGTAGACTCAACTCTGTTACTTGTTGTATTTCCGAGGTATCTAATATTATCAGTCCATGCACAAACGGTTTTCTCCTTCACCTGGTCAAGAATTGTGTTTTCAACATATTTCAACAAATCTGTATACTTTTCACACACTTTCCTGAAATGCATAACGAAATTGGAATATAGTTCTTTTAAGGAAAAATTTATCATACGATTCCATGCATCCATTATTTTTTTCCTAACCACACCCGCCTTCACCATTTTTCCATCTTCAAACTCTATCGATTTCGTCCCTTCCACAGATTTAACCCGACTTCTCACATTCTTTGTAATGTGATACCTACAAAGTAATGAATTAGAAGAAAGAAATACATTTGCAACCGAATTCATCAATGTGGTATCGCGGTCAGTAAAAATCACTTTAAGCATCTCACCTTGGTCCTTCAACAGTGTCTGGAACACCTCTAAGGCCCAAGTAAAATTTCCATTTTTTTCACACTCAAGAAATGCAAAACCAACAAAATATGTCTTCTCAGTTAAGGTAATACCAATAATCTCTAATAATGGAAGTCTATACTTGTTGGTATTGTAGGTTGAATCAAGTATGAGCACCATAGAAAACGTGTTGAACAACTTTATGGAATCAGGATGAGCCCAAAATATATCTTTAACACTAACTTCATCCTCTCACGTTCGGTACCTAGACACGTAACTATTATCATCCAACAATTTCAAGAGTTGTTGCATCTCAGTTCTATCCCCCTAAGCGCCTTTTTAGTTAGGTACCAAATATTATACACTTGCTTGATATTTGATATATTTTCTGGTTGTTTCCGTTTCAATGTTGTAAGTATATTTTTCGGTTGAACCAAATTTAAGGTCATGTTAGCAATGCATTCCTTCTCTTTCAGAATTAGCCGATACACACTAGGATGGTCGACTAATTTTCATACAAATCATGGTTATGCAAACCACATATCACATTAAATCTCCAAAGATGCATATTCGGAATAAAAATAACCCAACTTATAAAGCGCCACTCATAATGGCCTTCTTTCATTTGTTGAACTTGAAACCCAAGGAAGTTAGTAAGTTCACCCACCAAACTAATTTCGAATTTGACTGTATTTGTTGCACAAAATGCTCAACCATCTTGTTTTAGATTCCTCAAAACATGATATCATTGATGTGATTTTGAGAAATCATTAGCTTTCCTGCTTTCTTAACAAAAACATTCTTGTCAGTACCGCCTCTTTTGTAGCTATTTCTATAGAGGAATACAACGTGACATTCATACCAAACCTTTGGATCTTGTTTTAACCCATAAATATCCTTCTTAAGCTTATATACATGATTTGGTACACGAGGGTCATTGAATCATTTTAGTTTTCAATATACACTTCTTCATTCAAGAATCCATTTAGAAATTCACTTTTAACATCCATTTGATATAACTTGAATTTCAAGAGACATAATATTCCTAGAAGTAATCAGATGGATTCGAGGAGAATAACTATGCAAAAGTTTCATCAAATTTAATAACTTCTATTTATATGTATCCTTGAGCTACTAACCGTGTTTTATTTCTTGTCATATTTCCATTCTCATATGACTTGTTTTTGTAAATCCACTTGGTTCCTTAATGTTGACTGAGTCAGGCCTGGGAACTCATACTTTGTTTCCCTCAAATTTAATAAGATCTTCCTACACGACATTGATCCAATATTCATCAGTTAAGGATTCTTTGACATTTTTAGATTCAATTTTGGAGATAAAACACATGTTGGAAATCACTTATTTTTGGATCTAATGATGATTCCTTCATTGAGATCTCCAATCAAATTTTCTATAGGATGATACTTTTGAGTTCTGATTGATGGAAATTTTTTGTTGGACCATCATTCTCTTCATCTTTAGAGTCTTTATCTTCAAGAGTATGAACAAAGCCAATTTCTTTTTTGGCACATCAGGCATGACATTTTGCTCATAACTAGTCACGTCGTCCTCTTTTTCATCCGTTGTTCCATTATATGGTGTGTCATATACAACAACATTAATAAATTCCATTATGACCTTTGTGCAATTATCATACACTCGATAGGCTATGCCGTTGATAGAATATCCTAAGAAAATTCCTCCATCACTTTTAGGGTCCATCTTGCACATTTTCTCTCGATAAACTAGAATGTAACCCTTGCTGCCAAACACAAGGAAATATTTGACATTTGGTTTTCTTCCTTTCCATAGCTCATAGTGAGTAACTTTGGTACCACGTCGAATGGTTACTCGATTGTGGATGTGACAAGCTATTTTCATGGCTTCAGCGCAAAAATAATAAGGGTGACTCTTAGCGTAAAACATGAATCTAGACATTTATTGCAAAGTTCTATTTTTGTGTTCAACCACTCTATTTTATTATGGATTAATTGGTGCAGAGAACACATGAGAAACCCCTTTTGAAGAGTAGAAGTTTAAAAAATTGGAGTTTTCAAATTCTCTTCCATGGTCACTTCGTAAGCAAACAATATTGCCAATGTCACTTCCTTTCTGACACTGAAGACATTGACACAATCTTTCAAATATGATAAATGTGTTAGATTTTTCTTTAAGAAAATTAATCCAGGTGTACCTTGAGTAGTCATCAACACACAAAAAAACATATCTTCTTCCACCCAAGCTTTCTACTTGCATGTGCCTAATGAGATCCATGTGAAGTAATTCCAATACCTTTTAGGAGGTAATATGTTGTAGCTTATTGTGTGACATCTTGGTTTGTTTACCTATCTGACAATCTCCACAATTTTTTCCTTCTTCAATCTTGAAGTTAGGCAGACCACTGATAGCCTTTTCAAATATAATATCCCTCATGCTTCTAGGATTTAGATGACCCAGTGTCTTGTGCCACAACTTGGTTTCATCCTCTTTAGTAATCAAACATGTTAAAGGTTTATCCTTTGATTGAGAGTTCCATATCTAACAATTATATGATGATTTTGTACCTTTCATGATATGCTTTAGATTTTGTTGGTGACAATACATTTATAGCGATTGAAGTTAACATAGGGATCTTGATTACACAACTGGGTGATGCTGATGAGATTAGTAGTTTGACCTTTAACTAAAAGAACATATTCTAAACTAGAGAGGTCCGGATAATCCAGTTTCCTTTTATCACAATCTTTCCTTTAACATCATCTCCAAAAGTAACATAGCTATTAGAATTGGGCTTTAACTCTTTCAGATAATTCTTCTCTCCTGTCATATGTCTGGAGCAATCACTATCAAAATACCAATCTTCTAGAGAGGTATGAGCAATATGACTTGTAGTTTCCTCTTTGACTTTCCATACTTGTTGAGCACAAAAATTTCTTGTGTATTTTTGATGGGATGCTGTTAGTAATGATAGTAAGGTCTACCATCCAATTTGTAGCAAAAGGGTTAGACTTAACCGTGTTGGCCACACTAGAGGCATCTTTAAGATGGTCTTTTGTAGACATTTATGCGTTGGTAATAATGTCGAGCATGATGTTTTACATGTAGTCTATCATTAGGAACTCAATAATTCTTAGAAGGAACAAACTTATTTTCTATATTCCTGAAGCTGTAACCAAAACCAATTCCTTTCAAATCTCTAGCCATATTTCCTACCCCAAGGATTTAATCAAGGGAATCGGGCCCACATTTCAGCATGCGATCTGACTTGGTCATACCTTCAAGCTTAGAATTTAGAAGAATGACTTCTTCATTCAAATCTAAGATGTTTATGATAAGATTAGTCTTATCTTAAAGTAGGATATTTATATTTTCCATTTTTTCTCTAGACATGCATTCTTCTTTCAATTTGACATATAGTTGTCTGTAAGCTTCAACAATATCTTCATCTGAGATTTCTTCACCACTAGATTCACCATCATTATGGCCATTTGGTTTGAATATCATACTTGTGGTGAATGCAACCATGCCTTTGGCCTTTTATTCATCATAATCATATTTAGATTCTCCATCTAATAATGTGGCATTGTATTGCTTCTTTTGTTTTTGAAGGAAATCAGTACATTCTGCTTGAATGTGTCAAAAACCTTCAAAATAATGACACTGGATTCCCTTGCCTTTATCTAGTTTGTCTCCTTCTCTACTTTTGTGCAGTGGGTTGAAACCACTAGAGTTTTTTAGGAAGTTTGTCTTTGGCATTTGTTATGATATTATTCTTTGACCTTTTATCAAGTTTTCTCATAACCTTGACAAACCTTTTATCAAGTCTTTGACAATTTTATGATATTTGATAACACGAAATCGTATATATATTTTGATGCATAATTCAACTAAAGTTTAACCGTTTTCGATCCGATTTCGAGTTATCTCCGTGTTATTTGTCTGATGTTTTGCAGGTATTCAATGATCACGTCTAAACAAGGCAACATGAAGAAAAGAAGCAATCTCAGATGAAATATGGACGAAAAAGGAGTGAAAACATCATGAAAAGCGCAGAAGACTATTTTTGCTGATGTGACGACCGTCACAGCTACATGACGGGCGTCACACGGGTGACGACCGTCATGCAGGCAAAAACGCCCCACTTCAATTACACGTTAAAGAATCAGTTCCAATTCCCACAGAGTGGACCACTACTTCCTAAATCATCTGCCTCAAAGTCCATCATCTTCAATGATAACCGTTGGAATTCCACTTCTATAAAAAGGGAAGAAAGGGACCTCAGAAAGGGTGCTGCATTCATACAACGAAGTGCTGCCAAATTTATTTCCAGAGCATATTTTCCAGCAATATTCTTATTTGTTTCTCTTTACCTTTCCTGTATTCCATTTTCATTCTTCTGTAATTTCTACTTTCATTGTACGATCAAATTGGCATAGAGATCAGAATCCTGCCAACATCTGTGGAGGATCTGCCCAAAGGCCAATTGGAATATTTACAGGTTTCTCATTTCAATTGATTCCAGTTTTATTATAATGCAAATCATTATTTATTGTTTTTATTTATGTTTTATCTTTCCCAAATCCATGTCTAGCTAAACTTAGGTAATCGATATGTAGTAATAATTCGAATGGGATTTGATAACAACTGGTTGAAAAAAAAAACTTTCTTTTCAAAAGTAACTTATGGTCTGAGTGTTTAAAATTGATTTACTGAATAAACTTCGTCGCGAAAGCGAGAACTTATTTAAAAGTAGTTTTGCCACGAAAGTGGGAAATTAATTAAGATACGAACCAACAAGCGAAAGCTGCGGTAAGGTCAGATAGTAAACACTAGTCATTCATTTTAATAACAGCGAAAGCACTTTAAAATGAATTAGAACTTAGAGATTTCCAAAAAATAATTTTAACCCCGAACGGGATACGAAAGTGTACGTTTGGCCCTTAGGATTATGATTAGCGTCAATAACCATCGTGAGGCGAGAGTCTTCAAATCACCATTTTCTGCTTAAATAAACTTTGAAAATTATTTCATACACCAGTAACTTATCAAATCCCTGAAGAACACAATTACTACATATCGATTCAACCATTTATAATCTAAGTAGCATTCTTAGTTCCCTTTTAGTGACAATCTTATTCCCTTAAACATATTCTACCTAGCTAAACATAGTAACTCCCGAGAACACTAGTTTGATTACGAGTCCCTGTGGGATCGATATCTATTATTACTACACGATAGACTGTGCACTTGCAGTTAGGTTGTATTAGACATAGAAAGTCGCAATCAAGTTTTTGGCGCCGTTGCCGGGGACCCGTTTAGTCAATAGTGTAACCTTCTGTTACGCCGTATAGACTAGGTTAACAATTTTGATTTTTCCTTTACTAGTTCTGTCGATTGTATGCCAAGTAATCGCCCGCAAAGCGATATCGTAAAACCTTCAGTCGCAGAACTAGAGCGCTTCTTACATTTAAGAAGTTGAATCATTGAGTACCAACTCAAACAACTCAAACATAACACTCCCGAACCTCTCACTCCCATTCCCAAATCAGAAGAAGAAGAACCAACGATGGCTGAAGGACCTCCAAACAAACCGCTGAAGGCATACGCTACACCCTCTCAGATGGAGCCTAGAAGTAGCATTGCTGCCCCAGCTATAACCCGAAATGATTTTGAGCTGAAACCGTCATTGCTGTCGGCTGTACAACAAAACCAATTCTCAGGAAACGCAACTGAGGATCCGAACGAACATCTAACGAAGTTTGTACAATACGCGGACACAGTGAAAGCAAATGGAGTAACTCCAGACGCGATAAGACTTCGTCTTTTCCCATTCTCTCTTAGAGACAGAGCGTGGACATGGTTACAATCGTTACCATCCAACTCCGTTACGACGTGGGAGCAATTGAAGAACGTCTTCTTAGCGAGATATTTTCCGCCAAGCAAAACTGCTATGCTTAGAGCTCAAATCAACGGATTTCGACAAAAAGATACTGAATCTCTTTACGAAGCATGGGAACGATTCAAAGATATGATGAGAACATGTCCTCACCACGGTCTAGAAGACTGGGTGACAATCCATACTTTCTATAATGGGCTTCTATACAATACTAGATTGACAATAGACGCTGCCGTGGGCGGTGCGCTTATGGATAAGCCATACGATGAAGCCTATCAATTAATAGAAAACATGTTACAAAACCATTGCCAATGGGGAGGTGAACGCACTCCAACTGAGAAAACCACAGCGAAAGGTGGGATGTACGAAATCAGCAGCCTTGAAAAGTTCAATGCTAAAGTAGATGCTCTAGCACAAAAGATTGATAGTCTGACCGTTAACCCCACTGCAACTGTCGCTGCAGTAACTCCAAATTGCGAGTTATGCGGAAGCACCACTCATAATGCACCCGAATGCCCATTGCTAGCCGGAGTCCCACCAGACCAGGTAAATTATGCTCAAGGAAATCCTTACGCAAATACCTACAACCCAGGTTGGCGAAATCATCCAAACTTTTCTTACAAAAGCGAAAATGCATTGCAAATGCCTACTGCTCCGCCAGGATATCAGAAACCAGCTGCTCAGAATGCACCTAGGAAATCAAACCTCGAATTGATGATGGAAAAATTCATAGCTACTCAAGCTCAAACAAACAAAGAATTCCTGAATCAAAACATACACACTAGCTAGCAAATTAAACAATTGACAGGAAAAGTAGACGCTTTAGCCACCCACAACAAAATGTTAGAAACTCAGATATCACAAGTGGCTCAACAACAAGCCTCTGCTGCCGCACCCGCTGGCACATTTCCTGGACAACCCGAACAGAATCCAAAAGGCCAAGCAAATGCTGTAATACTAAGAAGTGGAAAAGAATTGGACGAACCGATCGATCCGAGGACCGAAAACTCAGCCTTGCAACAAAAACCAACTGAACAAGTAGAAAAGGAATCCGAGTTAGAGAAGAAGGAAGACAACGAGAAGGAGGATACCGCAAGTGAAAAAACTCAAGCACCTCCAGCGCCATATAAACCACCTATTCCTTACCCTCAAAGACTGATAAACTCCAAAACTTCATGACAGTTTAAGAAATTTGTAGAGCTCCTTAAACAGCTGAATATTACTATTCCTTTTACAGAAGCGATAACTCAAATGCCGTCATACGCTAAATTTCTCAAAGAGATTCTGTCGAATAAGAGAAAGATCGAGGATAATGAAACAGTTACACTTACTGCAGAGTGTAGTGCTATTATTCAAAACCTCATGCCTCCTAAATTAAAAGACCCAGGTAGTTTCTCCATACCCTGCGTCATAGGAAAGTTCGTAATAGACAAAGCTCTATGCGATTTAGGAGCCAGTATCAGTGTTATGCCCTTATCTATATGCAAAAAGCTGAATATGGGAGACCTCAGACCAACCAAAATGTCCGTTCAATTAGCTGACCGATCAGTAAAATACCCCGTCGGAATACTGGAAAACGTTCCAGTACGCATAGGACAATTCTACATTCCAACCGACTTCATAATCATGGACATCAAGGAGGACACTGTAACCCCAATTATCCTAGGAAGACCGTTCCTAGCTACAGCCGGAGCCATTATAGACGTGAAGAAAGGGAGGCTAACATTCGAAGTAGGAGAAGAAAAGATAGAGTTCATTCTCACCAAGTTCTTACAAGCACCAGCCATAGACGATACCTGCTATTTAGTAGACGAAATTGACGAATGCATAAGAGAACTTGAAAATGAAGAGACCACGTATTCAGAAATAATAAAGATTCAAATACCAGATATTTCTAAAGACGATGATTGGCGTAAACCGTATAAAGACGACAGCCTAAGCGAAAGCTTAGCACTGACCCCAAACCATATGCCAGGTCCGAAGAACCCATCTTTAGAACTTAAAACACTACCCAAAAACCTTAGATATGAATTTCTAGACGATGAACTAAAAAGACCAGTGATAGTCAACGCCGACTTAGGACAACCAGAAACCGAAAAGCTATTAGAAGTCCTAAGGAAGTACCCCACCGCGTTAGGCTATAACATAAGCGATCTAAAAGGTATAAGCCCTTCAATCTGTATGCATCGAATTACAATAGAGGAAGACTCTAAAACCTCTCGAGAGCATCAGAGGAGACTGAACCCCATCCTGAGCACTGTAGTCAGAGATGAAGTAAAGAAATTGCTAGATGCAGGAATCATCTATCCGATCTCCGATAGTGAATGGGTCAGCCCAGTTCATGTCGTACCAAAGAAAGGAGGAGTCACAGTAGTTAAAAACGAAAAAGGCGAATCAATAACAAAAAGAGTCGTGACTGGAA
Organism: Lathyrus sativus; assembly: GCA_963859935.3. Classification (NCBI taxonomy): domain Eukaryota; kingdom Viridiplantae; phylum Streptophyta; class Magnoliopsida; order Fabales; family Fabaceae; genus Lathyrus; species Lathyrus sativus. Next base: position 597,171,311 of record OZ012738.1, on the reverse strand, counting down.
GCAGGATGTGCATTGACTATAGAAAGCTTAACAAGGCTACACGCAAAGATCACTTCCCGTTACCCTTCATAGACCAAATGTTGGAAAGATTAGCCAAACATTCATATTTCTGCTATCTAGATGGTTACTCAGGATTCTTCCAAATTCCCATCCATCCTGATGACCAAGAAAAGACTACATTCACCTGTCCTTATGGTACTTTTGCTTACCGCCGAATGTCGTTCGGACTCTGCAATGCTCCAACAACCTTCCAAAGATGCATGATGGCAATCTTTGCAGATTTCATAGACAACATCATGGAAGTATTTATGGACGATTTCTCGGTATGTGGACAAAGTTTCGAAGGATGCTTACAAAACTTAGAAATGGTATTAGAACGTTGTGTAAAAGTAAACCTCGTCCTAAATTGGGAAAAATGCCATTTTATGGTCCGACAAGGAATAGTTCTAGGACATGTCATATCAGATAGAGGAATTGAGGTAGACAAAGCGAAAATAGAGATTATAAAAGATCTCCAACCTCCAAAATCCGTACGAGAAATACGGAGTTTTCTAGGACATGCCGGTTTCTATAGAAGATTTATAAAAGATTTTTCGAAAATCACAAAACCTCTGACCGGCCTGTTGATGAAAGATGCTGAGTTCGTCTTTGACGACGACTGTTTAAAAGCATTCGAAACATTAAAATCAGCCCTTATCACCGCACCAATCATGCAACCACCAGATTGACGACTACCGTTCGAAATCATGTGCGATGCGAGTGATTATGCTGTAGGCGCAGTTCTAGGACAAAGGAAGGACAAGAAACTCCATGCCATCTACTATGCCAGTAGAACCTTAGATCCTGCCCAAATGAACTACGCTACCACAGAAAAGGAACTTCTAGCAGTTATATTTGCGCTTGACAAATTCCGTTCTTACTTAGTAGGAGCAAAAATTATCATATACACAGACCACGCTGCCATAAGGTACCTAATAAGCAAAAAGGATGCCAAACCAAGACTATTGAGATGGATCCTGCTATTACAAGAGTTTGACTTAGAAATCAAAGATAAGAAAGGAACCGAGAACGTTGTTGCAGATCACTTATCCCGAATAGAAGGCATCAAACACGAACCAGTACCGATAAATGACGATTTCCCGTACGAACGTCTGATAGCCAAATTAGAAAGTGACACACCCAATTCAATCTCGGAAGATCCAGAATTCGAAAAAGCCGTAGAAGCCGTCTATGCCCAAGTCACATTACCTTGGTATGCTGACATCGTTAATTACCTCGCTGCGGGCGTGCTTCCACCGGATCTTACTTATCAGCAAAAGAAGAAATTCTTCCACGATCTGAAACACTATTATTGGGACGAACCTCTGCTCTTCAAGAGAGGGGCCGACAACATATACCGTCGCTGTGTCCCAGAGGAAGAAATAGAAAATATCATTTCCCAATGTCACTCAGCACCATACGGTGGTCATGCTAGTACATCCAAGATGTGCGCTAAGATTCTCCAAGCCGGCTTATTTTGGCCTAATCTCTGGAAAGACGTTCACATCGCTGTGCAAAAGTGAGACAGATGCCAACGAACTGGCAACATCTCACGACGCGATGAAATGCCTCAGAAAGGAATCTTAGAGGTAGAAATCTTCGACGTCTGGGGAATAGATTTCATGGGACCATTTCCACCTTTTTTTGGTAATAACTACATACTCGTCGCTGTCGATTACGTGTCTAAATGGATAGAAGCCATAGCTGCTCCAACGAACGACGCACGAGTAGTAATCAAACTCTTCAAAAACACAATCTTTCCTAGATTCGGTGTACCAAGACTCGTCATTAGTGACGGCGGATCTCACTTCATATCACGAATATTCGATAAACTTCTCTCTAAATATGGAGTCCGACACCGAGTAGCTACACCCTATCATTCACAAACTAGCGGACAAGTAGAGGTCTCGAACAGAGAAATAAAACAGATCTTGGAAAAGACTGTCGCTACCTCAAGGAAAGATTGGTCGTCAAAGCTACAAGAAGCTTTATGGGCTTATAGGACCGCTTTTAAGACACCAATAGGTACTACACCCTACAAATTAGTTTACGGTAAATCCTGCCATCTCCCTGTAGAATTAGAGCATAAGGCCTTCTGGGCCATTAAGACACTCAACTTCAACTACACCGAGGCAGGAGAAAAGCGAATCTTGAACTTACACGAGTTGGAAGAACTCCGATTAGACGCTTACGAAAATGCCCGTATCTACAAAGAACGAACTAAAAAGTGGCATGATAAACGTTCAGTCAGGAAACAATTCAGTGTGGGAGACATCGTATTGCTATTTAATTCAAGATTAAAACTCTTCCCAGGTAAACTAAAATCTAGGTGGTCTGGACCTTATGAAGTGACTAAAGTACTTCAGAGTGGAGCTGTTGAAATTACCGATAAGATGAATGCACCGTTTATCGTAAACGGGCAACGTCTAAAACATTATAATAAGAACGACAACAGTCCTCAAGTCAGCAGTATAACATTGCTTGAGCTTCCAGCTCAAACACCCGAATAGCTTCTCACCAAGCTATCGTCAGGCTTTAGACGTTAAAAACAACGCTTACTGGGAGGCAACCCAAATTTCCCTCGTTATTGTATTTCATTTTTCTTTAAAGTTTTACTTTGAAAATCCAACAAAAATTCTAAACTTATAATTACTACTACTTTCTACTTTCGTTTGTTTTCATATTTTTATCTTTGTTTTATTTTTTTTCTCTTTTGTCTTTTGTTTCCACCGCTTTTCGTTTCTAAAAATCCTGACTTCAATTTCCTGTTTTAAACTTTTCAGGATTTTTAAAAGTCTTCAAAACATTCCTTCTGTTTTCTCCGAATTACCTGCGAGTATGGCCGAGTACGACTTCACAAAGGTTCACTTCTGAGGACTAGCTCAAAAGGCAAGATTCGCAGCACTGACCGAAAGAGAATTCGCCTTAACGCTCTATTATGATAAGGCTACCATGGATAAACTAGGAATCACGGATAGCATTCAATACTTGTTCAATCAACTGGGTTGGGAGAACACTGCTCTGAAAACACGTTTTGCTACCTATAAGGATCTTACCTATGAATTCCTTAGTTCTTTCAGATACATACCCAACTATGGTTTTGGATCCAACACAGAGCTGATTACCTTCCGATTGTTTGGAATGGACCAAACCCATAGCCGGATGTCACTAGCTAACCTCCTAGGATTTCCTAGCGGACCGCATGTGTTCATCAGTGCAGAAGATGACGATATTGATTTTCAACTCGATCAATTCTGGGGTAGAATCACAGGCGACTATCACCCTGAACCAGACAGAATGTAGAATGATGATATTCATAACCCATCCTTCAGATACTTCCATAAGATACTAGCTCACACCTTGTTTGGAAAAGAAGAAAATATTACGACAATATCTAAAGAGGAGTTATTCATCATGTTCTGTGCTTCTCAGGGACGTACAGTAAATGCAGTGCCTTTCATGATGAGATCTTTCAAACGCCTCACGCTGGAACCACAGACACCTATTCTTATAGGAGGCCTCGTGACAATGATTGCCCACGAGCTTGGCCTTAGATTCCACTTAAATGCCAACACTCGTTTTGGCACCATCCGACCCATGAACATATAATTATGCTTTAACAGGCGCATTTTAGGAACTATGGGACCTGGACCGTATGAGTACCTCATTAACGAAAAACCAGTACAGCTATTCACACTGCCTGATCATCTGATGACAAGTATCCACAACAAGGATAACTGGCTCTATGAATTGGATGAGCCTATGGGACCTCCTTCACCACAGTCAACACCACAGAACTATATGTATGACAGTGACCACATCTCTGAGGCACACGACTATATGTACTATGAGGATGCTGTATCCGAAGCTGAAGTAGACCCTACGACTCCTCCATACTACAACACCTATCCTGAGCCTATCCCTGAGGAGACCACCGACAAAATGGATACCGTTTTACTCCGATTGGACGATGTTAATGCAGCTCTGACTAATGTAAAAGCCGACATCGCAAGCATGCACAGCAAACTGGTAGGCTTCATGGATTTAGTCTGCGACCAACTCGACTACTACGCACGGAAGTTCGATGAGTTGAAGACACGAAAAGATTAGTTACTAGTTCTTAGCAGTAGTTTCAGTTTAGTTTAGTCTAGTTTAGTTTCATTTAATCATTTGGATTTTTCGCATTGTTAGTTTTCTTTATGTATTACATACAATCATTTCAATTTTATGTTATTTCAATTCTAGTTTTTATTCAATTCTTCTGTTTTCGCATTATTCGTTGTTTGTTGGCTGTTATATTACATCACCGTATCAATACTAAGCCTTAAAGTCACTACGAGAACGCCCTCAGAGCAAAATTCCGCGTTCTGCAGATTTTGCTGCTGTGACGACCGTCACAGGATCCTGACGAGCGTCACGCGGGTGACGACCGTCACGAATTCAAAAACTGATATCTGATAAAACAGGGTTCGTGTTCTCTTCCACTTCCCCTATTACCACTTCCAATCATCCTAACTCTTACCCCACTACAAATTTTCGTCCTCCCCACATTGAACCATATATTTCAACTCCAATCTCAACCTCCAAACCACACTTCTGTCAGTTCTTCCCACTCTGCAGAAAAACCTCAATCTTCAAAAACCTCTCAATCTTTCAACAATGGCAAGAAATGCAGAAACCCCATATATCAGCAACATTATCTTCAGTGAAGGAGACTTAGGCGAAAGACAACGAGCAAACTACATCGCATTCCATCAGAGGTCGCTCCAGCCGACTCATTATCCACACCTTCCATCGCTTACGGAGCTCGGACTCCTTGAAGGCGTAACCTGGATGCTTCAAAGAGCAGGCATCTGGAACCTCTGCACCAACCCACTGCCAACATACGAACAACTCACTCTCGAGTTCTTGAGTTTGTTCACTTATGCCACATCCAGCGGCGAACTTAACCAACACTCAGGTGCCGCATGCTTCCGGATGTTTGGCACCAACTATCAGGTAAACCAAAATCAGATTGCCAGCATCCTACAGCTACCTCGCGGCGACAACGCTCACCGCCGCATCACCGATCAGTTCCAGCACGAAGCTTTCGCGCTGTGGTATCAGTTGACCGGCATCAATGCCGATGGTTGGGACTCTCTGCACGGCACTCATATCCATAACCCAACCATCCGGTACTTTCTCAGAGCGTTGAGCAACACTATTTTCGCCAGACACAACAACCACAAAGTGAACTCGAAAGAGCTCTTCTTCCTTCATTGCGTCTTCAACAATGAGCCTGTCAATGCTGCTCCGTTCCTGCTGGCTCATATTCAGGCCAACTGCAACCGTGGCTCGAAGCCATTCTACTTTGGCGGGATTGTCACTGCTATTGCACTTGGGCTGAACCTTGGCGACCGCCTCCAGCACCTCCATTCCATCCCCTCGGTGTTCCTTGACACCGACCACTGCAGAGCCTCTCATCTTATCCGCTCCAGAGCTGACGGCAAATACCATCCGGTAGTGCGTGGCAAGATCGTCCGAAGCATCATCCTTCCGTCCCGCACCCGCACACACCCAGAGGACCGTACCAACTGGTTGTTCGACCTCACTGCCCCTCCTGCTGCCGCTGTTCCTACTCAGGATCACACTCACGGTTCTGACGATGAAATCCAAGCTGAGTTGGACAGGTCCGAGCAGCCAGAGGCATCGCAGCCTCCTCCTCCCGAAGGTACATCCTCTCGCCGCCGCCGCCATCATCCCGTGCCAGACTACACAGAAGAGGACCTCTGCCGCTCCCTAGACCAGCAGGCACAAATACTCGCGATGCTGCAGCAGCAGAATCAGCGAGCTGACCAGTTCGAAGCTTGGCACCGGACTCAAATGCAACAACTTCACACCGGCCAAGCTACTATCACTGAGAGCCTGGAGAATCTGACCTTGCAGGTCGAAGGACTCCGGGAGACCGTCTACCACACAGGAGCTATGAGTTATAAGGACAGAGTAGCCCTTGCCAGAGCCAGAGGACGCCAGCGCGGACGTGATAGAGGCAGCGGACGTGATTAGTTTTCCATTTTTCCTTCTTTGTTTACTATATTTCAATTATTTGTACTTTCATTTCAGTTGTATCTCCCTCTCGCATGCTTCAAAAATCAGTGAGGACACTGATTGAGATAGTGTGGGAGCGGAGCCTTTATTTCCATTCCACTGTACTCTGAATTTCCTTTATTTCCTTTATTTCCATTCCACTGTACTTTGAATTTCGTAATTTCTATTTAAACACTTTCTATTTTTAGCAAATAAAGCTCGTCTATATATACTTTTCCCGTTACGCAAACATCCCCACATTATTCAACGTAAACAACAACTTTCGTTCGTTCCTCAAAAGCAAAAGCATCACGAGAACGCACCCGAGTTCAAAACATGTTTTGAAACTCCGAGGAAACGACAGTTCTAACAAAACCAGTACCGTCTAGACACCTTAGATCTCCGGTTTATGCGAGTCGGTTTCACTACCTACGCGTACCAAAGTCTCAAGTGTCTACGCAAACTCAACCCCAAGTAGTTTATACTAGCAGTCAGCACCATCCTAAAGCACTTCTAAGCGAGCGACCGATGCAAATAAGTGTATGATCTCCAAAAAGATGAAAAATCATGAAAAGAGAGCTAAATAGCCCAAAAATATAAGACACGTTTCCTTCTAAGTTAGGTGCTCCTCACCCGAGCATTTAGCCCAACGACACGAAAACTCATTGAAAAAAAAAATCAATGACATAAGCTTATGATCAATGAAGAAGATCAAAAACAGAAATGAGATCATATTCACTAACAGGTCGACTTGCCATGAAAGTGTATGGACAACGGGCTTAATGTGATTGTGCTAGAACAAACAGGGTGAACTTGCCGCGAGAACCTTGACGCCAAGCTACAGTAGCATGACTGGGACCGGTTTGCATAAAAAGGAAACCTCCGAAGACTTGTAGTCCAGTGTCGTCATGGTACTCGTTTTGTTCCTACCAAGAATCCTGGTTTTTCTCGACTTTTGTGAACGAAGAAGCTGCCTCGTGCTTGCCGACTTTTTCATGTTTTACTTGAGGACAAGCAAAGATTCAAGCTTAGGGGAGTTTGATAACACGAAATCGTATATATATTTTGATGCATAATTCAACTAAAGTTTAACCGTTTTCGATCCGATTTCGGGTTATTTCCGTGTTATTTGTCTGATGTTTTGCAGGTATTCAACGATCACGTCTAAACAAGGCAACATGAAGAAAAGAAGCAATCTCAGATGAAATATGGACGAAAAAGGAGTGAAAACATCATGAAAAGCGCAGAAGACTGTTTTTGCTGATGTGACGATCGTCACAGCTACATGACGGGCGTCACACGGGTAACGACCGTCACACCTTGCGACGACCGTCATGCAGGCAAAAACGCCCCACTTCAATTACACGTTAAAGAATCAGTTCCAATTCCCACAGAGTGGACCACTACTTCCTAAATTATCTGCCTCAAAGTCCATCATCTTCAATGATAACCGTTGGAATTCCACTTCTATAAAAAGGGAAGAAAGGGACCTCAGAAAGGGTGTTGCATTCATACAACGAAGTGCTGCCAAATTTATTTCCAGAGCATATTTTCCAGCAATATTCTTATTTGTTTCTCTTTACCTTTCCTGTATTCCATTTTCATTCTTCTGTAATTTCTACTTTCATTGTACGATCAAATTGGCATAGAGATCAGAATCCTGCCAACATCTGTGGAGGATCTGCCCAAAGGCCAATTGGAATATTTACAGGTTTCTCATTTCAATCGATTCCAGTTTTATTATAATGCAAATCATTATTTATTGTTTTTATTTATGTTTTATCTTTCCCAAATCCATGTCTAGCTAAACTTAGGTAATCGATATGTAGTAATAATTCGAATGGGATTTGATAACAACTGGTTGAAAAAAAAAACTTTCTTTTCAAAAGTAACTTATGGTCTGAGTGTTTAAAATTGATTTACTGAATAAACTTCGTCGCGAAAGCGAGAACTTATTTAAAAGTAGTTTTGCCACGAAAGTGGGAAATTAATTAAGATACGAACCAACAAGCGAAAGCTGCGGTAAGGTCAGATAGTAAACACTAGTCATTCATTTTAATAACAGCGAAAGCACTTTAAAATGAATTAGAACTTAGAGATTTCCAAAAAATAATTTTAACCCCGAACGGGATACGAAAGTGTACGTTTGGCCCTTAGGATTATGATTAGCGTCAATAACCATCGTGAGGCGAGAGTCTTCAAATCACCATTTTCTGCTTAAATAAACTTTGAAAATTATTTCATACACCAGTAACTTATCAAATCCCTGAAGAACACAATTACTACATATCAATTCAACCATTTATAATCTAAGTAGCATTCTTAGTTCCCTTTTAGTGACAATCTTATTCCCTTAAACATATTCTACCTAGCTAAACATAGTAACTCCCGAGAACACTAGTTTGATTACGAGTCCCTGTGGGATCGATATCTATTATTACTACGCGATAGACTGTGCACTTGCAGTTAGGTTGTATTAGACATAGAAAGTCGCGATCAAGTTTTTTTTTATTTTTTTTATTTTTTTTTAACAGAAATAAAGTAGTAATTCAATTAATAAAAACTTGTAAATTGTACTGATCTCAAATCCTTGGGTAGTCCCCCACAATGTCGGCAGGATTCTACTTTGGCGAGAAATAAAAGGTACAGGAAGAAAATACAATATTCTGAACTGAAGGAAAATGGAAAGGAAAATAAAAGTAACGATAAATAACTTTGATGGAACTTTGGCAGAACTTCGGGATGAAGAATCCACCCCTTTCTCTGTGAGTCTCTTGTCTATTTATAGGAGATGTTTCTTATCTCAACTTCCTGGGATCATGCGTGAGATATGGAGAAAGTGGTAGTAACTTCCAGTAGTGGGCAGTGAGTGGAGAAAGTGTAGTAACTTCCAGTAGTGGGCAGTGAGTGGAGAAAGTGTAGGAAGGATTTAAGTTGAGATTGATCGTGAATTCTGATTCTGCGTTTTTTGTCTGCGTGACGGTCGTCATGAAATGTGACGGTCGTCACACGCATGACGGTCGTCATGGACCTGTGACGGTCGTCACAGCAGCAGAATCCGTATCTGCTGTTTTTCATCTATTTTTCAACCGTTTTTCATCTCTTTCTTCTCCTTTTCTTTCTTTAGTCCAAATTCTCCCCAATCTGCAAAACGAAGTAAATTAATCATATAATAGAACATAAATCAAGATAAAATAATAAAAGTCACAAATAAATGCATGTAAATCAAGCCAAATAAACGATATGATTTCGCGTTATCAATATTCTTCATCTTCATGTTTAGGGATTGTGTTCCATCCTGTACAATAACCATTGGGGTGTCCAATCTTTGATGTTTGCCTTACAAGTTTTGTTATCCATAGATTTGAGGATGGTAACCATACAAGCTTTTCAATAATCATAGTTTGTGCCTTTATGTGGCTTATTTATAGATCCTCATTCTTTAGGATTGTCCATTTTGAACAAAGTGTATGGATTTTCTAGAGCTCACCCAACCAGAACAGGTTTCCACCTCTAACTTCAATTAAAATTATGTTCTTCCACTGGAAAGATGTGAGAAACAATGTGTATGACAAGATTAATACAATAACAAATAAGCCTGCGATTAAAGTAAAAAGGACACAAGGAATTGTTAACCCAGTTTGGTGCAAAGTCACTTATGTCTTGAGGGTGTTAACCCAAGAAAGGAAATCCGCTCTTAATAGTAAAAATACAAAGTGGCCTTAGTTGAACCACTCTAGTTCAAAGCCTCTTCTCTTTGTACTACCCGTGAATTTGTATTAAGAACCCCCTGAATATGAGACCTATTTCACTATCTCTCAAGCACTCTCCCAAGTGTTTGTACAATTACAATGTTATTTGAATGATGTGAAGGTAAGGAAAACACTGAGAAGGGGGGGGGGGGGGGGAGGGGGTTGAATAAGGGTTTTCAAATAACAAATAAGGCAATAAAAACACAAGGTATTTTTATACTGGTTCGTTTGAACTCAAACTACCCCAGTCCACCCGGCCAAGGTGATTTCGCCTCTCTCAAACGAGGACTTAATCCAATAATCAAAACTTGATTACAAACTTTTCACTAAGACAAACTGTCTTAGTCTTCTTAAGAATTCTGACCACAACTTGGTCTCTCAAGGATCTATTACAAAGTAATAATGAAAATGTGTTTAAGTGCTTCTAGAATAAGCTATATCACAACAGTGATTTTATACAAATTAAAGAACAATGAAACTTTCTATTTTCTTTTCAGCCTGGTTGTTGTTTACGTTTAGAATAAAGTTGTTTCACGTAGTATGTTGTTCTATGCGTTGTTGTTATTTTATTTTGCTGTTGAAGACTTGTTTTAAATACTCCATACATTTCTCAAATAGCGTGCACAACCTTTTTGTCTTCTTTGGCTGTTCCTTTCCAAAAGAGGAATGTTCAGTGATATCCTTTTTGTTACTGACATCCTGTACCATACACAAAAGAGGAATAGTGTCGTTGGATGTAGGAATAGTCTCGTTGGAATAAGCAACGAGTCTTTCTTGAACAACATCTTTTGAATTGAACGCATATGGAAATAAATCCTTGCATCAGATCATCTGATGATGTTCTACTTACTTTTTATCAGAGTGACTCTTTACCAGAGTTCTGCAGCTTAGTGCTTAGCGTGAATGTTTGAACAAAGTGTTTATCCAGAGGAACACTTCAGATCAGAGCAGATCTTCGTTCTTGCTTGTTATCCAAATGTATCAGAGTCTGGTTACTAACGTATCAGATCCGTACGCATTTTGATACTCAGAGCCTTACTTGATTAGATTTTCAGATCCTCTGCAGTTGCAGCTTGAATTTAGTACGGTTCAAAGTCTTCTGAATCTTTTCTTTTTACTTCTACGCTCAAAACCTGCTTCGCTTAAAGTCTTCTGTATCTTCGCTCAGAGTCTTCTGTAGCTTCACTCAGAGTCTTCTGTAGCTTCGCTCAGAGGCATATTCCATTCAGAGGAATATTTATTAAGTTATCTGAAACAAAAATACTTGAACAAAATTAGAGTATATATTTTCTCCATACAAAATTTCATTATTGTTATCATCAAAACATTGAGATATATTAAGAACCAATCTGTGTTCTAACATGATAAACCACATTACAACTAAAAAAACCTCTATTCCTCTATATATGAATGTCATTAGAGAATAGAGTTTAACAACACAAAACTAACACCGAAATAGAAAAATATTCAATAAACAAAAAAAAATCTTGCTTGTGGTCTCAAGGTCTAAGTATTTTTATGGAGAGCTCTTACTTAAATAGAAATAGACTTAAGCTGCAAAGCCCATTAGAGTTTGTAATGTTTCGTGAGACTGAAGAAAATCCAAAAAGTGCAAGACATTAATCTTTATTAAGTTAATTTGCAATATTTGGTTTGGTAAATCTCCAAATGATTTGTTCTTTTTAGATCTTGAAAATATTTCTTTTGAGAAATATTTCCATATTCCTAAAATTGTAAAAAAAAACAAACAAGAATGGAAACAAATCTTCATTAGGCGCAAGATTTACCCAACACATACTAAATTATGTACGAGGAAGTATGTATCAAAATGTGTTAAACATCTTGCTCCATATTTTGCCTCCTGGTTTGAGCTTATAGAAACATAAGATCTCAAAACAATGTCATGGCATCTTGCTTCAATGTTGCATATTAAAAAGATGCCAATCAAATGTAACAATAGATCCCTTGATCTAATCTTCGAGACACTAAATGACCACCTTTTCATTGATCTTGCCAAGTAAAATTGCAACCAAATAAATCCAAATACAGAAATTCAAAATTGAATATCATGCCTAAAGCTAGTGGAATTATACCCGAGCACGCCGCATGCTCGACGTACAACAGAGTCGCCACCAAACTTTATTTATTCCAAAAGGAAAAGAAAAATATCGATAAAACCCCAGGGAAAGAGAAACGAGTAAGGGATTCAATTATGCGAGAGAAAGGTATTAGCACCTCATGCATCCTTCGTACTCGACGATAACCATTCTGAATGCTTCTAGGTTCGGATGTGTGATCTATCTAAAGGCTACTCATGAAAGAGGGTAAGAAAAGGGAAGAGGGAAGTGCTTGTGGAGGATTGGAGCCCTCGTGCATACGTATCCTCATAGTGCAATGAGGAATTAAGAGCCTACATAGTTTGGAGAACTAAGACATGAAATGAAAGGGAATGGTGTCAAAACCAAGAGTGGAAAGCAAAGAAATGGTGTCGAAACCAAGAGAGAGATAAGAAGTAGGAGCAAGAAAAGTCATAAGTAGGGGCAAAGAATAGGGGCTAAGGTGTTTTAACCTAGACTCGATGGTTAACCTAAAGAAAAGGAAAGTTGTCTTTATTTGGGGGGGGGGGGGGGGAGAAATTAACTCTGGCTGGAGAAGGGAAATGGAATTGGTCTTTTAATTGATAGGCAGTGGTTGACTAAGAAAAAGGAGTTGACCCCACTAGAGAGAAGGAAAAAAACAATCGGTCTTTTAACCGACGGGCAGTGATTAACCAAAGGAATGAGCACTTTAACTAAAAGAAGGTGTTTGACTCGCTGGGAATTCAGTATTATAACTGATAGGAAGTGATTAACCAAAGAAAAGGGTGAATTGGTCTTTTAACTAACGGACGGTAGTCACGATTGAAAATGCCCTATCTCTAGCAAACAAACAAAATTCCATAATGCTATTTGATTATAATGTGTAAATGTACAACTAGTTAACATTGCTACCTTGACTGTTTCTACCAATTTCATAGATGAATGAAATCGTTGGTCACAAAAAAAATTAAATAATTATAGAAGAAGATTCATTTAATGAGAACAAAGCTTAGTTGACCCACTATTCACACTATTGGGGAAAATTCATCTAGGGAGAACTTAATCTTGATAAACTAGCCACTTATCTCTTAGGGAGTCATTGCAATTACAAATTGATAAGTGCTTAAAATATGGAAAATTAATAAGTACTTGTTACCTTATTTTACAAGCAATCAATGAAAAAACTGCCAATATATCAGTAAATAATGATAAAATACATGTATGAGCATTTCAGCTATGTCTTTATTAAGTATAGGTAAAGAGAGACAATAAACCACCAAAAACCCATAAAAAGGCACAAAGTCTCTCTTAACTAAGAACATGGACTCTCTATGTGAGATAAGGTGGCAAAATATTTCTTTAGAGCCTAGTAACTTCAAGGATAAGCAACAAAGCTCACTTAGCGCAATGTCAAACACGCTAAGCGAGGTATGGCGGTTCAAAGATTTAAAGGCTAAGTTACTTCATGGAAAATAAGTGGTTTGCTTGCTAAGTGAGCTTGGAGATGCTCTAAGCAAGGAAATTCAACAAAAACCACTTGCATGATCAGCTTGCAAAACTTAATGGTGAAGAAAGTAAGCGTACTAAGCGAGATCTAAACCTCACTTAGCGAGAACCGCAAGTAAGGACACTATAAATAGGGGCTCAGGCAGTAAAATTGAGGAGATTGTGTGTGTTTAAGTAATAGAGAGTGAGATAAGTCCATTTTATAGCGAACACAAGAGGAGAGAAAAAGAGAGGAAGATTAAGGGTGGAAGCGTTGTCTGAGGAATCAACAATTGATACTTTTCAACATCTTTCTTCTAGGGTTTAATTGTAAAGTTATGATGAGTAAGTGTATCTAATTTCTCTTTTTTTGTTTAGATGTAGTTGTCCTAATGCTCATTCATTAATCACAATTAGGCATTCAATGTAATTTTTCTTAAGCTTTAATGTTGTTGAATTCTTTGTTCTTAATTATTGTTTTGGATTAGCTACCTAAGACAGGTTTTCATGGTATGACTAGATATGGGAAAGTTAATAGTAATTACTCGATTCAAGATTTTCATCTATTGAATATGCTAAAGTCTATAGATAGAGTTAGATTCAATACCCATATAAACAGTTGAAACTTAATTCTATTATAATTAACGATGGGCTGAGAAATTGTCTATTAGGAATATTATTGATCTCACGTCATTGACTTAGAAATGAGTTGCATGAGAGTAATGCGATATAATATGAATAGCTGATTAGAATTGCATATTACTAATCAATGATACTACATGAGAATAAGTGGGTGAAATCTAACCCCAACAAGTTTTCTCAACTGTTAAACACTAATGTGAATTTAACTTTATGTTATTTTCCTTTCCATATTAAAAAACAATCAAACATCTGATAAACAGTTCTTAAAGTCATAGAAACCATTGAATGGTATTTTTAAAACAAGAAGTCCGTGTGGAGACAATAAAACACTTACATCGGCGGGTACTTCTAACAAAATGACGTCGTTATCGGGGATTAAAGTTAGTTTTAAAGACATTGCGATAGTTTTTTCTTTATCATTTTAACTATTATATTTATATTTGTTTATATATGTGGATATTTTGTTTATTATCACTAACTTACTAACATGCATTGGCTACTACGTTTATAAGTATTTTATACAAGGTAATGTCTTACAAGATTTTTTTTTGTTTGATCCTGAAATAGAACGAACCACATACAGAAACAACAACACGACTAGAAAAGTAAAACTATCAGCCAAGAAACAAGATCTAGAAGAGTCTTCAGTTTCAAAACCATAAAGCATGGCAAACACTGGTAATAGCAACAACAACGAAGAAAGTTCCAACAAAACAACAATAATGACAACAAAAAAGAACACAAAAGTGGAATTCTGTGCTACAACAGTCCAAGACGATTATCTCATATAGCTAGACTACAAACGAATACCCACCAAATTGATATGAACATAGGTATTCTAAATTTTTTTATACTAATACTTTTGTAGGACTAGATCATGAAGATCCATATACATATGTCACAAAATTCTACAAGTTGTCTGGTACACTCGGAGCTCCAAAAACTAAAGAAGCGCTATTAATGAGTTTGTTTCCAACTTCTTTTGAAGTTTTGGTAGCATATGAGCATCCAACTTCTTATGAATGGTTAGCTTCTAAAATTCCAGCTTCTGGACCTTTAGCTCCTGATGTGTATTCAGATACACATATTTCTGAATTTTTTTGAACTAGCTCTAACATTTTACGGTCAGACTCTTTGTCATCAAATTTAATATGTGTAGACTCTTCAACCATTTTGGTTTTAGAGTTATATACCATGTATTCCTTAGAATGTTTAGAGTATCCTAAAAAGATACCCTTCTGAGCTTTAGCATCAAATTTCTTTAGATAGACTTTATTGTTTAAGATGTAACATGTACATCCAAACTGACGAAAATAGGAAATGCTTGGCTTTCTTCCCTTAAACAACTCATACGAAGTCTTGTTCATAATAGGTCTAATATAGGTACTTAGGTAAGTTGTTTTCATGGATCATGGTTCTGGCCATTTCATGTAAAGATATATTATTTCTCTCTACAACTCCATTTTGTCGTGGAGTTCTAGGAGAAGAGAACTCATATAGAATTCCATGTTTTCAAAAAAATAAGTTCAAATGGATCATTTTCAAATTTACCACCATGATCACTTCTTACCTTTAAAATTTAATATTCCTTTTCAGTTTATACTTGTATGCAGAAGATGCTGAACACATCATATGATTCATCCTTGGTTAACATAATCAAACAAATAATGTGAAGCAATTCTAAGGGTCTAGAGGTAGAGACATTGTTTTTAAATTTTAAAGCAGTTTTATTAATTTCCCCTACTTAGCATGCTCCACAAAGAGAATCTGAGTGATAATTGAGTTATGGAAATCTTTTAACTAGTTTCAGCTTGCTAACTTTAGAGATTAATCTCTAATTAGTATGACCTAACCTTCTGTGCTAGAGCCACTTGTCATCACTCACTGATAGAAGGAAAAGCACCTTCTGATCAACCAATTCAGAAAAATTAATTTTATAATTATTGCCTTTCCTCCTACCTTTAACACTATGGACTTGTTATATTCATTCATGACTATGCAATTGTTCTTATTAAACATGACTTCATAACCACTGTCACAAAATTGACTAATGCTCAGTAGATTATGTTTAAGTCCATCTACAAGCAAAATATTATTAATTGAGATATAGAAGTTACTAATAATACACATACCAGTGATCTTTCCTTTCTATTTTCCTTCAAATCTCATAGTTCCTCCCTCTTTCAGTCTTAGGGATGCGAACATAAGTTTTTCTCTTGTCATGTGTCGTGAGTAGCCATTGTCCAGGTACCATGATTGTTGCCTTGCTTCTCCCTTTAAGCATATCTGCAGCAATTTATTTTTTGAGATTTAGGTACCCAAAATCTTTTGGGTCCTTTAGGGTAAGTTCAGACATGTTTCTTCTTGTTCTGTACCTTTGATCTCATATGATACGACTTAGGATCATTTAAGACTTTTGATTTACAAGTTTGTTATCTTGAATAGACCTTGACCTTAGGTTCTAAACCTTTCAGAACCTGATATCTTAGGTTCTGGCTTCTTTAGAACCTTTGACTTTAAAGTCTTAGGTTTTGGTTTGGATCAGAACGCTTGACTTAACAGCTTTAGGTTCTGATTGATTCAGAACCTTTGCATTCTCAGCAGCATGTACAAAATAAAAGTCAAGCCCTTTCTAAGTAAAGCTTGAAGAAGAAGGATTTTTTTGGTTTACTCAAGGTTTTAAACCTTAGATTAAAAGATTTTTATGAGTGACCAAAACCTTCCCATTTGCTTATACTTACTCAATAAATCATAGAAGAAAGTTTAGTTCTATTAAAAACATTAATGATAAAATCTTGAAGATCCATTTAATGCCCATCAAAAGGTTTATCAGACACTTCTTTTACTAGAGAAATTTGATTCTTCTGTAGGGAGTCATTTTTGTTTTGAACATAATTTAATTCTTCCTTCAAAAGATCATATTTATTTTTCAATATCTCCATGTGTCTAGATTTCTCTTGACATCTTCCCATGATATCTTGAATGAAAGTAATTAAATCAGAATGAGGTAGCTTAGAAAATACCACATCCTCTTCCTCAAACTCTAAACCAGAATCTGAGTCAGATTTTGCTTTAGAAGATGCGAGAGCCATCAAAGCATGGTTGACTCGCTCTTCATCCTTTTTGGAGTCTTCTTCATTGTCAATTTCATCTATGTTTCCATGAGACTCTTCTTGAACTTATATATGAAGTTATCCTTCTGAAATCTTTCTTTCTTTGACTTATCCTTTTGCACTTCTGGACAGTGAACAATGAAGTGAACAGGCTTCTTGTAGTTGAAGTATCCTTTATGATCGTCCTTCTTTTCTCTAGAACTAGATCCTCTGAAGCCACTACTTCTTCCTAAGAATCTCTTATTCTTATAGGCCAGATATTGAAGCCTTTTAATCATGAAGGCCATTTCCTCATCATCTGAGTCATCTTCAGAACCTTCTACATGAGAAGCTTCTTTAAATTTTCAGACTTGAGGTGCTTTGACAATTTTAGCAACAGATTTCAAAGCCAGAGGCTTTGAATTTCTGACATGTTTATCTCCATTGAGCTCCATCTCATGGCTCCGGAGACAGCTGATAAGACTTTCAAGACTTAATGTGTTTAAGTCTTTAGCCTCTTGAATAGCCGTTACTTTAGGTTTATATATGACAGGAAATACCCCTAAGAATCTTCTTGACATGATCAGATATAGTGTAGCTCTTCTTTAGAACCTGAAGTCTAGATACAAGAACTTGAAATCTATAAAACATGGTTTCTATGTCTTCATACTCCTTCATTATTGTCGCTACTGCGAAAATCGGCGCCGACTATGACAGAAGAGTCGCCACCGTACGTTATTTATCCCACAAGAGGGAAAGGAAACGCTCAGAGTAAACCTAACGCAAAGAGGGAAAGGAATGGTCATCGCAACCAAATCCTGGATTCGGGAGTCGGTTACGCAAGGGGAAGGTATTAGCACCCCTCACGTCCGTCGTACTCGACGGGATCCACGCTTGTTTTCTATCTAAGGGTGTGTTATTCTATCTACTCTAAAGGTCTGGGTTAAAAAGAAAAGAAAATGACTCGGCAAAGTATCGCACTTTATGCCTATGTATTCCCGCCTGAAATGAGAAATCAGAGTCAACGTAGTTCGCCTAACTACGGGTAAAGGGGGAAGGTTGCTCGCCGAGATATCACGTCTCGTGCCTACGTACTTTCATACGGCATGAAAGATCAGAGCAAACGTAGTTCGGGCTACGGAAGACACAAGTTTGTCTGACAGTGTTTTATCTCCTTCTGAAAAGGGTTTTCCTGATTAAAGGTCCAAGAGGACAAAAACAGAGTTTGAATGTTTGTTTGAGTCTTTTACGAAAGAACTGTTTTTTAGGATGTTTACAATCTCAGTCGCACTAGAGACTATGACCCAGGAGTGAACGCTTTGTATGTCACCCAAAGGGTACCACACTAACATCCAAATTACTGGAGAGAGACCCTCCACCAACCTTTCCCAGATAGCTTAAGGCTCGTAACGTACGACTTCAATTAACCTTATTACTGTGTTTTTTGAATTGTTTTGAGAGGAGGAGAGAGACACCCTAAAACTATGGTTGAAAGGGGAGTCTACCTACATTTATCATGCATGGGTCAAAATCTAATGTCTGTCATAATTCTCTCTTGCACAGAGGAAATCAGAGATCCTAGGGGAAAATAGCAAAAGAAAGCAGTCAACAGTAAATAGTAAACAGTAAAAATGCATGCTATGCAACAGTACCAGCGAAGCAAGGGAGAAAACAACAGGCAAGAGGAGACAAGCTCCCCCTCAAACCTAGAGGTAATCAGCACAAGTAAACAGACAATACAGAGAAAAACAAAAGATACAGAGGAGGCAACCCAAGCAGCAACAACAAACTCCTACAGCAGACAGCAACAACAAGCTCTAAACAGCACAGTTGAAAAAGACAGCAAAGTTGACAACAAAAAGACTTCATCCTCAAGCTAGCTTCTATCTTCAAGCTTCATCAAACTTCATCTTCAAGCTCTAGCAAACACACTCCAAACAGAGGATTAATTATCAAGATCAAGGTTGCAATGTTGAGAACCAGATGAAAACCAAAGGAAATCATCAAGTACCAACATTAAAATGGAGAGGTATCCTCAAAGTTCTACTCAACTATGGGCATACTACACATCCCTCCAAAGGAGAGATGGAATTTCCCTAGGAGGAATTTACATCATTGGATAGAATAGAAGCACACAATGCATTCTATGTTTGATGAAACAAAACCAAAACTAGCTCTAATAGCTCTTCCTAAAACCCTAATTTCCTAAGCTCCTAAAACAACCCCTAAAGGAAAAGGAAACTTCAACTCCAAGCTCCAATCCTCAAACCACAACATCTACGCCAAGTCCAGAAGACCTCCCAAAAAGGATTTCAAGCCAAGCAAGCTCCAAAGTCACCAACCAAGCCAAACAAGCAAAGGCACTCAAGAGAGAACAACACAAACACAAGCAACTTGCAAAATTAAAAAAAAATAGGAAACGAAGTTGTAAAATTCTAATTACATTCCTAAGGGAACATACATGTTTGAAAAACCTAGGGTTAAAATATTAAAGCCTAATTCAACTTCTAAGTCACCTAAATAAATTCTAGATTGAAAGGTATCAAGATGATCCACAAGTTTGGGAAGGCTCTAATCTCAACACCTAAAACAGAACCTAAAGTTGTTCTAAAATTCCAACAAAAATCCTAAGGGAGCATACATGTCTACCTTAACACATACTAAAAAATCAAAGCCAGATTCAACACCAATTGGAAGAACAAAATTCAACAAGGTAGATGATCAAATATGCAAAACAATGGACGTTAGCACAAAAGAAAAAAATGCAATTAATTCAGATTAAATCCTAAAAATGTAAAATCAACGCCTAAAATTTTTTTAAGACATTCAGGAATCATGAGAAAAAATTTCGTAATTTTTTGATCAATTTTACTATTTTTAAACAATTAAAAGCAAACAGGCAATAAAACAGAAAAAAATAAGAGAAAATAAAGAAAGTAAAATAAGGTGAATAAATGAAACAACTAAAGTGTGGCTGCCAGGGATCGAACAGGGGAGCACTCAGTCCCCTTAGCAAGCCAAAACGGCTGCGTTTTGGACTTGTACATGTGGCGCACGCACAACCGCTTGATGCGTGGAAGATGTCAACGCTTGAGTAGCGATCGGACGGTGCACGCTCGTCTTCTTCCTTGGACTCGTCGGAACAGCTCCGGCCGGCCTCTCCTCCGTCATGTTCGCCGGACATCCAACAACAACAACAACTTTCACAAAACTCAACCGTTTCGCATGAAATTTACGTCGAAATTCAACTACTTCTCGCGAGGATTCCAAATCTATCAACAAAAATCATTAATAATGCAAGATCAAAGAGAAACGAAGCAAACAAAGTTTGGTACCAAAAACTCGAATTCATCAAAACCTCTCCAAATTAATTTTAAACTCAACCTTATGTCATGGAGGTTATAGATCAAGCTAAAACTAAGCAAAATCATGCCAAAACAGTCCATACAACATCTCACAAGTTTGGAGCTCCAAATTTCAAACGTCATAAACATCAACAATTATCATCCAGAAATGATCTACATGCTTCAAGGAGTGCAAAGAAACAAAAATGGCAAAGAATCATTAAGTATTAAGAGAGATATGTTGAAATTCAAGTGCCTAGTGGAGAACTTCCACTGAGCCTTTAATCCTTGATGAAGCTTCGCAAAACTCTCCAGAATCGTTCAATGATCTTCAATAAAGCTTTCTCAACTCACAATTTGGCTTGAAACGATCTAGATCTGAGAATTCACCTTTAGATGATCAAATGGTTATTACAGCTTCTCATGTTTGTCATGGCTGGAGAGATTCTATTTCTTTTGGTCTCACCCACTTATCACTCTCATGGTATATATACTATACTTTTCTTCTTCTTTGTTTTCTCTGTTGAAGCTATGATTAATAAAAGTACATGTATTATTAGGTGTAGCAAGAACATGAATAACTTGGTGCTATCTCTAGCTCCTAAGTTCACAAAGTTGAAAACTCTAGTCCTTCGTCAAGACAAGCCTCAACTTGAGGACAATTTTAATTTAGTCTGAGTTGTTTAATTTTATAATATCTATAGTATGCATTTATCTAAATTTAAGTTTAAATGCTTGTTTTCATTTGTATTATGGTTTAGGTATTCCGATTTTTCGTTGATTTGGGTACTTCTTTTAATTGTTTGAATGCAGAAAAGTTGTTCGGCTTTCAATAGCTCAGGTTTTGACTGTGATTTCACAGAAGCAAAAGTCGGCATTGAGGGAATCTTGTAAGAAGAAGAAATATCTGCCTTTGGATTTGCGTCTGAAGAAGACAAAAGCTATTAGAAGACGTCTCACCAAGAATCAGGTGCTTTGTTTCTGTTTTTGTTTTCTTTAGTAAGTGTTTCTGTATATGCGAGAGAGTTAGTGAATACAATATTGTTGGTGATGGTGTTTTGAAGCTCTTATTAGTGCTTCGTGTTGTGTTTGAAATGAATTATATTGTGTCTCGAGATTTTGACTAGTTGACAAATCTTTTTGTGAAAGTTTCCTTCATAACATGGCTTATTGAGTTTAGTTTGTATTTTTCTTATAGCAATCTTTGAAGACAGAGCGTGAGAAGAAGAAAGAAATCTATATCCCGTTGAGGAAATATGCAATTAAGGTGTAATGTTACCGTTGATGCATGACTTCTGATTTATTTTTGACACTTATTTTAAGTGTTTGGTGTTGGGTTCAGTTTTTCTTTCCTATTGAGTTTAACTAATGATCATGAAATGAAATTATTACACTTGTTCTCTTGTTTTTCCTCATTACAGATTTCGATTCTTTATTGCTTGAACATGTTGGATTTATAAACTGTTTTCTTGAATGCGTATAATTTGTTATGAGTATGTTTACAAATAGGCGCATGATTTCATCATCCTCTGCCAATACTGACTCTGCTAATTTACTTCTATTGAACGAACCTTCTTCTTTTACACTTCAAAACTTAACATCAGTGGTTGTTCGGCTTTTAGTGACAAAGCTTTGGGATTAATGTTCCTCGATCCCGATTCCTTCCAGTGAAGGCAACTTTATATTTGCTTCTTGTGTAGGTTCTAAGCTTTTCTAACACAAGGCCCGACTACTTGCTTGGAATCAGCCTTTAGTCACTTTTTTGACATGATTTGTTGTCTCTTTTTTCAGTCAGACCTCTACACCTTGAAAGATGGATCTGTCATTCGGAACCCAGCTAGGGCTAATCCTGAAAACCCTGCTATTGAACTGGGGCCTGAATTTAAGAAGGTTAAGATCTATATTACAGATTACCATGTGTTATTTGATCATTATAATACTAATTGACTTGGCCTCCTTGACAGGTTAGCAACTTCTTGAGCTGCTTCAAGTCAATTTCTAGTATTGTTGAGCTTGACAGTGTAAAAGTGGCTGGTGATGTATGGTTTCGAGCTGGTGTCATCCTCAAGGTATTATGGTTTATTCATGATTGTTCTTTCTATAGGATTTTGTTTCATTTGAAGCGCGCAAGACTTACTAGAATTACTAAAACTATTCGGCGCTTGTCAATCTGCTTCTATTTGTTATCAAATGCATCTATGATATTATTCACTTTCATAATAACTGCAAATATCAATAGAGAGATGATATGAGAAATTAGACCGATACAATGCTATAATTATTTTTGATCAATTAGATATTTACTATTTTAAGACTGATTGGATTGGTTCCTATTGTTAAACTTTGTAAGTGTGGTCCTTATACCCAAGAAATAAAATGATAGGGACCCAAAAACTGAATAAAGGACTATATAGACCAGAATTTAGTTTGAACATTATTTCATTGATGTACTAACTGACCCCAAAATTATTTTGACGAGGTTCTCAGTTTATTTTCTGACAATCTATTTCACTATTATCTGAGTAAACACCATTTTGGTTTACACTCGTTTCAGAAAGGTCTGTTGTTGCTTCTGATAGGAGAGGGGCTGTTTTATATGGAGTAGATGTTGAAGGTCAGAGACGGCATTTAAATCATAATCACCAGAGGTCAGGGGTTAATTATCCTTACTATAGAAATGATTACAATGATGCTCCCGATGACACTGGAAGATGAATACTCTCCAACTCCTAGAGCAGTTGCAAAAGGTCAAAATAAAAATTTTCACGGTGTTGATTGGGATGAATGGCCTTGGGAGGATCAACCTGTTTTGAAAGGATATTCGGACGTTAAAGGACATGCTCCATTATATAGCGATCATTATCAGTATTAAACTTATTATAATTAATGTTACCTTAGGCATTTTGTTTACCGGGTACTATCTTGAATTAATGTTTGAACTCAATTTTATTATAATATTACAACTTTTATGGATGTACGGTTAAATTTGATCTTGTTTAAGTTATAATCGATATTTTTTTGAAGTCAATCATCATCGACTATATTATTTAAAAAATAATTGTGAAATTGTATATTTTATGGGGACACCAAAAGAACAACCTATAAGCTATGGCAACACTTTAAAAATGATCCTCTTGATTCAGAGTTTTAAGGCAACAATTATTAATTGTAGCTGCATATGGCAACGCTTAAAAACCGCCGCCTCAGATGCCACAAATAATCGTCCCCTATTCCTTTTGTTTAGGCGACGTTTTTAAAAAGCGTTCCCATAGAACATGAAAAAACGTCCCCTCAAACTATAGGCAACGCTCGCACAGGAGACGCCTAGAAAACGTCCCCTATTCTTTTAGGCAACGATTTTCAGATTTTTGGCAACATTTTTGAATGGTTGCTGGAGAGTCTAAATGTTGTAGTGACTTTTTCAAGCTTGTTCTTGATCAATTCTGCTCCAATTTCGAAAATTGATGATTTGTGAAGGTTAGAAATGTTATATACAATGGATATTGATCAAGAGAAAGCCCAATCCTTGCCTCTAGGCCCAAAATGAATTTTCAAAAATTCACCACTTTTTGCTCTTGAGTGTACACGAAAATGGCAATGTTTTGGCTCCAAAATGATTCAATTCAACTAATAACAGCATGTGGAGTGTGAATGGCTGGGATTTGATCCTTGTATCTGATCCAATGGCTATTTTTGATTATGTAACTTCATGGTGAAGTAATCTAAATGACAACTCCCAAAACTTGGCATATGCTCAAAATTCTGCCAATGCCAATGTGCTTAAAATGTGATTTCCATTCAAAAAATGTACTCACATGACATGTTTTGATCCTCTAACTCAAAAAGTCAATTTTCCCTCCTTAATCCATTTGAAAAATTCCCTTTTTAGGCCATTTTAAGTGACTTTTTGCTACAAGCCAAACCAATCCCAAATGATCACTTGGTTGCACTTAAAATCATGTTTTGAGCAAGTTCCATGTTGAACAAATATCCATTTGAAGAGTGCAAGTTGGAGATTTTGACCTATGATTGAAAATGGCCTATAATCTCACTTTCCCAAAATACCCCTGACTTGTAAACCTCATAACTTGAGTTCTACGAATCGGATGGAAGACTTATAGTACAATTTAGAAAGATAAGATCATGAGGAACAACTTTCATGTTGGCTAAAAGTTCAGGTGAAACATCCTTCTAGGTTAAAAATAGCTTTGAAGTCATATTATTTTCACAGACAAATTTCAGTGGCATCTGAGGACTTGTAACTTGTCTGGGCCATAACTTGAGTTCTATAAATCCAATGGAGGACTTCTAGTACTCAAATTAAAGGTATTGAGATGATCTAAAAGTTTAGTGTTGGCTAAAGATCCATTTGAAACTTGTATCATGACTTATGTGGTCTTGAAGTTAGGCACTAAATAGGGGATTTTACACTGAAACCCTAACTTAGCAACTTCCCACACTCTTGATTCTTATTGACTTGATCTTGGAAAAACACCACAAATGTCTTATCACATCATTTCATGAACTCCATAACCCTAAAGTAGGCCTTGATACTCTTCAATTGTCCAGTTGACCTAGAATTGATCCAGATGAAACCCTAATTGCTTGCACCTCAACTGTGGCTCTTGCATTTGACACAATGACTTGACCAAACTCTCCTATGGCCCTCTAGACATTATATGAGATCCATACAAATCCTCTTCTCACATTCAACACTTCACAACCCTCTGATGGTCTTCAGTTGATTCTCAAGTTAGGAGAAGATTCACACTCAAACATCTAAACCCTTAGGCTATCAAATCCCCTCCTGATGACTTTGATAACTCTCAATCTTGAATGAGACCTCTTGCTAGGCTTCTCTTGATAAGAATCACACTTGATCCCTTGCTATATGAATGATATCATGATATGCAAATGATATAACTATGCAAATGATAATGCAATGAAACATAAACCAGGTAAGAAAAGGTTGAGCAAATTTTAGGGTGCAACAATTATGAACAACTTATATTGTTGAACCAAAAGGTTAGCCTTAGCTTTTTGAACATGTTGATTCCCTTCATAGGTAGCACATATGGATTTAAAAATGGTCTTAGGTATATATTTACCAATGATTTTGATGTACTTAGAATGAGGTAGAGCCAACCAAGATGCCCCTAACTCTATGATGTTTTCCATAGATATTTTTCTGAGATGGTGTGAGGGTTTAATTTCCAGACACCATTCCAATTCCATTGGCTGAAATATCAATGTCATCTTCCAGAATATCCCATAACTCATCATCAAGACCTATGTTATGAGTATACATCTTTCTCTTCCACCATTTAAACTCAGTAGAGTCTCCACTGGAAGTTGGAGGTCTAGCTGTATAATTATTCTTTTATGAATTACTATAATCATGATTAATAGCAACATGTGGATTGGAAGTACCACTTCCAGTATCAAAAACACCAGACATGATTCAATATGTTTTTCTCAGAATCTTTTCTTCACCACTATTAAGTGTTAATCACAGACCGTGCTCTGATGCCAACTGAGTGTGAGAAAAACACAAGAAGGTCCGGGGTTGAATTATGTTGACTATTTATTTCTTTTTATACTCTTGGTTAGATTCTAAACACAAGTTATAGAATCTGATTCAATCAGAGGTAGGTAGTGGATATGAAATGCAAGAAAGAAAAGTGACAAACAAAGTTATCCTAGTTCCTCTCACAACTTGAGAGTAATCTAATCCTCTTGTACTTACAAGATATTTTCACTATAATCACTCCAGATTACAATTTTCTCAAGCCCACAAGCAAGAGACTTGATCTGCTATCGCGCACAAATCAAAAACGAGTAATTTTAAGAAAATAGTTAGCGGTAACGACAACTCGAGTATCGTTCTAACAAGGATTGTTGTATTATTTCAACCAACTAAAAAAAAGGTTTATGGGGGTTTTAAGTTTTGATTTATAAAATGAGAGAAAAAAGTGATTAAGAAAAGTGATTATCAGATAATCTAAAACGACTAATCCTACTGATTCGGGTCCGACTTATCATCGGCTATTATAACACCAATCCCTAAGCGGCTTCAACCCTATTTGATTATGATATTAATCAGACAAGCACTTATCAAAATCATATGAATTATGTTCTTGTTACCGAATTAAGCAAACGGTTAAGAATATGACGAGTTAACGAATTAAGCAAACGATAACACACAATTAAATTTAGGAACATGCATACAATCAAATTTAATCAATTATATCCTATGAATACAATAGAATTAAGAAAACGATTGCAATCAAATTAAGCAAATGATTTCATAAAAAAGAGTTGAACATAAATCAAATTAAATTGGTATTATAATAACCTCAAAGTGATGGAACCCATAAGCAGCAGGATTTGCCTTGGGAATAAGTTTTCCATGAAAATCGTACAAAACACAATGAAATTTTTAAAAATAAGGTTTAGTGACAGTAGTACGACTGCTAGATATAAGAAAGCATCAACACTTCTGGTTTTAACCCAACTAGGTCGAAAAACATAAAAAACCCAGCCCAAAACTAAATATTTCAAATGGCAGATTTCGGGTCCTGACTTCAACGGATTATTTGGACCTGCTATACTCAGATCAATCCTCTGCCTCAAATATAAATTATTTATCTCTTTGTCTTAGCTTTCCAACGCCTATTAGAACGCGCAAATCCGATTCTCGCAGCTCCAGTTATGATTCAAACAGTGGACAAATATCAAATAACCGCTAAAGCTGAAAATAAGCTGCGAAAATAAAATAAAGGTAAAAACAAACATAAATATGAAAACATATTAAAATAATAAAAATACTTAAGTAAACTGTAGGAATTCCTAAGTATAACAATGGAATAATGTGTATGAAGATGTACTGATCAAATTCCCCCACACTTAAACTTTTGCACTCTGAGCAAAATATTATCAAGACTCATGAAAAACAAAAGCATTTAGATACTCGTTCTAGGCCGTAAACTCTTTTTCAGTCAAGATTGCATCGATAGGTACTAATTTTTCATACTAAGGATATCGTAAGAACACAAATCCGCAATTGGCGGTCATAAAGCTCCTTCCTATACAAACCAATCCAAATCATGTTATTATGCTTAAGTCTAACTTACTTATCCTCCTTTTTGCTCTGTTTCATTCTAATGCAATCACATTAAGCCCTTTATCTATTCACACACATGGTAAAAAAGCTTGGTAGTAACTATGATCCATATATTTTCAACAATTCAAAATTAAACACTTTTTTTTGCTTCTTTTTGTGTGTGAATGTTTCACAACTGTTAGCCTAAGTGACCAAGTTCCTACTTAGACTTCTTATTAAGCACGAGATCATTCACTTATTTGCATAAGCTTGATTACTTAATGTGTGATTTCTAGATGATGCTGACTGATAGATAAATTACTTAAGAGCTATTAAAGGATAAGAACTCAAGGCTATGTCATAACAAATATTTAAATTGATTTCCATATCCGGGAGGCTTAAAGTGTTAAAACGGTACCGATCCTATAAAATTTTCCCAAGTCTCCATAATCCAACCTCAAATTAATCTATAACCTAAAAATTTCAAAAGATGCATTATGTTTCTAAGTAAAAAAATTTAAGAAAAAAACCAAAACAAAAGAAAATTTAAAACAAAACAAAGAAAACAAAATGAAGAAATTGTTCCCTCTTCCTTACTTAAAACATGCATTATCCTCAATGAAAGAACATAAATACAAATAAGAGTGAGAGAAAGGAAAGAACACACCCGAGTATTCAAGGTGGATAGGTGATCACATAAGCAACCTTTTCCAAAGAGAGATCTTCTGGAAGCTCTTTTTCCAAAGTGGGGATGTCATAAAGTAACTTTGGGTAGCATCCATTGATCTTGAAATATTTATTAGTGCCTTTGCCTTTTACTCTAGGATAAAAAAAAGAATGTTCGATAAATAAAAGTGTCGAATGAGCACGTAAATGTGATATCCTTTTCCACAACATCAGAGATTAAAGGATTAAGGGGTTGCATCACTGCTTTTCTTCCATCTTCCATTGAGGTTCATCCAATTCCCTTCTTATGTGTCTTCAAAACCTTCAAAAGTTTATTATCTTGATCAAAATTAAGGTTAGAATAAATTATAACAGGTAACTTTTCATTCCTCTCTAAATAGGCATATTTTAGATTGTCCAGAAATGGTTTAAGCTCTAAGGAAGGAGGTTGTTCAATGGAAGGCATGGTCGGGGCAGCCGGGATATCAAGAGTTTCAGCTGCATAAATGACATCATGAAAAGCATCACCCTGCAAGGCAGCATTAATCTTAACACAAACAGAGCAAATGTTAGTGTCAGTACATAAATCGCAAGAGTAATTATCCTCATAATCTAATAAAGATGGAAAATCAGATAACAACTCAGGATAAATATCATCAACTAAATCAGACAATGAGTCTTTTCGATTCACTACTGTTTGGGCAGATAGTTGGTTTGATTCTAGAGCTTGCTGCATGGCATTCTCTACAGTGGCAAGTTGTCCAATCTGTGTTTGTAAAGCCTGAAGACTGGAATCTGTTCGTTGCTGAAACTGAAGATCATTTATAGCCATTTGCTTGACAAGGTCCTCTAGTCAAAGTTCAGAAGGTGTAGAGCACACAATTTGGAATTCTTTCAGATGCTTATTTGGATCCTCACCTGCAAGACCATTAAACCTTGGCAACAAGTGTACTAAACCAGATTCCAATTTGAAAGGTACAGTAATAGCAGGATATTCCGTACATAAAGTATTATAAT
Source organism: Lathyrus sativus (assembly GCA_963859935.3). Lineage (NCBI taxonomy): Eukaryota > Viridiplantae > Streptophyta > Magnoliopsida > Fabales > Fabaceae > Lathyrus > Lathyrus sativus. The sequence goes on along the minus strand of OZ012738.1, from coordinate 597,142,028 downwards.
TCATATCATGAGCAACAAGTTCTCTAAGAGTTCTTTGATTTGTCATAATAAATTTAATAGGAAAATCAACAAAGAAAAAGAAAACAAAGAACTAATTCAGTAATGCAGCAACAATCAAGATAATACCAACAATGTCCTTATTTAGAAAAATAAATGGAAAATAAAAAGTGAGTAAAATAAAATAAAAAGTTATCAAAATATTACTAAAAATCAAATAAAATCAGAATAAATCTTTACAAAAAATTTCAGATTTTTTTGAAAATATGAAAATAGAAATTAAATCAAATCAAATAGAAAAATAATGAATTTGCGATTTTCAGGCTCAAAATCTTTTAGAATTTTTTTCTAAAGGTGTATTGTTTGTCGATTTTTTTTTGGATTTTCTGGAAAAAATTCAGATCAAATCAAAACAGTTGCTTCCAACTTACCTGATAGGCTGAAACACTTGCCCCTATTCCGCAACCCTAAAAATTAACACACAAAAACAAAAAAACAAAAAAACAAAAAAAAAACTCTAAAATTAAAATTCTAAAATTTTCTAAAATTAACAAGAATCCTTGACAACGGCGCCAATTTGATCTGCTGTCGAGCACGGATAAAAAACGAGTAATTTTAAGAAAATAGTTAGCGGTAACGACAAATCGAGTATCGTTCTCACAAGGATTCTTGTATTATTTCAACCAACTAAAGAAAAGGTTTATGGGGGTTTTAAGTTTTGATTTATAAATTAAGAGAAAAAATGATTAAAAAAAAGTCATTATCAGATAATCTAAAACGGCTAATCCTACTGATTCAGTTTCCGACTTATCATTGACTATTGTAACACCAATCCCTAAGCGGCTTAAATTCTATTTGATTATGATATTAATCAGACAAGGGCTTATAAAAATCCTACGAATTATTTTTCTATTACCTAATTAAGCAAACGATTAAGAATATGACGAGTTAACGAATTAAAACACACAATTAAATTTAGGAACATGCATACAATCAAATTTAATCAATTATATCCTATGAATACAATAGAATTAAGCAAATGATTGCAATCAAATTAATCAAATGATTTCATAAAAAAGAATTGAATAGAAATCAAATTAAATTGGTATTATAATAACCTCAAAGTGATGGAACCTGTAAGCAAAAGGATTTGCCTTGGGAATTAGTTTTCCATGAAAATCGTACAAAACACAATGAAATTCGTAAAAAGAAGGTTCATTGACAGTTATACGGCTGCTAGGTATAAAAAAACATCAACACTTCTGGTTTTAACCCAACCTGGTCGAAAAACATAAAAAACCCGACCCAAAACTAAATATTTCAAATGGCAGATTTCGGGTCCTGACTTCAATGGATTATTTGGATCTGCTATACTCTGAATCGTCCTCTGCCTCAAATATAAAAGTCGTATCTCTTTGTCTTAACTTTACAACACCTATTAGAACGCGTAAATCCGATTCTCGCAGCTCCAGTTATGATTCAAACAGTGGACAAATATCAAATAACCGCTAAAGCTGAAAATAAGCTGCAAAAATAAAATAAAGGTAAAAACATACTTAAATATGAAAACACATTAAAATAGTAAAAATACTCAAATAAACTGTAGGAATACCTAAGTATAACAATAGAAGAATGTGTATGAAGAAGTACTGATCAACTTCCAATGCTCAAACATTAAAGTAAGATACATCTATGCTTAAGCATACAAGCAATAGACTTCCAATGCTCAAGCACACAAGCAAGAGACTTAAAATGCTCAAACACTTACTAAGAGACTTCTAACAGGTTACCTAATAATCAATTGATTGTTGGGGTAATACACTTGATATCTAACCATAGATTTAGAAAGAATACAACACAAATAGACTCTTTTAAAACTTAGGATTTCTAAGATATACAAGGATAAGAAATCCTAAGTTCAACTTGTGTTTTTTTTACTAACTAAATTCTCTTTTAGTATCAATTGATATATTTTTCTTCAACTCTTTAGTTCCTTAAATAGAGAGGAAAAAAGTTGTTAAAGATCCAACACATTAGAGTCTTTTAGAAACTTGGATAGAGACATTGAAATGTTTTTCGAAATGGTTGCTCACGTTAAAAGCTTGTTTGAAATTCCTTTGCTGCAAGAGGTATTATTAGTTTCATTTTAGCTGAATCTATAAAGAAAATGAAGCTTAGGTCTTCATGTGACATAGTTGGTTCAGAGGTTGATAGTGACCCATCAGTGTCACCTTAGTCCTTGCACTTTGATTGGCTCCAGTTCTGATAATCAAAAGCAGACTTCTTCAAAGTTTGATCTTCAGAGATTGACTTCTTTAGATTCAGACCTTCAGACATTAACCTCTTCAGAAGTTGACTTCTTTAGAGTCTGATTTTCAGCTTCTGATCCATGAGATTCTACTCTTTAATCTTCTCTTTAGATGTTCATAGTCAGAACCAATACTTCGATTGTTCATGAAATTTTAGTCTATGGTCCTGTACACTTGAACAAATATTAGTATACCCAATTGTTCTTTAAATACTTCATTATCATATAAACCTAAGGGATATTGGATAAACCAATTTTGTTCTAACAAAAGTTTGTGAAGATCTCTAATCAATCTTTGTGTCTAATGATGGTGCCTGTATTGAAGAATTATCTTAAGCCTCATTAAGAAGAAGATTCATTGTTCCAGTGGGGTGCTAAAGTCAAAGTGATTTATCTCAAGTTTAAAAGTTGTGACAGAGAGGAAATGTGAAAGCTTGTCGATTATGAGTCAAGTGATTTATCTCTTTAAATTTATAAAACAAGTTATTGAGTTTACTAAGGAGAATCAGATACACACTTTTAAAAAGTCTCTCTTTATTTTATTAAAATCACTAGAAAATGTTTTTATACCTAACTTGTTGGCAAATAGATGAAAAAAATTCTCTGTGACTGCAACTTGCACTGTATAATTGATTATCTCTTTTTGCAATGCCTCATAATCGACTATTAGTGCTTATAATTGACTAGTAATGGTTCTTTTGAAAACCTTATATTTTTGTACCTCATAATAAATGATTGGATTTGCATAATTGGTTACGAGCCTTAAAAATCCCATAAATTGTTTCTATATTTGTGTCACCTTTTGTCCTATAAATAAAGGGCTCATTTATTGTTTCTTATACACCATAAAAAATATTCTAAATACCTTTTGAAATTCTAGTATGCAGATCTCATATGTCCCAAGAACATTGGTCTCTGCTTAACAAGGACGATGACAGACCATGACCAATTTAAATTTCTTTAAATTGTCCCAATGTCATGACCAACGTCATGACGTCTGTTGTGACATCTGCAGGCTGACAATCTATTTATCTAACCATTTAAATTGTGCAAAATTGTAAATGCAGAAAGATAAATAACACCAGTAATTGTTAACCCAGTTCGGTGCAACATCACCTACATCTGCGGGCTACCAAGCCTGGGAGGAAATTCACTATTAGCATAATCAATTCAAAGTTAAACAACCAGTTTGCATTTCTCACTTAATCTCTACCCAATGACACTTCAACCTAGAGACACTCTAGACCTGAGTATACCCACTCACTCCCCCTCAATCATAACACAGTGATACACAATTACATAACAGTTATGGAGATACACTCCAAACACACACCATGATCTTGCTTTACAACTTTGATCAAGTGAGACACACTCTTGCTTAAAAGCTTTGAGTGACACAATGAACACACCTATTCATCCAATTAACCAGAGCAATCATACAACCTACAATTGCTTGGTACACAAGGAATCCTAAGATCCCTAGACACGTGAAGAATCAATACAAACCACAATGTATCAAAAGATACAAAGGGTGACTTACACACTAGGGACTCTCAAACACTAGACCTCTATTTTACACTCTGATTTTTCTTGATGTGAGTGCTTGCTTTCCTCTGCTTCTGCTCCTCCTTTTATAGTAGTGCATACTGGGCTTGGGCTGCTCCAAAGTAATAAACATTAGGTTTAACAAAGTAAACCTAATTTCCACTGATCAAGGTACTGTCAAATTAGGTCATGATACTTCCTAGAATCTTGTATGAGATGACCAAGGAACCCTAACAGGTTTCCTGAAATTTAGCCTGAGATATATCAGGTATCATAACAGAAAAACAAACCCCGCACATATGATGTTATACGACCAATGTTATGACATTCAATCATGACATTCAACTTCACTTACTCTCAGCTTTCCAACTTGCACTGCTGAACACTTCTGCAGAATTTTCTTCATGACAGTAGAAACAAATGTTTTATAGTTCCCTAAAAAGTCTCAAAGATCCTTTTTATGAACACTAATTAAATCTGCACTTTGTTCCTAATGAATCTCTTTGGCCTGTACATACTGATGAGGAATATCCAACAGGACCAAAACATTTCTGTCAAGAGATATAACATAGCAGCCCCTGTTGTACCAGCCATTGATGTCATGACATTTAGTATGACATCCATGACAACAGTTCTGTCATCATCTCCTGCTAGCTCCTTCTGCGTCCACGACAACAGTTCTGTCATCTGCTCTTGTTAGCTCCTGCTGCACCAGATGTCATGATATTGGTAATGACATCCTGTTTACAACACATGACAGCAGTTCTGTTATCAGCTCCTGCTGCATCACTACTCCTGCTGTTTCTCACACATGACAGTAGTTCTGTCATGACAGCAGATGGATGTCGTGATGGATGTCACGATATTCAGCATGACATTCACATTAAACATTCCACAACAGTTCTATCACCACAGCAGATGAAGATGTTATAACATCCTGCTTAACATCAGTGCAGGATCATGTTTTACCAAAATTTAGCCAATCATAGAACCATGGACAATTCTATATCATAGAACAATGGAACTAACAATCTCCCCCTTTGGAAAATTTTGGCTAAAACAATTTATCGGGGCAGCAACAATAGTTTTTTCAGCCTCACACACTGTCATGCTCCAGTTTTTCTAGCCTCACACACTATCATGCCCCCCCTTGATAGGTTCACTAGATAACAACACTTTACTCCCCCTTGGTTTAGTAAAAAATTGGAGTAAGTGTACATTCTGCACATGGTGTCCAAGTCTGCCATTTCTTGATCTCTAAAGGCTGCACCAACAATCATGGACAATGACTTAAACTTCTTGCTGAAATCACTCAACTAGTGAAAAATCAGCCCAGACTCATAGCTCCTTGAGAGTACACCTTGAATCAGTCTTGAATCTTGGGTTCTTGTCTTGTCTGAAGCTGCACCTTCAGGAATGACACTTTTGACATCACCAATTAAAGGATAATCAATTAACTACTTGCCACAAGTAACAATTGATCTTAAATCCCCAATTTGAGACACACAAATATTCTCCAGAGAAAAATAAATTCTCCCAGACAGTAACCCATAAACATATTGCCAAGGCACAATAATACACCAGCCAACATCTTGTATGACATTACAACCTCATTAGTAGTTCAAGAACATAAGCTTGCCTGAGAATCATCACCTTTTGCATACAACTCCATATTAGCACATGTACACAGCTCCCCATGTCATGCATACTCAGTACTCCCCCTGAAAGAGAGAATCCAAACATATGAAGACTTTCTTCAACATCTTCATACTGCAGCTTTACATTCCTACAGACCATACTGGAATAGATAGCAGAAGAGTTGCAGGATAACTATCTGTCAGATCTCCAAAGAGTCAAGGTAAATGCCATGTTTCCTTGACTTTTACAGAACCAGAGCTGATGATGTCTTGATCTTCACCTTTGTGCAATCTGATTTGGTCCATTGGCACCTAATGACAGACCAAAAAGGAATACCCTGTCATCTTCACCATGAGCTTGGAGCAGTAACCCAAGGTCACAACATCTTGTCTGACATTCTACCTTCATCAAGTCCCAGATTTGTTTGAAACCACAAACACTCTTGACACATAACTGCACTTTTGCAGCAACCCATCCTAGATAGAAGTACATCTCCCCATATCAAGGGTAACTAGTGCACATGAATGGAAAACATAAGAGGACATCTTTATGTCTTCAAGAACTCATTCTCTGTTCAACACACATGTTGAACACATTCACTTACTGCTTGAACCACAAGCAAATAGTACACCTATCAACCAAAAGCTCTCCTCCTATCTTTGACCAAAGATGCTCCAAGATCACCACATTATATCTCAAGACCAACTTCATGCTCATCCAGTGAGAGTGTATCAAACTGCTCCACTTCTTTATAGAGCCTAAGATATACTCCAAGGCATTCCTTACCTCATCATTCTCCCGTATGATGGGTTAGAATGCTTCTGAGTCTCCTAGTGACTTGATGACTTCCATATGCCACATCAGGATGCAATCAGGCAATGATCCACTCCAGTCTTGTATAATGTCTTCACATCATCCTCCAAGACAGTCCTTTTACCTCATTATTCTCCCGTATGACAAGATAGAGTACTTCTTAGTAAAGAAGTGAATCACAAGTTCCACAAGAGATCTTCATAAACCAGATGGTTCATATCACAGACACACCATCCCATGGTTCTTTATGTGCCCATACTGGACTTACTGTTGCCTAGTAATCCAACTAAATATCTTCACATCTCCACCAGCTTGATCAAGAACTTCTCCAAAAGAAGGTAACCTTCCATACGTACTTTAGGGCATCTACCAAAAGATACAAAGGGTGACTTACACACAAGGGACTCTCAAACCCTAGACCTCTATTTTACACTCTGATTTTTCTTGATGTGAGTGCTTGCTTTCCTCTGTTTCTGCTCCTCCTTTTATAGTAGTGCAGACTGGGCTTGGGCTGCTCCAAAGTAACAAACATTAGGTTTAACAAAGTAAACCTAATTTCCACTGATCAAGGTGCTGTCAAATTAGGTCATGATACTTCCTAGAATCTCGTATGAGATGACCAAGGAACCCTAACAGGTTTCTGAAATTTAGCCTGAGATATATTAGGTATCATAACAGAAAAACAAACCCTGCACGTCTGATGTCATACGACCAATGTTATGACATTCAGTCATGACATTCAACTTCACTTACTCTCAGCTTTCCAACTTGCCCTGCTGAACACTTCTGCAGAATTTTCTTCATGACAGTAGAAACAAATGTTTTATAGTTCCCTAAAAAGTATCAAAGATCCTTTTTATGAACACTAATTAAATATGCACTTTGTTCCTAATGAATCATCTCCTGCTGAGGAATATCTAACAGGACCAAAACATTTCTGTCAAGAGATATAACATAGCAGCCCCTGCTGTACCAGCCATTGATGTCATGACATTCAGTATGACATCCATGACAACAGTTATGTCATCATCTCCTGCTAGCTCCTTCTGCGTCCATGACAGCAGTTCTGTCATCTGCTCTTGTTAGCTCCTGCTGCACCAGATATCATGATATTGGTAATGACATCCTGTTTACAACACATGACAACAGTTCTGTTATCATCTCCTGCTAGCTCCTATTGCACCATTACTCCTGCTATTTCTCACACATGATAGTAGTTCTGTCATGACAGCAAATGGATGTCGTGATGGATGTCACGACATTCAGCATGACATTCACATTAAACACTCCACAACAGTTCTGTCACCACATCAGATGGAGATATTATAACATCCTGCTTAACATCAGTGCAGGATCATGTTTTACCAAAATTTAGCCAATCATAGAACCATGGACAATTCTATATCATAGAACCATGGAACTAACACCTTTCTCTCACTTTTCTTTATCTCTCTTTATCTTCTCACTTTTGTCTTAGTGATTTTGAGAGTGAAGTTTTATTGTAAGAGAAATATTGTAAATTCTCCTTAGTGAGAAATTTGTTTAAATTTTAAGATAAACCAATTGAAAATCTCTTATTTGGTTATTGAGTTAAACCATTTAAAACATCTATCTGGTTGGGGAGTTCTTTGTAATTAAAACTCCTAGTTAGTTTGTGAGCTTAGTTGGGTGTTAAGAGTTCTCAGTTGGTTCGAGATTTTTCTTGTAGCACCCTAATTTTTGACCTTAAGATCCCGTCTCCTTGTGCATTTCCTTTGCATATCATATAAGTCAATCATTCATGCGTAGCTAACCGTTAATCCGTTTGTTTGTCTGTCTTATGAGTTAGGTTTGCTGCTGAAAGCTCAAGAAGTCATGAAGGCTTTGTGTGTACTTCCTATCTCCTACAAGTTATGGTGAAACCCCACGAAGAGGAGGGAATGATATACCCTCAAACTTGTACTCCCATAGCCGGTACAAGGTCAATGTTTCTGTCTAAGATTTCTCAGAAGTCTCCCCAAGGAGGATTAGAGTTTTCTGCCTTTTGGTTTCAAGGATGGTCATTTGAGAACTGGTTGGATTTTGGTGATATATTGTATTACAATTGGTATCCTCACTTTCAAAGGATTTCCCCTGGCATAGTTTGGTCTTATTTGCGAAGTTGGTTCATTAATCGTCAAGTGGAAGAGTGTGGGTTGTGAACCATATGCTTTGAAATGATAAAATTTGGATGAAAAACTTAGAATCGAGTTTAAGAAAGTAATTTTCAAATCGAAGTTCAAGATTTAGTTTCTTCACCAGGTTCGAGTGAACTCACTATGTTTTAACCTCAAACCCGAATTCAAGCATCATATTAAAATTGCAATTTTAAATAGGGTTTTGTATCAGTATGGGATTATGCCACAAACTATTAAGAGTTTTCTACTCAAAATAGTTTTTGTCACTAAATACAAGATTCATGTTTTCATAAAGATTCAAGGTTCAAATTTCATTAAACTTATCATGGGATCCAAGCCTTTAAGTTATCATTCAAATTCTGGAAATTACATGATTCAAGTTCTAATTCAATGTGTTTCATTTTTTAATACATAAAATTTGGCAAAATGTGAGCGATGTGGAAATTCAAAGAGATTTGCATATGGTTTACATCATGTTTAATCCTAAGACTCAAGGAATTCAAGATTTCAAGACTCTTCATAAATCAAGAAATGCCAAACTTGTTTAGTTTTTCAAAACTCAAATTCAAGGTGTGCCAAGGTTCATCATCATTCAAATCACAAAGAGCATCTTAAAGTGAGGGCGATTTACATGATAAAGAGGATTGAATCACATTCAATTAAACTCCTATTGCCCATTCAAAAACTACAAATTCAAGCTACCATATTTTGCAGTCACAAGTTTTACAAAAGCTCAAGGAAACTGTCCCTCAAAACTATTCTCATGCTTGCAAATCAAAGATACAAGGCATTTCTACACTAGGACATCAAGCCAGAATTTTTTTCCTCATGGGTTAGGGAGGCACGCAAGTCAAGTGTACATCATTGACTTTGACCATGCTAAGAAATTCATAGACAACAACTGTAGCCTTGATTTTTACAGTTTTTAAATTAGAGATCCAAATATTATTGTCAGACTTTCATATTTCGGTTTCCTTACATCATATATATCTCCAAATATAATTACACCTATTTTTTTATTACAATAATGATTTTAAATTATGGGAAAATCAAACACATTCATTCCTGTAGCATACTCTTGTTGGTACTATCCCAATTCCTTCACTTTTGGGCCTGCTACTATTGGACATGGGCTGGTTGTGAACTTTGATTTTAGGCAAACTATGAGAACCCACAGTGGTATTTTAAATGGTCAGTTGGGGCTGCAGAACTTTGAGAACCCATTGAGCTCTCAAGAGAATTTATGATTCTGGCCGAATCCTTGAATCTGATCAATTAAGGAAATGTTTAAGGCACTTGTTTAAACATGATGATGACGTTTTTTTGAAGATGAATTTTGATGAAACCGTTTTCTCTTATATCTTTCAACTTAGACAAAACCAACTATACAATTCAATCATCTATTCTCCCCATAAGAGAATTAGACGTTAGTCATCTTGGAAGTTGAGATGTAATTCTCCTGCCCCATAATATTATGAGAGATGTAGAATCTTTTCCGCTTGAGAGAGATAGTGGCATGCTCGTCGATAAATCCGAGTTCTGAGCCCTTCTCTCAATGCAATGCAAAGACCATATCCTACAAGTTGTGGTGGTTAAGTCGAGTATTCTCCCTTAAGATGATGACTCGTCTTTTCTCCTAGAATCAATCAAAAAACCTTATCCCCCTGGAACCTTGGCCATAGTCAAGAAGTTCCTCAATCCCTTTTAGAGGAACTACGAATACTCTGATTCCATTCCCGTCAGGATACGTAGGCACAAGATGTGATTTCTTGGCGAGTATACTTAGAAATAAACCATTAGGTCTTTCACCCTTAGCAATAACACAATAAAACAAGAGGTTCCTGTAGAGTACTACAGATTCTTAGGATGATAGCACCTTCCCTAAGTTTAACCAACCCCCTAACCTTAGACTCTCTAGCTTTGCATTTCACTACAAGAAAATTGGCAAATTGCGACGGTTCATTTTGATAGATTACGACGGTTCATTTTGATAGATTACGACGGTTTTAACCGTTGTAATTTGTAAGTTACGACGGTTTCAATCCCGTCGCAGAAACGTGCGTCGCGAGGCCGTATTGCGACGGTTGTGAAAACTGTCGTACAAACCGTCGTTATTTTCACGACGGTAGCTAACTATCATAATCTCCATATTGTGACGATTTTCAACCGTCTTAAGTTGCAAATATTTTTAAAAAAATATCTATGGTATATTGTGGCGGTTTGAACCGCCGCAATTTGCAAATATTTTTTTTTAAAAATCTATGGTATATTGTGGTGGTTTGAACCGCCGCAAGTTGCAAATATTTATATAAAAAAAAACTGCACTCAGTATAGGATTCAAAATACAACTATTGTAGGTTACATTAATGACAATTATTAATCTTCATGATATTCACACAATAAACAATATCCCTATAGTTACTTGTCCTTATGCTATCCACAGACTTTGGAGCATCTCCTTCTACAGCACTTCTATGGTAAGGGCAGCTTACCTTGTTATCACACATATGACTAGTTGATGCCCCTTGACTACCCTCAATTCTAGAAGCTTCCAGTTGAGCAAGACTCATTTTACGCACATTCTTCTGACGATTCTTAGTAACCTGCTTGGTTGTCTTTTGTGGCTGGTCAACTTTGAGAGGTTCTGAGGATTTCAAACTCTTCTTCACCCACCATGTTTCATCATCACCTGGAACAAATGAGCTTCTTTCCTCACGGCGTATAAACTTCTCTAAACTCTCCATTAAAAGCTGTTCAAAAGCTTTGTGATTTTCTTTGTGAACATCTTTGTAACCATACCTGTTGATATTATAAATGTTCAGATCAGACATATAAGATAACAAAATATTTTAATGACAAGGAAAGTACTGAGAAAATTACTAAACATGATAGTCTCATAAAAAATACTGTATTTTCATGAGCTAACAGACTACCCAAAAGAGTGGCTAATATATCTGTAAATTTTCCCAATATTACATCACTAACTTATTCCTTTGAGATATTTATTTGAAGCTATAACATTTTTAGCATGTTACTAAGAAGTATTATGGACTTGTAGCACTTGTTACCTGGCAATACAACGAAATAAATGATAGCTTCTCTGGCAGACTCGTCGAAATAGAAACCTTTCATTTTGAGGCACCATAGCAACCGGAACAAACTTGATACTCACAAATATAACCGTGGAGTGTATTGTTGGAAGTGTAGTTAGAAAATGCCCAAAAATTCCTGGAATTCCTTTGACCAACTCATTATAAAGTAGACCAATTCCAGGAGCTCGTATTGTTCCAAGATTGCAGCCCAATTCCATAGTTCCAGACGAACATTATAAAAGACATTATTGCAGCAAAGACCAATATAATCCAACTTCCATCTGTTATTCCCCACAAAACGGATGAAAAGAAAACCAACTCCAAACCCAAGAATACTACCAGGAAACTCAGCACTATGATGATGTGCATCTGCCATATAAGAAGCATAACGAGAGTGACTAAAATGGTGGTCATCATCATTACCGCTAGTTCAACAATGTCTGAAAGATGACAAAGGAATAGGCTGAAAACAAATACTCTTTTATGTTATGTTAATAATATATATGATATATTACAATAATATTGAAGGTAGAACCAAAGAATTGGGTCCTCTTAAACAAGGCTCTGTCTTGCCTCCATTATTACTATTCTTCCACTATAGTCAACAACATCCAAAGAGAAATATTAAGAGTGAATTTCAGTGTTTTCCAATTAATAGCAGCACCATAAGTTTCGCAAAAACCTATTCTACATAGTCAATCCCACTAAACTTATGGCATCACTTACATTTCCAATCTCATCAATGCTGGATATAGAGCAGACAAACACCACAGAAACAGCCAACAGGAACCAGTTTATAACAGGAATGTAGATTTGACCCATAAACTTCCGAGATGTGTGAATTTTTTTAAGACGCAGGAAACAACCAAGAGCAGTTGACTGTTTTATGCAAGAAAATGTAGATGTTGTCATAGTCCTACTTGCAATAAGTGCAACAATATTAGCAATGAGAAAAGTTGGCCAGAATACACCACCTATATACAAAGAACAGTATTACACCAAAGCTTATGTGAAGTGTAGAGACATTGTAAGGAATGCAAAACACAAATATACACACACTGACACCTACTTGGAATAGAAGAAAAAAAAGGCCTCGCCAACATCAACATGGTGTTCCATAAGGTATGCAGCTTGACCCAAATAACCCAATAGTAGGCACGGAAAAACAAGGAACACAAATGTGAGCTGCAAACAAACCATCATCAGTTTCATCAATGTATAATTTGATATGACCAAAGAAATAAATGAAGTCTAACCAGAAGCCATGATAGATGATTCATTACCTGAACTGCTCTAACAGAAAAGTAGCAAAGATCTGCAAACATGGCTTGAGAGCCTGTAACATTATCCAATAACAATGTTAATTGATAGTGGAAAGATTTGTGCATGTCAGAAATAGTTAAATGTAAAATGCATATTTACCACATCATAATATTAAGATATTGGTATACAAGAAATTAGTCTATGTTTAATTATGTATTTAGTGGTGGGGTAGAATGGGATGGATTAGATGGAGTGAAATGAAATAAATCTCCATATAGTTGTCCAGATATTTTTGTATGATAAATAGAGTAAAGCTTTCATTCTATTGTATAAAAAGTGGACCGATTGACAACAAGACTAATAAATATCATACCCCAAGAAAAGCAGAGAAAGATAGAGATGGTGGATGAAATAGTATGCAATGTGTTCCATAAGAATGGGAATAGAAGTATGGAAGGTAATCATACTCTTCAACTGATTTTCCTGCATCTGCTGCAATGATGGCCTGTTTGAAAAATATTATAACAAAATCAGGAAACAAAGTGATTTCAAAACTAGGTGCCGGACCAAGGGGGTACATCAAGGAAAATGATACATTTGTTGTGCATAATTAGAGAAGCATAAATCTGTAGGGAAGTTGATTACCTTTGCAGCCTGCTCAGCTGATTTACGAGCATTCCAAGACCACATGCAACCATACCTCTCCATCGGAGTTGGAAGTGAATCCAATAGCAACTGTCCCTGTAATGATATTGATACCTTTATTGGCATAATATCCCTCATAGAAAGAAGCAATTTCAGAAGTAAAAAGTCTTGGCACTGCAATATTTGTTTTAAAAAGATTAGTTTAAAAGTTTAGTATGCACAGATCAATGTGACTGAAAGATGTAACAAGAAACATTTATAAATGTCCACTTACTACACCAAGGTTCTGGGTAGACTGTATGGTCGACTCATGGTTGCTGTGTGCTGACTGTATGGTTGACTCATGGTTGTTGTGTGCTGACCAGTGGGAAATGAACTGATCCATGCGCTGACTGTATGGTCGACTCATGGTTGCTGTGTGCTGACCAGTGGGAAATGACTTGATCCATGAGCTGGCTGTATGGTCGACTCATAGCTCCAAAATATGCAAAAATTGACATGTTTGCTATTTCGTGCATCTTGTCACGACTATACATCAATCAATTATATTGTAATGAAATATGATGATTTAAAAGGATATAGGAAGGATGTAATATGTTAAGTATTGCATGACGACTCTGATTCATCCGAGGTTTTACTTTGTCATCATCGAAACTTGAGAACCTATGTTGTGAGACAGTTTTCCCTCACATACTCCCCCTTTTTGATGATGACAACCTGTGCGAAGCTTAGTGAGAACAACATGCAATATCGTTAACATGGTAGTATAAGCTCCCCCTTTCTTTTGCAATCAAGGCCCCTTTCAAGGCCCCTTTCTTTTGCAGTCAAAGATGTTGTAATCTTTTGCAATCAGAGCTATTGTGATCTACTATCTACTTGTCTTTTCTCCCCCTTTGACAACATCAAAAAGAGATGGAGAAGGTAAAGTTCTGACAGATTAACAATTAACAAAATACTCAACAGGTTATAAGTAATCATATACCAATATCCACACAAAATATTGACAATGAGCAAAATATTGAAAATAGATTAAACAAGATTGAGGACACATAAAGTCATAACATTTCATAGGAATCAAGGCTGTAAAACAAACATTAGTGTGCACTTAGGAGAGATAAAACAGAACATGATAAGAAACAAAGCATGGAGAATAAGCAAATGCACAAAAAAATGACTAATAGCCTCGTCCCCTGCCCATATCAATGAAGACGAATTATGATATGGATCAGCCATATCAGTGAGGTAATCCACTGCTTGATTCAGGCGATTGATGCTGCGAGAGACGGCTTTTTCTTGGTATCCATGGGCAGTTGTGAAAGCTGCAAATCTTTCATCCATTCTTGTTAAAAAAAGAGTTGAACTGTTCAGATTGGGTGTGTAGCTCAGTTCGGATGCACAAATGCAGATTTGCACTTAATGTCACATATAATGCCATATTTGATGCCTACCTAAAATGCCACAAAACAATTTGCATCCAAACACATAAAACTCATAGCAAATGTCATATATATATATATATATATATATATATATATATATATATATATATATATATATATATATATATATATATATATATATATATATATATATATATATATATATATATATATATATATATATATATATATATATATATATATATATATATATATATATATATATATATATATATATATATATATATATATATATATATATATATATATATATATATATATATATATATATATATATATATATATATATATATATATATATATATATATATATATACACACACACACACACACTATTTGTCATACGATACTATTATTGAATCATGAGAATTTTAAGGAGAGAGAGAGAGAGAGAAGGGAACAATATCACCTCTACACCAGAATAGCTTGATAACAATACACTTGTGCTTGCAACAAAACTTAACTTGTTAGAAGTACAAGCATGTAATTATAAGTGAAGTAAGACGAAATAAGAAGTTATGACCCATGATCCGAAATGTCGAGAATGCCAAGTTCTCGGCGGATATGAAAGAAAGGCTCAGTGGCTAGCGGCTTTGTGAAAATGTCCGCTAGTTGATTTTTGGTGTCAACGTGTTCAAAAACAACGTCACCTTTATCTACATGATCCCTCAGAAAATGGTGTCGAATTTCGATATGTTTGGTACGAGAATGTAGCACGGGATTTTTGGTAAGGTTTATAGCACTAGTATTATCACAAAATATTGGAACACGTTCTATTTTTAAATTGAAGTCCAATATTTGCTGCTTAAGCCATAGGACTTGTGCACAACAACTACCGGCGGCTACGTATTCCGCTTTGGCGGTTGACAGAGCAACAAACACTTGTTTCTTGCTGTGCCAACTGACCAAGGAATTTGAAAATAAGTGACACGTACCGCTGGTGCTTTTCCTATCCGATTTGCAACCGGCAAAATCGGAATCGGAGAAACCTACCAATGAGCAATCATTACCTTTGGAATACCACAATCCATACTTCGGAGTACCAGATAGGTATCGAAGTATACGTTTGACAGATTTTAGGTGGGATTCCTTAGGACATGATTGGTATCTTGCGCACATACACACGCTAAACATAATGTCGGGACGAGAAGCAGTAAAATAGAGAAGAGAGCCAATCATACCTCTATACCTTTTTACCTCAACGTCCTTACCACTTTCATCCTTACTCATATTTACACATGTTGGCATAGGGGTGTCTATGGCTTTTGAATTTTCCATGTCAAATCTATTGAGAAGCTCCAAACAATATTTTGTTTGGCTCACGAATGTTCCTTCTTTCAGTTGCTTGATTTGCAAACCGAGAAAGTATGTGAGTTCACCCATCATACTCATCTCGAATTCACCCTGCATAAGCTCAGAAAACTCTCTCACGAGACTCATGTTAGTAGATCCAAATATGATATCGTCAACATAAATTTGTACAAGAATTAAGTGCTTTCCTTGACGTTTAATGAAGAGAGTAGTGTCAACCTTTCCTCTTGAGTAACCTCGATCAAGTAAAAATTTACTTAGTCTCTCATACCAAGCTCTAGGAGCTTGTTTGAGACCATATAAAGCCCTTTTCAGTTTGTAGACATGATCAGGATACTCATGAGACTCAAAACCAGGAGGTTGCGCAACATAGACTTCTTCATTTATGTACTCGTTAAGGAACACACTCTTAACGTCCATTTGAAATAACTTAAAATCCTTCGCACAAGTGAAAGCAAGCAAAAGGCATATAGCCTCGAGTCGGGCAACCGGCGCATAGGTTTCCTCATAGTCGATGCCTTCCTCTTGGTTATACCCTTGCGCGACTAAACGCGCCTTGTTGCGAGTTATTACTCCGTTTTCGTCCAATTTATTTCTAAACACCCATCGGGTGTCGATTACTCGATGACCTCGCGGAGGAGGGACAAGATCCCAAACCTCATTTCTAGTGAACTGATTTAGTTCCTCCTGCATTTACAAAAACCAGTGTTCATCTAGTAGGGCTTCCTTAGGGTTTTTAGGTTCCATTTGTGAAACGAACGCGAAGTGATAACAGGAATTACTTAGCTTCGATCGAGTTGTTACACCCTTTGTGATGTCTCCGAGAATGTTATCAATTGGATGATCTTTGGGAGACTTCCAAGCTTGAGGGAGATCATCGTTTGAAGGCGGATGAGCTTCCTCGGTTACCTCATGGTGTACATCTTTATCCTCCTCAACTTTGGCTTCGTCAGGTTGATCAATCCCCGTCTCGCCACCTTTGGGTATGTCTTCCGTAGATGTACCTGCACCATGAACAACACTATCCTTTCCGACATTTCTCGGATAGGACTCATCAAAAGTAACATGCACAGACTCTTCTACAGTAAGTAATCGTTTATTATATATTCTATCTGCTTTACTCGATTGAGAGTATCCGAGGAAGATACCTTCATCGGCCTTGGAATCGAATTTGCCCAAGTTTTCCTTTCCATTATTTAATACAAAACATTTGCAACCAAACACATGCAGGTGAGAAACATTTGGCTTTCGCCCTTTTAAAAGCTCATACGGTGTTTTATTTAGAATGGGGCGAATAAGCACCCTATTCAAAACATAACACGCCGTACTAATGGCGTCGGCCCAAAAATATTTCGGTAAACCACTTGCGTTAATCATTGTTCTTCCCAATTCTTCTAAAATTCGGTTTTTACGCTCCACAACCTCGTTTTGTTGAGGGGTGCGTGGAGCGGAGAAGTTATGATCTATATCATGGTTACCGCAATATTCTTCAAATAAGTGATTTTCAAACTCACCTCCATGGTGGCTTCTAATTGATACAATGTTTGTATTTAACTTATTTTGGGAAAGCTTAGCAAACCTTTCAAAAGCGGCAAATGTATCACTCTTACTTACTAAAAAGATGGTCCAACAAAACCTAGAAAATTCGTCCACTATTACGAACCCGTAATAGTTTCCTCCTAGACTTTTAATCCTAGACGGCCCAAATAAGTCCATATGAAGAAGTTCGAGAGGTCTCGTTGTTGAAACGATCTTTTTAAATTTAAATGAGATCCTCGTTTGTTTCCCTTTTTGACAAGCATCACAAAGGTGATCCTTAGTGAACTTTATTTTGGGAAGTCCTAAGACTAAGTCTTTTGAGACTACCTTATTTAGTAAGTCAAAGTTAACATGCGCTAAACGCCTATGCCATAGCCGTGAGTCTTCACTCATAGTTATGAGGCATTTGTCGCTTGTTAATGATACTTCATTTAAGTTAAGCATATATACGTTGTTTACTCTAAAACCATTAAACATATTATTCTTATCATTATCATGCACAATTTTGCAACAATCTTTTGAAAAAGATACATTGTATCCTTTGTCGCATAATTGGCTAATGCTAAGCAGATTATGTTTAAGGCCCTCGACAAGCAACACGTCGAAAATCGTAGTAGAAGAGGGATTACCTACACTACCTTTACCTAGTATTTCTCCGCGGTTGTTATCACCATAAGTTACATACCCTTTCTTCTTAGCCATGAAGTCTATGAATAAGGATATGTCCCCAGACATGTGTCTTGAGCATCCACTGTCGAGAACCCATCTTCTCTCGGTGGTCTCGATACATTTTACCTATCAAAACATAATTAGCAAAAGGAGGTACCCAATGGTATATTGGGTCCTAATATGTTAGCGACAAGATGGTTGCGTTTGGGCAACTATTGATACATGCCTTTAGGAACAAGAAATCTCCTAAATCGGCATTTACCAATGGAGTGGCCTTTCTTGCAATAATATAAGCATGCAAAATCGACTTTAGAATCACTTTTACTTGCTTGATCCCTAATTACATATGCATATTTTTGATATGGGTTTATCATACTTTTTCTAAAATCCTTTTTATCAATAACAAATGTAATTTTAGGCTCAAGTGCCTTGTTTAATTTGGCCTTAAGGTTTCTAACTTCACCTTGCCAAATATGACAAGTATCACATCCAAAGTCGAAAGGATTTCTATGGTCCTCACAATCCGATTTATTACTTTCCACAATGGAAGCCTTAAGGTCCTCTAGTTTCTTTTCGGACTCTTTAACTTTGTGCTCTAAGTAAGTAAAAATTCTTTTATTAGAGACAAGCCTCTTAAAGGCTTCAGTTGCTTCATTGTGTAAAGCATTAAATGCGGTTTGTAATTCTGAATGCGACATATTTGAGGACTTCTCATATTTAGAGTGACGTACCTGCTTTTTCTTATTTTTCTGATGTGCGGAAAGGAATAAATTCGCGGACTTTTCTTCATCACTAGAGCTTTCATCAGAGGAGGAGGAGTCGCTATCGCTTTCCCAAGCTATGTACGCTCTCCTTGGCTTTGATGATTTCTTGTATGACTTGGATGATTTCTTTTCCTTTACCTTTTTGTTCATCGGACAGTCCGGTTTGTAGTGACCGGGCTTCCCGCACTTGTAGCACGACCCTATAGTCTTTTTACCTTTCGAGTCATAATCTTTGGAGTACCTCGATTGTTTCTGGAAGTTTACCAAGTTCTTCTTGGAATGTTGGATGCCGTTCTTTCTAACGTAACGGTTGTAACGTTTAACGAACAACCTCATATCTTCGCTCCTGTCCTCTTCTTCTTCGTCGCTTGAGGAATAATCACTTTGCTCTTTTGCTTGAGACTTCGAGGAGGAAGTCTTAAGAGCTATCGATTTCTTTCCACTCACCTTCGTTTTGTCTTTCTTTTCCATGTTTTCGCGTTGGTCTAGACTCAAGAGTACCTGTTCATGCTCTTGAAGTTTGCCAAACAATGTTGTCAAGTCTAATATGGTAAGATCATCTGCTTCTTTGATGGCGGTCACTTTCGGCTGCCATTCCCTGTTAAGACATCTCAAAACCTTATTAGTAGCAACATCATTGGGAACAAGCCTACCTAATGAATGTAAATGATTGATGAGATGAGTAAATCTCTTTTGCATGTCCGCAATGGTTTCCCCTTGCTCCATGAAAAAGAGATCAAACTCTTGTGTTAATGTGTTGATTCTAGCCAACTTAACATCGTTCGTCCCCTCATGGATGATTTGTAGTGAATCCCACATGGCCTTAGCAGTAGGACAATGGGATACACAATAGTATTCATCTACACCTAATGAGGAGATTAAAATATTTTTGGCTTTCCAATCATAATTGTATGTTTTCTCATCGTCATCGGTCCATTGTGCTTTGGGCTTTGGCACAACTACATTATCTGCATTGGTCATAGTAATTTCTATTGGACCATTGAGGATAACGTTCCATATTTTTCTATCTATGAAGTTTATGTGAACCCGCATACAGTCTTTCCAATAACTATAATTTTCACCGTTGAAAACGGGAGCTCTATTGTACGCCCCTTTTGGTTCGTTAGCCATTTTCTATCAACGTTGTATTTGAAGCACCGAGTAACCGGAGCTCTAGATACCACTTGTTAGACTATGGCACGGATCTATAAGGCGGGGTTGAATAGATCCCAATTAAAAATTTGAGTCGGCGCTACCAATTTAAAAATTGGTTTTGAAAATTTGTTTTAAGTGAGGAAGCGGCCGAGGAAAATATAGTCTAAAACGAACGGTTATTGGAAAATCGGATATGCGTTAAGCCTTTGGATTAATGACAATATGGAAACGAGAATCACAACACTTATCACACTTATCAATGATCTAATTCACTTGTTAGGATTCCTAGTTCCAATGATTTAAAGAGCAAACCAAAACTAGATACTCAAGTAAGATAATTTTGGTTTAGGCAATTTGTCAAACACTTGGTGTGCAAAACACTCCAAGTGATATTTTTGTTGAGTAAGTGATTCCAACTAGCCTAGTACAATGTCTTATTGTACTTTGGATTCAAAAACAGGGTTTTAACCTCTTACTCAATTGATATCATAGTTTGACAATAGTGCTTATACAAAAATCACTTATTTTAAAGCTAAAACGGAAATGCTGAAAAATAGAGAAGACAAGTATTTGGTGAGGCAGTTCCCCCATCGTCCTCGCTTCGGGGTACGTCTGCCCTCAATTCTAAAACTAGAATTGAGATAGATTTAATAGATATCACCTATTGAATGTAACAGTTTATACAAGGATTGAACAACAAATATACAACAGAAATCTCAAGATGTTGAATGTTGCTTTCACTCCTCGCCCCTTGATTCAAGATGAATCAAGTCCTCCGATCGTTGTTGATAGACCTCCAATTCTAGCCACCTTATTGAATAACCCTTTGTTGTTCAAACCTTTGGCTCCGGCTGATCTCAACTGCAACGAATCGAACCCGAGATCTTCCCCTCAATATCACTGAATCCGCTACTAGACTGTTGAAGAACACCTCTTCACAATCACCTTCGCTCAATTGACCCTTGATGAAGAATCTCGTCCAAAAACCCCCAAAATTCAAACCAATCTTAGAGGATAAAACCCTAACGGTTTTATTCAAGAAAGAACCTGTCACAAGCTTCAACCTGAGCTAGATTACCCAATCTAAGCTTCGAACCTTATCACCTTTAATCATTCACAATGCACTTCAATAATGGTTGTGTGTAATTGATGTGTTGTGAGATGTTGAAGATGAAGATGAAGAATCTTGGACACCTATTTCACTCTTTCTTATTCTTGAACATATGAATAAGTTTTTATCAAATGTTGTTGTGTTAAAATGAACAAACTTCTATTTATAGTAATAAGCAAATCAACCAACAAAATAGATTTTCAAACAGATTGGAAATACTGCACTGACTTTGTCAACGCGCGAACGGTCGACCATAGGTCGGCGTGCGCTGACCCGTGTGAAATGCCAAGGCTCCATGTGCTGACTTATGGTCGACTTATGGTTGTTGTGTGCTGACCAGTGGGAAATGAACTGATCCATGCGCTGACTGTATGGTCGACTCATGGTTGCTGTGTACTGACCAGTGGGAAATGACTTGATCCATGAGTTGACTGTATGGTCGACTCGTAGCTCCAAAATATGCAAAAATTGACATGTTTGCTGTTTCGTGCATCTTGTCACGACTATACATCAATCAATTATATTGTAATGAAACATGATGATTTAAAAGGATATAGGAAGGATGTAATATGTTAAGTATTGCATGACGACTCCGATTCATCCGAGGTTGTACTTTGTCATCATCGAAACTTGAGAACCTATGTTGTGAGACAGTTTGCCCTCACAATCTTTCTCCCCC
The DNA here is from genome assembly GCA_963859935.3 of Lathyrus sativus. NCBI lineage: Eukaryota > Viridiplantae > Streptophyta > Magnoliopsida > Fabales > Fabaceae > Lathyrus > Lathyrus sativus. The sequence goes on along the minus strand of OZ012738.1, from coordinate 597,119,883 downwards.
ACTTCCAACACAGGTATGGAACCCTAGCAGGAGCTGCAAAAATCCAATTAACATTAAGTTAAACATTGAGAAACAAGCAGTGTAAGCTGCTACTGAAACTTCAATGAAACATTCATCAAAGATAACAACTAAGGATTAACAACAAAAACAAATAAACATAGCCATCAATACAACAACAACACAACCAAGTTTTATCCCACTGAGTAAGATCAGCTACATGGATCAAATCAAACAAAGGCATAATATTGGGTCATATTATATATCATATCTCTATCCAACTCATAGCCTTCTCTTATAGTTTTGATAGGTTTTCCTCTGCTTTTAGGAATTTGACTACCCTCCATCTGACTTACTCTCCAAACAACAGAATTTTTGGGTCTTCTCTCCACATGCTCAAACCACCTAAGCCTAATTTCCACTGTGTTTTCTTCAATGTGTTACCCGAATTCTCTCTCCAATGTTGCAGCAGCTTTCTGAATCAAAGTGGGTTGCGTGGCTCTTCTTTGGCCATACTCTAGTTACTCTAGTTACTTACCCAATTATCTCAGTATTGACCGTACTCTAGTTACTTACCTAATTACCTCATTATTGACCATACTCAAAGTCAAGGAACAAGATGGATGCAGTTGAACATGTTGTCCAATTTGCGCTACTTCATAACCAAGTTGATTGTGTCCAGAAAACATGGCTACATTTTCAGAAAGTGAGGCCAGTATAACGTTATTCATATTCTTATCATGAACAGAAGGTGTATGAGGATCCCAACGCCAGTAACTTGGAACAACAAAGCCATGTTCACGCTCTAGAAAAGATTCTAACTCGAAAACTATGTCTTGTTATCTCCTCATAGATTTAGCATTGATACTATTTTCCCAACACCACTTATTCCTCCTATCTCGAGGCAGAGCCTCCCATTCTTTGTACATAGAGAGAAGTGTAAAAAGGTCACCATCAGAATGGAAAAATTGCACTTTGAGACAGTCAGATCTTTGCTTATCTCCTTCATTACCAAATCTGCAAAATACGTTACTAGCATTGGGCATCATGGCAGCAAGGACAACACCTTCTCTGCCCAGAGCAAGTTGGAAATAGCCAAGAATAAGTTTACCATGCCTAGGTTCAATCCCCATTCTTGCCAAGTACCTACCTTCATAAGTTAGCTCATGAACATCATTGTTCAGTTTAATGAATCCTAGTTGAATTAGATTCCTGATCGCCATCTCAATAGAACTAGGGCTTAGAGCATCCACAAAATCAAAATCCTGCACATTCTTCACCCCTAAAGCAAGGATCTTCAAAACTACTACACCAAGATGAACTCTCCGAATCTCAGGTTCTTGATTTAGTTCCATAGAATGATAATCAGCTTCTGAGTACATCCTATAGCACCCGCCAGGCTCATTCCTCCCAGCACGACCAGCCCTTTGATTAGCTGAGCTCTGGCTGATCCAGCAAACCTTAAGTACATTCATCCCAGTGCAAGGATCAAATCGGCAATCTTTAACCAACCCAGAATCTATCACATACTTAACACCAGGTTGTAATTGATGTCTCTGCAAGATTGGTTGAAAATATCACTCTACTTTTTCCAGGATAGTTCTGGAAAACATGAAATTGCTCTTCGGATGTAAGTTTTCCATGCAAGGGGAGAGCAACAACAGATAGGACTTTAAACTTTTCACAAGCCCATTCTACTTCTACCTGTGAGGTCAGAAAGGCAAGAATGGTTCCTTCCTTCTCTGTTTTGTGAATCTCTGTTGCCATTTTGACAACATCAACAACATAGGATTCCACAGCAGTGGAGCCAGAATGATCTCCATAATCATAAGGAACATATCTCATCACAACCGGGAAGTTTCTCCCATTTACATGAAAAACTTCACAGCCATAGAAATAATCCGATAGCTGTTTTGCATCAGTTGTAGCAGACATAATGATAAGGCGCAAATCAACCCTCTTACATAGTAAATTATTTATCAATACCAACAGTAGATCTGTATTTAAGCTCCTTTCATGAGCCTCATCAACTATAATGCACGACACCCCAGACAAATTTCTATCGCCCATGTACCGCTACAATAAACAGTGATCTGTCATTGTCGCTACCGCGGAAATAAGGTGCCGGCAAAACAGAATAGTCGCCACCTTTCGTTATTTATCCCTCAAAACAGGAAAGGAAACGATTGGAAAAACCTGACAAAAAGGTATAAGACAAGGTCATCGCAACCATTGTCTGGATTTGGGAGTCGGTTACGCAAGGGGAAGGTATTAGCACCCCTCACGTCCATCGTACTCGATGGTATCCACGCTTGTTGTGTTTATCTGACGGGTTGGTTTTATCTATCTACCTATCAAGGTCGGCTCAAAAAGAAAAGAAAAATGACTCGGCAAAGCGTCGCACTTTATGCCTACGTATTCCCGTCTGGAACGAGAAATCAGAGTCAATGTAGTTCACCTAACTACGGGCTACGGGGGAAGGTTGCTCACGAATACATCAATATTGTGCCTACGTACTCTCAACAGATATGAGAGATCAGAGCTTACGTAGTTCGGGATAATATGGATTACGGGGATTCAGATACGCCTTATCTAGCTCCTGCTTCTTGGTGGTCAACACCCCGTGCACTTCCTTCAGGTCCAACCCAAGACGCTCCCTAGAATCAGTCTCTTCGGTCAGATTAGCGCCCAGGTGGTTGATCAACTCTGTTTGATTCTTGCAGGTGTGTACGGTTTCGTTCTTTTCTCTTCGGAGTTGAGAGATCTCGTTTTCCATCTATTCATTGGCTTTGACTAGCTCTTCATTCTTAGTCTGAAGCTGCTCATACTTCTGGATTTCAATCATGGTAGGCTCTGGAGGACAGTCTTGCTTGACAGGAGGAAAAGGCATCAGCACTTTTTCTGCTCTGCTATGAATCCAGTCCATGTAAGGAGGATAAACCTGATTATTGCTCTTCCCCAACAAGGTTTTTCCTTTGCGGTGGACGTTATTCCAGGCATGTTTGAATCTGACCAGATCATCCCCATCTAATGCACCAGTGAGGTACAGAGATTCCTGTACCTCTTCGTCTTTAGGAGGGCCCCTCAAGGCATACCCAAATTGCCTGATAGCGACAGACGGATTGTAGTTGGTACAACCCTTCCTACCCATAAGAGGGACATTAGGAAAGTTCCCACAGCTGTAAATAATTTCACTCCCCAAGCGATCTCTATCAAACCAATCAATGTCCTTGGCAGACAAGCTCATCAGACGCTCAGACCACTCTTTTGTCTCTGCAGTCTTTATAAAAGGACCATCCTTGGGTAGATGAGTGACAAACCATCTGTAGAATAGTGAAGCACAACAGGAGACACTTTTACCTCTTCTACTCTCGTTCTTATAGTGCACCGAATGGTACACGTCTCCGAGCAAGGTAGGGATGAGGTTCTTTGAAACGAAGATACGAAGGGCATCCACATCCACAAAATCTGGAATATTGGGGAATAACATGATACCGTATATGCACAGTGCCAAAATAGCTTTGAATGCCACCCAACATTCCTTCTTGGCGAAGTGTCGGGCTTTCTTAGCTAGAAAAGGTAATGGGAACCCCCAGGCTCCATTTCTCTTGACTGTCTTTCCTTTCAACTCAAAAACATCGATATAGAGAGCTGTGGCAACCTTAGCCAGGTCTGGCTCCTGATCAATAGGCTAAAAGGGCACCTGAGCAAGAATGGGTATCTCCAATATGACAGAAAACTCTTCCAAAGTGGGGGCCAACACATAGCTTGAAAACGTGAAGCAGCGCAACAGTGGATCATAAAACTGAAGCAGAGTCTGGAGTCCGTTCAATTCATACACAGATGGCTTGCACACAACACTGAGCAGCTTCCCATAGGTTCCTCTGAAGTCTCTCATCGCTTCCTTACCAGGCAAAGAAATCAAACTCCTCAGAGTAGTAATGTTTGGAGTAGGGAATTTGTAGGCCAAAGTTCTTCTCACATTGGGCTCCATGATGGACACAGAAAGGACAAGATTGCTAGAATCGAGAGAGAACCGCACACCTGCAACACAAATACGTGTTAGATGCAATGCAATATGAAAATGTAAATGCAAAATGCATCAGGAGATCAAGCGTGTTGTGCGGTGCTGTGCTGTGCTGTGAAGTGGCAGGTCATAATTTTGCTTCAGCAATAAAATACCATAGTCTGATAATAAAGGCATACTGAAACCCACAATACTGATTCACTATCAAGAAAACCAGGTTGTCTGAAGGTTACGGTTTCCTGCAATAACCCGACCCCGCTCACAAGTATGGACCTAATCACGGATAAAGGTACGACATCCTATGCGTTCATCAGCGTCACAGACTTTCAAGAAACGATGATACGACACCCAGAAGGTGTGGCATCATCATCTCTTGAAGTGGCCTCACTCAGCCGAATCACAAGTGATCAGTTCCCAGAGTCGACAATCCTTAGATCTGAAATCCTTTCGACGGCCCACTGGGCTGGAAATGTAAATCATCTCAGAGAATCTCGTCTGAGTGCAGATTGCGTGGGAACTAGTGCATGCCTAACATGCAGGTTCACCACTAATCTGCTTCTAAAACTATGTACATACTCAAGCCTGGGTCTGGCTTATCACTCATCAGAGCCCCTCCCATAACAACACAGATAATCATATCATACTGAAAATAAAATGCGGGAAATAAAATGCGATAAATAAACACAACCCAACAGGTAAACACGCAAGCGCTAGGATTGACTCGCACAGGGGACCGTTGGAGTCCCCAGCAGAGTCGCCAGCTGTCGCTACCGCGGAAATAATGTGCCGGCAAAACAGAAGAGTCGCCACCTTTCGTTATTTATCCCTCAGAACGGGAAAGGAAACGATCGGAAAAACCTGACGAAAAGGTATAAGACAAGGTCATTGCAACCATTGTCTGGATTCGGGAGTCGGTTACACAAGGGGAAGGTATTAACACCCCTCAAGTCCATCGTACTCGATGGGATCCACGCTTGTTGTGTTTATCTGACGGGTTGGTTTTATCTATCTACCTATCAAGGCCGGCTCAAAAAGAAAAGAAAAATGACTCGGCAAAGCGTCGCACTTTATGCCTACGTATTCCCGTCTGGAACGAGAAATCAGAGTCAACGTAGTTCTCCTAACTACGGGCTACGGGGGAAGGTTGCTCGCCAATACATCAGTATTGTGCCTACATACTCTCAACAGATATGAGAGATCAAAGCTTACGTAGTTCGGGATAATACGGATTACGGGGATTCAGATTCGTCTGTTTTTCGAGTAGGGTTAACAAACAGTTCTAGCAGTTTTGCGTACGCAGCTCGACCCTTGGAGACTTCGGCGTTACCGTTTGCGGTAGAATTGGGAGTTAATGACACTCTTTTCTTCAGAAAAGCTTCCTTTGAATTATGGGCCCACAGGGCAAAAGGTTTGAAGTTTTTTTTCTGTCTTTTACGGAGGAACTGTTTTTTATGGTTGTCTGTAGTTTGTACAACACTAGAGACTATAACTTAGGAGCGAATGCATCGTATAGCGTCCCAAGGACAGATACTAAACATCCTAGATGATTGAGAGGAGACCTCTCAATTATCACTTCCTAAGTAGCTTAAGGCTCGTAACACGCTTGTACTAACTTGCCTTTATTACGTTTTTTACTGTTGTTTGAGATGAGAAGAGAGAATAGGCTCAACTAAGGGGAGACTATCAAGTCCTAACAGTTGTCATGCCAAGGATTCATCCTAGGGTTGAGGTTTGAAGCAGGGAACTCCTAGAAGTTATCATGCATAGGTTTCAACCTAAAGTTCTAATCATCACTTCCTTATCAAAGGAAGTGAGATTCCTAGGGGATCATGTCAATGGTATACAGAAACAGATAAAGCATCGGCTTAAACAGATAAATAGTAAATAGTAAAGATGCACATGCAATGCAACAATACAAGCAGAGGGAGACCCACTCAACCTCTTAGCAATCAAGCAAAAGAAAAACAGACAAAACAGACAAGTAGAGGGAGCTCACTCAACCTCTATTATGCAAACACGTCAAGTAGGAAAAGAAAACAACACACAAGCAAGGGGAGGATCACCTCAACCCTTAATGCAAACAAGCAGAGGGAGACCCACTCAACCTCTTAGCATTCATGCTTCTAGCTTAAAATATTCTACTCATGCACTATCCTAATGCAACAAGCAATTCAATCAATGAATGAGGAGAAGGACTTATGACAAATAATGGATTCAATCCACAAGTAATCATACAAGGCTTCTAACCTAAGGAAATAAATTAGGTGTTGGGAGGCCAGGGTAAGGTCCACAGGAACTTATCCCAGGCACTCAACCAACTGAGAGATCTAGGGGCATCCTAAGGGTTTGGCTCCTTCAAGAGATGTGCAACATTCCCCCCACAGGAGGGACTATGCTACCTCAAGAAGATTCCTAAGAAAGAATGAATGAGAGAAATTTAGGAGAATGGAGATGAGAAGCAAGGTAAGTTTCACAGGAACTTACCACAGACACTCAACCAACTCCATTTCCTTTAGAGAGAGGGAGCTTTCATGGACTCAACCCCTTTATGATAGTGCAATGTATTCCTCCACAGGAGGAAACCTTGCTCACAAGGGGGATTCCAATCAAGCAAGGAAAAATTGAAGAGGAAACTACCCCTATAGGAAGAATCATCCACCTAGTTAAGCTTCTAAAGAAACCACAAATGATACCTTCTAAGGACATCTATCCTAAAGATATAAGGGTTCTAAAAGAGGTTTCTATCTAATACCAATCTATCAAGAGAGGAAGTGAGACCTAGAATCATCTAGAGGTCATTTACAAGCCTAATCTATACACTTAACCTAGTTAGGATCACCTATACTAAGGCCAATTTGTAAAATAGGAACTTAATAGAAAATCATTTCTAACAATTCCAAGAAAAATACTACACAATCCTACATGTATCAACATGCCATAGTAGAAAAATCAGGGGTTAAACCTAAGTAAAAAGGTTCAAACTAAATCTAAAGCTTCAAGGGTACACTAAAGGGATTCATCCATGAACACTCCTAAACAACTACCCTAAAATCCTAATTAGAATCATCTAAAAATCATGACAAAATTTACATAGCATCATCAACATGTATATAATCAGCACACAAAATTTCAATATCAAACTCAAAAGTATGAATGAGAAATAAAATGAACAAATTCAGTACACAATCATTCCATCATTACAAACATATTACAAAATAAAATATGACATTAATTGCAAAAGAAATGGGAAATTAAAATAAAAAACATGGAAATATTCTGGACATCCCAATCTATATCCACAAATTTTCTCAGGATTTATTAACAACATTTACTATTTTTTTATGAATTAAATCTAACAATCATTAAAACAAAAAATAAAGAAAAAGAAAATAAAAGAAATAATGCAGGGAGGTGTAACTAGCAGGAAAATACAAGGGTAACTCGCCTGGGCCCAATAAGGTGGGGTGTGAAAAGCACGTGGGACCTGGGCCCAGTCTGAATCTCAACTCAGCCCAAATCCTAAAGGAAATAAACGCCAGGGGGGTGCATTGAGCAGGGTTTTCACGTGTTAATGCATTGTGGGCCTAACTAGAGGAGTGTGGATAGCATAAAGAAGTACAACCCAGAGTTTCTTCCATGAAACTATGCGTTTCATTAAAAGGACTTGAAGCCACACATGGATGCGCTCATGATCGTCAGATCAGCATACCAATTCAACTCTCAAGCAAGATCTAATGGACACGATATAACCTGAGAATTCAAACTCAAAACGGAGGGAACATGAACACGGTGGCTCTGCAAATCTCTCACGGCGGCCGACCTAGCGCCGATCATCTCCTTCCTCACAACGGGAAACACACCAGACGTCCAACCTTGATGAAAACTCAAATTCTTTATGTCAATCAACTCGTCTTTCTCCCTAGGTTCTTAATCTAACCTTCGTTTTCATTTTTAACCAAGATTCAAGGAGATACACAAATCACAACTTGGATCACCATAACCTAAACTTTCATGATTCACCATAAAAACTACACAGAATCCACCTATGTCTCAATTCTAACTTAACCACATGGATCTAAGGTCTTAAATGCGTGTAAATTAAGAGCAAATTTGAGAAGTAAGAACCTGAGTTTGAGCTTCAAGAAAGGTAGCTTTCAAGCCTCAATTCCCTTCCAAAGAGTGCAGATCACTTCAGTGAATGATGATGAACACTTCTTGATAGCCAATTTCTGCTGAAACTCTCCCAATCTTCAAATCCGAAAATCAAGTTCCAAGCTCCTTCACAAACTTGCTCCAACTGATTCTCAACAGAATTTGCCATTAGAACCTTTTGAGAATGATCTAAGTCCAATTTATATTCAGTTTAACACCTTTGGAGGCCCAAACTAAGCCCAATTTGTGATTTTCCATTTTCAATTTTCTTCCAAAATTTCAATGATGGTCTGCAGGATTTGGCATTTCTCTCCCTTCAAATTCACTTACTTAACAGTTGGGGAGTATAATTGGATAGTTTTCCCTCCTTGATTTCAACCAAAGGGATACATTTGATATGTTACTTCATCATGAAGTAATCCTCTAAATGACCATGTTATGAACTTCAATTCAAAAATTTAATGATGCCAAAGTATTTAGAATATCAATTCCAATCAAAATGAGCACAAATTTGGGTTGAAAACATTCCATTACCAATTCTTTTGAATTTTTCTATTTTAATTCATTAAAACGGTCTTTTTGTGAAATTTCTTCAACCAATGCTTGATCTAATCCATATCAATGGACTCTTGATACTTGGATAAGCTAAAAACATCATTTTGAGAAACTTTCATGTTGAACAAAACTCCATTTGAAGCTTGCAAGATAGTGAAATTGACCTATAATTCAAAATGACCTGTAATGCCCAAATACCCAAAATACCCTTGACTTGTCAAAGCCATAACTTGAGTTCTAAAAATCCAATCATGGACTTCTAGTACTCTATGGAAAGCTAAGAGAATAAGGAAAAACATTCACGTTGACCAAAAGTTCATAGGAATCATCCTTCTAGGGCAAAAGTGTCATGCAAGTTGGGTAACTTTCAAGCTCCAAATTCACATGCCTCAGATGACTTGTAACTTGTCTGGCGCATAAGTTGAGTTCTATAAACCCTGTCAAGGACTTCTAGTACTCAAATTAAAGCTAAGATCATGCTATACAACAATCATGTTGGGGTAAAGATGAGATGAAGATCATATATTGAGTTAAATGACCTGGAAGTCAGAGGTCAAGCTAGGGGATTTTACACTGTCAAGCCTTAGAATCCCTAGCCTGAAACTTCTCAAACTCTTCAATCATGATGAGTTAACCTTGGAATCATCCTTATAACATCTCAATGTATCAATCCATGATCTCATGGCTCTTGAATTAAGTCTCAACCTTCTTCAAATCCTCAGTTGACTTAGGGTTGACCCAATCAAACCCTAGCTGCACCAATCATGGCCGAGGCTTCTTAATCTTGCACAATGACCTGTCTAGGCCTCAAAGTGAACTTCAACACTTCTCATGAGCTCTCTCAAGACCTCAAGTCCAACTTCGTGGCCTCAGAATCATCTGATGGCTCCCCACAACTGTCAAGTCAGGAGACCTACACACTCGACTTCAATCACCCTCTCTGAGGATCTTTTAACTTCTCTGACAAGGATATTAACCCTAAACATCTGAATAACCTTCTTAGCTAGCTTCAAAGTCTTGTGTAGCCCTTGATTGGTAATCATACCTCTTGATCTCCTGCATACATATCAATGAAATGCAAATGATAATGCTAATGTGAATGAAATGCAACATAAGCTAGGTAGAGAAAATGTTGGGCAAATTTTGGGGTGCAACAGTCATGAATGATATCCTAGAATCAAACTTCTGACTCAATGAAAATTTAGAAACACAATGTATTGAACTTTCTTCATAACATCCACTACTTTCCTCCTGTACCCTTTGAGCCAATGACTTGGCTGCAATCCTGCGAGGTTGGGTGCACACAATTGACCCACCAGCCCCAATGCAGAATCAGCTAGAAACTGCACTATTTGAGTACTCTTCCCAGAACCAGTCTCTCCGATCAACATAGTTATCTGCACAAACTCTACTCATAAGAACAACCACACACAAAAAAAAATTCAAACATAACTAATAATATGCATTGGCAAAAAAAATGTCTTTTTGTTGCACAACCAACAAATACAAAAGCTTATGTCTCTTCCCATGATCAGATGAACAAATTACAACAAAAAAATAAACATCTTTTGAAGCACATAGAAGATACTTGTTGTTAATAGAATTACAACCAAAAAAATAAACATATTTTCAAGCACATATAAGAAGATATATTTTGTTGAGCGTATTACAATTAAAAAAAACATTTTTCAAGCGCATATAAGATATCTTTTATTGAACGAATTACAATAAAAAAAAGATTTTTTCAAGCACATATAGAACGATACTTGTTGATGATGTATTTGCTGAAGACTTTCCTACCTATAAGCATAGATGGGCAATCCTTCTTCAAGTCTCTGAAGCTCCCTAACAATAAGGCTGTGAATCTTCTTCCAATCAAAATTTCCATCAAACCTTAACACAGGAACAAAATCTTCACCACTCTCCACGTTGTTACTCTCTTCCAGGTGCTGTAAAATGGACTCCATTGCAAACTCAAACTCCTTCAACCTCTTCTCAGCCAAACTCTTCTCATCATCAAGCCCTTTCTTTCTCTCAACATACATAAACAAACAAATGGATGACAATGTAAATTAAAGTAAAGAAACAAGCAACAATAGGTCATTATTTTCAAAGTAAATCAAACAAAAGGTTTTACACATATCTTCTTAGACCAGCTTTGAGTTCATTGAAATTCCTTACACCACTTCTATCAGTATCATAGCCTGAAACGTTTCTCTTAAACCAAAAAATCCTCCTGAAATAGACATATGCAGTACCAGTAGTTTGGGAATAAAAGGAACAAAACCTAAACCCCAAAATCAAAAGAAAATGAACCAATAAATTATTCCATGGGCATTAAAAAGAGTAAACCCTAAATCCCCAAATCGAAACAAACATTTTCAGAGAAATACAAAATATAAAAGCGCGGGTAAAACATACCTAGGCTGAGTATCTTTGTGCATGAGATATGAGAGAAGAATGACTTTACGATTCTGAGGTTGGATAAAACACGACCATTTTGCAATTTTTGGTAAATAGAATATGGTTTCAGTTTCTTTGGTTAAAGTACAAGGTTTACGATTCTGAAAGAAAATTAAAAATGGAGCAGAAGCTAGAAACATAGCCACATGAATTAAAAATGGTATTGAAACATGAAGGGAGGTGGAACACGATTCAGAAATTTGAGCAATTGTTACCAAAATTAATTTTAATAAAAATTAACTATCTATATAATAAAATAGAAAATATTTTATTATTATTTTAGACAAAAATATTAAACTACACTGTCATAAAAATTATAACAATTATAATAATTATTTATTAAATTAATTAATAAAATTGAAAAGGTTAGAAAATAAAAATGAAGAAAAAAATGGAAAATTAAAGGAATAAAAAAAATAGTGATTATGATCGGATAAAGTAATTGCGACAATTCACCTTAACTGTCGCGAGTGTGAAAAGAGGGCGGTTCTTTAGTAATTGTCGCATTATTTTATACAACATGCCTAAAAAATTTGTGACGGTTGGCTTAAACCGTCGCGAGAACTGTCGTAGTCTAGGAATAAGGACGGTTTTTTGATAACTGTCGCAAAAAATCTACGACAGTTGACCCTAACTGTCGTGACAACCGTCGTAATCCAGGAATAAGGACGGTTTTGTGATAACTGTTGCAACTCAAGTGTCGTAAATCTCCTTTTTTCTTGTAGTGTTTGCATTGCATCTTGTGGGTAACTCGACCTTTTTCCTTCCCTTGGACAAATTAAAGACCGGTGGTGAACAATTAATTAAGATTCAAGTTAACCAATAATTTGATATCCAATTCTCACCACGATAGTTCTTGTGGTAAAATCTATTAGTTTGGAGGTCTATGTAGTTAAAACTAATATTTGGTTTGAAAGTTAGATATTGTATAACTCAAGTCCTTGTGTAAAGTGGTTCATTGGAAAATCTTGTCAAAATTTCGCATAATAATGGAAACACTCACGTAGAAATTCTTGGGGAGAGGAGTACATTACTTCATTAGACCGAACCTCTCTATATATCTGGTGCTTCACTACTAGAAAAAGTTCTTTGGACGTCGAACACAAAATGTATTTTACCTCGGCTGCAGTAGCGAGGTAACAAACGTCGTCATGAAAAGTAAAGGCTTACAACCTCAGTTATTTAAACATCGAGGGGTAAATTAATTTGCACATGGGTTTGAATCCCAACATCTGTATTTTTATTATTTACAAAACTAACGCCTTATACATATCGATTTACAAATAAACTGAGGGGTAAAATATATTATTATTTTTAATTGAAATTCGTTACATTGTTTACACAAAAAATAAATAAAAATAATTTGTTTACAAACTTAAATGTTTACCCAGAATATTACATTGTTTACACATAATATTAAAACAAAAATTAATTTATCCCTGAAGATCATATGTTAGATCTTCAACTTCTTGATATTTGGGCAAGGTCAAATGCTTCATCTTGCAAGTATTTGCTTCTGATATAAAAAAAAATAAAAGGGTTAGAAAAAAGGATATAAAAATAAATGATTTTCTGCTCAAATGAATATTTAAAAACACAAACCTTATACCCAGATAATTTTCTGCACTTGCAATTCATTGCTAATGGCAAAAGTTAAAGTGGAGGATGTAGATAGTTTCAATCGCTTCATGAACATTTCTTATCAATTTTAGATAATAGAAAGTCTTTATCATGAAATGAATGACAAAGATTTATTTAAGAACCCTAAGTTATCCCTTTGGTTTCTATAAAAACCAAGGTGAACTTGTTTTTTTAATTATATTGTTTAGATAGAATATTGAAAAAAATAATACAGCAAAACCAGAATTTTGGTGTAAGAGGCTATCTGGTCCAAATATTGCACACATCCAATTTCTAGAAGTTGTCTGGTCCAACCATTGAATGCATCCAACTTCTAAAGCAATTATCTATTCCAACTATTGAAAAATTGGTTTTCTGAACTTGCAATCTATCATAGAGAATTTTTATAAGCTTCGAAATACAACAACAACAACATCAACACCATTTTATAAGATGAATCCTAAAAGAATGATGCATTCGAGCGACTACATATAAGTTAATATTAGGGTAAAATCTGTTTAACGAGTGTGTTGCGGTGGAAATAGGATATCAAATTATTAATTAATTTGAATCGCATCTTTAGCTCACAACCGCTCTTTGATTTATCCGGAGGAAAAGGTCAAAAGAGAGAAAAACTATTTTTGCATCGTAAACACAATGCGGGGAGAGAATCTAGGTAAGAGGTTGGTTAAGCTTAGGGAAGGTATTAGCATCCTAAACTTATGTAGTACTCTACAGAAACCTTTTGTTTATTTTTGCTATTTGCTTTAATATTTGTTTTAGGGTATATACAAAGGTGAGGGTTAAAGATAAAAGAAAGACCTAAGGTTTACTCCTAAGTTTACTTGGCAAGACGTCGCATCTTGTGCCTACGTATCTTGGATAGGGAATGGAATCAGAGTAATCGTAGTTCCCCTCGAAAGGGAGGTTAGAAACGTCTTGACTGTGGTCAAGGTTTCAATGGGGAATAAACTTTTCTTAAGGATACGCTTACATGGAGTGCGGAGACTCCAACCTCTACGTTGGAATTGTAAGTTGAAATCAAGGTTAAATTAGGGATTCCACGGCGGGAAACCCTAAAATAGAGTACGACGACTCTTGACCTAATGCTAGGGTAAAGGGTAAAAATGTCCACGGCGGGACGCCTAGGCTATTAGGGTTTGAAAAAGGAAAAGATTAAAGGTGAGGATTATTGACACGACGGTCAAACAGTTTTGGACCTAATCCTTCAGAAGATGCAATTACAGTTAATGACGAGTAGCGCGAAATAAATAAATTACATGATGATGTTTGTAAAATAAAATACAACCATGGATGAAAATAAATACAAACAATATTATTAAATAAATTACAAAATCCTGAAAAAGAGAAAATGTAAAACAAAAGGTTAGTGAACAAAATCATCACAAGATTAGACGGAGAGATTAAACAGAACGACGTCGAGAACACTTGGAGCGTGAAAGTGTTAGGAATTAAAATTTAAAAGAAGTTAGCAAATTTTTAATAAAAGTTTGTGATTTTTTACAAAAAAAGACTATTTTTTAATTAGAAAAAATAAGTTTGTTTAGAAAAATACTTTTTTAAAAGAAAAAGGTTAGCTTTTTAAATGAAAACATAATTTTAATAATAAAAGAGGGTTAATTCTTATTATTATTATTTTTTGTGAAAATGGTTAAATTAGTTTAAAAAAAATGATATTTCAAACTAATAAAAAAGGTTATTTATTTTTTTAGTATTAAGGAAAAGATATTTAAAAAACAAATTATCTATTTACATTTTTTTATTAAATTAATTGAAAAAACAATATAAAACAGAAACATTAAATAAAAAACAATAAAAACAAAAAGGTTGGGCCGGGTCATCACTCCCCGGACCCAACCCGGTCCAGCACTAAACAAAGGGAAAGGTAATGAGTTTTCGGGTTAACCCTAAACTCAATCCCCAACGGCGGCCTCAAAGAAGCACTTCTTCTTCTTTCTCTCGTTCTCTCTTTCACACATCTGTTCTTCTTCCTTTCCCTGAAAACAAAAACAACAAAACCAATGATTAGCGGGCTTAGATCCTCATAGCTGGTTGCGTTGGTTGGTCGTGATGAGTGTTCTCCGATGAGCTTTTCTGGGAATTTTCGGTACTCTTTCACCGTTGATGCATGTGGGTGATGATTATTCTGAACCGCCGTCTTTCTTTGTTCCTCTGTTTTACGATTTTCCGGCCGCTTGGATGATTTACGATGATAATAGCCAATGATGAGTACCGAACTCTGAGGCTTGTGGTTGATTGCCCGCCGTTTGTGACGAACAGCGACGGCGGTCTCCGGTTTGGTTTGTTGTTCTGTTTTCGTAATTCGTTGGATGGTGATGGCTTGCGATGTCCGCCGTTTTGTGATTTACACTACAAGAAAAAATGAGATTTACGACACTTGAGTTGCGACAGTTATCACAAAACCGTCCTTATTCCTGGATTGCGACGGTTGTCACGGCAGTTAGGGTCAACTGTCGTAGATTTTTTGCGACAGTTATCAAAAAACCGTCCTTATTCCTGGACTACGACAGTTCTCACGACAGGTTTGAGCCAACCGTCGCAAATTTTTTTGGCATGTCGTATAAAATAATGCGACTGTTACCAAAGAATTGTCCTCTTTCCACACTAGCGACAGTTAAGGCGAACTGTCGCAATTACTTTAGCCAATTATAATCACTATTTTTTTTATTCCTTTAATTTTCCACTTTTTTCTTTCATTTTTATTTTCTAACCTTTTCAATTTTATTAATTAATTTAATAAATAATTATTATAATTATTATAATTTTCATGACAATATAACTTAATATTTTTGTCTAAAATAATAATAAAATATTTTCTATTTTATTATATAAATAGTTACCTTTTTTATTAAAATTAATTTTGATAATATATATATAGTTATCAATAAAAATGTATATATATATATATATATATATATATATATATATATATATATATATATATATATATATATATATATATATATATATATATATATATATATATATATATATATATATATATATATATATATATATATATATATATATATATATATATATATATATATATATATATATATATATATATATATATATATATATATATATATATATATATATATATATATATATATATATATATATATATATATATATATATATATATATATATATATATATATATATATATATATATATATATATATATATATATATATATATATATATATATATATATATATAGTTAACTTTCATAATTATTAATTTTGATAATATATATAATTTATAATGTATATAAAAATGTATATATATTATAATAATAAAAATGTTTTTAATAAATAGTTAAGTTTCATGACTATATATATATATATATATATATATATATATATATATATATATATATATATATATATATATATATATATATATATATATATATATATATATATATATATATATATATATATATATATATATATATATATATATATATATATATATATATATATATATATATATATATATATATATATATATATATATATATATATATATATATATATATATATATATATATATATATATATATATATATATATATATATAATATATATATATATTTTATGGAGATTATAAATAAATTATAAATTATAAATTATAGATTAAAAACAACTTTAAAAAAATATTGAAAAAAAGTTGCAGAAAAACAACAATAGTACAAGAGTTTCCCGAGCAGTGAGTGAAATTTGTGGACCCCACCTTCTTCTTCTTCTTGCAAACGGTTTTCGAAAAATCCCAAAACCCTAAACTCAACCATCTTCAATTCGACCTTCAATTCCTTTTTAATCATTTCCTCTCCAATTCAACCTCTAAATCCCTCGACATCTTTCAATTTCCCGATCTTCTCTTTCTCTCAAATTCTGTCATAATACCGCTTCATGGATGTATCAGTGAAGACAGAATCGAAATCACAACAGTTTTAATACCCACGGTGAATGATTGCAATGTTTTGCTGAGGATGTTGATTGCAAGAGATTCAGTAATGATACGGAAACACAAATTGTATTGGAGAATATAGTCGATTGTTGCAGGGAAAGTAGGGATGACAACTGAGTTTCGAGAGGTTGCCTCCTTAGTCCCTAAGCATCCTCCCTGATTGTAGAACAAATGTATTTAACACTACAAGAGTAAGAATATTGAAATATTTGTTATTATTAGCATTGTCTTTCGCGTCAAATTATTGATGATTGGATTGTTATGGTTTCCTGAAGCTGAGGTTTCGGCCTTCACAAATACAAATGTTCCCTATCAATTCTTAGTTGTTATCATGGGAGACCTATGACGAAGATGTATCGTCGCTAGCGGAAAGTGCCAGAATCACAGCTTCTGCACTTCTAGATCAGATAAGTGCTACCAGAGACACTAGTGATTATCTTTGGTACATAACCAGGTTAGTGAATTTCTTCGTCATCGAGTTTTTTCTTTTGCATTTTTGATGCAGTTGAAATATCACTTTTTCCTGGTTTTCATGCAACAGTGTTGACATAAGTTCATCGGAATCATTTCTTCATGAAGGAACAAGCCGAGCATTAGTGTGCATTCCTCTGGCGATGTTGTTCATGTGTTTATCAACGAAAAAATTTCAGGCATGTATAGTAGTATCTTATACTTGTTGTAATCAACTTTTCTCATTCAATAAATTTCAAATAATCGACAGATTCTTGTTTCCTTTTGCAAGCTCAGCTTTTGGGACAAGAGAACAGAGAAGTTGCATGTTTGACAGCCCTATCGACCTACGAGCTGGAACTAATAAAATAGCACTTCTCAGTGTAGCTGTTGGATTACCGGTTAGTACCTTGTTTGTTACTCTAACTTGAACTCGATCATCGCTTTGCTAGTTATTCATATCGTTTGCTTTCTTTTTTCTTTTTCCATAGAATGGTGGAATCCATTTTGAATCATGGAAGACAGGAATCACCGATCCAGTTTTGCTCAAAGGTCTCGACCACGGGCAGAAAGATTTGACATGGCAGAAATGGTCGTACCAAGTCGGCCTGAAAGGCGAAGCAATGAATTTGGTGTCTCCGAATGGTGTATCATCTATTGATTGGGTGAGTGAGTCATTAGCTTCTCAAAACCATCCGCAGTTGAAATGGCACAAGGTAATAACAGTTAGTTACTGGTTTACATTACTTTAATATTTATTGAAGTTTATAAAGCTTCTAATCTAATTCAAAAATTTCAGGCCTATTTCAATGCACCTAATGGAAATGAACCATTGGCATTGGACATGAGCAGTATGGGAAAGGGTCAAGTATGGATCAATGGACAAAGCATAGGAAGATATTGGATGGTTTATGCAAAAGGTAACTGCAATTCTTGCAACTATGCCAAAACATATCATCAGGCGAAATGCCATCTTGGTTGCGAACAACCTACTCAACGATGGTATAATACTACTTTTCTCTACACTTCAACATTACTTCGATATCTCTAGGAAAATGTAACTCACTACTTCAATTTTGCAGGTACATGACAATGCGTCTAGGTTTGCAAAATGTAAATTTTAATTATTCAAGCCATTCTACAGTATTGAAACAGACTAAATGAATTGTTATTGCATACAATATAATACTATACGGTTAACCATTTATATACTAACCGCGTCTGTTCCGTTTTTGCAGGCCTATGGCACGAAGAAAGCCTATGTTCGGTTGACTCCAGATTATGATGCATTGGATGTTGCTAGGAACATTGTGTGTAATGGTTATGAGACTATTCTTATACAACAAGTAATAGATCACGCTGATAGTGAACATTGCTAAGGTCTTCCTGCCGAGAGAGTTTGCTACAACTGCTGCTAGATGGAAATGGATCTGGTGACTGACCGTGCAAAGGAAATGGTATTGGATTATGGGCTCTAGCATAAATTTTTTATGCTGCATGCACATTTAATAATGTGATCTTTAATAAACAAGTTTTTGTTTCAGATGATGATTATGATGCGTTGAAAACTCATCCTAATGATCGGATAAAAAAGCGAATTTGGTTCCAGGAAATGTCTGACAACTTGGGTGGTCTATTGTGTACCATTACTAGATTTGACTCCTTCACTTTGCAACCAAATGTCGGTGCTGCTGGAGAATACGCCGGGCTCATGGCTATACTAATACTGGTTCACTTTCATTTGGTTATACTAATCACTTTCATTTTTCTATCCAGCAGGCGAGGTTTTGGATTATGGTGAGTTTATTAAGAAGGCTCATGCTAATGAGGTTAAGGTTGTTATGGCGAGTGATCTGTTGGCATTGACTGTGTTGAAACCTCCAGGTGAGTTTGGAGTTGATATTGTTGTTGGTTCAGCTCAGAGATTCGGTGTTCCAATGGGTTATGGTAGTCCTCATGCTGCTTTCTTGGCTACTTCGCAAGAGTATAAGAGGATGATGCCTGGACGAATTATCGGTGTTAGTGTTAATTCTTCCAGAAAGCAAGCTTTGAGGACGGCTATGCAAACATATCCATAGAGACAAGGCCATCAGCAACATTTGCATTGCTCAAGTAACTTAGTATGTGTTGTATTCTATAACGAAAATTATTCCCGACTGAATTGATTTTATAAGATTAATTTTAGTTGAAGTGAGTTTAAGGTGAAGTAATTTATGTTTTAATCACAAAATCTTGTGTCATATGACTAGCACTTTTAATAAATTTCAGAATTGATTATATGTTAGCTTTAAAGTAGAATAGATTTTGGTTGAGGATTTTATTTGATTCGGGTTGGTTTTGTTTAGGCACTGCTTGCAAACATGGCTGCTATGTATGTTGTATATCATGGACCTGAAGGCCTTACAGCCATTGCACAAAGGGTTCATGGTCTTGCTGGTGTGTTTGCTCTTGGATTAAAGAAACTTGGATTCGAAGTTCGGGATCTTGGCTTCTTTGACACTGTGAAGGTTAAGACTTCAAATGCTAAAGCAATTTTAGATGCTGCTATCAAAAGTGAAATCAATTTGCATGTTGTAGATGGAAACACTGTAAGTCATGCATAGATTCTTGTACCAAATCAGTTTAACTATATTTACATGTCTTTGAATTGTGACGGAGCTTGTTTCCTTTTCAGATCACCGCTGCTTTTGACGAAACAACCACGTTAGAGGATGTTGATAAGCTTTTCAAAAATTAGAGAACGCAAGGTATATCTCTTTCTTTCTAGACATACAATTTTTATGCATCAAGGTTCTCTCATATAACTTTATTTGCGTTGTTTTTGCAGGATCCTGAAGGTCTTTTCCCATGTATACTTGGTCACGAGGCTGTTGGGCGGTATAATACTGCAAAGGTGGAAGCAGGGTCAATTGTTGCCGTTTTTGGTCTTGGAACTGTTGGGCTTGCTGTGAGTTTCTAAAAAGACTAGTACCTAGATTTTTGCTTTAGGTTGGTGTTGGAGTTTCTATTATGTCACATAATTTACACTTGACAGGTTGATGAGGATGCAAAAACTGCTGGTGCGTCAAGGACTATCGGCATAGATATTGATAGTAATAAGTTTGGTTTCACAAAAGATAGTCGTAATTATTAATATTTAGTACCTTAATTTTTTTTTATATACTTTGCAGTGAAGAGCTTTGGAGTGA
The DNA here is from genome assembly GCA_963859935.3 of Lathyrus sativus. Taxonomy (NCBI): domain Eukaryota; kingdom Viridiplantae; phylum Streptophyta; class Magnoliopsida; order Fabales; family Fabaceae; genus Lathyrus; species Lathyrus sativus. Next base: position 597,099,411 of record OZ012738.1, on the reverse strand, counting down.
CTGAGTATTAATCCAAAAGAACATGAGAACCCAATTCAGCAGGTTATAGTTGATCTCACAGATGGTGGAGTTGATTATAGTTTTGAATGCATTGGAAATGTCTCAGTAATGAGGGCTGCTTTGGAATGTTGCCATAAGGTGAATGTTGATGTTAATATTTCTTTCATTCGAGATTAGTGTTGTATCGTTTTGTCATATAATATCATTTAACATAAAGTTAGTTACCAAAAGCTGTTGCGTGTTTTCCAGATACATTAGAGCATCTTTAGTGGGAGTAAACTAAATGGGTAAACTAAGATACTTTTTGTGGGCCCAAAGTGATATGTAGGATTTAAAAAATTTATAGTTGATTTGAGTAGTTTTTACTTTAATGGTGGTTGTCTATAAGAAACCAAAACTTGACCCCACATTTTATATTTTTTATTCAAGTTACCATTAATTTAATTATTTTAATTAAAATACATATAATTTTTAAAATAAAATTTACCTTAAAAATTTAAAAATAATATTAAATATATTTTATTATAAAATTAAAAATGATACAAATTTCACAACAATAATACATAAAAAAAATACATTTTCATAGGAATATAATTATAATAATGATTTGATTGGTTGGGATTCATTTGATAAATAAATAAGATTGGAAATTGAAAGAAAAAAATTTAGAAGTAAAACTGTGTGTAAAAAAAATTAAAATTTCTATAGAATTTATAGAAGGTAAAAAATGATAATACGACCGTTACTATTTTCAAATATCATATCCTTGTTGGAATATTTGGAATATTTTATTAATATTAAATAATATTATAATAGGTTTCACATAGTTAACGTTAACTATATAGATAATGAGAACTAAATTTTAGTTCATTTGGATGCCATGTCAGCTCTCCTATAATGCAAATTCCTTATTACTAACGTAAGCTATAAAGAATTTTGGTTTAACAACCCTGCGTTAAAGTTGCTCTTATGATAGAATTGGTAAAGATGGATACTTTAGCCACAAGGAGATTACCGTACTATATGTTCCCTATTTGTCTGACAGCCTCCCTTCATAGATATATACTGAAGATGGTGAACCAGGTGCTTTAGTCTTTGATGATCAACCATCATCACCAAGGTCACCACTGTCACTAAAAATGCCATGAAAAGCAAGAGAAAATGACTGCGAGTGTATGTAAAGATTTTGCAAATATCAATTAACATTTTAAATTTGAGAATCTCTAATGGGAGGTTCTATTTTGTTTTTGTCCATTATTTCAGACAATGAATCATGCTCTAGGGATACAATGGGAATTGGGAAGAAATATAGATTCTGAAAATTGTGTGGAGGTGGATTCCTGTCATATGGAAATTCAAACCAAAACTTTGTTGATCTAACTTTACAAGATAATATTTCTGTGATACAGGCAAGTGTCAAGAGGAAACAACTGACGGTGATGAGACAATTCCTAAGCGTTGGATTATGTGATTTTAATTTGTTTGCTGATAAAAGCACTTTTGGGAGAGATTATGAAAATAATTTATGGTATTAGCAATTTGTTTTGATGATAGTTTTTAATGAGTATTTGGTATATGGCATCCAGTTATGGCTAAACAAAATCACCTCTATAGTTCTATCAACTATAATAACTGCTTACCACTATATATTGCTTTTCTATTTCTCAATTTTACTTTTCTCTTGACACTTATCAAATCTGTTTTGTTTCCAAAGTTTATCGCAAAAGCGTTACGGATGTTGGTAAAACCAAAAAGACGAACGAAGAAAAGCGCACACTCTCAGGCTGTCCTAAAGCATCTAATCCTTACCATCAGTGCGATGTAAATTTCCAGAAAATAATGTCGGGAGCCGGTTCAGGTCTCCTTTCATTTTCTATGTGTACGGCTCAAAACGGAGGTGATTTTTCTCTGATAGGTAACCAGAGGAAGGTGAATTTGAATGTGATATTGTAGAGGTTAGATTTACAAGTCTTTTACTCACAAATATGCTTCAATTTTGTTCGCCATAAAATAATGATGCTTCTATGGCTTTTTTTTAAGCCTGTTAAATTTTATTTATGTCAAAGTTGGAATACTGGTTTGGTTGTAGTTGCTTGTTTTATGAGGATTAAAACCGTTGTGTGTTGGAGCATTGCTCTTATTAACTGTAGTTACTAGGTTTTTGGTGTACTACTGATTACAAGTCTATTGTGTTATAGTTGCATTGGATGTTTGGATTTAATAAAGAGTACTTAGATAGAATGTATAATTGAAATTGAAATATTTGTTTGCCTAGTTTAATCCTGATGCTATATTGGAGGATATAACATTTGTCATATTCTGTTATCAAGTTGTTCAATTAGTAATGTTCATCTGAATCGTATATGATTCATGGTTATATAGTTATACAATATGATTTATCTTTTTTTTTTGTTTTAGTTTATATTTAGTTATTTAATGTTTTTTTTTGTCAATGATCTGTGACATTTTGGCGCTGGTTGATGTATTCAGAAAAAGGTGTTTTTCTGATTTTGCTAGTTTTCCATGCTCTTGCTATTTTGCATACATGAAAGTAATATAAAAATCTAAATCTACTACTAAGTTTAGTAAAAACAACGATTTAAGAAGACTTTAAAACTTTATAAATGTTTTGAACGTGTGTGTGCCTAAGTTGTTTTTGAATATACCCGTATTTCATGGTTATTTTCCAAAAATCTGCATTTAGTTAAGGTTGGTAATTGGTACTGCTGTGGAGCAATTGTTGTGCCCCTGCAACTGATTTGGAGAAGAACATGTTAAGTATCAAATCAAAGGTTGATAATTTGGATAGCAGATCATTGCTAGATGAACTACTTTGATTTTAATAATGTAAACTTTATAGGTAATATATGCATAACAAGTAGGTTTGTAAGGTTGATAATTTGGAGAATAGATCCTTAATGGGCTGTGACATATGAGGTAAACAGAATCTACTGCAATGTTTTTTCATCATATTTCACTTAATACTGGTGGTAATTTGTAGGTTGGAAATTTTGGTGGTCGAGAAATTGCAGATTTTTTTTTAAAAAATATTTACAACTTGCGGCGGTTCAAACCGCCACAATATACCGTAGTTTTTTTAAAAAATATTTGCAACTTGCGGCGGTTCAAACCGCCACAATATACCATAGTTTTTTTAAAAAAATATTTGCAAATTGCGGATGTTCAAACCGCCACAATATACTTTCACAATAAAACAAAAATCATTAAGCAAGTTAAGACGGTTGAAAACCGTCACAATATGGAGATTACGACAGTTAGCTACCCGTCGTGAAAATAACGACGGTTTGTACGACAGTTTTCACAACCGTCGCAATACAGCCTCGCGACGCACGTTTCTGCGACGGGATTGAAACCGTCGTAACTTACAAATTGCGACGGTTAAAACCGTCGTAATCTATCAAAATGAACCGACGCAATTTGCCAATTTTCTTGTAGTGTTAGGTTCTGTTTTGTGATTTTTGTTAATGGTGAGTTCGTTCTGTTTGTTGATGTTCTTACGGCTGCGAGGGTTTCATCCCTTGTGGTGATTTTCGGCCGTGTTTTGTGAGTAGGGTTTCGTCCTCCTTGGCCCTTGTTGTTCTTCGTTTTATACTCTCTTGCTGGGTTGCAGACTATATGATTTACGTTACTTTTTGAGTGAAAATCTGAGATTTGATTTAGATTCTTTTTCTGATATTGATTTGAATTGTTTTGGATTTTCAGATGGATTTTTCCGATATGGTTTTGGATTCTGTCCTTTCAGGTGTTGGATTCATTTTTCGGATTCGGTTTGTTATCCATATTTGGCTGCGGATTTGGATTTTAATTGGTTTTGAATCTGGATATTTTACTTGATTGAAACAAATTTGGATTTTTCTTGGATATCTGTTAGCGACCTGTTTGGCTCCATAATCCATTTTCGGCAAAAATCACTTTTCGGCATAAAACTTCTTTTTCTCTTTTTCTGGCTGTACCGATAAAAGAACAGATATTACCGGTTGGTAGCCGATGTCGAAATCGGAAAGGGATTTGGTTTCGGCAATTGTCGTGCCCTCCTGACACCCGATGATGAAATTTCTCTGAGGGTGTAAAAAATAATTTTCTAACTTATTCTCTGTTTTGCTCTGTTTCTGATTTTGCCTATGCAGGTACGAAGAGAAATCAGGCATGAAGACGGTCGGAGAAATCAAGCATGAAGAACTTAAGAATTTAGGAACTTTAGGATAGGAAAATGTAATTTTTATTTCCCTTCTTATAATTTTGTAATAAAAATATTCATGAATAAAATTCAAATAATATTTCTACTCAAATTCAATTCCTCTTTATAAATTGTAATAATAATAAATAAATATTATGAATAAAAATTCAAATATTTTCCTATCAAGATTATTTTCCGATTCCTTTTCCATGATTTAATTTTGTTGCAGCCACCTCAAATATCCGATTAAATCCAACCGGTCAAATTACCTTCGCATAAATTCCAACGACTACAAATTAATCCGATTAAACTTGGGGCATAAGCTTAAATTCACCATACAAATTCAACATGAATAAATCTCAAACATCAGTCGAATCAACCTTGTCACTTCATTACGTACTGCTCCACAGAACTGATATAACCTTAATTTCCAATATATTCTAAATTAAGTCGCGCATGATTGATAGAATCAGAAATGCCTTTGAACGACTTAAAATAGAAATATGAACAGAGAAAATCCCTCAACAGCAAAGCAAAACTATGCTCCGCGCCAAAAAATCCAACTGTGTTTCTGATGGCTACATCCAATGCCATGAACCAACCCGACCAAAAATCGCAATTAAACAGATATAATAAATCCTGCCTTGATTTGAAATTTATATTGCTTTTCTTTTGAGAAATTTAAGTGGCAGATAGTAGAAGAAACAGAAGAATAAATTCCTGTTGAAACCAAATTCCTCAGAGTAGATTCTTGCATCGCTTTGAACCAAACTGATTTGATATCTCAACATAATCACACCCATATGACAAAATAAATGTCTCGGAAATCTGCTGATGACAGAGTCTCGGCCCGTTGAATTAATTACTGTATTTCAAACATCCTGATGCCAAAATTATCGTGAATTTCTGTTTACCCTCATAAAAGGTAAGAAACTCGGAAATGGAAGTTATAAATACTCAATGGATTCCTGGCAATGATTCAGCCTCATGAATTTTCAGCAAACAATATACAAATGACCGTTTTCCCCCTTTCACAGTTAAAGTGCACCTGATGTAATTCCTGCAAAATAAACAGACTACGTAACCTGTTAATAGTTAGCGAATGCAAAAAATGGGATGTCATGCGACATGAATCGACTAATCCAAGGGTAAAATTTGGGGTATAACAGAGTGCTTTTATAGTTAAATGTTACGTATCTTATCCCTCGGTTATTAAAGAAACCGACGAGATATATCATTTAGTTTACAAAAAAATTATAATAAATAGAAATAGTTTCCTGAATTGTTTTTCCCGTCGGAGTTTTTGAAAAATCAAGGTAATATGTGATTTCTATTTCTAAAAAAAATAAATCATAGAGCGCATTGGAATCATATCCACTAGAATAGAAATGATCATCCATATTAAAAAATGTAACGTATCTTTTGGATTTTTAAGGCATTTGAGCTTCTCTGATTATTTCACTTCCTATTCTCCAATTTATTTAAACATTATTCCTTATTTCAACGTCTCATTTCCAACTCTTTGTTTCTTCAAACCCAGTTTCAAAGTCTTTTTTTTTCTTCAAAAATGTCTTCAATAACCTTAGATGAAAATCTTTTGTTCGTAATTAATGAAAAGCTTGTTGATATGATTTGAAAGACAAAGGTTTTGATCTAAGGAAAACTATTTGCAAACAAAAGTTGAACAATTACTTTGACATTCTTAATAGACCCATCTACATTAATCTCGTTAAAGAGTTTTGGTTAAATGCCTACGTTGGGCCATCTGGTCATGATGCTGAGTCAATCTAGTCCTATGTCAATGGCTTTCCTATCATAATTATTCAGTCACTTATTGCTCTGACAATAAAATGTGAAGAAGAAGGTGTATATGTTGAAAATTATAGATTCAACAATGTCTATATAGATCACATTTGCCTAATTTATGCAAGCAACGATAATCTCATCATTCATACTAGTCTACTGAAGGAAACTTGCGATCTAAACGCAGCGGAAAACAAAAATTTCCTTTAGTGATCCTTCAAAAAGATGATCTTTCAAAAAGAATTACAATCCTTATGTGATTGAATGGATGAAATCAAAACAGTATATCCCATATACCATCTTTGCATCAGAATTTCTTATATCTTATATAAAAGTGATCGATCTAATTGTGTAACCTATGGATGATCAATGTATCGCACAACTTCACCATACTAATGTCGGTTTCTGAAGCATAATCAACATCAATCATCCAAATCGTACACAACAGATGCCAAATTTAATTAATCGTTTATTGTTAAATTCATTATGTGTTTTAATCGAATCAAATACAGAAAAGACGGAAATTTAACAGCTATCAGATCCATGGTTTCGTAAGTGGCTCTGATACCACTGAAGGAAACTTGCGATCTAAACGCAGCGGAAAACAAAAATTTCCTTTAGTGATCCTTACGAATGAGCATGGTCAGTGATAGAATCGTTACCTCTTTGTGGCGATTCAGATCTTTGATGCAGCGATCACAAGCGTTGATGAAGTGCAACGCCTCTACTCAGTCCACACGAACAGCTTCCGGTCACAGTGCTAGCTGCTTACGAACGGAATTATTTGAGTGAGAAAAGAGAATCAAAAACGAAAATGCATCAAGTGAAAGCTTCATCACAAGGGTTCCTTTTATAGACTCTCTTGTGGGTTGCGGGCTAAAACCCAATTCACATGATCCATAATAATATTATATATTATTATAATAACTATTATTATAATAAATATATTTATTTTATTATTATTTTATAACCATTATAAAATAACAATAATTATTATTATATTATCCGAATTTCTATTTTTCACTTAAGTGCACCGTACCTTACGGTGTTCCTTTTTGATTTCTCTATCTCTCATCAAACTGTCCTTATGTGTGTGACCCTGTAGGATTTCGTAACGTTGGTAATTATATTAAATTATATATTTAACATAATAAACAGTAAGCGGTATCTAGCAACACATCACTGCTACCCAAGTCACGAAAATGTCATGTGATCTGACAAAACCTTTTTCGTGATAATATATGTTTGTACAATTACCCTTTTGCCCCTATGTCTATATTGAACACAAGGCATACACTGTGTCATCCTTGTCCAGTTCAATATTGGGCCCTTAGACATTTCTCCTGTTATGCAGGATTGGCAAATTCCATCTAGGACACTCATGTCCCTCAGCATGCTTCGTGGAGTGCCCATCAACTGTCTTTATGATCATCCAGTTACAGATAATGTTTGATCAGCAATAAAGCACCCGACTCTACATCTAGGGTCCATAGTGGTTTCAGGTCGAAGGGTGGTAATACACCATTATCACCATGAGAATAACTTATGACACCTTGCATAACATACTATGTAGTATTCTCATAGCGGGTCAATCCGGTATAAATATTACTCCTAATATTTATACCTATGTCAAGACTTGATAACTCTTTATCCATGATCCATGAGATGTGATCATCAGTCTATCTTCATAATAGTCTCAATGCTTTTAATGTTATCCCACTTTGCAATAAAGCTTGACTACGAATATTTTAAGAATAATGTCTTTATGTTTAATGGGATCTCATGATTAAGTCACACTTAACATTTCATTAAACAGACTAACTATTCTAGGGACTTTATTATTCTGAAAGACAAACATAATAAAGAAATACCTTTTATTATTAAACGAATAATCTGATACAAGTACCAAAAAGTATTGGCCTCTAGGGCTTACACCAACAATCTCCCACTAGCACTAGAGCCAATTAGGCATACCCTTAATACCCATAGATCTAGTATGACCATCATGCTTCTGTTGCGCAAGAGGCTTTGTTAATGGGTCAGCGATATTGTCAAGTGTAGGTACTCTGCATATCTTCACATCTCCCCGATCGATTATCTCTCGAATGAGGTGATAACGCCTAAGTATGTGTTTGGATCGTTGGTGAGATCTAGGCTCCTTAGCTTGTGCGATAGCACCATTGTTATCACAATATAAACCAATGGGATCCACAATGCTAGGGACTATGCCAAGTTCACTAATGAACTTCTTGATCCAAACAGCTTCCTTTGCTGCATTTGAGGCAGCAATATACTCGGCCTCAGTTGTAGAATCAGCAACTGTTTCTTGCTTTGAACTTTTCCAGCTCACAGCGCCACCATTGAGACAGAACACATAACCAGATTGTGATCTAAAATCATCCTTATCTGTCTGGAAGCTAGCATCAGTGTAACCAATTACATCAAGCTCTTCCTGACCTCCATATATCAAGAATGAATCCTTAGTCCTTCTCAAGTACTTAAGGATATTCTTGACAGCTACCCAGTGAGCATCACCGGGATCAGATTGGTACCTACTCGTTGCACTTAATGCATACGAGACATCTGGTCGAGTACATAACATGGCATACATGATAGATCCTATTGCAGATGCATATGGAATCTTATTCATGCGATCCCTTTCTTCCTTAGTTGAAGGGGATTGTGTTTTTGATAAACACAGACCATGTTGCATAGGTATGAATCCTTTCTTGGAATCATGCATATTAAAGCGTCTCAACACTTTATCTATGTATGTACTCTGACTTAGGCCAAGCAGTTTTTGTGATCTATCTCTATAGATCCTAATTCCTAATATATAGGCTGCTTCACCTAGGTCTTTCATAGAAAAACAATTCCCTAACCAAGTCTTCACTTGTTGCAAGGTAGGGACATCGTTTCCAATGAGTAATATGTCATCTACATATAATACCAGAAACACGATCATGCTCCCACTAACCTTCTTGTAGACACAAGGTTCATCTTCATTTTTGATGAATCCATATTGTCTTACGATTTCATCAAAACGAAGATTCCAGCTTCTGGAAGCTTGCTTCAATCCATAGATTGATCGCTGTAACTTGCATATCTTTTGGGCATCTTGTGGTATGTCAAATCCTTCAGGTTGTGTCATGTACACATCCTCAAGAAGATTCCCATTAAGGAAAGCAGTTTTGACATCCATCTGCCATATTTCATAATCATGATATGCAGCGATGGCAAGTAAAATCCGAACAGATTTAAGCATTGCAACTGGTGAAAAGGTTTCATCATAGTCAACCCCATGAATTTGTTTATAGCCTTTTGCAACCAGTCTTGCTTTATAGGTATGTACCTTACCATCCATGTCAGTCTTCTTCTTGAAGACCCACTTGCATCCTATAGGGTTAACTCCTATAGGAGGTTCTACCAAGGTCCAAACCTGGTTTGTGTACATGGAATCCATTTCAGATTTCATGGCTTCTAGCCACTTCTCAGACTCAGGACCAGTTATGGCCTCTTTGTAGGTCACAGGCTCATCTTGATCCATGAGTAATACATCACCCTGATCACTTATGAGATATCCATATCTCTCAGGTTGGTGGTGACGTATCCTGCTTGACCTACGCTGGTCTTGTTCTTCTTGAGCAGGTTGCTCTTCCACAACTACTTGTGTTTCCCGCTCTAGTTCCTCCATAGGTGTTTCAATGTTTTGTGATTCTTGAATTTCTTCAAGCTCTATTTTCCTCCCACTGTTTCCTTTGGAAATAAAATCCCTTTCCAGAAAGACTCCAGTTCGAGCGACAAACACTTTGCCCTCAGAAGGATTGTAGAAGTAATATCCTCTTGTTTCTTTAGGATACCCCACAAATAAGCATTTGTCAGATTTGGGCTCAAGCTTGGTTGAAATTTGTCGTTTGACGTAAACCTCGCAACCCCAAATCTTCATGTAAGACATATGTGGTTTCTTACCACTCCATATCTCATATGGTGTCTTATCAACCTTTTTGGATGGAACACGGTTAAGTGTGTAAGCTGCTGTTAATAATGCATGTCCCCAAAAGGAGTTTGGAAGATCGACGTGACTCATCATGGATCGGACCATGTCTAACAAGGTTCGATTTCTTCTCTCAGATACACCATTCCATTGTGGTGTTCCAGGAGGAGTAAGTTGGGATAGAATCCCATACTCTTTTAGATGGTCATCAAATTCTAGGCTTAAATATTCACCGCCTCGATCTGATCGAAGAACTTTAATATTCTTACCTAGTTGGTTTTGTACTTCATTCTTGAATTCCTTGAACTTTTCAAAGGACTCAGATTTGTGTTTCATTAAATACACATATCCGTATCTACTGAAGTCATCAGTAAAAGTGATGAAGTACTGAAAACCTCCTCTGGCTGGTATGTTCAGTGGTCCACATACATCAGTATGTATGAGTGCCAAAAGATCATTAGCCCTTTCACCTTTTCCTGTGAATGGGGACTTTGTCATCTTTCCAATTAAACAAGATCTGCATGTCTCATATGATTCATAATCAAAAGAGTCCAAGAGTCCATCTTTATGGAGTTTGGAAATGCGTTTCTCATTTATGTGGCCTAATCGACAGTGCCAAAGGTAAGTTGGATTCAACTCATTAGGTTTCAACCTTTTAGTATTAATGTTATAAATTGGCATTTCAAGATCAAGGACATATAGTCCATTATTCATTTTTGCAGTAGCATAGAATATATCATTCAAATAAATGGAGCAACAATTGTTCCTTATTATGAATGAAAAACCAAACTTGTCCAAACAAGAAACGGAAATAATATTCCTGCTAATTGCAGGTACATAATAACAGTTCTCTAACTGAATTATTAAACCACTAGGTAAAGTTAAAACATAAGTTCCTACAGCTAAAGCAGCAACCTTTGCTCCATTGCCAACTCGTAGGTCAACTTCACCTTTTGCCAAATTTCTACTCCTTTTTAGCCCCTGCACATTAGTACAAATGTGAGAACCGCATCCAGTATCTAATACCCATGATGCAGAAGTAGATAAATTAATTTCAATAACAAAAATACCTGAATTTGAAGTCTCTACTCCATTATTCTTATCTTCCAGGTACTTTGGGCAATTTCTCTTCCAATGTCCGGTCTTACCGCAATGGAAGCAAGTGCCCTCCTTTGCTATTCCTCCACTAGGCTTCAAAACAGGAGGAGTGGGTTTGGGTTTGGCAACTTCCTTGCCTTTCCCTCTACCACCCTGTTTGATGGGCCTCTTGTTCTGTTTCTTTCCATTACTGACCATCAGAATGGATTTCCCTTTTGTCTTCATATTCTGCTCAGCAGTTCTCAACATGCCTAGCAGTTCTGGAAGACTTTTGTCCAAGTCATTCATATTGAAATTCAGGACAAACTGACTGAAGCTCTCTGGCAACGATTGCAAGATCAGATCAATCGCAAGTTCCTTTCCAAGGGGAAACCCTAATCTGTCAAGGTTCTCCACATACCCAATCATCTTGAGTACATGGGGACTTACAGGGGCTCCCTCAGCTAACTTGCTGTTAAAAAGGGACTTTGAAACCTGAAACCTCTCATTTCTTGCTTGCTCTTGATAAAGCGTTTTCAGATGTCCGATCATATCGAACGCAGACATGTTCTCGTGTTGCTTTTGCAACTCAGAGTTCATGGTAGCAAGCATGAGGCAAGCGGTTTCATTGGCATCATCGAAATGCTTTTTATAAGCATCTCTTTCTGCCTTTGGTGCAGAACTAGGAGGTTCCTCCTCAGGAACTGGTGTCTCCAAGACATACAGCTTCTTATCGTGCTTGAGGACAATCCTCAGATTACGGTGCCAATCCAGGAAATTTGTCCCAGACAATTTTTCCTTATCTAGGATGGATCGCAAAATATTGTTCGATGTGTTTGTTGTCATGGTAATCTACAAGAGAAATATGAAAATATAAGTATCATTAAAACAACATATTTAATTAGGCCTTTAATCAAATATGCTCCCACTATTTTATTCAAAACAAATGACCCTCATCATTTGATTCGGAAAATCCCGTTGGAAGACTTTCTAGTGGGTCGAGATCCATGTTTCACTTTGTTTTAAGTCAGCGTTAGGCTGATTACACAAAACTAAGTTATTTAGGTAGGAACTCCTTCCAATTGTATCTCATACAACTCTCGAATATTTTCAATTGGGTGAATAACTCCTTATTCTGATCCATCACATGAATCATTCCCAATTCTTGCTTCTAAACATATATAATCTTATTATAATTTGTTTAGTTAAGTTTGACCCATTGTTTTAGCAATTGGATATTACAATTATCCCATCACACCTTACTAATATAGAACATGCACCTCGCGTAGGCGAAACCTACAATGCTCGATACTAGTCTTGATGAGTGCTAAAAATTGGAAAGCATAAACTTAATATTTAATTTTTGAGGGAATTTGTTATTAGTTTGATCTCACCGGCTTCACATGCAAAACGTCTCTCACATGCATCAACATACAATTACATGCATCAACATACATATAAAAAAGATACAATTATGGCCCCTAACGCAATTGTTCTCTCAAGCCAATGAGAGAACCTAAGCTAACCTAATAACGATCTAAGCTTCTCCAAGCATGATCTCCAAGGTTATCCTCCTTTAATATTGAATACTTCCTTTTTTTTTCATAACATAATATTACATTACATATAAGAAAACTCGTTTTACATACGAGGGAGTGAGATGAAAAAAGAAGTTACATAAAGAGATTGAGAGAGAGGCACGACACGCAGGCCGTATTCAAAAATCCCAAAACAATAATAAAGGAAAAACTAAGGCCATAACTGATCACCACAAATAAATAATAATAAACACACTTTTATTATTAGTTTAAAATTCCGATAATTAAATAAACTAAATTAAATTTCGACTGATTGATCACACTTTGCAGACTTAGCCGGGGGTTTCCTGCACAACTTTTGTGCATTTACAACCCCAACCGGAAAAGTCTGCGGCAATACAACACTTGTACTGCCATTAATCCTAATGCAACAATTTCATGCCGTCAAACACAACTCGATTGATAACTCAATATGATAAATCAACATGTCATTGCTTCACCATACTAACGTCGGATTCCGAAGCGAATGAAAATGATGATCTTTCAAAAAGAATTACAATCCTTATGTGATTGAATGGATGAAATCAAAACAGTATATCCCATATACCATCTTTGCATCAGAATTTCTTATATCTTATATAAAAGTGATCGATCTAATTGTGTAACCTATGGATGATCAATGTATCGCACAACTTCACCATACTAATGTCGGTTTCTGAAGCATAATCAACATCAATCATCCAAATCGTACACAACAGATGCCAAATTTAATTAATCGTTTATTGTTAAATTCATTATGTGTTTTAATCGAATCAAATACAGAAAAGACGGAAATTTAACAGCTATCAGATCCATGGTTTCGTAAGTGGCTCTGATACCACTGAAGGAAACTTGCGATCTAAACGCAGCGGAAAACAAAAATTTCCTTTAGTGATCCTTACGAATGAGCATGGTCAGTGATAGAATCGTTACCTCTTTGTGGCGATTCAGATCTTTGATGCAGCGATCACAAGCGTTGATGAAGTGCAACGCCTCTACTCAGTCCACACGAACAGCTTCCGGTCACAGTGCTAGCTGCTTACGAACGGAATTATTTGAGTGAGAAAAGAGAATCAAAAACGAAAATGCATCAAGTGAAAGCTTCATCACAAGGGTTCCTTTTATAGACTCTCTTGTGGGTTGCGGGCTAAAACCCAATTCACATGATCCATAATAATATTATATATTATTATAATAACTATTATTATAATAAATATATTTATTTTATTATTATTTTATAACCATTATAAAATAACAATAATTATTATTATATTATCCGAATTTCTATTTTTCACTTAAGTGCACCGTACCTTACGGTGTTCCTTTTTGATTTCTCTATCTCTCATCAAACTGTCCTTATGTGTGTGACCCTGTAGGATTTCGTAACGTTGGTAATTATATTAAATTATATATTTAACATAATAAACAGTAAGCGGTATCTAGCAACACATCACTGCTACCCAAGTCACGAAAATGTCATGTGATCTGACAAAACCTTTTTCGTGATAATATATGTTTGTACAATTACCCTTTTGCCCCTATGTCTATATTGAACACAAGGCATACACTGTGTCATCCTTGTCCAGTTCAATATTGGGCCCTTAGACATTTCTCCTGTTATGCAGGATTGGCAAATTCCATCTAGGACACTCATGTCCCTCAGCATGCTTCGTGGAGTGCCCATCAACTGTCTTTATGATCATCCAGTTACAGATAATGTTTGATCAGCAATAAAGCACCCGACTCTACATCTAGGGTCCATAGTGGTTTCAGGTCGAAGGGTGGTAATACACCATTATCACCATGAGAATAACTTATGACACCTTGCATAACATACTATGTAGTATTCTCATAGCGGGTCAATCCGGTATAAATATTACTCCTAATATTTATACCTATGTCAAGACTTGATAACTCTTTATCCATGATCCATGAGATGTGATCATCAGTCTATCTTCATAATAGTCTCAATGCTTTTAATGTTATCCCACTTTGCAATAAAGCTTGACTACGAATATTTTAAGAATAATGTCTTTATGTTTAATGGGATCTCATGATTAAGTCACACTTAACATTTCATTAAACAGACTAACTATTCTAGGGACTTTATTATTCTGAAAGACAAACATAATAAAGAAATACCTTTTATTATTAAACGAATAATCCGATACAAGTACCAAAAAGTATTGGCCTCTAGGGCTTACACCAACATCTACAGCCAATTCGAAAAGTTTTGTATCAACTTTTAGTGTCAAATCCCCGTCCAAGAGAGAAAGAACTAGAAACGCTTACTTGGAATGACAAGCATCTATTGTTATTCCTTGCCAAGAACATTATAGTTAATCTTCCTCTTACCATTTTCAATTTTTTAAAGGAGATGATAATCATCTCTAGGGATGAAATGACTTTCCTTATACTATATGGAAGATTTCTTTCTGAAATTTTCTCTAAGTTAGAGATAGTTAATAGTGATGCTATTCAAGTTGAGTGGAGTCAGAAATTTGAATATGTGGAATAGTTATTTGTTGTCCCATTTTTAATTAATGAAGTATTTCATTTCATATTATTGCCTATTCGTATTTATTGATAACAATTTTTTTTTAGAATTACTAATTAATAAGAAAAATATGAAAAAAAAATTAACTAAGAAAATAAGGGAGAGATGGAAGGCACTAAAAAATTAACTAAGAAATTAACTGAGAAATCACTAAAAAACACCAAGGTATCAGGTTTGATATTTTTTTAGAATATTTGGCGCTCACTTATTTATATATTATCTCGTTTTTATATAAAACCGAGAGAAATAGTTGTTTTTTTTAAAAAAAATCAAACACGTCGCTCCCAAGACCTATAAGCCCAGTTTTTAGCATGTTCGAGGTAAAACCTTCGTTTTAAAAAGTATTACTTGTAGTAGTGCTTTTATCTCTTCCGTTATCTCTTTAAATTTTGATTATTTATTTCCACGACATTGCTATATATCAAGTTTTTAGTTTTTGTTTTCTTTTATGTTGTTTATTTTACAAATAAAATTTAAACTCTAAATATGTTAAAGTTTTTTATTTCAAAATGTTTTTTTATCAAACCAACACAATTCACCTCCCTCTAGTATTTGGAGTCACCTATCAACAAGTGGAATAAGAGGCTAACTCTTATTTAAAGACTAATCATCTCAGGAGGAAAATAATGACTACGAACACATTTTCTTTTAACATGGGACTTTTCATGAATACACCTCCACTGTTTGATGGATATAGGTTTGAATTATGGAAATATAGATTTGAATTTTTTCTCAATGCAAATGATTTTGAAATGTGGGATATTTTAGTCAATGGTACTTTTATTCCTACCTTACCTTTTAATGACAAGGTAGTAAATAAATTCAATTTTTATTGGACTAGTGAAGTTAGGAGAAAAGTGAAACTTGGTTTTAAAGTCAAAATATTTTGATCAAAGCTTTAAGTTTCAAGGAATTTTATTATGTTTTTACTTGTGATTCCACAAAGGAAGTGTGAAACACTCTAGAGATTATTTATGGAGTTTCCCCGAGTAACAAACAAGAGAGAATGAATACACAAACCAAGGAAGTTAAAGTGCCAAATGAATTCATTCTCATAGATGGTAGTAAACTATTGGAACCCTGAGAGTTTATGTTAGAAAGTTTGTTTTTTAAACTTTATCTAAAGATTAATAATTTGAATAAAAATGTGATTCAATCCTCAATTCAAAAGATAAAAGTGTATTTGTTGAGTTTTAGGAAGAATATCAAAAGGATGAGATAATAAAGAAACTCAACAAATTGATCCGTCTTTTGAAAGATGAAGAAATAAACTCAAGTTTGTAAGAAGAATCTTCACCAAAGGGATCTTTTGAAGAAGTAGTAGATTCAACCCCAGTTGTTTCCTTTGAACGAACAATCTCGATAGATGAACGATCATTTGAAAAGTAATCATTAAGTGAAAATAAGGAAACTTCATGTAGTAAAATTTGTGAAGGAATTACATCAAGCCAAATCATTGTTGAAGAAACATCACATAGTAGAATATTTGAAGAAATTTCAAGAAGTATAATCTTTGAATGTAGAGACGATGAAGAAAACATCCAGAAGTTTTTGTGAATAGTCAACTTCTGGATGGTTTTTCAGAGATCTCTCATATCGGGAATTTGTGAAGAAAAGGTAGAAACAAACGATGAATCAATGAGATCAACATAAAGAGATTCAAATGTGTTCAAGAATATACTTGGTGATACATTAAAAGATTCTTATGAAGTGCCTCCTCAAAAATAAGAGTCTGGTGAAGAAGATCATGTGTGCCTTAAGGCTTCGAAAGAAGATGATATTGAAGTAATTTCTCTAAATTATAATCAAATGTTTAAGCTCACAATTAAGCTTGTTAAATAAAATGAGAAATTATAGAAGAGCATTAATGATATTAAGGATTATTTCAAATTCTTAGAAAATAGAAATAAGATATTTGGTGAAGAAGTTACTAGCATAAGACATGGATCCTTAAAACCAGATAAATGTGATTCTTTCAAATCTTTTAAAAATGAAGCAACTAACTTGCATGAAAGCTTAGGGAATTTCTCTAAGGGTAAAAATAAGCTCGATTTAATTCTTCTGAATCAAAGGTCTCTTTTAATAAAAAAAACTGTAGGTTATAAAGCTAATAGATTACTTAATAATGTTTGGCATGATAAGAAGAAATCAAATTGTCCGGTCTTTAATTAAATATTTTTAATAATCTTGGTCATCTTGAACCTTTTTGATTTGCTAAATTAAGAGGGTTTAAAGGGAATACCTCTAGACCTATTAAAGTAACTAACACACTAGAACCCATAAATATTTGGGCACCAAAGGTGAAAAACTTAATTTGTTTTGTAGGAACTACTTTGCAGGTTTGAAGGTGCTTATTGAAAATTTGATAAAGGTATGCAAAACATGTGTATACTATGAGTATACAAAAATAGTTTGTTGTTCCTAATAGTATTTGATAAAGGTTTATGGCGTTGGTTCAACAGTAGTTGATAGTTCATGATTGATCAAGGTGTTGTTTAACATTGATGGTAGTGCTCAATAGTCATGTTCGTCCTAGATTTTCATTATCATTGATGGTGGTGCTCAAGAGTCTTGATGGTCCTGATGTTTTTTGGAGTCTAAGGATCATTAGTGATCATATCAATCATGATGTTTTCAAGCTAGCTCTCATATCAAGTGATAAATGGAAATGGAATTTTGATGATGGTCAAACTTACCTCCTCATGAGGAGTTTTCTCAAAGATTATTGAGACTTTAAGCAAGTATGTAGAGCATAATTGAAAAATCTAGGCTAAAAATATGCATTTCTAAAGTTTGATGGTTCTGAAAAGTAATTATCCAAGCCCAATCATACAAAGACCAAAAAGGAGCACACAAAGATGAAAAACGGCCTGAAT
This sequence comes from Lathyrus sativus, assembly GCA_963859935.3. Classification (NCBI taxonomy): domain Eukaryota; kingdom Viridiplantae; phylum Streptophyta; class Magnoliopsida; order Fabales; family Fabaceae; genus Lathyrus; species Lathyrus sativus. Next base: position 597,081,329 of record OZ012738.1, on the reverse strand, counting down.
AATCGATTTGACCTAAGGCATAATCGGTTAGAATAGTTTTGAATTTCAAAGTTCAAATTTTTGCTCAAACATAATGTAAAAAGACATCAGCACACCGTCAAACTTAACTTAAAGACAATGTCCCTAGTGCAAGAATGCAAGGCATTATGGCACAATAGAACAAGACAATAACTAAAAACAGAAAACTAAAATTAATCATAATATGGTTGGTTGGTTAAGTGCGAAATATCTGTCAGGCTACAAGCCGAGTGGTTTTCTTCATTCCAAAATTTTGGAACTTTTTCTCTTCTTCCACACTTTCTCTACTTCCTTCAGCCAAATTTGTTCACCCTCAGGAGGTATGACAGAGGTCGCCTCGTCGACAACAACATTCTTTGATTTCAGCTTCTTTTTCTTTAGTTTTGGGGAGAATTATACTAAAATATCCAGAATGACAGAAGTGGAATATTGTGTTTTGACATTTTAGAGGCCATCTCCAGCATTTCATACTTTTTAAACCAAATTTCATTGAATGGATTTAGCAGAGGCCTTCTTAAGACACCTTCCTCATTGAGTTCCTCTTCCTGTATGAACATAAACTTTCCATGTTGTTGATCTTTTCATTATACTTTGAGGGAATGGTAGAGTTTCTATTTCTTGAAAAAAAATTCTTGATGCCTCATATTCTAGAACATTAGGCGATGTTTGTATATTTGAAGGTGATATGACAAAAAATTCCCCTTCTCCAGATCTAGATTTGATAAATTAGTAGCTCTTGTGATAGTAGTGGATTGTTCTATTTCAGATTATGGAGTGTCTTCTTCTGACATATCATATGGCTTTGGATCCTTAAACTCCCATTAGCTCAGAGAAGTAGCGATTTGGATAATTTGAGTCTCCAAATTTTTTATACTCTTCATTTGAGCTTGAAATTGTGATTTTGTTTCTTGCATGCATGTTTTTAAAATGAACTCCAAGTGGTAGGTTCCATTAGTTATCACATTTGCATTAGGATCAGAACTTGGGTGATTCCTCCATCCTTCACAATCAAAATCATAGTCATATGTCATGATACTGAGTGCTCCATCAACTATCACGTCAGGTGGCATCACAAAAGGCTTCAATATGTTGTGTATTTCATCATGCTTAACAACCAAAAAAGTGGTTTGAATGACCTCCATTTGGGAAAAATCAACCCGTAGATGTAGCATTCCCACACACCTGTCATTTCACTAAAAGACAAAAAAGATCAAATTCTAAATTGTAAAATTTACAAACCTCATGAATAATCAAAATTTTAATGAAACAATCCCTGACAATGGCACCAAATAATTAGTGTGCTAATTTTGGTATGTGCAAGTATACACGATCAAATTAGTAGCAAGTGATAAGAAGGAATATTGATCCCATAGATATCATATTATGCATAATGATTTTCATACAAGAAGTTGTAAGGTAAACATGATCAAGATAATAAAATAATGGAATTTGTCACATGGTTAACAAAGTGAAAAAACTGAGAAGATAATTTAGGATTAACACAGAGAGAAAGAATATGTTGGACAATATTCCATTTGACGAATTCATCTAATGTATGAGTCTAATATGTTCTATCGTGAGAGATGAGGTCAGAACATTATATTATGATGTATTCTTACAACATCGTCCATATGCAAGAAAGCAAGGGGACAAATTCCTAAACCTCATATTTAACTTTAATAAAAGTGTGATTTCATTCCTAATATCCTCTATGATTGTAGCTCTTTATGCATAAAGTAGCTATTATAGTGATTTGATTAGTGCATTTTAATGCACATTCTCTTATATTTATACTTAGGAATTTCCCTAATTTGTTTTGTTTATTTTACTGTATTATTATGTTTTCAAAATTAAGTCTTTGTTTGCCTTTAATCTATTTTTGCAGCTTATTTTTAGCTTTAGCGATTATTTGATATTTGTCCACTGTTCATATTATAACTAGAGCTACAGGATTTCGTTTTACGTGTTCTGATATGAGTTAGAAAGTTAAGAGAAAGAGCTACAACTTTCATGTTGAAGGCAGAATCTGATTCGGAGTGTAGCATGCTCGAATAATTCGTTGAAGTTTCAGACTTTAGAAAATTATTTGTTTTGGGTTATTTTTATGGGTCTGGTTTATGTTTCTGACCCGATTTGAATTATGAGTGAATTCCTTATTTTGTTAAAAGGATTTATTGGCTTCCGTATTGTTCATCACGCTATTGACGAAAAAAAAAATACTTTTTGCTTTTGTACGATTTGAATGGAGAACTAATCCCAAGGATTAATTTGCTGTAATCGGTTTTCGTTGACACTTTGAGGTTCTTTTAATTTCTAATAAAATATATTTGTTTTCAATTCTTCTCTTTGATATCTTGTTTTCTTAATTCAATTTATCTTAGGGTAGATTAATTTATTTCGATGATTGCATGTTCCTATACTTTAATCGCGTTTGCTTAATCCACGTCTATTTATCGTGTTTGCTTAATTCACGATTGCTATATCTCACCCATTTGCTTAATTCAGAAATTAAGAATATCAATTGTATAATATCAATTGCGCTTGTTGGTTGTTATTATAATCGAAAATGGAATAGAGTCCTCTTAGGAATTAGGAATTATTTGGGTCGATGATAAGTTGGGAAACCAAAACAGCAGATTAACCGTTTTAGCTTATTTTGATAATTAGTTTTTTGCACTTTTTTCTGTTTTATTTAAAACATAAACCACTAACTGTTGGTTAATAATAGTACAAGAATTCTTGAGAACGATACTCGAGTTGTCGTTACCACTAACTATTTTCTTAAAATCACTCGTTTTTGGCCCGTGCTCGATAGTAGATCAAATTAGCGCCGTTGCTGGGGATTCCTATTGATTTTAGTCAATTTTAAATTTTTTTTAGTGTTTTTTGTTTTTTGTTTTTTTTTGTTTTTGCATGTTAATTTTGAGGGTTGTAGTGCACTGGTAAGCGTTTCAGCCTATTAGGTAATTTGGAAGCTATTGTTTCGATTTGCTCCGAATTTTTTCCAGAAAATTCAAAAAAAATCACTGAACATTACTCCTTTAGAATAGAATTCTAAATGAGTCTAACCCTGAAAATCGCTAATTCCTTATTTTCCTATTTAGTTTGATTTATTTTTTATTTTCATATTTTCAAAAAAATCCGAATTTTTTGTAAAGACTTATTCTGATTTGATTTGATTTTTAGTTATATTTTCATAATTTGTAGATTTTATTTTATTCGCTTTTCCATTTTTCCATTCTTTTTTCTTAATAGGGACATTGTTGGCATTTTCCTAATTGTTGTCGCATTACTGAATTAGTTTTGTGTTTCCTCATTCTTTGCTGATTTTTTTTTCATATTAAATTTAACATGGCTAATCAAAGAACTCTTAGAGAACTTGATGCCCCTAATGTGAATTATAATGCTTTATGTATTGAATATACTGCTCTTGATGTACTTTTCAAATTTAAATCTGGTTTAACACACTTGTTGCCAAGGTTTAATGGTTTTGCCGGCGAGGATCCACATAAGCATCTGAAGGAGTTTCAGGTTGTGTACTCTGCACCTTTGGGACCTTCACTAGGACCTTGTAAAGCAAATGACTGTAATTAATATTCAGTTTCAACAATGAATAGATTCTAATTTTCAGGCTTTGCAGACACAGATTGAACAGCTTACCACTTCAATGAATGCCATGGAGCAAGCTCAAAGATCAAATCAAATACCTTCTCAAACAGTAGTAAATCCAAAAGAGTTCCTTTCTGAAATTGTTGATGAAGCTTATTCTAATTTGTTTTTAGCTGATTTTCCATCTTTATCTGGTTTTGATGATACGTACTCATGTGATGATTGTACTAACACTAATATTTGTTCTGTGTGTTGAGATTGAGGTCGCCATGCAGATTGACATTTTTCTTACATATGGAGTTGTAGATGAATTTGTTTATACAACTAAAGCTATCAACATTCTGGCTGCCCAAAGCTACTGTATGAGATCTCCATTTTGGAAGAAGAGACTGTAGAAGAGCTCTCTTTGGGAAAGACTGCTTATGTGATCACTTATCCGCCTTGACTCCTCAGGCGTGTTCTTTCCTTTATCACACTCTTATTTTATATTTATATTCTTTCATTGAGGACAATGTATACTTTAAGTGTGAGGGAGGGAACCATTGCTTTATTTAGTTTTCTTTGTTTTGGCTTTGTTTTTTTAAAAAAAAAATTGCATGTTGTTTTTTTAATTTTCTTTGGTTTTTGAGTTTTGTTCTTAGTTCTCTTGAATAGAACTTTGTGATGTGATGTGAAAATTTTGGTGTGCATTCTTAGTATGATAGGTAAGACTAAACTCTGAATTGTACATCAATAGTGGTAGATCATTAACCTTGTGAGTTTTGAGCCTTATATGGATAACATACAAAAGTCCATCTCCTTCTTTCTTGTGTGATTCACTCATGTGCTTTAGTCTCTAGAGCTTGAATTAACTCTTGTTGATACTTTTTATTTACTTGTGCATACTATATAATTAAGGAAACTTGTTTCTTGTTTTAATTTTAGCCACTTAGCCAAAAAAAGCCAACCTTGATCAATATCATCCCTTTGTTTGAAAACCCACTCGAGCCTATTTATCCTTTTTTTGTGGTTAACTCATTACAAGCCGATAAGTGAAAAACAAAATTATCACCCTAATCAAGGGTTGAAAGAGTCTTGTATGGAGTTGTGTAGGGTTGAAAAATAAAAAAAAAAACAGAAAAAGAAAAAGAAAAGAAAAGAAAAGAAAATAACAGAAAAAGAAAAAGAAAAAGAAAAATGAAAATAGAGAAGGATGTCATTACACAGTCCTTCTGGAAAAAAAGAATAAAAGGAAATAGAGAAGAGAAATAAGTTGTGAGGTTGTTGTTTGAAAGCAATTGATGTATCCTGTAGTTCAACTCCCACAATCCTTTCAATTTTCTTTTAACCCTTTGTTTTTTAGCCTAGTACCCTCTTAGGAATTATCTCACCATCACCTTGGCGAAGTTATAACTGAATAAAAGTCCTTTTGATCTATGTGTATTCAGTTAAGTTGCAAATGTTAGAGTCTTTTCAAGCTTATGGTAGTACTAACTTTCATGTTGTCATTTTAGTGTAAACATTTAACCTAAACACTTGAGAGTTGAGTGAATTTTAACTTGTGAGGATCTTGCTGTTTTTGATGTACTTTGTGGTAATCTGTTTTTCCTATTTGCTCTAAATGTCACAAAGAGTTTCTCACTAACATCATATTCTCGAAGCGTAGACTTAGAACTCTACTTATATCTTGTATCTTGGATACTTTTGGAAATGCAAGCTCTGTTTTGTTTTTGTTTTTGTTTTGATTTTTTTTAAGTTATCATTTTGATCAGTGCATTTTAATGCACATTCTCCTAGGTTTTTACTTAGGAATTTCCCTAGTTTGTTTGTTTATTTTACTATTTTATTATCCAGAATTAAGTCTTTGTTTTCCTTTAACCTATTTTCGCAGCTTATTTTCAGCTTTAGCGATTATTTGTGATATGTCCATTGTTCAGATCATAAATAGAGTTACATGATTCTGTTTTACGTGTTCTGATATGCGTTGGAAATTTAAGAGAAAGAGCTACAACTTTCATTTTGAAGGCAGAACCTGATTCAGAGTGTAGCATGCTCGAATAATTCGTTGAAGTTTCAGACTTTAGAAAATTATTTGTTTTGGGTTATTTTTATGGGTCTGGTTTATGTTTCCGACCCGGTTTGAATTATGAGTGAATTCCTTATTTTGTTAAAAGGGTTTCTTGGCAGCCATACTGTTCATCACGCTATTGACGAAAAAAATATTTTTTGCTTTTGTACGATTTGAATGGAGAACTAATCGCAAGGATTAATCTGTTGTAATCGGTTTCCGCCAACACTTTGAGGTCCTTTTAATTTCCAATAAAATCTATTTCTTTTTAATTCTTCTCTTTGATATCTTGTTTGCTTCATTCTATTTATCTTAGGGTTGATTAATTTATTTCGATGGTTGCATGTTCCTATGCTTTAATCATGTTTGCTTAATTTGCGTTTGTTTATCGTGTTTGCTTAATTCACGATTGCTATATCTCATTCGTTTACTTAATTCGGAAATTAGGAATATCTATTGTATAATTCCAATTGTGCTTGTTGCTTTTTATTATAATCATAAAGGGAATAGAGTCCGCTTAGGAATTAGGAATTCTTTGGGTCGATGATAAGTTGGGAAACCAAAACAGCAGATTAACCGTTTTAGCTTATTTTGATAATCACTTTTTTGCACTATTTTTCTGTTTTATTCAAAACTTAAACCCCTCAATTGTTTCAAATGTTGGTTAATAATAGTACAAGAATCCTTGAGAACGATACTCGAGTTGTTGTTACCGCTAACTATTTTCTTAAAATCACTCGTTTTTTATCTGTGCGCGACAGCGGATCAGTGATTATGCCTATCCTACTATTTTCAATCATATTTATCATGAGTTTCACTTGTTTTTGGATTCCTCACACCAACAAGTTTTTATCAATTCCCAAGGTGAACAAACAAAGGAATACAAATATGCATAAATTTACATGAATAAAATATATCAAGACAACTCATTCATAGCATTTAAAAGATTACTAATTCATTAAACTTCACATCATCCAATAAAGCAAGTTTAGCTCATAATCAGTAAAGCAAACACAACACATAAATATCTTAAGCTACACATTCCTAAGTAAGAAGATAGAAATGATAAACGTAAGTATGACACTAAAATCACTTGCAATTTTTTAATATAGCAAGTGACGTCTTCTGTCACGTCTCCTGTGTTGTATCTTTCAGATTTTACTGGACCGGAGTCGTGTCGGAACTCTTCGTATTCCTAAACTTATGTTCTACAAATTTCTTTCCAAATTTCAAAACATCTTTCTTAATTTCATTGCATCTCTATTTATAAAGGTTTTCCAGCTGCATAATGTCTCTCTATTTGGTTCTTGGGCATTTACAACGATCCATTAACTTAAGCTCGAAGAATAATGAATATTCCTTATGTGTTGTACTATAATAGCACATTGTGAATGAGAGACAGCATGATACAGTGGGCGTTGCACCAACTTCATTGCAGAAGCAACAACAATATACCAACAACATTAACAATATAGCAACGACAACAGGCCCTGAGAGCTTTTCAAAATTTGTCTTATAGTGTCTCAACCTTATCCATTCGTTTTGTCTAACTCACCCTTATTTTCTTATCAAATCACTGCCACATCAGTATTAGCACTGAAGTTGAGAACTCATACCAGCATCTTTTGGCTCAAGGCCTGCTGGATAGTGTTCAAGAATTTCTGAAGTGTCAAATTTTTCACAAGAGCTAATTATGCATAAGGACAAACCACATAAAATTGACAAAAGAGAGCACCTAGTGTGCTCTATCCTAAATGAACTAAAGTAACATAAAACATAAAAAAATGAAACTACTTAAGCTCTAATCTACCATAAAGTTCAAGTATAAAAGGCTTAAATATCTCACACAAAATGAGTTATCAATGTCTAAACAAATTGGATGTTGTATTAAACAAATGTGTCAAGACTAATCTGGTTCTAAACTTTGAAAAATGTCACTTTATGGTGATTAGAGGTATTGTTCTTGGACATAAGATTTTATCAAGAGGAAAGAAGTACACAAAGCCAAAGTTGAAATGACCGAGAAGCTACCACCACCAAAAAATGTCAAAGGAATCAGAAGCTCCTATCTAATCTTTTGGATTCTACATGAGATTCATCAAAGATTTCACAAAACTTGCAAAACCATTAAACAACCTGCTTAACAAAGATATTTCCTTTCAATTATATGAATATTTTTTACTTGATTTTCATATTCTAAAAGAAAAACTAATAACTGCTTCCATTCTTACAGCACCATATCAGACACTAGAACTCTGACTAATGCGTGATGCTAGTGATTATGCAATAGGTGTAGTACTTGGACAAAGAAAGGATAACATTTTTCATGCTATACATTATACAATAAAAGTTTAGAATGACACTCAAGTAAATTATGCTACTAATAAAAAAGAATTGTGTGTGATAGTATACCCATTGGAAAAGTTTAGGTCTTAATAGGTTCCAAGATCATTATATACACTAGTCTTGCAACTATAAAACATTTAATGAAAAAACCTTATTCCAAACAATAATATGGATTCTCTTACTTCAAGAGTTTGGGATATAAATTAGATATAACAATGGATCAAAAAATGTTGCTAGAGTGATCCTAGAGGATTTCTACTAGCATAATATAAATAAATTTTAAAAGATTCCATTAAATATATCTTGGATGATCCATATCATTTCAAAATAAGGGAAGATCATCTCTTGAGAAGATGTGTAATCAGTGAAGGAGCCCAAAGTATATTATGGAATTGTCACAATTCACCATATGGAGGACATTAAAGTGAAGAAAGAATTGTAGATAAAATTCTCCAATCACGTTTTTATCGGCCCCTTTCTTCAAAGGTTCATATGAACATACTCAAAATTGTGAGAAATGCCAAAGGACCGGAGGAATATTAAAAGGAAATAAAATGCCACTACAAAGCATCAAGTTTAAAGTATTTGATTGTTGGGGAATTGAGTTTGTTGCACAATTTCATACTCAAATTCTTACATCTTAGTGGTAGTTGAATACATATCTAAATGGGTTGAAGCAATGGCAACACCCAAAGTTGACGGGAAGATAGTAACAAAACTCCACAAATGAAACATTTAGCTCGTTTGGGAACACCACAGATACTCATAAGTGATTGAGGATCTCATTTCTATAATAATCACCTAGCTAAATATCTTATACACTTTGTGGTTAAGCAAAAGGTAACATATCCTTGTTAGCTCTAAACCAATGTGAAAGCTGAAGTGTCTAAACAAGAAATTAATAGGATCTTGGTAAAGACAATATCTTCATTACAAAAAGACTAGTCACCAAAACTGGATGAAGCTTTGTGGGCCGATATAAAAATGTTTAAGTATCCAATTGGTTTCACACCTTTTTTAATGGTATATGATAAATAATGCCATATTCTAGTATAATTGGAACACAAAGCTTATTGGATAATCAAATTCCTAAATTTTGACCAATTGCAAGCAGTATATAAAAGAAAGATACAACTCCATGATTTAGAAGAAATAACTTGTCAAACATATGAATACTCAAGGATATATAAATATAAAGTCAAGAAGTACCATGATCAATGCATCATTAGAAGAAAATTCAAACCAAGAGAAACAGTCTTACGATTTGATTATAGACACATTTTTCCCAAGAAGATTTAGATCAAAGTTGTCTGGACCATTCAAGATCAAGGAAGTCAAACCTTATGGAGCATTGGATATAGAGGATCCAATTTCAAAAATAAACTGGACTGTGAAAGGTAAAAGGTTAAAGACATACCTAAGTGGCAATGTTGATAAAAGCATCACAATCATTCCACTAGATGATCCTTGAAAGAAAAACAGGCGTCAAGCTAACATCATTAAACAAGGACTTATTGGAAGGTAACCTAACCTTTATAAAAATAGATAATACTTGCTATAATTTGTGTTATATATATTTACTAACAATGCCATGGACAAGAGGAATATTGGACATGCTAGTCATTTTGTATTTTACATGAGCATGTTCCAAGTTTCCAAAACACCAGGGTATCTGTTAGGAGATAATTTATGATCAATGTATGTGTGTTTGTGTGACTATGTGTGAATTTGAACAAGTATAGTAGCCGGATCTAAAAGGTGCAGACAACCCGTTAAGAGAGATGTGTTTTGCACTGAGCAAGGCTTACTGCCACAAATTCTCTAAGCAAGAATCTCCTGGCTTAGTGAGGATCTCTTCAAACCAGCCTTAATCCTGATGAGCTAAGAACAAGCCAAAATTTTCTGTAAGGGGTGGAATGCAATGGAAATCAAAACTAAGTGTAGCTAAAACACTTTTGATTTTAATTTCTTTGATTTTGACTAAGTATTTGTTCAAAAATTTGTGAAATTTTTTTTCTGAAGTTGTTCCTACGCAGATGGTTCTAATGACTTGAAAAGGCCATATTCATATGAATCAAAGAATATGTTAAGGACAAAAAACAAGATGATGTCATGATAAAAGGTTTTTTCTTTTAAATGCTTCATTCATGATAATATTGTGATTATGTTTATATTAATAGCATGATTATGAATTATTTGCTTATTTAAAGTTTGACTTTTTTACTTGTTTGGTAAAAACATGTCAATGTAAGTCAAGAATCATAAGCCTAAACCAAATGAGATGAGTGTTTACATCAGTTTTACATAAATGAATGAGAGTAGATATGTATTCTAACTATGTTGATTTTGCATCATTGTTAATATTACTTGATGTATAAGAAGTCATGAATATGATCAAGACATTGTTATTTTATTGAGTGAAATACTACTTGACCATAAACGCTACCTTGTGAGGGTGTGATATTTTGGTAACCCCCCTTAGAGCTTTAACATGATTTTTTTTTTAAATTTGGAAGAGTTAGTTTATTTTAAATGAAAAATGATGTTCATAACTTGTCTTAAAGATATGAGAGCATTAGAAATTCAAGGGTATACAAAATGATAAAATTTGGAATATGGACATGTTTTGTAAAAAGAAAAAGTCAAGTAGTAAACGGTGACTGCGATATAAAAATGTACATTGACAATCAAAAATAAAAATAAAAGTAAAAAATATGTCAAAGCTTACAAAAAGAAGAAATGACTAAAGAAGTTTTAAGGTAAAAAAGAAAAGAGATCATTTTGAAAAAACAAGAAAAACACAAATATTACTCTCTTATATGCCATACATATTTGAATCTCACAAAAATCACGATTCTTGTAGCCCAACCATGTTACATCCAAAAGACCTTAGTGATCCATGACTAATTATGTATTTTCGGATATTGCTTAGATAAAGTGTACAATATTTCTATAGTTGATGCATTGTTTGATAAATGAAGGAAACACTAACCATTAGAGTGATACACAATAAATGATTCTAATGAATAATTGATTGTTGATATGATAATGTGTTAAACCTATAAAGTATATTTGAGGGGGGGGGGGGGGGGTTTGAATTAGGCTATATGGATTTTTTTTCGTTTTTAAGATGATGAAGCTTATGTTCTTATTTTTCCAAAAATAGTTTTATGAACTTATGACATAAAATGAAGAAATATAAACGCAAGAATGTAAAAACACAACCGTATATCCTGATTCCTCTTTTCAAATAATAGTACTCCCGTCCCTTCAGACCCCCTGAGATATTTTCACTATTTTCATATCTTTGTACAAGCCTACTACTATGAATTCTCTTACAATCTTCTAACAATAACAAAGAAGCAAACCATTTCCTTGATTTCCAAACAGCAACAACCATGGTGGACTTTGAATCACCCTGATCCAAGAGACTTTTTCAACAAATAAAAAGACAACCCTTCCTATTTGTAAATACTATAGAAAATACAACCATTTTCTTACAGATAAAAATCATCACTTACTTGGAAAAAATTATAACAAGCATATAAAATCTAGTACAAACAGACTTTGAAATAGACTTGATAAAATTGAGAGCTCTACTGCTTTTCTAATATATTGAAAATTCAATCTTCTCATTTGATGAACAAATCAAGATGATATAAACATTTAAGTTCTCAAGTGTTTTCACTAAACGTTTTCACATGTGATTGAAACTTATGCAGAAAAAGTTTTGCTTTCAAAATATTACAGACACTTAAAAACAGAAGAAAATTGTTCATGAAAGAGGTGTGGTGATCATTGAAACATTCTATATTTTGTAGTGTGAAACTCATGGCAATGCTTTAGAAATAATTAAAAAATATGTTGCAATGATTTGGGAAGGAGTTTATGAACATATGTCATGAAAAGGTATGAAAAGATTCATAATTTTTCAATTTCATACAAATGAGAATCGATTTCCCTACCATGTCAATCGATTGCCATATCTTCAACATTAAAAAAATATGAAAATTTACACAATGAAAATCGATTGCTTCAGAATGTAAATGGATTGCTTGAGGCTAAAAATGGAATGGTCAATCGATTGCTTCGATATGTAAATCAATTGCTCTAGTGTTAAATTTTAAAATGCGTTTGGCAGAGATATTGAGCAATTGATTGCTTCACCAAGTGAATCGATTGCTTTAGTGAAAATATGCAATTTTTTCTAAGTTAAAAACTGTAAATAGAAACAATGTATGCACAAAACTTTATGTTAATTATTGAGCACATAATCCTTATAACAACTATATCACACATTTAACCTTGGGCTATGATCCAATTTCATTGAAATCCAAAAACTTATGCAAAATTGATACTTTAATTCCAATCTTTTTCTTCTTTTGTCTTTCTTCTAAGATATACTTTTTTCTTCATCAAAATCAAGTTAAAAAGGGTGAAAATATCTTATTCACAAACTCATACTTTGGTAAAGCAAAATTTTCATCTTCATGATATAGTTTATGGATATTTATAATGTTGATCATGAACTTGCATTTTAAGAAAATCATGACATACTTCAAAGATATTTCCAAAACTTATTGATCAAGATTTGAGACCTTACATGAACACTACAATTTAAATTTTTTTAAATCATTTGGATTGATTTTGTTTTAGGACAAACAAAAAACTAAGCTAAGGAGAGTTGATAAGTGATAAAAATATGCAAAACTCAAAAGCTGTTATTAAGTTATTTTATGAGCAATCAATGAAAAAACCTCCCAATTTATTAGTAAAACATGATAAAATGCTTGTATGAACTTTTAAACTATGTATTTTTTAAGTACAGGTAAAAAGAGCCAATAAACCACCAAAAGCCAGTCAAAAGGCACCAAGGCTCGCTTAGTCAAGAATACGACTTAACTAAGCAAGCTAAGGAGGCAAAAGATTTATTCAAGGCCAAGTAACTTCCAAGATAAGAAACTAATCTGTCTTAGTGCAGCATCAGTTACACTAGGTGAGTTATGGAGGTTCAAATACTTAAAGGCTAAGTTACTTAATGGAAAAGAAATGGTTTGGTCGTTAAGCAAATTTGGAGATATGTTAAGCGAGAAAAGGCATGAAAAACCACTTGTAGGATGAACTGTCATGACTTAATGGTGTAGAAAGTAGGTCCGCTAAGAGTGCTTTGAACCTCACTTGGATAGAATGGCATGTCAAGACACTATAATCAAAGGCTCAAGAAGTTTAGTTGAGTAGAATGGGTGTAGTTAAGTACTATGGAGTGGGATAAGTCCATTGTATACCAAAACATAACAAGAGAGGAAAAGAGAGAAAATTGAGAAAGGAAGCATTGTATGAGTGTTGCACCCCAAAATTTGACCAACAATTATTTATTCATTGAGTGTTTGAAAGTTGATACCTTCATCAGACAGTTCAAGAGATCCTCAGAGGAATTGGTTGAAACCAGGTTGTGTGCTTCATAGCTTGAGAGTTGTGGGTGCTCCTCAGATGATTCTGAGACTTTGAGAATGAACTTGATGTTTTGAGAAAGCCTATGAGATGTCTTGATAGCCATCATGAAGCCCAGAGGGGTCATTATGCAAGAATTCAGAAGATTTAACCATGAATGGTAGAATTAGGGTTTTGACTGAGTCAACCCTAAGTCCACTGAAGATTTGGAGAAGGTTGAGACCCAATCCAAGGGCCATGAGATAATGGAATGATGCATGGAGATGTTATAAAGATGATTCCTAGACCAACTCATCATGATTGAGGAGTTTGAGAAGTTTTGAGTTAGGGTTTCCAAGGATTGTCAGTGAAAAAACCCTAATTTGATCCCTATCTTCCAGGCAGTTTTAGCTCAATATGTGATTGATATCTCATCTTACCCACAACATGAATGTTGTAGAGCTTGTTCTTAGATTTAATTTGAGTGGTGGAAGTCCTTGATAGGAGTTGCAGAGCTCAAGTTATGGTTTTGACAAATTACAGGTCAGCTGAGGTGTGTGAATCTGGGTCCTTGAAAGTCACCCAACTTGCAGACAACTTTTGCCCTAGCAGGATGATTCCTATGATCTCTTGGTCAACATTAATGTTGAAGGGCATCTTCTTAGCTTTAATTTGAGTGGTAGAAGTCCTTGATAGGATTTGTAGAACTCAACTTATGGTTTGAACAAGACAGGGGTATTTTGGTCATTTGTCAGTTATAGGTCATCTTAAGCAAAGGCCATATCTCCTATTTCCAAGCCTCAAATGGAAAAACTCAAAACATGAAAGTTGTTCAAAATGGCATTTTAAGCCTATAAAAGTGGTCATGAGTTATTGAAAAGGCCTAGAGCATGGATTTTTAAAAGTGGTTCAAATGGCTTGTAAATGGCTTATAAGTTGAAAAAGTTGAAATGGAATTTTGGTTTGAGAGATCTACAAATCCAAAATGGGTCATCCAATATGTCATTTTGACTCCAAACATCATTTTAAAAACAATGGTTTAGCCACATTTTTGAGTTTAGGCTTAAAAATTGGAGTTGCTTTGTAATTTTCATTCTTGCATCTTAAGGCACCAAAAGGAAAAAGGAGAAAATGCTACATAAGGGTTTGTAAGACCTTATTTTCATGTCATAATATCATATGGGGAGAATTTAAGTAAGATTGCATGGTTTATCATGAGATTGCATGAGATTCACTCAAGATGACAAATTCAAATTCTCATTGCGTGATACATTCTAGAAACTTCTTGGAAGGTTCTCAATGCTTACACACCTTTCCATTGGCACCTATATATCCCCTAGAGAGGATCCATACCCTGGTTGGTGATTCTTGGAGCTTGCATACTACACTTTGATTCCTTCACTCCAAAAGTGCATTTTCATTCCAAACTCCATTGAAACTTCATCCATCACTACAATTCTGATTATCATCATCATCTATAATCAACATTGGGCATTTGGCAAAGAAAATCAAGGAGAATTCGTGGCTGGTTCATGAGATCACAAGTTTCACTCCAACTTGCATGAAGGATTGGCTAGGTTGATTCAAGAGGTGTGAGCAAGAACTACTGCAAACAGAAGCATATAGATCTATTGAAGATCATCTAAAGAAAGCACCAAGGCTTGAATTGAAGGAGAACCACCATAGCCATCATCACTTGCAAGGTATGCATTTTCCTTCGAATCTCATTATTTATGCATAGTTAGATCATGTGGTTAGGTGAAATATGGTAGAGACCATTAGGAGATGAATCATGATGAGTTTGAGAGCATTACATGGAGGTTTGTTTCATAGCCATTTCTGTTTTAGGATCAAGAGCTCGTGCCTTAGTGTACTATAACCTTAGTTTTGTAGTTTAGAATAATCACCATGAAGTGTAGACCATTCTAGGTTAGTTTCAGCCAAGATCATGATCATGCATACCAGGTGCAAACTATGATGGACAGAACTTCCATCGTGTGTATTTCTTGAGTGGTTAGGTTTTAGAGGAATCCGTGACCACAGTCTTGTAGAGGGCAAGGAGAGGAGTGAGTTTGGTTTTTGTATCGAGGGAAATGGTTGCGAGATGAGAGAGCTATGGAGGATGGAAGATCTGCGCATGAAATTGGCTTCGTGAAACCCTAGTTGATCCAAGGTAGAAGACAAAATCACACCCGTTGATCCGTTTTGAAATGTTGACCAATTCACTTCATCCAGCGGTCCAGATTGAACAGCAAATTGGAGGGAGAGTTTAAACATTGAAACTCACCGTTTTGGTAAGTGAGTCCGTGTGGGCTTATCCCAATTTCTACTTGCACCCCACCATATTCTGGCCCACCAAGAATTGAACTAGCGCGTTTTGCTCCTAGCACCCCCTCCCCTTTATTTAATTCTTTTATTTTTTTAATTCATTTAATTTTCTTGCACTTTATAAAATTCATAAAAAATAGAAAATTGATCATTTTTAAATTCTTGTTTTTTCTATAGGTTAGTGAATTTGTCTAGAAAAATATAAATAAATAAAATTTCCATTTTATTTTCTTCTCATATTTTTAGTATATTTTTCATTTTTAATAGCTTTTTAATATGTTTAGTTTGGTATCCAATTTTGTAGAATTTCTTTTAGGGCTTTCCCTTAGGATTTTTAATTCATTCTTTTTTGTGTAATTATATATTGAATCATAGTTCCCCATAGTATTTAATTCTTGATTTTTATATTAAAATTTGATCATTCTAGTTAGGTTAGCATTAGGGTGCCTAATTAGGGTTTATGTTGTGCATAGGTGAGGAAATTCATTTTCTTTAGATAGTTTTGTCTTGATTTTTGGGTAGGGGCATATGTGGATGTTATGGGTATATGTTATAGACCCTTGTGAATAATTGATAGAATTTTCCCTCTTGTTTTAGTATTTCTAGGTATTTTCTGAAGTTGACTGGTGATTTTGTCTGTTCTGTGGTTATTTGTCTGTCTCTGGGGTTTATTTTGGGGAATTTGTTGTGGAGCTTAGTTTGTTTTGAAGATCTTGTTGAAGAGCATGATGGAAGAGAAGATTGTAGACCAAGACTCAGAGACCCAGAGCTTGGCTTGTTCCCTGTCTGTGAGGTTTGAGATCCTGGGGTTTGAAGGAAGTTCATGGTACTTTCCTGAGGAAGGCACTATGAATGACTTTCATTCTTTCTTCTCACCTCTTTCTCAAGTATCCAATGATGTTGGAGACAACTTGTGAGTTTAATTTCTCCTGAGGAGGAATGTAAACTGATCACATGTTGTTGAGCCACATGGGATACAATTCCTAAGTGGAAGCCTCCTAGTACTTTCCTGAGGAAGGTCCTATGGGTCTATTCACTTAGTTCCATTAGTTTATCTAGGATTTCTCAAGTATCCAATGATGTTGGAGCCAACTTGTGAGTTTAGTTTCTCCTGAGGAGGAATGTAAACTGATCACAGTTGTTGAGCCACATAGGATGCAACTCCTAAGTGGAAGCCTCCTAGTACTTTCCTGAGGAAGGTCCTGTGAGTCTGCTCACTTAGTTCCACTAGTTCAGATAGGATTTCCTAAATATCCAGTGATGTTGGAGCCTGCTTGTGAGTTTAATTTCTCCTGAGGAGGAATGTAAACTGATCACAGTGGTTGAGCCACATAGGGTATGACTCCTGAGTATACACCTCCTAGTGCTTTCCTGAGGAAGACACTATGAGTCTGCTTACTTAGCTCCCTTTCTTTGGTAAGCTTGTTCTGAAGCTTGAAGACTGGGATTGATTTCTTTTGGTTAGGTTTTGCTTTAGGGCTTTGCTTAGATTTGATTCAGATTCTGTGTTAGGGTTAGGATTAGAGAATAGATGATTCTTTCTCAAGCATGTTTTGTTTGCCTGATGGCACTTCATTTCTTTTATCTGTTCATTGCTTGATAGCATGTTGTTTACCCTTCAGTATGATTACTGTTATTTCATGACTGGCTTGAGGTTGAGATGAGCTTGTGGAGGCTGAAGCCCCACACACATTTCCTCCCTCACTTGCATTGCATGCATTTTACTGTTAAAGCTGATGCTTTTGTCTGTTTTGGTGTATCATTGACATGATCCCTTAGGACTCTCATTTCTTCTGATGAGGATTTGATGATAGACTTTTAGGTTGAAACCTATGCATGACAACATCTAGGAGTTCCCTGTTCAAACCTCGACCATAGGATGAATCCATGGCATGATAACAGTAGGACTTGATAGTCTCCCTCCTAGTTGGGCCTGCTCTCTTCTCATCTCGAAGCAGTTTAAAATACAGTAATCATGAATGATTTCTTTCGTACGTTACGAGCCTTAAGCCATCTGAGGATGGATGTTTAGTATGGTACCCTTTGGGTGACATGCGACGCATTCACTCTCAGGTCATAGCCTCTAGTGCGGTTGAGATCGCAAACACAATAAAAAAACACTTCTTTTAGGAGATAACCCGTAGTTTCCTGAACTACGTTTGCTCTGATCTTTCATACCAGATGAAAGTACGTAGGCATAGGATGCGACGTCCTAGCGAGCAACCTTTCCCCATAATCCTTCGTAGGCCGAACTACGTTGACTCTGATTTCTCATTCTCTGATGAGAATACGTAGGCATAAAGCGCGATGCTTTGCCGAGTCATTTTTCTTTTCTTTTTCAGCCAGCCTTGATAGGTAGATAGATTATAACCAACCCGTCCAAGTAAACAAACAAGCGAGGATCCCGTCGAGTACGACGGACGTGAGGGGTGCTAATACCTTCCCCTTGCGTAACCGACTCCCGAACCCAGACAATGGTTGCGATGACCTTGTCTTACCCTTATTCGTCAGGTTTTTCCGATCGTTTCCTTTCCCGCTCTGAGGGATAAATAACGAAAGGTGGCGACTCTTCTGTCATGCCGGCACCTTATTTTCGCGCAAGCGACAGCTGGCGACTCTGCTGGGGAACGAACCCAGAATCTCTGGTTCTCCGGTTCCCTATGAGAGTCAATCCTATCGTTTGTGTGTTTGCTTGTTGGGTTGCGTTTATTTATCGCATTTTTACTTCCCGCATTTTTATTTCCCGCATTTTATTTCCAGTTTGATATGATTATCTGTGCTGCTGTGGGAGAGGGATGTTACTATGAGTGAGAAGCCGGACCTGGGCTTGAGTACACACCTAGATATAGTTACGGAGAAGTAGTAGACGAACCTGTCTACTGAGCAGGCACAGTTCCCTACGAAAATCTGCGCTCAGACGAGATTCTTGCAGAGGTGCTCCTTTCCGGTCCTGAGGATCTGAGGGGAGTCCAGACGTGAGGATTGTCGACTCTGGGGACCGATCATTTGGAAGTCAGCTAAGTGAGGCCTCTTCATGACTTGATGATGCCACTCCTTCTGGGAATCGTATCGTCACTCATGAAAGTCTGTGACGCTGATGACCGCATAGGATGTCGCACCTTTGTCCGTGGATTAGGTCCATACCTGTGAGTGGGATTGGGATATTGCAGGAAACTTATACCTTCAGACTACCTGGTTTTCTTGACAGTGAATCAGTTATGTTGGGTTCTCAGTTGCAGATATGTTCTTGATAGAGCAAGGGTTTGATCAGAGGATTTTATCATCGGGTGTATGTCTGTTCCTGGTAAAGCAGATTTCGATCAGAGTATTGTCTTCAGAGGTTTGTCCTAGATGGAGCAGATTTTTGAGTGGGGTCTGAAGATCTCATCAGCAGTTGTTGTTTGTTCTTGATAGGGCAGATTTTTGAGTGGGGTCTGAAGATCTCATCAGCAGTTGTTGTTTGTTCTTGATAGGGCCGATTTTTGAGTGGGGTCTGAAGATCTCATCAGCAGTTGTTGTTTGTTCTTGATAGGGCAGATTTTGAGTGGGGTCTGAAGATCTCATCAGCAGCTGTATGTTTGTTCTTGATAGGGCAGATTTTTGATTTGGGGTCTGAAGACTTCATCAGCGGACGTTTTCTGATCATACAACCCGGGATCCTTATTATCAGGCACCTATTCTTGTCAGGGCAGAATTTTGATCTCGATCCTATCAGATGTTTATTCTCAGCAGATCAGATCAGTGGTTTTACACCGGGGTTTCCTTCTCATCAGTGACTGTTGATACCGAATCTCCACAGCAGCCACCTGGATATATTGTTGCATGCCTGCATTTTGCATTAGTTTGCATAATCATTCGCATTCCATTGGCATGTGTCTGTGACAGGTACCGTTTCCCCGATCCAGGATCTCTCGCCTCTTATTGTATTATTACAGCAAGACTATTGCGTACGAGTTCTCGATCCTTGATGTGTCGGGGTTGGCTATCACCAAGGCCATAGGCTTCCTACGTATATGTGAGGTTGCTATTTCCATGATCGGGCCCAGATTCCCCTCCTTATTATTGTCAGCACTGGTACTACGGCGCCAGGATCGGAGGAAATCTCTCAAGCACACAGACACACGCATACATCTGCATAAAGCATTTTGCATGACATGCATTTTGTGGCTTTTCCTAACCTTTAATCTTGACAGGCTTTTCAGGTACACAGGTTCCGAGCTGCTTTCGATCTCCAGGATTGATCAAAAACTCATCCACCGCTACTCAGCTCGCGCTAATCAGACAAGGGTAATGGACCAGGTGCAGTCAGATGTTCAAGAGCTCCGTGAACGGATGGATCGTTTTATGGAGCTGATGCAGGTGGTCGCGAATGGTCAAGACCAGCTTCGTACTTTGGTTCAACCTCTGATCTCCCGGGTTGACAGTAATGGCATACTTCACGGCGGGGCCGTACCCACTCCTCCTCCCGTAGACGCTCCACAGAATGTTGTTCCTGTTGCTGGGGGCAACGGCAGTGCCAACGGCAATCTGATGACTAATCTCGGACTCAATGCGGCAGGCGTCGGCAATGGTAGTCTGGGAGCCAATGTTAACATAGGGCCGAGCAATGGCAATGCTGGTGCAGGAAATCTGTTGGTGCCTCAACCGTGGCTGGAGGACCATCAGGATGACATATTCTCTCAGAGAGGTGTAGAAGCAGAGTTGAACGCTGAGGCTCGACTCAGGTTCAAGGCGCTGGAAGACAAGATGAGAGACATTGAAAATCAGAACACATTGGGCGTTGACATGTCCAAACTCGGGTTGATTGCTGACTTTAAGGTACCTCATAAGTTCAAGGTGCCTACCTTCGAGAAGTATAAGGGTACTACTTGCCCCCGGGTCCACCTCCGATCTTATTATAGAAAGATGTCCGCCTATTCTGACAATGAGAAGTTGCTGATGCACTTCTTTCAGGATAGCCTTTCTGGTCCATCGCTCGAATGGTATATGGGTTTGGAGCCCGCTACTGTGCGCACCTAGAAAGATCTTGTAGAAGCGTTCGTCCTCCACTATCAATACAATAGCGACTTGGCTCCCAACCGAGTTCAGCTTCAGAATCTCTCACAGCGGAACAATGAAAGCTTCAAAGAGTACGCCCAGCGGTGGCGTGAATTGGCTGCTCGGGTTCAACCGCCGATGGTTGAGCGTGAGCTGGTGCAAATGTTCGTGGCTACCCTTCCTGGAATCTATTATGAAAAGCTGGTTAGTGGCATGTCTGGAACATTCTCGGTTATCATCACTCTGGGCGAGCATGTTGAGAACGGTATAAAGATTGGAAAAATTCAGGGCGAATCATCCTCAGCTGGAGGAGGTAGTAAGAAACCCTACGCTGGCAAGCGTCGAGAGGGGGATGCAAGTGCTGTCACTAATGCTCGAAGAAAGGGCAAGGGCCCTCAGCCTCAGATTGCTAGCATAAATATCCCAGCTGCTCCGCAGCAGCAGCCCCAGCAGCAGAATCAGCAGGGGTATAGAAGATATCAGAATCGGGCTCCTCTGACAAATCGTTATTTTGAAACTCCACCTATGTCATATGCGCAGCTTCTGCAAACGTTGCTTCAGCTCCAATTAGTTCAAAAGAGGACGTTGGCTCCCTTAACAGGGGCACCACCACCGGGGTATGACGCCAATGCTACTTGTGAATTCCACACTGGGGCACCAGGCCATACGATTGAGAATTGTAAAGCTTTTAAGCACAAAGTCTAGGACTTGGTGGACTCCAAGGTTATCAACTTTTCTGACAACGTGCCCAACGTCACCAAAAACCCGATGCCCCATCACAAAGGGGGCGGAGTAAATGCCGTTATCACTGAGGAGAGTGCGGACTTGCTGACTGATGTCAAAGATTTGAAAACGCCACTTAGTTTTGTCAAGGCTAAGTTGCTGAAGAAGGGCTTCTTTCCTGGATACGGAGAGTTATGTATGGCTTGTGCTACACTCCCTGAGGGGTGTGAGCAGCTGATCGAAGGTATCCAAAGTCTGATGTCTGAGGGCATTTTACAGTTCAGCCGCAGCGTTGAGAGTGCATCAGGGGAGGTCGTGCTAAAGCAGACAGATGAAGTTGCTACCATTACTATTCCTCGTCACCCTATTACTATTTCTGCGCCCCGTCCGCCTACAATCACTATCACCAGGGCCGGACCAATCCCATTCGAGAGTACTAATGCCGTTCCATGGCATTACGGCGCCGAAGTTTATTGTAATGGTCAGAAGATAGAGCTAGAGCCATTCGGATCAACTGTGCAGAATCTTACCGGAGTCAGTGGTATCACTAGAAGCGGTAGAGTGTTTGCGCCAGCAGAGGTTGCAGCAGAGAAAGTGGTCCGGGCTGACACTGTGGATAAGGGTAAAGGTAAAGCTGTCGAAGAGGTCCCTTCTGGGGCAGAGAAGGACTTGCTGGTTAAAGATGCTGAAGAGTTCATGCGACTAATCAAGAAGAGCGACTACAAGATTGTAGATCATCTTCATCAGACTCCGTCAAAGATCTCGATTCTTAACTTGTTGCTGTGTTCTGAGGCGCACCGCAACGCCTTGCTGAAGGTATTGAATGCTGCATATGTGCCGCAGGAGATATCAGTGAATCAACTGGAAGAGGTGGTGGCCCATGTTAATGCTGGTAATGGGCTGGGTTTTACAGATCTAGAGCTGACTCCTAAAGCAAGAGCTCACAATAGCGCCTTGCACGTCTCGATAGAGTGCAGAGGCACTATCATGTCGCATGTCCTGGTGGATACGGGTTCATCCCTTAATGTGCTTCCGAAGAAGGCACTGATGAAGTTGGATACCCGTGGGTTGCTGTGCACGCCCAGTGATCTGGTCGTGAAGGCCTTTGATGGAACTAAGCGCCACGTCTTCGGAGAGTTGACCCTGCCAATTCAAGTTGGTCCAGAGACGTTCAATACGGTTTTCTATATCATGGATATCATGCCTGCCTACAGTTGCCTCTTAGGTCGGCCATGGATCCATTCTGCTGGTGTCGTGACGTCCACGCTGCATCAAAAGCTTAAATATGCTGTCGGGGGCAGCATAGTGACCGTCTGTGGTGAGAAGGACATCATGGTGAGCCACCTGTCGTCCTTTAAATATGTTGAAATGGATGGCGAGATCCATGAAACTCTCTGCCAAGCATTTGAAACCGTCAGGGTAAAAGAGGTAGCTCCTGTCGTCGCAGAGAAGCAAGAGATGAACCTCTCCTCGTTTAAGGAAGCTCGGGCCGTTGTCGAAGCCGGTTCCACCCCAGGCTGGGGGCATGTTTTGGATATACCAATCAAGCAGGATAAGTTTGGATTGGGGTATTCTCCTGGAGCTGAAGCTTCATCCTCTTCTGGCAGCTCGTCTCATGGGAAAGGGCCGATCCTATTCACCAAAGGGGGAGTAATTTTCGAGAGCATCAACGCTGCGTCGGAGGACAGCGGGGATAGTGATTGCGATCTTGACGCCTGGATTCAACCGAGCAAGCCGGGCGAGCGCCTCCACAATTGGACCATCAAGGAGATTATCAAGCTGACAAGTGAAGAGTAATGATTTGCTTTTTACAATCTTTGTACAACCCTATGTCCTGCCCGGGGCATAGTGGTTTTACTGTCAGGGCCTTGTTGGATTGTGTGTATGCATTTTGTTAATAAATAAAAGGCGTTTTCTTCGCATTCAAATATTGTGTTCTCTGTTATTCCTGTTTTATGTTTATTTCGAAAAACAGTAAAATGGCAACGGGGTTTGTGCTAACCTGCATATTCTTGCTTTAAACTTAACCCTTGTTATTGCAGGATCCACATAACAGACGACATCGACTCTGGACCCTCTATGGCTCACTACGACTTTGATTGCCCGATCTATCAAGCCGAGGATGAGATTGATGAAGACGAGGACCTTCCGGAAGAGTTGGCCCGCTTGTTGAGACAAGAAGAAAAGGTTATTCTGCCTCACGAGGAGGATATTGAGATTGTAAATCTGGGTTCTGAGGAGCTCGTCAGAAATGTCAGAGTAGGGGCTGCGCTGCAGAATGATATCAAGCATAGACTGGTCGAGATGCTTCGAGAGTATAGTGACGTCTTTGCTTGGTCATATGAGGATATGCCCGGACTTGACACCGATATTGTGGTTCATCGCTTGCCGTTGCGAGAGGATTGCCCTCCAGTCAAGCAGAAGCTTAGGAGGACGAGACCAAACATGGCTGTAAAAATCAAAGAAGAAGTCCAGAAGCAGTTGGACGCAGGATTTCTAGCCGTTACCACTTACCCTCCGTGGGTCGCCAACATAGTGCCTTTACCGAAGAAGGACGGTAAGGTACGCATGTGCGTCGATTATCGGGATTTGAATAGGGCGAGCCCTAAGGATGATTTCCCGTTGCCTCATATCGATGTGTTGGTCGACAACACAGCCCAATTTTCCGTGTTTTCGTTCATGGATGGCTTCTCCGGTTACAATCAGATTAAGATGGCACCGGAGGACATGGAGAAAACGACGTTTATCACCCCCTGGGGAACATTTTGCTACAAGGTAATGCCCTTCGGTCTGAAGAACGCAGGGGCCACTTACCAGCGAGCAATGGTAACTTTGTTTCATGATATGATTCATCATGAGATCGAGGTCTATGTTGATGACATGATTGCAAAGTCCCAAACGGAGGAAGAGCATCTGGTCAACCTGTTGAAGCTGTTTGAGAGGCTTAGGAAGTTCAGGCTGAGGCTGAATCCTAACAAGTGCACTTTCGGGGTGCGGTCCGGAAAGT
Source organism: Lathyrus sativus (assembly GCA_963859935.3). Lineage (NCBI taxonomy): Eukaryota > Viridiplantae > Streptophyta > Magnoliopsida > Fabales > Fabaceae > Lathyrus > Lathyrus sativus. The sequence goes on along the minus strand of OZ012738.1, from coordinate 597,056,784 downwards.
TATTGGGGTTTATCGTTAGTGAACGAGGTATTGAAGTTGATCCTGCGAAAATAAAAGCTATCCAAGAAATGCCAGCGCCGAAAACAGAAAAAGAAGTTCGTGGTTTCTTGGGCCGAATAAACTACATTGCAAGGTTTATCTCTCAGCTCACGGCCACTTGTGAACCGATGTTCAAGCTTTTAAAGAAAAATCAGGCGATTACTTGGAATGAGGATTGCCAGAAGGCATTCGACAAAATAAAGCAGTATCTTCAAGAACCTCCAATCTTGATACCCCCAGTGGCTGGACGACCATTAATCATGTACCTGACGGTTCTGGAGAATAGTATGGGGTGTGTTCTCGGTCAGCACGACGAGACGGGCAGAAAAGAGCATGCCATTTATTATCTGAGTAAAAAGTTCACTGAGTGTGAGTCTCGATACTCGATGCTGGAAAAGACGTGTTGTGCATTAGCTTGGGCCGCCAAACGTCTACGACAGTATATGCTCAATCACACCACTATGCTAATTTCGAAGATGGATCCGATCAAGTACGTCTTCGAAAAGAAGGCTCTTTCAGGCAGGATTGCCAGATGGCAAATGGTGTTAACGGAATATGATATTCAGTACGTTTCTCAGAAAGCCATTAAGGGAAGCGTATTGTCTGATTACCTTGCCGAACAGCCAATCGAAGACTACCAACCGATGAAGTTCGAATTCCCTGACGAGGACATTATGTTTCTCAAAGCGAAGGACTGCGATGAGCCATTTCCCGATGAGGGGCCAGATAGGAAGTCTCAGTGGAAGTTGATATTCGACGGAGCGGTTAATTCCTATGGAAGTGGTATCGGGGCTATCATCACGACTCCTCACGGATCCCACATCCCGTTTACTGCGAGACTGACGTTTCCAGTTACCAACAATGAAGCAGAGTATGAAGCATGTATTATGGGTCTAGAAGAGGCAATTGATTTGAGAATCAAGAATCTAGACATATATGGTGACTCAGCGCTTGTAATCAATCAGATTAAAGGGGAGTGGGAAACTCGTCAAGCGAATTTAGTGCCGTACATGAATTATGCCAGGAGGCTGCTTCCGTTCTTCGACCGAGTGGAACTTCATCATGTACCCAGGGCTGAAAATCAAATGGCTGATGCCTTAGCCACGTTGGCTTCAATGTATAAAGTCAATTATTGGAATGAGGCTCCAAGAATTGTGCTTTCGCGTCTTGATAGACCGGCATTTGTCTTTGCAATCGAGGATGCCACCGACGGCAAGCCATGGTTCCACGACATCCAGACCTTCCTCATGACTGAGGAGTATCCTGCGGGTGCGTCAACCCAGGATAAGAAGACTCTGAGGAGGCTGTCTGGAAACTTTTATCTCAATCCTAATGGAGTGCTGTATAAGAGAAACCACGATCTCGTGCTGCTCAGATGTGTAGATGAGAAAGAGGCGAGTATGCTCATGGAAGAAGTCCATGAGGGCACATTTGGTACGCACGCCGGCGGGCATGCCATGACGAGAAAGATCCTGAGAGCAGGATATTACTGGCTGACTATGGAGTCGGATTGCTTCAGATTCGCGAAGAAATGTCATAAATGCCAGATTTACGCTGATAAAGTTCATGTGCCGCCGTGCCCATTGAATGTCATGTCCTCCCCTTGGTCGTTCTCCATGTGGGGCATCAACATGATAGGCAAGATCGAGCCCACTGCATCCAATGGTCATCGTTTTATTCTGGTAGCTATCGACTACTTCACCAAATGGGTGGAGGCAGCCTCGTACGCTAATGTGACCAAGCAGGTGGTAGCTAAATTCATAAAGAGGGACATCATCTGTCGCTATGGAATTCCCGAGCGGATCATTACTGATAATGGTTCGAATTTGAATAACAAGATGATGAAGGAGCTGTGCCAGAGCTTCAAGATTGAACACCACAACTCATCTCCTTACCGGCCAAAGATGAATGGCGCTGTTGAAGCGGCCAACAAGAACATCAAGAAGATTGTTCAGAAGATGGTTGTGACGTACAAAGATTGGCACGAGATGCTGCCGTTTGCCTTGCACGGTTATCGTACGACGGTGCGTACGTCGACCGGGGCAACTCCTTTCTCCTTGGTGTACGGTATAGAAGCTGTCCTACCGTTAGAGGTGGAGATTCCTTCTTTGCGAGTTTTGGTTGATGTGAAACTCGACGAGGCAGAATGGATTACGAATCGCTTGAACCAGCTCAGCCTGATGGACGAGAAGAGGTTAGCATCGATTGCATTTGGTCGCCTGTACCAAAGCCGAATGAAGAAAGATTATGACAAGAAGGTGCGTCCCAGAAGCTTTCAGATGGGTGATCTCGTCCTGAAGAAGATTCTTCCGCCACACTTCGATCACCGGGGCAAGTGGACTCCGAATTACGAAGGGCCGTATGTCGTCAGCAAGGTCTTCTCAGGAGGAGCTTTGTTGTTATCCACGATGGATGGTGAAGATTTTGCAGTCCCGGTGAACGCGGACGCAGTTAAAAAATACTTTGCTTGAAAGAGACCCGCTGGACAAAAAAAGAAAGAGTCCAGGCAAAAAAGGGCATCCCGGCGAACCAAAAACAGAATAAAAGGTTCGGGCAAAAATTAGGGATATATTGAAAAAATGTACACCCGCGAAGTCGAAAACCTACACTGGGCGGCTTCGGCAAAAAAGGGTATCCCGGTGAACTGAAAACCCGTAAAGGGCGGTTCACGCAAAAGTTAGGGATTTAAATAAGCAAATGACTGCTTTCCGCGTATGGACTTTCATTGTTTAGTGGTTCGGAGGACCTGAGGGCCGTGTATCTGAATCAATCTCTTCCGAAGCTGAAGCGTCGGAGAAGTATCGAAGTCGAGTGGGTCCTAGAGGGATCAACTCACGGTGTTCGTCTACGCCTCATTGTCGACATTTGTATATACTGATGTATATTTATGTTTTCTTTTTGCGCGGCTTCCTCATTCCAGGAGCTTGCCTCTGTTGTAAAACATTTTTGCCCATTCAGGGGTTCATCATCAATAAAATGCACATTATTCAGCAATTCTGCTTGCCTGTTTAGCATTTATCTGTTTTGTTTGCGAATGAAAACGCCGATGTTTTTGATAAAATGCGCATATATAAGCTTACGGGCCTAGGCCCATTGATTGTTGAAACAATTAATTAACTGAATATTGTCACGAGATAATAACCTTGATAGGCCCCTTTGAGGAGGGTATATTGTCTGTCTGTTTGTGTTGTTGCAGGTGTAGCGCCTTCCAGAGGACGTGCCGTGCGCATCCCCGAGGCAGGGCAATCCCTCTTTCTCCAGCAGAGTTCAGTAGTCTCTCCTCCGCGGAATCTGAGCGCAGAATCGTGAGCATTGATATGTCTCCCCTGGCCGAGATGATTCTCTTCCCCAAGCAGACGCATCCTGAAGGAACGTCACCTCATCAGCTGAGCCAAGCACCGAAGAATGATGTCGTCTTTCCCCAGCACCGGGTCACAAGTGCAGGTCTCATAGAAATGTTCGGGTGCCGAAGCTCGTGTTTTCCCCAGTAAAGTCGCCGAAGCAGGTGTTCCCCCCCTGCACCGGGTCACAAGCGCAAGTCTTGTAGGAAGCTGTTCGTATGCCGAAGGATGCAGTAACTGATGGTACCAGACTGAAGTCTCCCGCGGAATTGAGATTCCCCACCAGAGCCGTATTCTCTCCTGAAGTTGGATGATTCCCTCTTCCCCGGTAGAGTGTTGGAACAGCTGATGTTGTATTCTCCTGCAGAATGGTACTCTTCCCCGAAGTCAGATGATTCTTTCTTCCCTAGCGAAATTGAAATTCCTCACCAGGGTCGTACTCTCCAGTGAAGTAGAATGATTTCTCTCCCCGGCTGAGTCAGCGGAGAGCCGAATCCTTGGAAGCAGTTGGGACCTTGAATGGATGTTCCCTAGCAGATATTAAACAACTGATGCTGTATTTCCCCGGAGTCGCACTCTCTCCAGCGAAGCAGAATGACTTCTCCTTCCTCAGCCGAGTTTGCAGATGTCCGAGAGAGCCGAGTCCTTGGAAGTTGATCAGACCATACTCAGTTGTTTCCCCAGTGGAGTGTTGAGCAGCTGAAGTTGTTTTCCCACAGAGTTGTTATCCCCAGAAGATTAGCCGAGACGGCCACGCAGTTCACTCCCGCGATTGACATCGCTTTCCTTCAGCAGGTTCGGGTTCTCGTAGAGCTTCGTCCCCTGCAGAAATCAGCTGAAGTTGTTTTCCATGCAGCAGTCCGTGGAAGATCAGTTCCCTAGACAGAGCCTGATTGATATTGGCGTGTCCACGTTCTCCTCAGCAGGATGATTCCTCTGTCTGAGTAGTTCTTTCTCCTTGACAGGAGGATTTCCCCTCGGCATTTATTGTGCGGACGGGATCGCATCATTGTGCATGACTGCATAGCATTTAACACTGTATAGCGTTTAGCGTCGCATAGCATTGTGCATGATTGCATGGCATTTAGCATAAACGCATATCATTCCCACCGTGTGGGGCATAGCGCAGAAGCATATGCATCATAAGCATGATCTAGGTTATTATCATTCTTGTCTTGCAGGTATTCCACCAAGAGACCAGTTGCTCAGGACGATTCCTGATATTCTCCCCAACAAGGTCGCTTTCTTAAGATGATTCTTAAGACCCCGGTGTAATCCCCACAGTCGCTCGCTCAAGATGATTTTTGAGATCCCCAGCGAAGTCTTCAGTTCGAGATGATTCTTGAATCCCTCAGCGCGGTTTCCCGAGTTGTTTGCCCAAGATGATTCTTGAGCTCCTCAGTAGCGTCCCCCAGCAAGATTTGCCCAGGAAGATTCCTGGAATACCCAGCAGAATAAAGTCTCCAGAAAGGTTATCAGTTCAGGATGATTCTTGAAGGTGCCCGACGGATTTGTTTGTTCAAGATGATTCTTGAAGTCCTTAGCAGCGTGATATGTCTGCTCCAACAGTGATGTCTAATCTGAAGATTGACTTCGTAAATGCCTGAAGGCGATATCAGAAGGTTCCCGTGAGCTCAGATGTCCTTGTTGATGGATCAACGTGTGGCTGAAGACAAGTTTCCAAAGTTTGTAGATATAACAAGATGATTCGTGTTGGTCTGAAGACCATGTCAGTTGTCCTGAGGAGATGATTGATTGCGATCAAGTGGATAGTTTTTCTTCTGACTAAGGTCGAAGATGTTTCTCCAGCTGAAGCGGAGTTTTGCCTGAAGGCAAAGTGTTTGAATCCCCGTAGAGTCATGAATGGCTCAGGATACCATTTCTTTGACTGAAGTCACAAGATTTCCTAAGCTGAAGCGAAGGTGCCTAAGGGCAAGGTTATCCCCAAGGTCATGAATGACCTAGGATTCATCTTTCGAACTGAAGGCCGAAGTATATCCCTGACTGAAGTCCCGGATGCTCTATAGCAGAGGTGGAGTTGCCTGAAGGCAGATCCGTGTATCCTTGAAGGCCAAGGACCATTTCTTTAGACTGAAGTCGAAGATGCCGCCTGCAGAGTTGCCGACGGGCAAAGTTTACATCCTTGAAGGCCAAGGATGTTTTTTTTTCTAGCTGAAGCTGGAATAGCCGACGGGCAGGGTTTCATCTTTCTTCAGAAGAACTTGAAGATTCTCCAGCGGATCTGGAGTGGCCAGGGGCCAGGGTTCCATCTATCTTCAGAAATACTTGAAGATTTTTTCTAGCTGAAGCTGGAAATGGCCAGGGGCCAGGGTTTCATATATCTTTAATGTTGAAGTTCTACGGCGGGCAGTGTGCAGCAGTATTCCGATATTCGTTATGGTTCTGAGGGTGAACCCCAGATCAGAGTGTGCTCTGTTAAGTCTCTCATTCCCAGCGGAGTAGTTTCAAATACGCAAGTGTACCTTTTGTTCCATTTACCAGGGGTGAGCCCCAGGTCAGATTTGTGCAGTGTTATGTTTTGTCCAGCGGCGAGGTTGGATAGTTGTTCGACGGCGAGGTTGAACGTTTGGATTTGGCGGCGAGGTCAGATCATGTTTGTCCAGCGGCGAGGTTAGATGTTTGTTCGACGGCGAGGTTGAACGTTTGGATGTGACAGCGAGGTCAGATCATGTTTGTCCAGCGGCGAGGTTGGATGTTTGTTCGACGGCGAGGTTGAACGTTTGGATTTGACGGCGAGGTCAGATCATGTTTGTCCGACGGCGAGGTTGGATGTTTGTTCGACGGCGAGGTTGAACGTTTGGATTTGACGACGAGGTCAGATCATGTTTTGTCCAGCGGCGAGGTTGGATGTTTGTTCGACGGCGAGGTTGAACGTTTGGATTTGACGGCGAGGTCAGATCATGTTTGTCCGGCGGCGAGGTTGGATGTTTGTTCGACGGCGAGGTTGAACGTTTGGATTTGACGGCGAGGTCAGATCATGTTTGTCCAGCGGCGAGGTTGGATGTTTGTTCGACGGCGAGGTTGAACGTTTGGATTTGACGGCGAGGTCAGATTATGACTGGTTCGACGGCGATGTTGGACTTGTTCGACGGCGAGGTTGAACGTTTGACGGCGAGGTCAGACTCTTTAAATCCCCAGTAGAGATGATGTTTGTACGACGGCGATGTCGAGTGTCTCTAAGAGGATGTTTGTTTCCGACGGCGATGTCAAATTCAGTTTTCCAGCGGCAATGTTGGACATGTCAAGTTAATCCAGTCTTCTGACGGCGATGTTAGGTGATGCAGATCCTTTAGTTCTCCAGCGGCGATGCGGGGTGTTGTGATTGTCTGAAGGCAATATCAGAAGAAGTTAATGTGGATGACTGACGGCAATGTCAGATCAGTATCTCTCCAGCTAGTTGCCGTGCAGCTAGCAGTGCAATATTCGAAGATTTGTTCCCCGCAGAGTACCGTGTGCTCGTGCAGTTGGCAAATTTTCGGGTTTACCGATATTCAACCGTCTCGCACCTTGATTGGCTGAGAGTCGTTCGCTTCTCACCCAGTCAGGTTCAAGCCGTTTGAATAGGGGCAGCTGTTGCACCCCAAAATTTGACCAACAATTATTTATTCATTGAGTGTTTGAAAGTTGATACCTTCATCAGACAGTTCAAGAGATCCTCAGAGGAATTGGTTGAAACCAGGGTTGTGTGCTTCATAGCTTGAGAGTTGTGGGTGCTCCTCAGATGATTCTGAGACTTTGAGAATGAACTTGATGTTTTGAGAAAGCCTATGAGATGTCTTGATAGCCATCATGAAGCCCAGAGGGGTCATTATGCAAGAATTCAGAAGATTTAACCATGAATGGTAGAATTAGGGTTTTGACTGAGTCAACCCTAAGTCCACTGAAGATTTGGAGAAGGTTGAGACCCAATCCAAGGGCCATGAGATAATGGAATGATGCATGGAGATGTTATAAAGATGATTCCTAGACCAACTCATCATGATTGAGGAGTTTGAGAAGTTTTGAGTTAGGGTTTCCAAGGATTGTCAGTGAAAAAACCCTAATTTGATCCCTATCTTCTAGGCAGTTTTAGCTCAAGATATGATTGATATCTCATCTTACCCACAACATGAATGTTGTAGAGCTTGTTCTTAGCTTTAATTTGAGTGGTGGAAGTCCTTGATAGGAGTTGCAGAGCTCAAGTTATGGTTTTGACAAATTACAGGTCAGCTGAGGTGTGTGAATCTGGGTCCTTGAAAGTCACCCAACTTGCAGACAACTTTTTCCCTAGCAGGATGATTCCTATGATCTCTTGGTCAACATGAATGTTGAAGGGCATCTTCTTAGCTTTAATTTGAGTGGTAGAAGTCCTTTATAGGATTTGTAGAACTCAACTTATGGTTTGAACAAGACAGGGGTATTTTGGTCATTTGTCAGTTATAGGTCATCTTAAGCAAAGGCCATATCTCCTATTTCCAAGCCTCAAATGGAAAAACTCAAAACATGAAAGTTGTTCAAAATGGCATTTTAAGCCTAGAAAAGTGGTCATGAGTTATTGAAAAGGCCTAGAGCATGGATTTTTAAAAGTGGTTCAAATGGCTTGTAAATGGCTTATAAGTTGAAAAAGTTGAAATGGAATTTTGGTTTGAGAGATCTACAAATCCAAAATGGGTCATCCAATATGTCATTTTGACTCCAAACATCATTTTAAAAACAATGGTTTAGCCACATTTTTGAGTTTAGGCTTAAAAATTGGAGTTGCTTTGTAATTTTCATTCTTGCATCTTAAGGCACCAAAAGGAAAAAGGAGAAAATGCTACATAAGGGTTTGTAAGACCTTATTTTCATGTCATAATATCATATGGGGAGAATTTAAGTAAGATTGCATGGTTTATCATGAGATTGCATGAGATTCACTCAAGATGACAAATTCAAATTCTCATTGCGTGATACATTCTAGAAACTTCTTGGAAGGTTCTCAAAGCTTCCACACCTTTCCATTGGCACCTATATATCCCCTAGAGAGGATCCATACCCTGGTTGGTGATTCTTGGAGCTTGCATACTACACTTTGATTCCTTCACTCCAAAAGTGCATTTTCATTCCAAACTCCATTGAAACTTCATCCATCACTACAATTCTGATTATCATCATCATCTATAATCAACATTGGGCATTTGGCAAAGAAAATCAAGGAGAATTCGTGGCTGGTTCATGAGATCACAAGTTTCACTCCAACTTGCATGAAGGATTGGCTAGGTTGATTCAAGAGGTGTGAGCAAGAACTACTGCAAACAGAAGCATATAGATCCATTGAAGATCATCTAAAGAAAGCATCAAGGCTTGAATTGAAGGAGAACCACCATAGCCATCATCACTTGCAAGGTATGCATTTTCCTTCGAATCTCATTATTTATGCATAGTTAGATCATGTGGTTAGGTGAAATGTGGTAGAGACCATTAGGAGATGAATCATGATGAGTTTGAGAGCATTACATGGAGGTTTGTTTCATAGCCATTTCTGTTTTAGGATCAAGAGCTCGTGCCTTAGTGTACTATAACCTTAGTTTTGTAGTTTAGAATAATCACCATGAAGTGTAGACCATTCTAGGTTAGTTTCAGCCAAGATCATGATCATGCATACCAGGTGCAAACTATGATGGACAGAACTTCCATCGTGTGTATTTCTTGAGTGGTTAGGTTTTAGAGGAATCCGTGACCACAGTCTTGTAGAGGGCAAGGAGAGGAGTGAGTTTGGTTTTTGTATCGAGGGAAATGGTTGCGAGATGAGAGAGCTATGGAGGATGGAAGATCTGCGCATGAAATTGGCTTCGTGAAACCCTAGTTGATCCAAGGTAGAAGACAAAATCACACCCGTTGATCCGTTTTGAAATGTTGACCAATTCACTTCATCCAGCGGTCCAGATTGAACAGCAAATTGGAGGGAGAGTTTAAACATTGAAACTCACCGTTTTGGTAAGTGAGTCCGTGTGGGCTTATCCCAATTTCTACTTGCACCCCACCATATTCTGGCCCACCAAGAATTGAACTAGCGCGTTTTGCTCCTAGCACCCCCCTCCCCTTTATTTAATTCTTTTATTTTTTTAATTCATTTAATTTTCTTGCACTTTATAAAATTCATAAAAAATAGAAAATTGATCATTTTTAAATTCTTGTTTTTTCTATAGGTTAGTGAATTTGTCTAGAAAAATATAAATAAATAAAATTTCCATTTTATTTTCTTCTCATATTTTTAGTATATTTTTCATTTTTAATAGCTTTTTAATATGTTTAGTTTGGTATCCAATTTTGTAGAATTTCTTTTAGGGCTTTCCCTTAGGATTTTTAATTCATTCTTTTTTGTGTAATTAGATATTGAATCATAGTTCCCCATAGGATTTAATTCTTGATTTTTAGATTAAAATTTGATCATTCTAGTTAGGTTAGCATTAGGGTGCCTAATTAGGGTTTATGTTGTGCATAGGTGAGGAAATTCATTTTCTTTAGATAGTTTTGTCTTGATTTTTTGGTAGGGGCATATGTGGATGTTATGGGTATATGTTATAGACCCTTGTGAATAATTGATAGAATTTTCCCTCTTGTTTTAGTATTTCTAGGTATTTTCTGAAGTTGACTGGTGATTTTGTCTGTTCTGTGGTTATTTGTCTGTCTCTGGGGTTTATTTTGGGGAATTTGTTGTGGAGCTTAGTTTGTTTTGAAGATCTTGTTGAAGAGCATGATGGAAGAGAAGATTGTAGACCAAGACTCAGAGACCCAGAGCTTGGCTTGTTCCCTGTCTGTGAGGTTTGAGATCCTGGGGTTTGAAGGAAGTTCATGGTACTTTCCTGAGGAAGGCACTATGAATGACTTTCATTCTTTCTTCTCACCTCTTTCTCAAGTATCCAATGATGTTGGAGCGAACTTGTGATTTTAATTTCTCCTGAGGAGGAATGTAAACTGATCACATGTTGTTGAGCCACATGGGATACAATTCCTAAGTGGAAGCCTCCTAGTACTTTCCTGAGGAAGGTCCTATGGGTCTATTCACTTAGTTCCATTAGTTTATCTAGGATTTCTCAAGTATCCAATGATGTTGGAGCCAACTTGTGAGTTTAGTTTCTCCTGAGGAGGAATGTAAACTGATCACAGTTGTTGAGCCACATAGGATGCAACTCCTAAGTGGAAGCCTCCTAGTACTTTCCTGAGGAAGGTCCTGTGAGTCTGCTCACTTAGTTCCACTAGTTCAGATAGGATTTCCTAAATATCCAGTGATGTTGGAGCCTGCTTGTGAGTTTAATTTCTCCTGAGGAGGAATGTAAACTGATCACAGTGGTTGAGCCACATAGGGTATGACTCCTGAGTATACACCTCCTAGTGCTTTCCTGAGGAAGACACTATGAGTCTGCTTACTTAGCTCCCTTTCTTTGGTAAGCTTGTTCTGAAGCTTGAAGACTGGGATTGATTTCTTTTGGTTAGGTTTTGCTTTAGGGCTTTGCTTAGATTTGATTCAGATTCTGTGTTAGGGTTAGGATTAGAGAGTAGATGATTCTTTCTCAAGCATGTTTTGTTTGCCTGATGGCACTTCATTTCTTTTATCTGTTCATTGCTTGATAGCATGTTGTTTACCCTTCAGTATGATTACTGTTATTTCATGACTGGCTTGAGGTTGAGATGAGCTTGTGGAGGCTGAAGCCCCACACACATTTCCTCCCTCACTTGCATTGCATGCATTTTACTGTTAAAGCTGATGCTTTTGTCTGTTTTGGTGTATCATTGACATGATCCCTTAGGACTCTCATTTCTTCTGATAAGGATTTGATGATAGACTTTTAGGTTGAAACCTATGCATGACAACATCTAGGAGTTCCCTGTTCAAACCTCGACCATAGGATGAATCCATGGCATGATAACAGTAGGACTTGATAGTCTCCCTCCTAGTTGGGCCTGCTCTCTTCTCATCTCGAAGCAGTTTAAAATACAGTAATCATGAATGATTTCTTTCGTACGTTACGAGCCTTAAGCCATCTGAGGATGGATGTTTAGTATGGTACCCTTTGGGTGACATGCGACGCATTCACTCTCAGGTCATAGCCTCTAGTGCGGTTGAGATCGCAAACACAATAAAAAAACACTTCTTTTAGGAGATAACCCGTAGTTTCCCGAACTACGTTTGCTCTGATCTTTCATACCAGATGAAAGTACGTAGGCATATGATGCGACGTCCTAGCGAGCAACCTTTCCCCATAATCCTTCGTAGGCCGAACTACGTTGACTCTGATTTCTCATTCTCTGATGAGAATACGTAGGCATAAAGCGCGATGCTTTGCCGAGTCATTTTTCTTTTCTTTTTCAGCCAGCCTTGATAGGTAGATAGATTATAACCAACCCGTCCAAGTAAACAAACAAGCGAGGATCCCGTCGAGTACGACGGACGTGAGGGGTGCTAATACCTTCCCCTTGCGTAACCGACTCCCGAACCCAGACAATGGTTGCGATGACCTTGTCTTACCCTTATTCGTCAGGTTTTTCCGATCGTTTCCTTTCCCGCTCTGAGGGATAAATAACGAAAGGTGGCGACTCTTCTGTCATGCCGGCACCTTATTTTCGCGCAAGCGACAATGAGGAATCAACAAAAAGTGGTTTTCAACGCCTTTATTCTAGGGGTTAATTGTAAAGTTATGATGAGTAAGCATAGCTAATTTGTGTTTTGTTGGGGGTTAGATGTAGTCTTACTAATGCTTCTGTATTAAACATAATCATGGCGTTCTATGTAATTCTTCTTAAGCTTTAATATTGATGAATAATTTGTTCTTAATTCTTGTTTTAGATTAGCTACTATTTTTCATGATATGACTTATATGCAAAATGTACTGTTCATTACAAGATCCAAACTTCTCATATATTGGATATACTAACATCTAGAGAGATATTTAAGTTCAGTATCCGCATAAAGTGTTAAAACTTATCGCTATCATATTGGTTAATGTGTTAAGAAATTGTCTATTAGGTAATATGATTAGTCTCATGTCGTTGACTTAGACATGAGATGTGAAGAGAGCAATGGGCAGTGATATCAACTGTTGAACACCGAAGTTCATTTTACTTATTTCATATTTGCAAACAATGAAACATCTGATAAACTAATCTTAAAGTCCTAAACTATTGAACGATATTAAAAAAATAACCTATGGAGACGATAAAACACTTGCATCCACTGGTACTTCTAACACAAATAAATATTCCAAAGAATTATAGAAAACAACAATTCATGTCAAAATTATACAAACCAAATAAATTTCCTACGACAAAGGCATATTTTGTAGCGAGTTAGTAGGGAACACGAGTTTCATCATTAGGGAATCATCACTAATCACGATCCATGGTTGAGAATAAAAATAGCCAAATGCAAAGATTAACATCAAACGAAACTAAAGTTATGAATTATCGTCTGATCTTGTGCGATAATTTTTATTTATCAAAAAATAGTCAAATGCAAAGTTCAACGTAGAAAGAAACTAAAGTTTTGAAATATCACTTGATCTCGTGCTTTAATTTTTCTTTATCTATGTTGGATTAATCATGTTTTGAAATATACAAGTATTAGAATCTGCATACATGAAACACACATCAAATATAACCATTGCTCTTTTAATACTTTGTTATCATCAAAATCCAAGAAATATATGTCATGAATAAATCTTGTTCTAACACAAAAGACTTAAAGTAAAACTATATAACTCTGTTGTTCTAATCAGATTGTGTTGAAATTGTAATTCAAAAGCTTAGTTCTCTTGTAACATTGTAAATGATATAAAGTTTGCAAGCTGAACCTGTGTAAAAGCTTGGTGTAAGAAAATTATGAATTAACCTAGTGTAAAAGCTCAAAGTTGTTAGTGAAATCTCAAGAGGAAACCCGTGGTGATTATATTATGTTGCATGGTTTATGGTTAAATCAATATAAACCTTGGTGTGATCTCTTATCTTTATTTATTTATTTATTTTATCTTTTGCTAGTATTTGTATGCTTCCTCTTACTTCTTAAAATTTATCAACTTTAGAATCAATCTTTTGTTTAACATTTTTCAAAAAACAAATAACATAATTTACACTCCTCTTATGTTTGAAGTCACTTGATCAACAATTGGAATCAGAGCCTAACTCCTAATATAAGAATAATAATCTCACAAGGTAGGATGACTTCAAACAATGCACTAAACAAACCCATATGAGTATGCCTATTGGAAAGAGAAGATGAAATTTTTATAGAGGGGATGCATTGTGATATTTGAGATTCTATTAAAAAACGGTGTGTTTGTTCCAACTCATCAAGTTAATGATGAAGTTGAAATCAAAATAAGAAATCTATGGACCAAATAGGATTAAAAAAAAAAGTGAAGTATATTTTGAAAGCTAAAACTATCATCAATATTGCTTTAGGCATGAGTTAGTTTATTTTTGTGTTTCACACTATAATTAAGTAAAATAAATGTGGGACACCCTTCAAGTTACACATGAAGGTACAACAAAGGTAGAAAGGACTAGGATGAACACATTGACTCATGAGTATTAATTGTTTGGGAAGAAATATAAATAAAATATCTAGGATATGGAAAAATAGTTTATTCAAATTTTAATCTCTTAAGGACTCTGGGTTTAATAAGGATTTAATTAACAAAGTCCTTAGATTCTTAAAGTGCAGGTGAAAACCTAAAGTCATTGTGATTTATGAATTTAAATATTTATATTTTATGGTTCTTGCTACTCTGTTTGGTAAATTGCATGAATACGAGATTGAACTAAAACTTCTTGCTGAAAGTAAAAAAAGTGATAAGAAAAAGAAAATTATCGCACTGAAAGACATAGATCTCAAAGACATGGAGTTAGAAGATGAAGATGTTCAATGTAAAAGTGATGAAGACATTTATCTCATAATTTGAAAATTCAAAAAAATTTTGAGACATGAAAAACAACCTCCGAAATTCCAGAAGCATCATAAAGAAAGATCAACCTTAATTCTAATTTGCTCTAAACTTGTAAAGAAAAGTCACATAAAGGCATAATATTTGCATAATAAATAGAAATCTAATTAATGCAAAAGATCACAAAAAGATTAAGAGAGAGTTTACATTGCATGAGATGAAAATAACCGGGTTTTAAAACTCGATCCGGAATGTCTAGTTGGTATTGTTAGACTGGGAACTGGAGGGTATATGGTCATGTAAGGTTATAGGACCATAGTTTCAATTGGCCTAATGAAAACTTGTTTAATCTGATCAATTCATTGATCAAACGAATGAACTAGTGAGTTTCTTTAACCATAAAGTTGATATCTTTATGTATATTTTCTAACTCTCCAAAACGATGTTGTTTTGGCTAGGGTGTAAAAAAATCTACTAATTAAAAGAAACAATTTTGTTTCCTCTGACATTTAGAAAACCTTTTCAAACTTATTATAGTGTATTATTATAACTTATTTGAGTTTTTATTCTATTTGAATATGTCTAGAACTTACTTATTTTATAATTGTGTTGCATTTTGATTTTAAAAAAATATTGGAACTTGTTATCTTTAAAAGTTGGAAATTTATGTAAGATTGTTATCAACTTATTTCCATTAATAATTTCATAGAATTTTTTTATATTATATTGAATGAAATTTTTTCAAGAATTTTATTTCATGAATGTTTTTTATTTTTTATTTGTATAAATCATATTAGTAACAATGTGGTTTGACTAGTGACTTATTGGTCCGACAAATAACCTAGTGACATAGTAGTTTGACTAAATCAATGACCAATTTCTGTTTTAAAACAATGAAAACAACATAGATTCCTTGGTGAATATGAAAAATAGGAAGACATTCACTTATGTCCCATGCCAAACCATAACCATGAAGAAAATGAGATAACAAATCAAACATCTGAATTTACTTATAATTGACTTTTCCTTATTTGTAAAAATTTAGATAATGAGTCAAACACATTAAAAGAAATTGTTTCTGTCTTTAAGTCGACAAAATAAATTGTCTTAGAGAAAAATAAGCTCTTTTAATTCACAACTCGTCCTTCTTTTTCTTATGAAAACTTTGACAAATCTATCACGTGTAAAAAATGAAATACTTTAGAAAAAATTAATAATTTGCATAACACACTTAATAAATTTAAGAGAGATAGACAACTTGAATCTCATTCTAGGTAATCAAGAAACACCTATAATAAAGTTAGTCTAGGCTATAAACTAAAAAAACAATGCTAAGTCTTTTACTAATATTTGTCACGCGGATATGATTTCTAAACGTAATATCTTAAATGAAATTATTCTAGTAAAAAGGGTAACACAAAAAAATTTCTTCTTCATGTCATTTTTATTAGAAAAATTATGACCATGACTCATATTTGACTCCTTGAAATAATCTGTATTCTACTAATGGAAGAGGATTCAAAAAGATTTAGGGTATCACATGTCAAAAAGTTAAGTTGAGATGTGCTTAATACTTTAAAATAATATCTTGATAGTGGCAGTTCAAATCATATCAACGAAGATAAAAATGATCTCACTTCTTTTACACCAAAGGAAGGCGACTTTGATTTTTATGGTGACAATAAATATAAAATTGTTAGTTCTGTGATTTGTTAAAAATGATGAAGTTGCACAATAGTAAAAACATATATAATGATAAATATAGAGAAATGAGTATATGGTTATGAATATCCTTGTTGTCAGATTTTTTACTATTTTGATGATTGATACTATGATCAATGATTTTATCTAGAGCACGCGAATCTGGGATTTTTTTGAAGGTTTTCTTTCTGACATATATAATGTTGGTTGGGTGGAAGATAGGTAAGATCATATGAGCACAAAAAGTAAACATTTAACTGTTACAAAATGGTATCAAAGTACGATTTAGTTGTAGAAAAAGTATTTTATACATGGTAGAATATGTTTACAGAAGAAACAACAATACACACAAGATAGAGAGTGCAGAATATAGTTGTCTTGGTTGTGAAATGCAATTAGTATTATTCACTTATGAGAGATACTTGCATAAATCTATCTTTTGTGTGTTTCTTGCGTGTTTTTTTATGTGAAAACTGTTTGATGATTGTTGTGCTTTTTCATTTGAGATGGAAAATAAAATCAAACATTCAAGCCATTTTATTATCTAGTCAATTTGATTCTTAGTTATTTGAGACTTACCATTTTCAAGTCTACCTTCTTTTAGAGTTAATTGTTACATGCTGTCAAAACAACATGTTACATTTGTCGTAGGTCTAACTTCTTTTACAACACAATTGATTTTATAAAGTTTGACTTTAGCGTTGGTCAAATCAACGCTAGATATAATTTGTTGATTTTTGAAGTTTGACTTTGATGTTGGTTTGACTGAAGCTAACTTATTTTATTGACATTTTGAAGTTTGATTTTAGCATCGGGAGACCCATGCTAGAAATAATGTTACTCCCTCCGTTCCTTTTTAATTGTCATTTTGAGTAAAAACTTTGTTTCTTTTTCAAAATTCAAGGTAACATTAATTGTTATTTTGTCAAAACTACCCATGATTATTTATTGAAGAGAGAGAAAAAGTCAAATAAATTAATAAATAAGTATGTGTATTATAAGTAATAAGACAATCATTATTTGAAAATTAATAAAAATTATTAACATTTTTGGTATGCGCAAAAAGTAAAAAAAAAGACAACTAAAAAGGGGAGTAACTTTTAAAGTTTGACTATATCGTCGCCTAGTTTGTAGCTTACATATTCTGTTGATTTTTTAAGTTTGAGCATAAAGTCGGTCAAAACCATGCTAGAAATAATTTATTGACTTTTGAAGTTTAGCTCGATTAGGCCGAAGCTAACATATTTTGTTGACTTTTCAAATTTGACTTTAGCGTCGATTAGGTCGAGCTAGCCTATTTTTTTGACTTTTGATGTTTGACTTTAGCGTCGGGGGCCACGTTAGAAATAATTTATTGACTTTTAAAGTTTGACTTTATAGTGTTGGCTTCAAGTTAGCATCGTCGTAAACTCAGCATGGCCAAGGCTAGTGTAGACACGACTGATTTTAGTCGATGCTAAAGTTTAGCTTCAAGCATTTTAGCCTGCCCCCAACACTAACGGTAATTCTATGATAGCGTCAATTTTTTGCCTTTTATCGTCGAATTATAGCCGACGCTAATTACTATTTTTCTTGTAGTATACAAAGCTTTACCTGTTTCAAAATCTTTTTTCAAATATCTTAAAGGTATTATCTAATCGATTATGATGTATCCTAACCAATTAAGAAATCAAAATATCATACTCTAATAAATTAAAACTTGTACCTAATCAATCAAGGATCAAAATTGCCACATAATCTATTAGGAACCATTTTAATTGATTAAAATGTGAACTTGGCTAAATTGTTTAGATATTTGCTAGGTCGAATTGATTATAGAGCGGTCAAATCTCAAGAATTATTTCTTTTTTAAGAAATTTTTCTCCGTTATAAAAAAGTCTTATACAATCTTAATCTACTTTTTTTCTCACTCATTCTCTCCATATAAACTCTTTTTATATACTTGTCATTATCTTAGTTCTGAGGGAGCGAAAGGCTTAAAATAATGTTATGTAATTCAATTGTTCTAATTAAATTGTGTTGTAATTGTAATTCCATAGTTTATTTATCTTGTAACATTATAAGTGATATAGAAGTTGAAAGTTGAACATGTGTAAACGTTTGGTGTATGAAGGTTATGGGTTGAACCTATTGCAAAAAATTAAATCTCTTAATGTAAATTTCAAGGGAAAACTCTTAGGGACTAGATAGATCTATTGTTTCACGAAAAACCAATATAAATCCTAATGTGATTTCTCTATATCTTATCTTCTTCTATTTGTGCATTTCATCTTCTGCTTGTATGTCTCTGCCTCATCTTACGTATTAAAATTGATCAACCTTAAAATTAACATTTTGTTAAAAAATTCAAAAGAAAAATATCACAATTCACCCTCTCTTGTGTCTGAAGTCACTTGGTTAATAAATAAAGGATAAAATCTCGCAAATGTAATAAGTACCAATGGATGCAAGTGTTTTATTATCTCCACAGGGTATGGTTGTGTTGAATAGTTTGTATGAATTTAAGATTGTTTTATCAAATGTTTGATTGATTGTGAATACAAAAAGTAAAATAGCAAAAAATAAACTTAACTTTGGTGTTTAACAATTATGAAAATTTGTTGGGGTTAGATTTCATCGACCTATTAACATGTAATATCATTTATCAATAATATGAAATTCTAATAAACTATTAATATTACGTGTCATTTCTCTCATCATATCTCATATCAAAGTGAATGACATGAGATCAATCATATTACCTTTTAGACGACCTCTTACCTTATTAACCAATACAATATATGAATACTAAACTTAAATATATCTCTAGACTTTAGAATATCCAATAGATTAATATCTTGGATCTAGTAATGACCAAAATAAACATTAAGAATAATGAATTCATCAATATTAAAACTTAGGAAAGAATTACATAGAACATCATGACTCTGATCAATTCACGAGCATTAGAACAACTATATCTAACTCCAACAAAAGAGAAATTAGTTACACTTACTCATCATAGTTTTACAATTTAGACATAGAAGACATACATTGAAAATCATATGTTGTCGATTCCTCAGACAATGTTTTCCCCTCAAACTTCCTCTATTTTCTTATCCTGCTTTATTTTGGTATACAATGGACCTCTTTCACCCCATACTACTTAATTACACCAAGTCTCATAACTGGACTTCCTAAGCCCCTATTTATATGTCCCTGTTCTACCATTCTTTCTAAAAAATGGTTCATAACCCATTTAACATGCCTACTTTCTTCCCCATTAAGAAAGGACAACTCACCCTGCAAATGGTCTTTGTGGAACTACGTTCTTACAGGTGAATAGCAAGTTACAAGTCAACAAGTAACTCTTTACTTCTGATAACTGCTTGGTTTTGGTAATTAAAATACCTAAAGTAATAACAATAGATGAAGTTGTTTTAATGATGACAACACTTGAATGAAAGCAACTAGCTACTAGATTTATCTTAAAAAGTTAAATATTCATAAGGTTGTTGATCAAGATCAATTTATCCTTCCAAATCAAGCTAAAGATTAATTATTTAAAGTCAACACTTTAGTTTAATGACTCCCAAGTAAAGAAATATGGTTTATGATCACTAGTAATTTTAAACATCTTAGATGATAGTGAAAGTAGGGAAATATCTCAAGCCTCATATAGAAGACTCAAGCCTCTTGTGTGAATTGATGTCAAAGGTAATACCAAGAACTGAAGCTTCAAAATATGAAAGAGAGGAAGTGTGAAAGTTCTCCTGATTATATCAATCTAGGTGATTAGTGTATTGTAAATACACAATATAATTTTTGTAAGTATTATGGCTAAATAATATACACACTTAAAGCATAGAGAAACATTTCACTTTTTTAGCTAAAACAACCAAAAAAATACTTTTGGAGGCTAGCTAGTTGAGGTGGGCTTGTCTACTTGATAAGGGAAACATTTTTCAAACTGTCTAATCAATTATATTTATAGAATAATCGATTAGATGAAGCCTAATTGAGTTCATAATTGATTATGACAGCGTCTTAATGATTGATAACAACTCCCTATAAAAAATATCTCATTTGGGAAGCAATAATCGATTATTTCAAGTATCTAATCAATTAGCTAATCGATAAGGTTATTAGCACAAGAATTGTTTCCAAAACTACACTTTTTTTACTTTAAATAGAGAGTCTCTCCATCATTTGAAATGAATCATTCTTCCTTAGGAAGTGATTATTTTGGTTGGAAGCTAAAACTTTGTAAAATATCTTTGGTTGTCTTTCGAGATTATAATAAAATTATGTTTGGTTCACGAGCTTCGTCATTGAAGAAAAGCTCTCTTTTGGGTTTACGAAGAATAAGTAGTGGAAAATATTCACAACAGTTCTTAAGCTTAGCATATTTAAAAGCTTTAATGGTTCGAGATTAGTTTGGTGTAAAATCTCTCTCAGTTTCAGAGTTCAACCTGTGTAAAAGCTCAATAGGTTCGAGATCAACTTTTTAAAAATATCAGTTTGGTTCATGGTGAGCGCGTATAAAACTTTATTTTGTTTTAGAGCATAACAACTCAAAGCTATGTTCATTATTTGGTTTATAATCAAACCACTTTAAACGTTTGTTCTTTGTTTGGTTGGAAGTTAGCCTAAAGCTTCACTTGTATAAGGGTGTTTGTAAGTTTATCCTTCTAAAAGCTCTCAAGTAATAATTGATACTCACAATATCAGTTCTTGGGGTTTGGAGTAAGTCGTTTCTTTAAGACTGAACCTCTATAAGTATTTAGTGTTATCTATGTTACCTTAACTCTTTGATTTCTTTACCTTGAATTCGCGCTACATATTCGAACATTTTTGGATAAAATTTTTAAACTCTAATTTTGAAAATGATTTTGTTTTAAATCAACAATTTCAAACCTCAACAGTCCCCCTCCCCCTCTGTGTATGGATTTACATGTCCAAGAAGTGGAATTAGAGTCTAACTTTTGTTTAAAGACTAATCGTCTCAAGAAGAACATGACTTCCAACTCTCGTTTTCATAAGAGGAAATTCCTAAACACGCCTTCATTGTTTAGTGGTGATAGGGTTGAATTTCAGAAAGTTAGATTTAAAATATTCATTCAAAGGTTTGATATTGAGTTACGGAAAACTGTAATATGTGGTTTATTTGTCCCTACTCATTATACTAATTTTAAAGTAGTAGATAAACCAGGATCTCCTTGGACCGTAGAAGAAAAGAGAAAGTTTGAAATTGATTTTAAAACTAAAAATTTCTTATTCATGCTCTTAGATGAAAATCAATTTTTCATTGTCCATACGTGTAATTCCACTAAGGAAATGTGGGACACTCTTGAAATGATTTATGGAAAATAAAAGAGAGAGAATGAACACTTAAGGCGAAAAAGAAGAATGTGAATGCTTTTTTCACAAATTTTGTTGTTGTTACATCTTATTGGCATAATTTTATAGGTAGCATGTGGAGTAAGATGTCATGACATTGTGTGATACATTTTGTCTCTATGAGCTCAAACTAGGAAGCAGCATGTGGAGCATAATGTTCCACAGATTGTCAGACATTTTGTCTCGCCTATAAGTTGTTGTGCTCTAGTGAATCTTACATATGATTGAAGATTTGTTTCTATATTCATCTAATCTTGTTTAAATTTTTTATGTTCTTTTAGGAATAAGGAAGTTTTCTAAAAAGATCATTCACCAATATTTAAAAAAGATCAAATGCCATATGATGAAGAATTAACAAATAAATATTTTCAAATCAACTTAATAAAGATATTTTTCTTGGGCTTGTGGGATTGGTTCAACCACGATAAAAGATGCAAACCCTAATGGGCCTTAAAGCTGGACCATGTTGCTATTTAAGAAGGAGTTCTCCACCATAAAGACTTAGACCTTGAGAATCAAGCAAGGTGTGTTTAGTTGTTTGAGTCTTTTATTTTGGTTTGTGTTGTCATACTCTATCCGTAAGTCTCATTCCTATTTTAAAGAATAGAGTATTTTGAATTGTAATTTTTGTAATTTTTCTTAATTTATTATAATTGTCCAAACCCTTGGGAGAGTACTTGAGAGAAAGTGATATGGGTCTCATAGTCAGGGGAGTCATGAATAAGAATTCATGGGTAGTATTAGGAAATAGGCATTGAACTAGGAGTGTAAAAATTAGAACAATTTGTACTTTTGACTATTAAGAGGGAATTTCCTTTCTTGGGTTAAGGCCCTCTAGACGTATGTGATTTTTCACCGAAATGGGTTAACAATTCCTTGTTACATTTTACTTATCTTTATTATTTTACTAATTACATACTAATATTTTCATACAAATTGGCACTCATAGAACAAAATTTCACTTGGAAACCGAGCAGATACCTTGTTCTAGTTGGGTGAGCTCCAATGAATCTATACATTTTGTTAAAATTGTACAATTCTAAATAAGGAAGATCTGTAAATCGGCCACATATTCTAGATGGAACAAACTATGATTATTTGAAAGCCTGCATGGTTTCTTTCTTTAAGTTAATGGATAGAAAAACATGGAAAGTAGTCACTAAAGGATAGACAACCCCAATAATTATTACACAAGATGGCACACAATTCCTAAAACCATAAGAAGATTGGTCTAAAAAGAAATATGAAGAAGCTCGTGGCAACTCTCATGTTCTCAATGCCATTTTCAATGGATTTAATAAAAGCATATTTAGACTCATCAATATGTGTTCTGTGTCTAAAGAAGCTTAAGAGTCTCTCAAGAATGCTCATAAATGCACTCTAAAAGTACACATGTCAAGACTTCAACTCCTCACTACCAAATTTGAAAACCCGAGGATGAAATAATATGAAAAAATTAGTGATTTGAATGTTCTCTTCGTGACGTAGCCAATAACTCATCTGCTCTTGGTGAAAAAATCTAAAGAAAACCTGGCCCGAAAACTTCTCACATCTCTTTCAAAGTGGATGAACTCATAGGCTCCTTACTCATCTTCGAGATGACCATCAACGATAAATCAGAGAAAAGAAACAAAGGTGTTTCCTTTAAAGTTGATATTGAAAATGACTTTGAACAGGTAGAAAAAGATACTAATGATAACCTATCTAATTCTATTTCTTTACATGAAAAAAAATTCTAAGATTATGGGAATAATTGAGAGAAGATCAAGGAATAATGTCATAATTAATGTAAAAAACAATCTTCAGTTTAGAGGTTTTGGCTCCCAACACAAAGGCAGAGAAGAAACAATCCAAACAAAGGCAAAAGAATTTAGCTCCATAAATGCAAAGTATTTGGACACATTCAGAAGAAGCGTGTCAATTTCCTTAGGAAACAAAACAAGGGATTCAATTCCACATTGTTAAATAAAGAATCACAAGAGGGTAGTGGATTAGAAAAGGAAAACAATGGGGTTGCCTTCATAGATCGTGTGAGATTCAACCAAATGTTCAGGATGATGGTGAATCCAGTGATGTAGATATCTCAAATAAATATGTTATTGATGTATAGATACTATTATATCTCAAGTGGAAAGAGGAATGGATATATAGTGAGAAATAAAAGGCAAAGATAAATGTTCAGCTTCAATACAAGGTAAATCTTATCACAACAATCACAGACCTTAAGGAAGAAGTCAAGCACCTGAACACCAAGCTTGATGGTATGCACAAGTCAATTCAAATGCTAAATTATAGTATTTATACTCCTAATGAAATCCTAGGGATTTGCAAGATTACTAGAGATATGAAAGGATTTGGGTTTAAATATAACTCCATGAGTGCAGAAAATAAGCTTGTTCCTCCTAACTAAAAGAATGAGTTCCTATGTCACAACATCCTGCTTGACATCATTACCAACACAAAAGTGTGTACCATAGAGCATCTTAGGTATGTCTCTACAATGGGCAAAAAGTACAGTGGTCTACTATTGCACACGGGTCAAAAATGAGTTTAGAAAAACGTAGTATAACGAAAGCGACACTCGAGTCGTATCATTAGGAATCTCGAATTGATTTAACCAAATAAAAGAGAGTGGTTCTTACAGTTCAAAACTTAAATCAAATATGATTAAGATAAAAGCAAAATTGATAAGTAAACTAATATACTCTATTGATTTCCAACTTATCATCAATTCTTATAATTTCAATCCCCTAAGCGGATTCGATCCTATTCGATCACAATACTCACTGACAAGCGCAATAGGTATTATATGATGTATGGTCCTAATTTCTGAATTAAGAAAACATGCTTAAGAAATCATGAATTAAGCAAACTCGACTTAATAAAACACGATAACAAAAAAGGTACGCTAATATGATTACAGTTAAAGATCAGACAAACAATCAAACTTAATCAACTTCATTCTATAAGCAACAATCGAATTAAGGAAACGAAAGTAATCAAATTAAGAAAATAGGTTTATAGGAAGAGTTGAAAGGAAATCAAAATCAAACTGAAATTTATAAATACCTCAAAATTGAATTTAATTACAGCATACCGACTCTTGAAGTTAGTTCTTCACGAATATGTACAAAGCTCTCTCTTCAGTTTTTGTGAATAGGGAATATGCGAACATTAGCGTCTGACCTAGTTTAAACAAAATAAGGAATTCGGGTTCTAATCTAAACCGGGTCGAAAAAGATAAAAATCGTCCCAAAACTATCTATTTTGTTTAGTATGAATTGAAAACGAGTTATGCAAATCTCCTGCACTCCGAATTTGCTTCTGACTTCAAAATAAAACTTCTATCTTATCCTCCAAGCATTTCAACACATATTAGAACGTGTCAATCTTATTCATATGGCTCAAGTTATGACCTACACAGCAAGAAGGTGTAAATAACATTTTTTTCAAAAAAGAAGCATTTACTTAGAAAATAAGCAGAACTCGGCTTAACAAGCAAAAATCTATTAAAATCAATGAAAATCATGTGAGAAGTCATAAAAAAGTCTTAGCGTAAAGTAAAAGATAATGTATTAAAATACACTAATCAGATTCCCCCATACTTAAACTTTTGCACTCCAAGAAAAATTCTAAAATCAAAATTGAAAATAGAAAAACAAGAACAAAACAGAACATGCAATTTCAAAAGTTTTAAGGACAACAAAGGGCAAACAAGATTCTAATTCTAAGCTTCAAGAATATGGCGCTAGTGTAGAAACTTTTTATGATAGTCAAAGAGGATAAGAGGATTGTTTACCAAAGAGTAAATCATAAGCAACAAGATCCTCACAAGATAAAAATTCACTTAACTCTCAAGTGTTTAGGTTGGCTGTTTACACTCGAACCGCATCATGAAAGAAAACACGACCTTAAGCTTGAAAATACTTTAAAATCCACAATTGAAATACATGCACACAAATATCAAAAGGAGATTATTCGGGTTGTAACTTGGCCAAGGTAAGGGTGAGATAAATCCTAAGGGTACTAAGCTAAAATTCAAAGGCTCAAAATTAAATTAAAAGAAACTGTGGGAGTTGAACGACAAAAGACTTCGTTCACTTTAAACCAAAAACTTTGTTGTTATTTCTCTTCTCTTTTCTCTTTTTTTTTTCTCTAGAAGGAATATGTATTTACATCCTTATCTTCTTTTTACATTTTTTTTCTATTTTTTATTTTTATTTCTTTTTCTTTCCAACTTTTGAATTAAATAACACAACTATAATTATTCAACCCCGCACAACTCCAAACAAGACTCTTTCAACCCCTTGAATAGGGTGATAACATTGTTTATCACTTTTTGACTTGTAATGAGTTTTAAAAAATAATGGGATTAATAGGATCAAAGGTTTTTCAAACAATGGATGATATTATTCAAGGTTGGCTTTTTGGATAACTGAATAAAAAAATAAATAAAACAAAAACAAGTTGCCTTTATCATATCAATGTGCACAAGTAAACAAAAGGCTCCAACAAGAGTCAATTCAAGTTCTAGAGTGACTAATAAACATGAGTGAAATCACACAAGAAGAAAGAGACCGATTTTTGTATGTTATCCATTAAATTAAAAGGCTCAAATATCACAAAGGTTAATGATCTACCACAGATGATGCACAATTCATCCTTTAGCCCTACTTATCATAGAAAGAATGCATAAAAATAGTCATATAATACTCACAATTGTAACCCAAAAACAAAAAAAAAACATGCATTTTTTCTTAAGAAAACAACAAAAACAATAAAAAAAATGAAAGAAAACAGTGAAAGCAACATAAAAGAAAACAATGAAAACAAAATGAAAGAAAACAAAGTAAATGGTTCCCTACCCACCTTTAAGGAACACATTGTCCTTGTTGTGAAACGATGTTGTCAATAACAGAACAAAGTTATGAGATATATATTTGGTTTCTTGAACAAACACAAAAAATCCTATTAGGTTTCACAAAGGAAAACAGAAAAAGGAAGAAAAATAGAGAATTGATTAAATCTACTTTACTATTCACTTTCTTAATAAGGGTTCAAAGATTACAAGTGAATACCAACAATTAACATCTCCCAACAATCTGAGAGAACTAGTCTATTTATAGACTACTAAACTAACTTAGGTTACAATCTAACTTAACAATTGGGCTTACAAGACAGACTCAATTCGACATGCTAACAATCCTAGCATTTTGACTACTACATGCTTGAGCATACTTCGAATACAACATACAAAATCAATATGTGAACAAACTTCGACTTCATATTAAACCTTGTGTCGAACCATGAAGATACCCTTGTCAACACTAGAGTTCGATCGAAAATACCACAAATATCCGCCTTGGAACAAACTCTACACAAAACAAGGGAACAAACTAGCTTTCATCAATGCAGCTTTATCAACTGCATACAGTGAAAAAACTTGTTACTTGGCAATGTCTTGGTGATCATATCGGCAATATTATCATCAGTCAAAACCTTTAGCACTTTTACTTCTCCACGCTTGGTTATCTCTCTGACGAAGTGCAACCTCACATCAATGTGCTTGGTTCGCTCATGATAGGCTAAATTCTTCGACAGGTGTATTGCACTTTTAATATCACATTTAACAGTGATGGCTCGACCTTGAAGTTTCAGCTTAGTAAAAACTTCAAGCCACAATGCTTTTTTCACAGCTTCAGTGAGGATAATATATTTTGCTTCTGTGGTTGATAAGGCATCAACCTTCTGAAGTGTCGCCTTTCAACTGATTGCCATGCTGAACATAGTGAACGCATATCTAGAAATAAATTTTCTGGAATTCATACAACCTGGAAAATTTGAGTGACAAATCCTTCGATTTCGACTTTGCTATCATCACCACAAGCTCCACCATAAATCAGGACTCTTCTCAGAGACCCATTGATGTACCTAAGAATCCATTTTAATGCTTTCCAGTGCGCCTTCCTAGGATTGGCCATATACCTGCTTATAAAGCTCACTCCATACGCTATGTCTGGCCTCAAACAAACCATAACATACATCAAAGAACCTACTATAATCACATATGGGATGCTATTCATATAGGCTCTTTCGACTGCAGTACTAGGACTTTGAGTTGTACTCACCTTGTACTGAGAATTAGTCGGTGTTAGAACATGCTTTGAATTTGACATACCAAACTTGTTAAGAATCTTCTTCATGTATGTCTCTTGAGATAAGCATAATCTCGACTACTTTCTATCTCTTTGGATGTCAATCCCTAAGAATTTTGGAGGGAGCTCCCAAATCCTTCATGTCAAACTCCTTGTTGAGTTCAATCTTTGCCTTCATAACATCTTTGACATTGTTGCTTGCTATGAGGATGTCATCCACATAAAGCAACAAAATAACAAGAATTTTTAGATCTAAATTTGAAATAAACACAATGATCAAACTGGTTCCTAGTGAAACTAATGTGTGCCATGAACTTGTCGAATCTTCTATTCCATTGTCGAGATGATTGTTTCAGGCCATACAAAGACCTATTCACCTTGCACACATAATATTCCTTTCCCTTTTCTACATACCCTTCATGTTGCCTCATCAGGATCGTTTCATCTAGATCACCATACAGGAAGACTGTTTTCACATCCATTTGTTCAAGTTCTAGTTCGAACTTCGCCACCATGGCTAACAACATTCTAACGGATCTATGCTTTAAAACAGACGAGAACACATCATTAAAGTTGAAACCTTCTTTCCGAGTGAACCCCATAGCAACCAACCTTTCCTTAAAACGCTTTAAAATCACTCTTTCGATTCCTTCCTTAACCTCAAAAATCCACTTACAACTGACTAACCTGGCTCCTATAGGTTTCTCAATCAGCTCTCAAGTGTTATTATCATGAAGATATTTCATCTCATCATCCATGGGTTTCAATCATTCAGTCTTGCCTCGAATCCTCATAGCTTCCTTGTAATCTCTAGGTTCCCATCAAGGATCTCACTTGTAGAAATTAAGGCATAAGTTATAGATCTGCATAACCAAGTCTCTGAGTTGGTTTAATGACTCTTCTCGACCTGTCTCTTTCCAGCAAGTAGTCATTATCAGTCTCCTCATATTTGACAACATCTTATGCTTATTCTTTCACTTCATCTGGGTCATGCAATTCAGCATCACTGTGCTCCACCTCAACAAGAATCTCTTCTTGTTCTATGTCTTCTTCAAAAATCTTCGAACTTTAACCAATGTCATCAGTTTTCTTGAAAGTCATCTCAGCCTCATTAAAAACTACGTCTCGACTTGTGATACACCTCCTGTGACATGGCTCTAGGAACCATATCCTATAAGCTTTGACTCTTTCAGGGTATCTAAGGAACATACATTTCAGAGCTCTGGGTTCGATATTGTCTTGCCTAATGTGAGCATAGGCTAAGCATCCAAATACTCTAAGTATGTTGATATTAGGTGGATGTCTCGACCATACTTCTTCAGGTGTCTTAATTCCCAAGGTAGTTGAGGGACACCTACTTATCAAGTAAGCTGCAGTCACAACAACTTCTGTCCAAAACACCTTCTTCAATCCCACACTTACCAACATGCACCTCATCCTTTCTATAATGGTTCGATTAAATCGTTTAACCAAACTATTTTGTTAGGGAGTCCCTACAATAGTTTTGTGCCTTGCAATACCAAACACAACATAATAGTTATCAAAGTCCTCATTGCAAAATTCAAGACCATAGTCGGTCCTCAACCTCTTGACCTTCCTTCTAGTTTGGTTTTCGACCAGAGTCTTCCAACTTTTGAAATTTTCAAAAGTTTCATCCTTAGTCTTCTGGATGAATACCCTTAACATTTTAGAGTAATCATTAATTATGGATAGAATATACTTTGCATCTGAGTGTGAAGGATTCCTTGGAGGCCCCAAAAGATCAACATATGTAATCAAGGGATCCATGTGTTCTTTGTTTACCTTTTTTAAACTTTATTCTACAGGATTTACCAAATACACAAGGTTCACAAAACTCCAATTTTTCGACCTTGTCACCACCCAACAGATTTTGTTTCGATAACTTAGCCAGGCCTCTTTCACTGACATGGCCAAGTCTCTTGTGCCATAACTCAGTCTTCGACATAGGTTTCGTGGATGTAACATCTGCTGAACCACTTACAACCTCATCCTCAAGGGTATACAAGCCTTGTTTCTTCACGCCTCTCAAGACTTCCTTTGACCCTTTCATTACCCTTAGGATGCTTTGCTCTCCTTTGAAATTATATCCTTTCTTTTCAAATTCACCAAGTTAAATCAAATTCCTCTTAAGATCAGGTACATACCTAACATCAGTCAATAACTTTATTGACTCACCATGGAGCTTGAATCTCACAGATCCAATACCTATAATTTTGCAAGCTTTGTTATTTCCCAACTATACTGATCCACCATCTTGATCACACAATTCCTCAAACACGTCTTTGTTTGGAGTCATGTGCCAAGTACACCCTAAATCCATAATCCACTCCTTTCTAGAGTCGGTGCTTGAAACCACCAGGACATTAGATGATTCATAACCATCTTGCATAATGGCAGCATTACCATTATCCTTTCCACCATGATTGCTCAATCGATCAGAGCATACTTTTCTTGGATGACCCTCCTTCTTACAATGATAACACTTACTAGTAGGAGAATTATCACCATCATAATTATGTAGAACTTTACCCTTCTTCTTCTCAAACCCACCATCTTTCTTCAAGAATTTCCCCTTAACAGACAAACCTTCACCAATAGAAGATAGCTTGTGCTCCTTTCATTCGTTCAAATCCTCAAAGTACTAGGTAGATTGAACATCTTCAAAGGCAACGGATCTCTTCCATAGAAGAAAGTTTCTTTGAAGTGATCATGAGACTAGGTACAGAGAACAACAACAGCAATTCTTGATCTTCATCATCAATCTTCACCTCGATATTTTTAAGATTAAGAATTAACTTGTTGAACATATCTAGCTTCTCATCCAACACTTTATCTTCACTCATCTTGAATGAATACAAAGCTTTCTTAAGGTAGAGACTATTAACCAACAATTTCATCATGTACAAACCTTCAACTTTCATCCATACACCCGCTGTAGTTTTCTCCTTTGAAACCTGCCGAAGAACCTTATGACCAAGGCTCAATACAATGGCACTATGGGCTTTTTCGACCATCATTGTTTTCTCCCTCTCCATTAGGGAAACATCCATCTTCTTCGATCCTTACAATGCTTCTAACAAACCCTGTTGAACAAGAAGGGCTTGCATCTTCAAGCGCCACAAACCGAAATCATTCACACCGGTGAATTTCTCAATCTCATACTTTGTTGACAACATCTTCTCCTCCAGGTTCATCGCACCAGTTTGTTGTGAATTGTTGTTGTCAAGAACAAACCAAAATATGAGAAATAGATTTAGTTTCTTGAACAAACACAAAAAAAAGCCTATTAGGTTTCATGAAGGAAAAGAGAACAAGGAAGAAGAATAGAGAATTAGTTAAATCTGTTTTACTATTTACTTTCTCAATAAGGGTTCAAAGATTACAAGTGAATACCAACAATTAACCTCTCCTAACAATCTAAGCGAACTAGTATATTTATAAACTACTAAGCTAACTTATATTACAAGCTAAATTAATAATTGGTCTTACAAGCAAGGCCCAATTCGGCATGTTAACAATCCTAGCATTTCGACTACTGCATGCTTGAGCATACTTCGACCATATCATACAAGATTAATATATGAACAGACTTTGACTTCATACTAAACCTTCTGTCAAACCATGAAGCTACCCTTGTCGACACTAGAGTTTGATCCAAAATACCACAGTCCTTAATGAAAGAACATAAATATAAAATAAGAGTGAGAGAAAGGAAGAAGGTGTTTTTGATCAAGTTGCAGTGTATGTGGGTTTTTCCAAGGAAAGCTCTTCTATGATTGCATCTTCAGGCACCAAATTTTCATGGAATAGCTTCAAGAGCTATCTGTTAACTTTGAAAACCTTCTATGTACCTGCACTTTTTATTTCTACTGCACCATGAGGGAAAACATTAGTAACAACAAAAGGGCCAATCCATATGGATCAAAGTTTCACATCCATAACTTTTAGGCGGGAGTTAAACAGTAAGAATTTTTTTCCAAGAGAGAATTCCTTCCGAGAAATAATATTATCATGGAAGCGCTTGGTTTTCTCTTTATAAATTCTAGAGCTTTCATAGGCCTCTAGCCTAAGCTCTTCAACCTGTTGTTTTCTTTTCATACTTGATTTCTGCATTTCCAAATTACAACTTTTGACATCAAATAAGCATGATGCTCAATTTCTATAGAGAGGTGACATGCCTTACCAAATACAAGTCGATAAGGAGACATCCATATTCGTGTCATGAAAGTTGTTCTTTGAGTTCAACGTGCATCTTTTAGACGACGACTCTAGTCCTTCCTATTTGGCCACACCATCTTTTCTAAATCTGTTTAATTTATAGTGTTTCAGATCTCAACTTTACCATTAGTTTTAGGGTGATATGCAGTAGAGACCCTGCACACGACTCTATACTTTCATAGCAAAGCTTCCATGGTGCGATTACATAAATGAGTTCCTTGGTCACTTATGAAAGCGTGAGGCATTCCAAACCTGCAAAAAATATTGGACTTGACAAAATCGGCAACAACTTTAGAATCATTAGTTCTAGTGGGGATTTCTTCAACCCACTTTGAAACATGATCAAAATCTAGTAAAATGTAAACAAAACCAAAAGATATAGGAAAAGGACCCATAAAGTCGTTTCCTCATACATCAAACACCTCATTAAAAAGCATAGGTTGCTGAGGCATTTCACTCTTATGAGTGATGGTTGTACCTACTATCTCACACTATTACAAGTGCGGTAAATATCATAAGCCTCTTTAAAAATAGCGGGCCAATGGAAACCCGAGTCTAGGACTTTTCTTGTAGTCCTTTGAGGACCAAAGTGCCCCCTACTTTAGAAGCATGAGAAAGATACAAAACAGATTCAATCTCATAGTTGGGGACACACCTCCTAATAACCTGATCACTACCAAAATTCCTTAGATATGGATCATCATCCTACACATAATATTTTGCATCACTTTTGAGCTTGTGTATTTGTGTCTTAGATGCCCCTATAGCAAAAATTTCAGCAATAAGATAATTAACTAAATCATCATACCGAGGAGTTACCTCACGCAACTGTAAAAGATTCTCATCAAGAAAATAATCATGAATGGGTGAGGGATCTTCATCCTGGTCTATTATGCTCTAGTGGTCAGCCACTAAATTCTCAACTCCACTTTTATCATTAATCACCATATTAATCTCTTGTAGAAATAACATCCACCGAATTAATCTTGGTTTTGCTTCTGGTCTCTTTAACAGGTACTTCAGAGTTGCATGGTCAGTAAAATAAACTACCTTGGAACCTATCAAATATGATTTAAATTTATCAAGAGCAAAAACAATAGCTAGAAGTTCTTTTTCAGCAGTGGTGTAATTATTCTGTGCATAATCTAAAGTCCTAGAAGCATAATAAATAACATGGGAAGCCTTGTCCACCCTTTGTGCAAGGACCACCCCCACTGCATAGTTATGCATCACATATGATTTTAAAAGGGAGGGTCTAGTTAGGCGGCTGGATGATGGGAATAAAGGTTAATGCCTAATTCAAGAAATCAAACGCCTTTTTGCATTTGTCATCAAAGTTGAAAGTGACGTCATTTTTCAACAAATTTTACAGTAGAAGAGCTATGTTGTTGTAATCCTTTATGAAGCGCCTATAAAAACCTGCATGACCAAGAAAAGAATGAACTTCGCAAATGCAAGATGGGTAAGACAGTGTAGAAATCACATCAATGTTAGCAGGATCTGTTGAAACTCCTTTTTTAGAAATTATGTGACACAAAACAATTCCATGTTCAACCATAAAATGGCATTTTTCATAATTCAAAACAACGTCAATTTTGATGCATCTCTCTAAAACCATATTTAAACTATTTAAACATGCATCAAATGAAGATTTCATAAACAATGAAATCATCCATAAACACTTCTATGCAATTTTTAATATATTAAGCAAAAATACTAATCACGCATCACTAGAATGTACCAGTAGCATTGCACATACCAAAGGCATCCTCCTATAAGCAAATTGTCGTACCTCAAAAAATACGATCTTTGCAATGCGCAAAACTAGGGTTTGCACGATCACGGGTGGACTTATAAGAGTCGCCACCGAACTTTATTTATTCCCACAAGAGGAAAGGGAAAATATTGAGAAAACCCATGGGAAAAAGGATAAGGTATGATCATCGCAACCATGTTGGATTCAGAGATCAGATTTGTAAGGAGAAGGTACTAGCACTCCCTACATCCATCGTACTCGATGAGAACCGTCTAAGTTATCTGGGCATGAAAGGTGTTCGATATCTTATTGCTTTCTAAGGGAAGAGAGTAATTGATTACTTGAGGGAAAAATAAAGATTTTTTATTATTGAGTTCGTCCGAGTTTTCAACTCAGTGCCTACGTATCCCAGAGGGAATCAGAACTCCGTAGTTCTTGTTGAAAAATGTTTTTTTTGTTTGTTATGTGTTTTTTATGGACAATGCTAGACAGCATGGCCTTTTTAAAAATTTTTTAACGAAAATCCAAGAGGCAAAAAGGTTTAATATTTGTTAAATGTCTTTTAGAGTTGAAAAAAGAGGTTAGAGATAAGTTAAAGTATTTTTGGATTTTTTAGAAAAAAAAGTTTTTAGTTTTAAGAAAAAAACTACTCGATATAAGATTAAGGTTTGAATTTGTATGATGGTGATTGTAAAAGGCAACCGACTTATGAGGAAAGAAACCACTTGACGTTGGATCAAAGGTTTGAGAAAAAGTTAGGTTGATTCCTAGTCCCTAAGGGTGCTCCTTGTAAATGAAATCGTAACCAAAGAAAGAGAGAAATGGTTAGCATGAGGTTGATGGCGATGCTAAAAAGCAATCGACTTACAAGTTGGGGTATGACTTGATATAAGAATCAAGAACATTTTGGGTTTGGTTGATCAAATCATAATAATGAGCAAATTTAAAAAGAAAAACCATCAGATAATTATCATCATATGGTTGAAGAAGAAGAAGAAAGAGAAAAAAAACTAAAGTAAAATTAAAGAACTGTAAAAATTTGAGACTTTTTGAACTCTCCAAAACTTTCCTGTGCAAAATCCTGTGCAATTGTGTCACTGAGTGTGTGTCCAATAATGAGAAGAAAAGACTCTATTTATAAGAAAAATTATGGTTACTTAAAAAAAAGGAAGAAATCAATTGGATCAATAAAATAATCAAAAGCCCAAAAATCAATTTTAATTGATTTTGATTTTGTGAATTATTGTATCAATCATATTGATTATTTTTTAAATTAAAAATATTATAAAAAGAACAAAATATTTTCCAATATTTTTTATTTTATGATATTTTTTTTGGATATTTTTATGAGTAATATAAAAAAAATGGAGAAAAAAATATATTTAAAAAAATACCTTAAATAAAATACGAAATTAATAATTAAATAAATAAAAAACTATTTTTGTAATTTTTTTAATGAAAATAGAAAAGTTAGAATAAAAATAAAAGAGAAAAACACAAAAAGTGAAGAAGAAAGACATCAACTGGATCAATAAACATAAACAAAAGCCCGAAAATCAATTTTAATTGATTTTAATCTTGTGACTTATTGTATCAATCATATTGATTCTTTCTAAAATTAAAATATTATAAAAGGAACAAAATATTTTTCCAATATTTTTTATTTTATGATTTTTTGGATATTTTTATGAATAATATGAAAAAAATGAAAAAAAAAACTATTTAAAAAAATACCTTAAATAAAATAAGAAATTAATAATTAAATAATTTTAAAAAAGACTATTTTCGTGATTTTTTATGAAAATAGAAAAGTTAGAATAAAAATAATAGAGAAAAACACAAAAAGTGAAGAAGGAAGAAATCAATTAGATCAATAAACATAATCAAAAGCCCAAAAATCAAATCAATTTTAATTGATTTTAATCTTGTGACTTATCGTATCAATCATATTGATTCTTTCTAAAATTAAAAATATTATAAAAAGAACAAAATCTTTTCCAATATTATTTATTTTATGATTTTTTGGATATTTTTATGAATAATATGAAAAAAAAATGAAAAAGAATAATATTTTAAAAAATACCTTAAATAAAATACGAAATTAATCATTAAATAATTTAAAAAAACTATTTTTGTGATTTTTTATGAAAATAAAAAAGTTAGAATAAAAATAAAAGAGAAAAATACAAAAAGTGAAGAAGGTGGGATTCAAACTCAACCTCTCACACTCACAACTCCTTACACATGATCTCTTGCCAATTATGTCATTTTATTCATTTGAAATAAGGTGGCACTAGAAACCATGTAAAGGTAGGATAAATTTGGGGTATGACACAAATGTACCGAATGGGCATGTGAAAGTTTTCTTTTCTTGATCCTCTAGTGCAATATGGATCTAAAAGTAACCTGAAAAACCATCAAGAAAACAATAATGCAATTTTCAAGCAAATTGTTAAGCATCTAATCATTGAACGGTAAAGGAAAGTGATCTTTTCTACTTGTCTGGTTTAATTGTATGTAGTCAATACAAACTCTCCAACTGTTCTGAACTCTAGTGGGAATAAGTTCATTCTTTTCATCTTTTACCTCTGTGAGTCTAGATTTCATATATACAATCTGCATTGGACTTATCCAATTACTGTCATAGATAGGATATATGATACCTGCTTGGAATAACTTGGTTACATCCTTCTTTACAACATAAAGAACTAAAGGGTTAATTTACCTTTGGGGATGCCTTACTACCTTAGTCCCCTCTTCTAGCAAAATCTGATGCATACACATGGAATAGCTAATACCAGGTATGACAACTAAGCACCATCTAATCACCTTCTTATGCTTCTTCAAAACCTGCAAAAAAAAATTTATTGATCAGAATTAAGGTTAGAAGAAATTATCACCTGTACCTTTTCATTCCTCTCTAAATAAACATATTTTAGATTTTTAGAAAGTGGTTTAAGCTCTGAGGAATAAGGTTGCTCAATGGAAGGTGTGTTTGGGGAAGCCAGAATATCAAGAACTTCAGCTGCATAAATAACTTCATCTTCCTGAAAAATATCAACATGCAAGGCAACATCAATATAAGAATAAACAGAGCAAATGTTAGTGTCGGTATATGAATCGCAAGAGTAAGTATCATCAAAGTCTGATAATAATGGAAAATCAGTTAACAACTCAAAATAAGTATCATCAACTAAATCAGAAATCAACTCAATGTAAAAAATTGAATGTTCTTCCACGGGGTGTTTCATAGCATCAAAGAAGTTAAATTTAACAATGATATCACCAAACTCCATGGAGATTGTTCCATCATCAACATTAATTTTTGTTTTTGACGTTTCATGAATGGCTTGTATAAAATGGTGGTTGCCCTGCTTGACTTAGTTTCTCGTTCCATGTCTAGAATGTAAAAATATGCAATAAAAATCAAGTCATTAACTTGAACAAGTACACCTTCTACTACTCCAGCAGGGCGGGTGTCACAGCTAGAAAAATTACAGAGTTGCCACCATATTTTATTCATTCCTAAGGAATAAGGGAAACAACTATAAACCCTAAAGGAGAAGAATAAAACAATCATCACAATCAAATATGGGTTCCGGAGTCGGTTAAGTGAGGGGAACCTCCGTTGTACTCAACAGGAACCTTCTATAGTTCTAAGGGTGAGTATGTTTATCTAAGGGATGTTTGCCAACTTACTTATGTATTGCTTAATGCTTTAGTTTATTTATTTACAAAAAAAAATTATTTTATTATTTTAAGAAAGATTTAATAATAAAAGGAGAAAAAGAAATTTTTATTATTGTAATGCAGAATAGGAAAAAATGAGATTTTTTTTATTATAGGGTAGAACAGGAAAAATTCAAAATTGGTCAAGTTGCGCATCTGAGAGGGGGAAAGAGAGATTGGGAAGAGAGCAATAGGAACGGAAATACTTGTGAGAGAAAGCTTCGATTAAGGTAAGGTGGAGAGTTGCTTATCGTAAAGTGGCTTTTAGGCAGCAGGATGATGAGGGTTCCCTTGCCCTCTCATCAGCGCCAAGGGATTTTCAGCCTAATAATCCTATTTTATTTATCATTAATATGTTGTTGTGTTATTATATTATGTGTTTTTTGTGTGTTATATCTTTAATAATTTTTTTGTATGTTTTGTATTTTAGCCAAATGGGGTTTCTCTTAACCCCTTTGGCTTTAACCAATGGTAATATCTCAATAATGTTTATAATATTGAAGTTGATATATATATATATATATATATATATATATATATATATATATATATATATATATATATATATATATATATATATATATATATATATATATATATATATATATATATATATATATATATATATATATATATATATATATATTATTGGTGTGAAATGTTTGATTTGTCTATTTTTGGAAACAAATTGTTATTTGTTGTGAATTGATGTCGTCAATAATAGAATAAAGTTATGAGATAAAGATTAAGTTTCTTGAAAAACACAAGAAACCCTAATATGTTTCCCAAAGGAAAAGGGAAGAAGGAAGAAAGAATAAAAAATTGGTTAAATATGTTTTACTATTCACTTTCTCAATAAAGGTTCAAAGATTACAAGTGAATACCAACAATTATCCTCTATCGCCCTAATTAGGATTTGAACCATCCTTACAAAGATAAGAGACTATCATGATATTTATAATAAAACCTAACATACTAAACTAATGGGATTTTTAACAATTACCCATTATAAGCTAACTTAGGGTACAAGCTAACTTAAACAATTGGATCCTTAACACAAGACATAATTTGATAACTATATACTAGAACATAATTCGACTACAGCATGTAGGTCTTTAACAACAACATGTAGGTCTTTGACAATAATATATGAGCAAACTTAGACGTCATGCTAACTAGAGTTCAATCCAATATCTCACAAATTTCCACCTTGGATCTAACTCTACCATCAAGAAATAAACCAGCTTTCTTCATACAACTTTATCAATTGCATACAGTGGGAAAACAGACAACTGGGCAACATCTTGGTGATCATATTAGTGGCATTATGATTTGTTAAAACCTTTAGCACTTGGACTTCTCCATGCTTGATTACCCCTCTAACGAAATGAAGCCTCACATCAATGTGCTTGGTTTGCTCATGATAGGCTGAATGTTTTGGTAGGTGTATTTCACTTTGACTATCGCACTTAATAGTGACAAGTCGACCTTGATGTTTTAGCTCCTTTGCAAAACCTTCAAGCTACAATGCTTCCTTCACAGCTTCAGTTAGGGCGATATATTCTACTTCAGTGGTTGATAAGGCAACAACCTTATGATGTGTTTCTTTCCAACTAATTGTTGTGCCAAACATAGAGAACACATATCCAGAAATAGATTTTCTAGAATCCATACAACCTGTATAATCTGAGTCGACATATCCTTCGATTGCTGCTTTACTATCTTCACCTAAGGCTCCACTATAAATTAAGACTTTGTTCAGAGACCCGTTTATGTACCTTAGGATCCACTTTAATGCTTTCCAGTGAGCCTTTACAGGATTCGCCATTTACCTGCTTACAAGACTTACTGCATATGTCATGTCGGGTCTAGTACAGACCATAACATACATCAAAGAACCCACTATATTAGCATATGGAATGCTATTCATATAAGCTCTTTTGACATCAGTACTAGGACATTGATCTATACTCAGCTTGAATTGAGGGTTTGTCAGAGTCACAACAGGCTTTAAATTCGATATACCAAACTTTTTGAGAATCTTCCGTAGGTATGCCTCTTGAGATAAGCATAATTTCGATTGCTTTCTATTTCTTCGGATGTTAATCCCAAGAATCCTGGGAACAACTCCCAGATGCTTTGTGTCGAAGTCCTTATTGAGTTTAGCCTTCATCCCCATTACATCTTTGACATTGTTGCTTTCTATTAGAATATCATCCATATAAAGCAACAAAATAACAAATGAATTATCAGGTCAAAATCTGAAATAAACACAGTGGTCGAACTGACTTCTATTGAAACTTATGTGTGCCATGAACTTGTCGAATTTCCTATTCCACTGCCGAGGAGATTATTTCAGTC
The DNA here is from genome assembly GCA_963859935.3 of Lathyrus sativus. Taxonomy (NCBI): domain Eukaryota; kingdom Viridiplantae; phylum Streptophyta; class Magnoliopsida; order Fabales; family Fabaceae; genus Lathyrus; species Lathyrus sativus. The sequence continues at coordinate 597,017,165 of OZ012738.1, read as the reverse complement.
TATATAAGGATCTCTTCAGCTTGCACACATAATCCTCCTTCCCCTTTTCGACATATCCTTCAGGTTGCCTCATCAGGATTGTTTCATCTAGATCACCATACAAGAACACAGTCTTCAAATCCATTTGTTCCAATTCAAGGTCAACCCGTGTCACCATGGAATGCAACATTCAAATGGATCTATGCTTCACAACAGGAGAGAACACATCATTGAAGTCGGCACCTTCTTTCTGAGTGAACCCCCCAGCGACCAATCTTTCCTTGTATCTTTTCGACGCAACTACTTCGGCTCTTTCCTTAACTTTGAAAATCCATTTATAGTTGACTAACCTGGCTCCAACATGCTTCTTGATTAGTTCATAGGTGTTGTACCCCAACATTTGCCCAACCTTTCTTTACCTAGCTTGTGTTTCATTTCATTCACACTAGCATTATCATTTGCATTTCATTGACATGTGTGCAGGAGATCAAGAGGTATGATTACCAATCAAGAGCTACACAAGGCTATGAGGCTAGCTAAGAAGGCTTATTCAAGTGCTCAAGGGTTGATATCCTCACCAGGGAAGTCTAAGATCCTCAGAGAGAGTGATTGAAACCAAGTGTGTAGAATCTCCTAACTTGAGAGTTGTGGGAAGATCATCAGATGATTCTGAAGCCATAAAGTTGTACTTGAGGTCTTGAGAGAGCTCATGAGAAATGTTGAAGTTCATTTGGAAGCCTAGACAGGTCATTATGTGGAGGATATGAAGTATACTCAAGATTGGTGCAACTAGGGTTTCATCTGGATGACCCTAGGACAACTGCTGATTTGAAGAAGGTTGAGACCTAATTCAAGAGCCATGTGACCATGGATTGATACATTGATATGTTCTAATGATGATTCCAATGTTAACTCATCATGATTGAAGAGTTTGAGAAGTTTTAGGCTAGCGTTTCTCAGGCTTGATAGTGTAAAATCCCCTAGCTTGACCCCTGACTTCAAGACCACTTAACTCAAGATATGATGTTCATCTCATCTTGACCCCAACATGATTGTTGTAGGGCATGATCTTAGCTTTAATTTGAGTACTATAAGTCCCTGATAGGGTTTATAGAACTCAAGTTATGAGCCAAACAAGTTACAAGTCATCTGAGACATGTGAATTTGGAGCTTGAAAGTTACCCAACTTGCATGACACTTTTGCCCTAGAAGGATGATTCCTATGAACTTTTGGTCAACATGAATGTTGTTCCTTATTCTCTTATCTTTCTAAAGAGTACTAGAAGTCCATGATTGGATTTGTAGAACTCAAGTTATGACTTTGACAAGTCAAGGGTATTTTGGGTATTTGGACATTATAGGTCATTTTGAATTATGGGTCCATTTCACTATCTTGCAAGCTTCAAATGGAGTTTTGTTCAACTTGAAAGTTGCTCAAAATGATGTTTTTAGCTTAGCCAAGTATCAAGAGTCCATTGATATGGATTAGAGCAAGCATTGGTTGAAGAAATATCTCAAAAAGGCCATTTTAATGAATTAAAATGGAAAAATTCAAAACAAATGTAATTTGAATGATTTCAAGCCAAATTGGTACTCATTTTGATTGGAAATGATATTCTAAACACTTTGGAATTATTACATTTTTGAATTGAGACTCGTTTCATGGCATTTTGGTAGATTGCTTCATGATGAAGTAACACTTCAAACATCCATCTTTGGTTGAAATCAAAGGAGGGAACTCATTCATTTACACTCCATAGCTCTCAAGTAAGTGATCTGAAGTGGATTGAGAGCAAGAACAAAGAAAATTCATGCATACCATAATTGAAATTATGGAAGAAAGTTGAAACTTAGAATTCATAAATTGGGCCATGAATGGGCCCCCAATGGATCAGAACAGATTATAAATAGATTTTGGATCATTTTCAGAAGCTTCTAGTGCCATTTTCTGTTGAGAATCAGTTAGAGCAGTTTGTGGAAGAAGCTTGGAGTTGGATTTTCGAGTTTGGAGATTGAAGGAGTTTTAGAAGAAATTGAACAACAAGAACTCTTCATCATCATTCAATGGAAGATTCTGCACCTTTTGGAAGAGAATTGAGCCCTGAAGAACACCATACGCGAAGCTCCAAACCAGGTTTCTTCCTCTCAAAATTCCTCTTAAATTATGCACTTTCCAAGCCTTAGATACATGTGGTTAGGGTCTACTTGAAGCATAGATGGATTTGGTATAGGTTTCGTAGTGAATCGTGACGATTTTTACCATGGCATTCCAAGTTGTAGTTCACATATCTCACTTGTTAATGGTTAAAATTGAAAACAAATCATAGATTAGTGCTCTAGGAAGTGAGACGAGCAAAATGACATAAAGAAATTGAAGTTTCATTGATATTAAATTTGTGGCACTATTCATTCACGCCGGAGAAGATGACCGGATCTTCTCCGGCCGCCCCTGCAACCACCGCCCTGTATTTCCCTCCGTTTTATGTTTAAACTTCCAGGTGAGTTCCCAACCGTCCGATCGCGCGAGGTCGTTGAACTTGTAAGCGCATCGTGCAGCTGGTAATGAATCCACGTGTGGCCACTTTCTCATTTAAGTGAAACGCAGAGTTTCACTTTGAAACTCTGCTGGGCTTTGATCCCAAGTGCTATTCCCACCCCACCTTGTTAGGCCCAAATCAAAATGCACATGAAATTGTTACTCCATGCACCCCCCTGGCCTGCTTCGTTTAGTGATTCATAAGCTGAGTTTAATAACTCAGTTGGGCCCAATCCTTGCGCGCTATCTGCACCCCCCAACGCAAGGCCCATTAGCCGATAACACGTGAAATATTGCTAGTTACATCACCTGTTCCATCTAATTTCCATTTTCTTTCTTTTATTTTTTTAGTTAATGCTTGTTAGTTTTAATTCATGTAAAAATAGTAATTGTTGTCATCAATTCCTGAAATAAATCATGTGAATACTTTGGTATGTTTAGAACTTTTTAACATTTTTTGAATTTTTATTTTCATGCATTTCCCATTAATGGCATATTTTCTATTTTAGTATGTTTTTAATAATTGAGAAATTGTGTGCGGAGCTTGATGATTTTATTTCTCACTCATGCTGTTGAGTTTGATATTGAAATTTTGTGTGCTGGTGATAGACATGTTGATGATGTTATGTGATTTTTGTGGAGATTTTTAGATGATTCTAAATAGGATTTTGAGATAGTTGTTTAGGAGTATTCATGGATGGATCCCTTTAGTGTACCCTTGAGGTTTTAGATTTAGTTTGAGCCTTTTGATTTAGGTTTAGCCCCTGATTTTTGTACCATAGAATGTTGATACATGTAGAATAATGTAGTATTTTCCTTAGAATTTTTAGGAATGATTTTCTATTAGTTCCCCATTTTACAAGTTGACCTTAGTTTAGGTGATCCTAACTAGGTTAAGTGCATAGATTAGTTTTGTAAATGACCATTAGATGATTCTAGGTCCCATATTCCTTTCTTGATAGATTGGTAAGTAGGTAGAGACCTCATTAGAGCTTTTGATTCCCCTAGCTTAGGTGATCCTTGTAGCTAGCTTGTAGGGTTTCTTCGGAGTGTTGTGTTGCCTTCTGTCCCCTATGTGTTTTCCTTGGGCTTTGCCCTACCCTCTTTATTCAAGTCTTGAAGAGGATCCCTCCTGGGAGAGCCTAATCCTTCCTTTGGTTGGTTCTAAGCATTCCTCAGGAGGTTGAGCCTTGAATTGACATTCCCTAATATAGTACATTCCTTTGGTTTGTACTATCTTTATCCTTCAAGTCTTGAAGAGGAGCCCTCCTGGGAGAGCCTAATCCTTCCTTTGGTTGGATTCTGTGCATTCCTCAGGAGGTTGAGCCTTGAATTGACATTCCCCAATATAGTACATTCCTTTGGTTTGTACTATCTTTATCCTTCAAGTCTTGAAGAGGAGCCCTCCTGGGAGAGCCTAATCCTTCCTTTGGTTGGATTCTGTGCATTCCTCAGGAGGTTGAGCCTTGAATTGACATTCTTGGCATGGTATATTCCCTTGGTTTATATACTGTCATCCATCTCAAAGTCCTTTTCTTAGGATTCCTCTTGAGAGAGCCTAATCCTTCCCTTGGTTGGATTATGTGCATTCCTCAACAGGTTGAGCCTGAGATGAACATTCTGTGTTGATACACTACAATCAGTTACCCTTAGATTGATATCTAGGACCAATACCCAGTATTTTCAGTCCTATTGACATAGGATCCCTCTTGGGAGAGCCTAATCCTTCCTTTGGTTGGATTCTGTGCATTCCTCAAGAGGTTGAGCCCATGATGGACTCTGGTGTTGATACACCTCCAACCTAATGTAGCCTGGGATGACTCCCCTGTTGCTCATTTTGGGTTTTCTCTCTTGTTTGAATTGCTTGATGCATTAGAATAAGTTCATTTAATGTAGGTGCATGACTGCATTAAGAGGTTGAGTGGGTCTCCCTCTGCTTGTCTGTTTTGACTGTTTTCTTTTTTGCTTGATTGCTAAGAAGTTGAGTTTGTCTCCTTCTGTTGGTATCGTTGCCTTTATCCCTTTCTTCATATCTTTGCATTTATTCATATTTGGCTTGAGGTTGAGATGAGCTTGTGGAGGCTCCTGCCCCACACATATTTCCTACCTCACTTGCATGTGCATCTTTACTGTTTTCTTCTGTATATCTGTTTACTGTTTAAGCTGATGCTTTGTCTGTTTCTGTACCCCGTTGACATGATCCCTTAGGAGTCTCACTTCCTTTGATAAGGAAGTGATGATTAGAATTTTAGGTTGAAACCTATGCATGATAACTTCTAGGAGTTCCCTGTTTCAAACCTCAACCATAGGATGAATCCTTGGCATGACAACATTAGGATTTGACAGTTTCCCCGTAGAGTTCATTCTCTTCTCATCTCAAAACAACAGTAAAAAACGTAATAAAGGCAAGTTAGTACAAGCACGTTACGAGCCTTAAGCTACTTGGGTAATGATAATTGAGCGACCTTCTCTCAATCGCCTAAAGTGTTTAGTATACGTCCTTTGGACGATATGTGATGCATTCGTTCCCAGGTCATAGTCTCTAGTGCTGTACAAACTACAGACAACCATAAAAAACAGTTCTTCCGTAAAAACAGAAAACAAACTTCAAACCCTTTTTCCCCGTGGGCCCATTAACCAAGGAAGCTTTTCTGAAGAAAAGAGTGTTGTTAACTCCCAGTTCTATTGCAAACGGTAACGCGTAAGTCTCCAAAGGTCGAGCTGCGTACACCAAACTGCTAGAACTGCCTGTTAACCCTACTCGAAAAAACAGATGAATCTGAACCCGTAATCCGTATCATCCTGAACTACGTAAGCTCTGATCTCTCATATCTATTGAGAGTACGTAGGCACAATACTAACGTATTGGCGAGCCACCTTCCCCCATCTGTAACCCGTAGTTAACCGAACTACGTAGACTCTGATTTCTCATTCTCTGATGAGAATACGTAGGCATAAAGCACGACGCTTTGCCGAGTCATTTTCTTTTCTTTTCAGACCAGCCTTGATAGGTAGATAGATAAAACCATCCCATCAGATAAACACAACAAGCATGGATCCCATCGAGTACGATGGACGTGAGGGGTGCTAATACCTTCCTCTTGCATAACCGACTCCCGAACCCAGACATGGTTGCGATGACCTTGTCTTATACCTTTTCGTCAGGTTTTTCCGATCGTTTCCTTTCCCGTTCTGAGGGATAAATAACGAAAGGTGGCGACTCTTTTGTTTTGCCGACACCTTATTTTCGCGGTAGTGACACTAGGTGTTGTTATTATGAAGAGATCTCATCTCATCATCCATGGCCTTACATGACTATACCACTATCCTATCTCAAGTACACTCAAGTTTGGGTATAGGACTTATCTCACCACTCAGAGATCATTAAGCACCAAAAAACAAAAGCAAACAATAGATAATAATAAAAACGCAGATAAACAAGTTAGGCCAAACCCACTTGGGACTACTCCTCAGCAGAGTCGCCATTTTTCTGTAGCGGTGAAAAAATGGAGATTAAGTTATTGATTAACTTAACTCACAAAGTAAAAGTCGCCACCGATCTTTATTTTTTCCAAATGAATGGGAAAAGAACGAATAAAACTCATAGAAGTTTTAAAACAAAACTAATAAAACAAAGAGTACGGGGGTTAGTTATGCAAAAGGAAGATGTTAGCACCCAAAACATTTATAGAACTCTATAGGAACCTCTTGAAAATTTGTGTTTGGCTTAAAAAAGGTTGTTTACAAAAGATTGGGGAGATGGGAAAATAAATATTTTTCAGATTTTTTTTTTGACATGACTTCCTAAGCCTCATGCCTACGTACCCAAAAATTGCAATGGATGATTAAAACCTCGTAGTTCATGGTAACAAGAACAAAGGTGTTTTTTTTGATTTAATTTAATAGAAATTTAGTCATATTCGAGTGGAAACTCAACTTACTACCCACAATTAATGAGGAATGAGCATTTGCAGCATCTTGAGATGGGGGATTTTTACTTGGATTAAAATCAATAAGTCTATCACTCAACATCTAAGTGGAAAATATCATCACTTCTCTACATTATTATAGAAGTATAGGAGTTGCATCACTTCAAGAACACAACTAATGACTATCATGAAGAAAAGGTTTAAAGGGAAAAGGTGCACAAAGGCACAAATGATTTGCATGAGTTTTGTGTTTTTTTAAATCTTTTGAAATTTGTTTGATATGCTTAAGATGTCTCAACATTTATTTACAAAAAGGTTTTGAACATCACTTGACAAAGTCAAGGTTTATTGAGAAAGTGGTTCAAGTTTGAAAACAAGATGGTTTTAAAAAAGAGAGAAGATTTTGAAAATTTAATAAAGGGAGGAGATGAAGAGACTATCCTAATTCATAAAATAAATAACAAAAAATAAAATGCCTCATTGTAAGTTACCCCAAGAGGAAGCCTTTGTGTGTGTATTGTGAACTAACCATGAGAAAACAAGCATCTGACATAAGTCAAGCAAAGATTTCATTCCTTTGGAGTAAGCCATAAGAAACAAGTAAGCACAGGATAAGACAAGCATCAGTTGAAAGAAGAACTCAAACTATAAGGTCAAAATTGTGTATCAGAGCCAAGTCTTCAAAGGTCAACCAAAGGTCTCAAGTATCAGATGAGCCCAATAGCATTGGGAAAAGTAACCAAATTCCATAGTGTCCAAAAGGTCAAACTCCAAGTCAAGCAAATGATAGTAATCATTAGTTCAAAGATTAGAGAATCAAGTTTTTAGGGTTTTTCCTTTATTAATGTCTTTAAAAGAAAAAAAAATGTCCAAGTGGACAAAAGAAAAAAAAGAAGCATACACATAAACAATATAAAATATAATGCTAAAAATAAAAGAATAAAAATAAAGAGCAAGAAATAAAGGGCAAGAAATTAAATGACAATAAAATTAAATGGAATAAAGTAAAGTTAGCACAATAATAATGTTAGTATTGATGTTAGAATTAATGAATCGATTCGGGACAAATTTAGTGCTACGTTAAGCAATCGTAGCATAATCTATTAAGAAGATCATACTATGGGAGGTCGGTCAATAAAAATTTATATACCATACATATTAGAGGTATAATAGAAACCATACTCCTAAAACATGTAGCACAAGTAAAAACCAAGGAGGGATCAAGCACTAAGGCAAGGAGATTGGTCCATTACATCAATCATCCTTCATGACAACTTAGGACAAACTTATGCATCAATCCAAAGTATCTAAAATGTTTCATAACCAATTGGAAGGTAGATTTGAAATAGCAAAATTTCATCAAACATTAATCCAAACTTCATGAACAAGATGGACACTAAATCATCCAATTGATCAAGAGAAAAGAAAAAATAAAAAGAAGGAGAAGGAGATGAAGAGAGAAACCAAATTGAATCATGACATGAGATTCATCTATCATCAATTTCAGTCACCTTTGTTGGTGAATTAAGGTACTAAACATATCATCAATCTAAAGTACTAAAGCTGATCCAAATGATCATTTAATAATAAGTTTGAATTGATGAAGATTCATCCAACCTCATCAACACCCAAAGTCCACTGAGATAGAGGAAGATTTTGATCAATCAAGTACTAATCCAAGTCAACAGAAGTCAAACAAATTAAAATTCAATAAGAAACAAATAAAATGCATGAAAATAATTTTTAAAATGACTTTTAATTGAAAATAAAAGAGAAAATGCAAATGAAACATCTAAACATCAATTAAAGGCTCAATAAAATCAAAATAGGTCAGAAACAAGTCAAGGATCATTAAATATTTTTTTTAGATTTTTAAAATGCATAAAAGTATTTTTAACTTAATTAAAATGCATAAAAAATAAGAAAATAAATGAAAAATATCAGATAATGAAATAAAAATGTGAAAAAAGTGCACAAAAGGTAAAAAATATTTTTAGAAAATTATAGAAAATGTTTTGAGTGAAAACGGTTAAAGGAGCTATTTTTATGATTTTTTGAAATGAATGAGGATTTAAAAAACAATTAAAATTAAATGAAAATGCAACAAAATACCACAACCATTGGATCAGATCTAAGGACAACATTCACACACACACACACACACACACACACACACGCAGACACACATACACACACACACACACACACACACACACACACACACACACACACACACACGTGCACACACGCACGCACATGCACACGCAGACACACACACACACACACACACACACACACACACACGCACACGCGCATATACACACACGCACACGCAAGCACATTCGTTCACACACACACACACATGCACGCGCGCGTGGCCTTCAGATTAAATTTAAAACACTTCCAAGGGATCTAATCAAATGGAAAACGGTAGACCTTAAGTAAAATAAGCGTTGGATCACTTTTAAAATAAAATAAACTCAAGTCGCTATTGCGCATCTTCGATCGTCTTCTTCGGTGATTTTCTCACCGGAGTTTGGAAAATGGAAATCTCAAGGCATGAGACCACCACTGTTACAACCTTCTCATCAGTGTGAACTCAACTATATGCTTCATTTTCATTTATTGAAAGTGCGTATGAAATTTTTTGAAGAAAACTCAATGAAAATAAAAACACGAAAAGAAAAATTAAATGCCATACAAGATCAATCAAAGCAAGATAAGTTAGGGGAAAGCATCTGAGAGTATCAGGCTACATTATGGTAACTTGTTTGGGTGAAACGAAACTTCTAACTACCTTGTCCAAAATATGATCAGAAGTTGCTGCAAGGTTGATTAGGTTAGCATGATTCATAGGCTCTCAAGGCTTGGGAATTGTTGCAATAGCTTCAGAAGATGCCGAAGTTGCTAATGAAACAAAGAAATGGAGTTGAAATTGCTTAGAATTTGAAAACAAAATCTCAAAATTTCAATGAAAATGTGAGCTCGAACAGAGGTTATAGGGGCTATCCAAGCTTGAAATTGAGTGAAGAAGCTTCCTCTATTTATAGCTGAGGTGAATGAATGAGATACGTGTGGAAATTAGTTGCAATTCATGTGAAATCATATGCACCAAAAGTGCGATCATTCTTGGTTGTGAAGTCATCAAAACGCAGCTGAATCCTTCATATTCTAGGTGATTTTGATCCTCAGGTATCACTTAACATCATCATGGACAAAACACGTGCAAATCTTGGCTCAATTTGGAGTAATTTGCGATTTGCAAATTCTGACAATGATCAAGTTTCAATTTCATGGGGTCAACTTCAAACCAATGTGAAATCTTGTACACTTGACCTTTAACGTTCATTCTTTTTGCAAAATAATCACATCATAACAAAGAATACAATGTGAAAAGAAAGGTTTCATTTGTATGCTTGAGAAAAAATTTATGAGCTTGCAAATTTGGCACGATGACCTATAATCAGAGGTTAAGAAAATTCTAAGTCCAAAATGACCTATAATGTCTTCAAAGTTTTCATGGCTTTCCAAGCATATTAGGCCTTTGATCCTTGAGACAAGCTTGTAGAGGACATAAAATATAATAATTGGAAAAAAGAACCGCCCTCAAAAGTTGAAAATTTAGAGGGTTATGATATTTGGAAGTTAGGGAAATATCACTTGAATTTAGGTCAAATTTCACTAAGTCCACGAAGTGACTTCTAATGTTTCTAAACTTTTCATGATCTTCGAAGCATAATTGGCTTTTGACTTGTAAATAGAAGTTGGAAGGGATGTGACCAAGATTCATTTTCCCAAAGAAGCACTCAAAAATGTTGAAGTATGAAAAAGTTATGATATTTTGAAGTTGGACTTGAAATGTTGACTTTTTTGGTTAAACCTCTTTGAACAAACTAGCAACCTTGGACTTTTTCTTTCATTTCAAGGTACATTGATGATTATATAAAATCAAAATGATGTAATATTGATTTTCCTTTGATGGAACTTGCAATAGCTTCAGGAAACTTGTTAGTGAAGGCATGGAAATAAACACATGAACCTTTGAAATTTCTTGAGAAACAAGCTATCAAACTTTGAAATTTCTTTGATCAAATGAAGTTGAATGATGCTTGAGACCCTATGATTTGTGGTTAGAGTTCATGCTTTGAGGAATAGCCTTTGAAAATAAATGGTTGACATCACCTTGATCTAAGGAACTCAAACCCTAGCTGAGGAGATAATCACTTGATGCTCTTGGTTCCAAAATCTACCTTGCAAAAGAAACAAAAGGGACAAGGCATATTTTTTTGTATTTTGATTAATGGTTAGTGAATTATAAAGCATATAAGTATAAAAAGATAAAAGATACACAAAGAGGTGTTTAAAGATCTCTACAAAGGCAAACCCAAAGATGAGAGGGTTAGGAGATAACCAAATTTGTGAACTTGATGCATTGCAAAGATGTAAATGAGGTGGGATCTTAGGGGTAAAAATTAGGGTATGAAAGATAATACCAACCAATCCTTATAAGCCTTCCTTCAAACATGCCCTCTCATTCTGATATGAATTCGGGAGACCACTCAACGTCCTCTTTGGCCTCGAGTGTTACAACCACCCGCCCAATTTGGCCTAGGGTGTTAGAGCTTCAACCTTGAAGGAGAAGATTATATGGAAGATGTAAAAGAAATTGGAGAAACAACACTAGGAATGATGAGGTATGAGATCATTAAGTGAAAAATAATTCAAAAAACCTCCAAAGGAAAGAAAATGAGAGTGTAACAACAAGAACAAGAAGCACCCGTGAATCTAGAAGATTTCAGTTATGACATTATCGAAATTCCCTCTAACGAAGACTTACTTAAGGACATAATAAAGAGGCAAAAATGGACAAATGAAAAGATCAACATCATGGCTTTTCACTTCGCACATATTTATAACATCTATCTCCTGGTATGTTCACTTATAATAATGAGTACAATGAAGAGTAACCTCACCTATGTGTCTCTTAGCTTTTAAGGAGAGATTAAATTTTAAGAAGGAGTACTATAAATAGGTAAATCTATTGAATTATTTTGCATTTCATTCTTTTTTGTCTTCTTTTTGTGTGTGTGAGAATACCACTTTATTATTGCATCATCATCATCATTGCACCTAGAAGGTTATTATTTGTCTCTCCTACTCCTTTCATTGGTAATTTCGCATCTCAACAACAAGAAGGAAAATTATTTCAAGAGTTTTCAAATAGAACTATGTTTGGAATTCATACCAGGGATGTTGAAATCTTTCAAGAATGTGAATTTTTCAAGATTTTTGAGGATTTGAATTAACAACATTCATCTGCAACCGTCGAAGGAAAGTGTACCCATCCCTAGTTATGATGTTCTTCTTAAATATCTTCTTCACCAATGGAATCATATACTATCAAGTAAAAAAACAAGATATTTATACCTTTGGAACATATTTCTAACATTTTTTTATCTTCCCCATGATAGACCTCTCTTCAAGCCTGATGAACATGGCGATAATTCCAACATCAAAATCATTGCCTCTTTGTTTATGATAAATCCAAAATCTTTGGTAATCTTTCCATTCACAATAAGCTATTTGCGCTACGACATTTTCATAATTCATCATGTGCTAAATCATATACTCTTTCTAAGAAAAAACAACTTCAATCACTTAGCTAGGTTTGATGTTGCAAATATATGGATGCCTGCTAACAGACCTGAGACAAACTGAGCCAGTGCAGTGATCCATTATATATTAGGGAGCAAAATAAAATGCCCATAAATCTAGAAGATTTCAAATATGACATTCCAAAAATGCCCTCTACTGAAAACATACTTAAGAACATAATTAAGAAACTAAATTGGACAAATGAGAAGATAAACATCATGGATTTTCACTTTGCACATATTTATGACATCTACCTCTTGTTATGTTCACTTATGATGATGATGATGACAATGAAAAGTAGCCTTACCTATGTGTCTCATGTTCACTTATGATGATGATGACAATGAAAAGTATCCTTACCTATGGGTCTCTTAGCTTTTAAGGAGTGTTTAAATTTCAAGCTTTCCCATTTTTATTTTTTTAAATTCTGCAATTTCTTTTCTTTCTAAAGTTTGAAGTCAAACTTTTGAATAATGAAGTAATATTTTCCCTTTCTAAGAAAACAATGTTTGACTATATGCTTGCATATTTACATTTTGTCTAACATATTTAACCGTGTTTTTTATTATGACTAAGGTCGAGAAGTATACTCTCATGGGAAGTAGAGTATACTCTATACTCATGAGACGGGGAGTTTAATCACTCCAAATTTTATATAACTATTTTCTTCTTTTACCACCTCCTTGAGGGATGTTGTATTTATCAAAAAGGAGGGGATATAGAATTATGTACTTTGCAGGTGGATAGCAAGATACAAGTCAACAAGCAACTTCTTAGTCCTGATGAAAAATGGTCTTATGAAGATTTACTTAATTTCTAAGGTAGTACACTTATTAGAGATGGAATAATCGTAAAATTCTAATTAAGCCTCTAAATAAGTGGTATCATATTTGTTCACCATTTAAAATTATTACCACTCATGAAATATATGAGACTTTTAGAATTTATCAAGAAAGGAGTGCAAACACAATTAAATAAGGTCTGAAAAGCAGTACACTAAAGCTAAGATTCAACCCAACTCTCAAACCACAAACGAGGCTGGAAAATAAGGAACTAATCTATTACATGGCCTATGCTATTCAAATTTCAGACACAGTAGATTGAATCTTTGCCTCCAAGTAAAACAAATTAGTAAATTAATGGAGAACATGCAAGATCGTTAATATCATCATTACCTAATTGATTAGGGGAATTTTTAATCGATTAGATGGCCTCTTTTGTAAATATTTTCTTATCATACTTTTCGGGCCAAATATTCAATGATTTTGTGGAGTTTTTGCAAGCCCAAACTTGCAGAAGAAGCACTATAAATAGGTAACTCTATTCCATTCTTTTGCATCTCATTCTTTTATGTCTCGTTTTATGTGTGTGTGTGTGTGTGTGTGTGTGTGTGTGTGTGAGAGAGAGAGAGAGAGAGAGAGAGAGAGAGAGAGAGAGAGAGAGAGAGATAAACTACTTTGTTATTGCATCATCGTCATCATGGTACCTAGAAGGCTAATATTTGTCTCTTCTACTCCTTTTACTGGTTCTCATCTCAACAAAAAGAACGAAGATTACTTCAAGAGTTTGCAAATAGAACTGTTCTGGACTGGGCCAGGACCTGCCCCTCAGTCGGGCAGGCCCAACCCATGCTATGTTGGTGAGGCCCAACAAGGCCCAATTCCCCCCTGTCGGACACGAGCCTCAACAAGGCATATATGTCAGGCAAACGAATCCCTTGGCGGGGAGGCTCAGATGTTTCCCCCACATTCTCCATGTGTTCCGCCATGCGGGATGCGTCACCAGGAAACTACCCACCTCCGAAAGAGTTGGTCAACCCACCTTTCAAAGATCACGGGGCAGTTGATCTAGGGCGAAGACCACGTGCTGGTCTTCACTATGCCACGTAAGCCCTGGCAGTTACTTGGGTTGGGCCTGGCCGTCTGGCCCAATACAAGGTAACCATTGGCCCTGCACTGAGGTCTCTCTATAAATACTCTCTTTCACTATAGGGGTCAGGTAACTTCCTCTTCACAGCTAACCTCTGTGCTTGCTTTCTCTCTGATCTTTTACTCACTTAAGCATCGGAATGCCTTGCAGGTACACCCTATCTTTCTCCATAACTCCGGTGGAGACAACAATCCAACAACGCGTGGCAGGCCATTGATCCTTTCTGATCTGGTAAGATCAATGGCGCCATTTGTGGGAATCTCAGCTTCCCCGTTCTTCCTCCTGTCCGAGCACAAAAACAAGAACCAAAGCAAAATCAATCTTCAACTTCCATTTCAATCATAGCCATCCCACACAATAATAATGCTCTAGGCTCTACTTTTACCCCCTTCTCCAACAAGGACGGGCGCATCGCCTCTCCCTCCTCGGAAGACGCGACCTTCAACACCATCAGGCGCTTAGACAACCCGACTATCTACCAGCCCATTCCGGTTCCGATGGGCGCCGAACCTATCATCACGACCCTGTTCACAAAAATCAATCAAACCTACCTGATGATCTTCAGGCAGAATGAACGGATAGGGATGCTCGAGAGAGAATGAACATCGCGCTCTCCCCTGTGGAGACACCGATGTCCGGTTTCTCCCAGTCCGTCTCTTCCCCCACGAAGACACCGTCGACGGTACTCTATCAGCCTGTCTCCCTCGAGGAGACACCATCAGCAGCAATCAGCCAGCCTCTTTCCCCCGTGAAGACACAGTCTCCAGGTTTCCATTAGTCCCTCGCCTCCTCCATGGAAGACACGGTATGTAGAGGACACTAGGAGCCCATCGCCCCGGAAGGCAGGGTACCGTCCCTATCTTGACCGACCCCAGCCGACGGTTTCTCACAAGAGGGACATGTCACCTCCTCGAGAAGAGCGATGCTCCCCAGCTCAGAAGAAGAACAAAGTCGCCGCAGCCTCCTTCAGACCGAGGGCCCAGCCGAAGAGTCCACGCCGACGAAGAAACCACCTAGACTTAGCCTTTCCCTCGCTGTCACCTGTCCGGAGTGACAAAGATACCTGACGCTCACCACTGTGCAGGGCCATCAGGGAAGCACCATTTCCCATCAGGATGGAAAAACCCCCGATCCTGGAAACCTACGATGGAACGACCGACCCGGACGACCACATCGAAAGCATAGACGCGATGCTGGACTACAGAAACGTCTGAGGAGCTATCAAGTGCATAATGTTCCCCACCACCTTGAGGAAATGGGCCATGGCGTGGTACAAACGCCTCGCTCCCGACTCCATCGCCTCGTGGAGAGAACTTAAGCTCTAGTTCTCCAGGCACTTCACAGCATCTCGATGCCATCCAAAGACAGAGGCGGCCCTAGAGGATATTATCCAGAGGAAGAACGAGCCTCTTAGAGATTATATTGAGAGGTTCAATCGCGAGGCCGACCAAGTATCCACGACGGAGGATATGAAGAAATTCTTAATCTAAAAAGGCATAAGGCCACACTTTGACTTCGCCAAAGCCTTCGGCCTCGCACGTCCCCTTACCTTGAACGCTCTTCTCCACATGGCTTAGTTACACATCGAGTATGAGGAGATATAGGTCGCAAACACCGCCCGGGCCAGGCGCAACCAAGAAGCCCTGAAAACCGCAAGGCGTGAAGAAACCCTGCCTGCTCCTCCTCGATGAAACAAGCAGAAAAGACGCGAAGATCGCCCCCGCGAGCAGATGGGACTAGCAGGTCGGTTTATGGAATACACGCTACTCACAGCTCCCCGCGAGCGCACCCTGGCCGAGTGTATCAATTCGGAGTTTCAGAGAGGCGGTGTCTGATTCCCGAAATCGACAACCCCGAAGCCCAACGCGGACAAGTCCAAGTACTGCCGGTTCCACCGAAGCCATGGGCACGTGACAGAAGATTGCATTCACCTCAAAGATGCAATCGAGATTTTAATCAAAGAAGGGCATCTGAAACAATACACCGAGAGAGGAGAAGCCCCCCGGCCTGAAACCTACGAGGCATAGAAGGCCGAAGAAGCATCAGTTCCCTCCGACGAAGCGGGACTGTAGGTGGCTCTATGCATCTCCCGACTAGAGGATTTCTTTTTCAACAAGCTTGCTAGACCGGTGACCGCCCTCAGCCCGTGGGAGGACTTCTCGACCACAATGGTGATATCAGGTGGGGGGTCTAGCCATCTGTCGGTCAGGTCTGTCAAGAGAAAATTCGAGGAGCTCATCGACAGAGCTCGAAGATGAAAACGACCCTCGACAAATTCAAAGGGCAATCAAACCTGATCACCTTTTATCTCGAAGAGCTTCCCGGAGGGGCACCCAACACCAACATTTCCCTCCTGATAAGAGTGCATATGCAAACTTCGATGTCCGCCGAATCCTGGTCAACCAAGGAAGTTCAACGGACATCATGTATGCCCATCTATTCACCACACTGCAGCTGGACGAGAGCCACTTGACCCCGTACATGGGCTCCAACCTCCAAGCCTTTAACGGCACGACCACCAAGTCTTAGGGGTATGTGGAGCTGCTCGTCACCTTCGGGGCAGAAGAGACAGCCAGATAGGTGAAGGTCTATTTTTTGGTGATCGAGTGTCCCTCGTTGTACTAGTACACACTGGGACGGCCAACCCTAGCCGAGCTGACCGCGGTACCATCGACAGTCCACCTGAAGATGAAGTACTACACAACCAGAGGGAGGGTCGTCACCCTCCACGGAGACATCGAAGCAGCCAGAAGATGCTTCATGGTGGCGCTCAAAGGACTCAACTCCATCAACGTCTCACCCAAACCGGCCAACTGTCCAGCTCGAACTGAGGAACTAAAGCCCTTCCCGAACGTCAACTCTGTCGACCTCGACAGTCGTTTCTCCGACAAGTAGGGACAAGAAAAAGACTCATAGGATACGCCTCAAGAGGACAACAGGCAGCTCCCATATCCAATATGCCTCATCCCAGACAGAGACTTTGAGCTCATCATACTAGGAGACAACCCCGAAAGAGGCGTGAAGATCGGCAAGGGCCTGCCCGACCTAGCGAGGAAACAACTCAAGGCCTGCCTCTAGGCGAATGCGGACCTCTTTGCATGGAGCACTGCCGAGATGTCTAGGCTCCAAACCGATGTAGCCTGCCACCATCTCTTCATAGATCCGGCCGCTAGGGCCATAGTTCAACGTAGGTGTAGGCAGTCTCCTGAGAAAGCGGAGGCTGCTGAAAAAGTTGTAAAAGGCCTCCTAGATGAAAATTTTATTTCGGAAGCTCGGTACACAACCTGGCTTTCCAATGTTGTACTTGTTAAGAAAACTAATGGAAATGGAGAATGTGTGTTGATTATACTGATCTCAACCGGGCGTGTCCCAAAGACGATTACCTGTTACCTAACATTGACAAACTCGTCGATAATTCTGCAGGTTTCAAACTCCTGTCATTCATGGACACATACTCGGGATACAATCAAATGCCCATGGCAAAGTCCGACAAGCAGCATACGGCCTTCATGACCGAGTCGGGCAACTACCACTACAACGTAATGCCTTTCGGCCTGAAGAACGCCGGGGCGACCTATCAAAGGATGATGAACAAAGTCTTCCAATGAAAAATCAGCGACATGCTCGAAGTCTACATGGAAAACATGATCGTGAAGTCGAGAGACGAGGTCAACAATACCGCTCACCTCCGGAAAGTCTTCGAAACGGCGAGGAAGTGCAGGATGAGGTTCAACCCCGACAAGTGCACCTTTGGCGTGCGAGCAGGCAAATTCCTCGATTCCTACCTAATGGAATGAGGAATAGAAGCCAACCCAGACAAGTGTCGAGCCTTCTCTGAGTTTGCCATTCCGAACACAAAGAGGTTCATCCAGTCACTAAACGGGATGCCCGCGTCCTTATCACGATTCGTTGCCAAGTCCGCACAACACACCCTCCCTTTTTTTAAATTTTTACGCAAAGAAGTTGCGTTCGAGTGGACCGAGGAATGCGAGCAGGCTATCCACCACCTCAAATAGGTCCTCTCGGAGCCACCGGCACAATCAAGACCGGAGGTCGGGGGAACCTTGTACTTGTATCTCGCGGTCGCCACGGAGGTCGTCAGCGCGGCGTTGATTCGCGAAACGCCGAAAGGGAAGAAGCCGATATACTTCACGAGCAAAGCTTTCCAAGGCCCCGAGCTCAAGTACCAACAGATCGAGAAGATCGCCCTGGCTCTCATAAACGCGGCCAGGAGGTTGCAGCATTACTTCCTGGCTCACACGGTCGTAGTCAGATCTGACCAGCCCGTCAAGCAGTTACTCGGACGGTCAGATATGTCGGGAAGAATTCTAAGATGGTCGCTTGAACTGTCCGAATTCGACATTCAGTACGAAAGCAGGAAGGCCATCAAAGCCGAAGTCCTGGCCGAATTTGTCGCTTAAATGACTTTCGCGGACTCCCCGACACCCGGGGCGCACAAATGGACTATTTTTGTCGATAGCGCCTCTAGCTCGACGGAAAATGGAGCAGGCATTATCTTAGAAAACGAAGAAGGTATCCTGAAAGAAGTCTCCCTCGCCTTGGCATTTCTAGCATCAGAAAATCAGACCGAATACGAAGCGTTTCTCGCGGGCCTACATCTGGCCGAAGATCTGGGTGCCAAAGAGGTGAAGATTTTCACAGACTCCCAGCTCGTGTCCTCCCAGGTGCGATGGGAGTATCAAGCCAAGAACGACAACCTCGCAGAGTATCTGTCCTTGGTAAAAGAAAAAATAAAGTGCTTCGATTTCGCGGAGGTAAGACATGTCCCACGCGAACACAACACCCGAGCAGATGTCCTGTCCAAACTAGCCAGCACGAAGAGGAAGGGTGGGAACAAATCTGTGATCCAGGAGATCCTCCTTTCCCCCAGCATCAAGAGGGACGCAACACCCACCGAGGTAAACGCCATCGACGACAGCGACTGCTGGATGACCTCGGTGTATACGTACCTTCGAACGTGGAGCTTTCCCTACAATTCAAAGGAAGCAACTGTCGTTAGGCGTCGGGCCTGTTCTTACGTCCTGGTCGAAGACAAACTGTACAAACGGAGATTCTCCATTCCGCTCCTTAAGTGCGTTGACGAATCCCAGATGTCAGGAATACTTCAAGAAATCCACGAAGGGGTAAACGCCCAACACTTAGGCGGGAGGGCACTCGCCCGCAAGGCGTTACGGGTAGGGTACTATTGGTCCACCATGCAGCAAGACGCGAAGGAGCACGCAAGAAGTGCGATAGATGCCAACGACACAGGGACATGCACCTCGCCCCACCTAGCGAGCTGAAAACGCTTTCATCGCCTTGGCCATTCGCCTGGTGGGGAATGGACATCCTCAGAACCTTCACCATCGGGTCCTATCAAAACAAATATTTGATAGTCGGCATGGATTACTTCACCAAGTGGATAGAAGCCGAAACTCTGGCCAAAATCAAGGCCTAAAACATACTATGATTCTACAAGCAAAACATACTTGCCCGATTTGGCGTGCCCCAGACCATCGTCATCGACAACTGGACACAATTCAGCAAAAAGAACTAGGCACGAAACAACACTTCACGTCGGTCGAACACCTGTAGATGAACAGGCAGACCGAAGCAGCAAACAGGGTGATTCTGCGTGGGCTGAAATGTAGGCTAGGAGATGCCAAGAAAGGATGGGTCGAGGAGCTGCACAGCGTCCTCTGGGCTTATAGGACCACCACACACTCCACGATCGGAGAAACCCCATTTCGACTGACCTACGGGACAAAAACGGTGATCCTTGTCAAGATAAAAGAACCTTCTAAGAGAACCGAATCCCCCTTGCCAGAGGAAGCAAACAACGAGGCAATCAAGGAAGAACTCGACCTGGTCGAGGATATCAGGTCCGGAGCATCCCTATGAAAAGCTTCTCTAAAACAAAGGATAACTTTGCGCCATGGCAGCAACGTCAGAAATTAATCTAAAAAAGAAATCAAATATTAGGGGCTTAAATAAATAAAAATTCAGAGATCAAAATTAAAAACACATTAACTTACAGAGACCAAAAAACTATTTAAGTTTTTTTCTTAAAATGCAAGTTCATGGTAAACATACAAACATCCACAAAATATAGCATGAAGATGAAAATTTTGCTTTGCCAAAGTATGATTCAAAATGTGTTCAAATCAACATTCAATTATTCATCAGAATCATGATTTTACTCTGTACCATTCAAATGATTAGTGTTTCCCTCATTAAAGAAGTCCCTACAAGAAAAACATATTTTAGCTGCAAAATTTTAGCGTCGATCCTCGACTCCAACGCTATTAGTGTTGATAAAACGTCACAAATAGTCGTCGCTAATGGTTAAAAGCATTTGTTTTAATTATTTAATAGGTCATTATTATTAGCGTTAGTTGAAGCTGACGCTATATTTAGATATGATTAATTTTATTTAAAATAATTCTTGTAATTTCTTTTATGTATTTGTTTATTTATTTATTTTTCTATAGTAGCGACGACTATTTGCGACACTACTGTTGTTCTATTAATCAAAAAGCACATGGTGGTGTTTGGTTCCATTGTTGAACTAACCAAGTTGGTTTCTGATAATTTAATGTGGGAGGTTATTAAAAAATTGTAATAATTGATTTTTATCAACCAACTAGAATAATTTGTTTCAGTGTAAAGTTAGTCAAATCAATTGTTAATTATTCTAAGTGTTTTTTATCCCATTTATTTATCAATGAATTGAAACATTTTTTACTTCATTTCTTTATCAATCAATGAATACCATCATGCTCAATAGTATTGATTGGTTTTCGCCTAAATTGTGTAGATTTATGTGGCTCGTACTCAGTGTAATTTGAAATGACAGGAGAAGGACCAAAGAAGAGAACACTAATGTACCAGAAACCGTAAAATAACTAAAACTTTCACTATTTGGATTCTTTAGAATTTAATATCTTTCGATGCATTCTTGAAGCTATTATTTGAGAAATCATGTAAAACTATCAATTTAAAAATGATTAAATTGAAGGATTTGTTTTTTATGTGCTAATGAATCTGGTAGTAGTAACTCTACTTTGTATATGATAGGATTTGTTGGAAAATGATTACATTTCATTTTATTTACAGAACTACATATTTTAAAAAGTAGCAATAGTGAAATGTTCATATTCCAACAAGTGGAAGGAATGAGTTATTTCTTCCGAGTGATGTAATCATTATCAGTCTTCATTCTATTTTACTTTTAATCTCAGCTAAATGGTAATTGACATAAAAAAACGAGTATAGTTTGACACATCATTTTAAGATTATAGACTTTAAACAATTCATATCACTTTGCCACTTATTGATTCATGGTTGCTACCTAATTTAGATTCAAAAGACAAGTGCTTCCCCATGTTACCCCTGCATCAAATATCTGATTAGCCTAAAATACTCCTGCTAAAAATACTGATCAGTATTTGAAAGAAAATTTGGTTATAAAATTGTAGGTTTACCTAATAAATTTAGTTTTCAACATGATTTATTTTTTTATTGTTGTAATTATCTTATAAAATATTTCTGCATCTCCTTAATTGTCTTGAAAATCTTTGGCATCATATGTAATGACATCATATTATCAATTCACCAAAGTTGTAGGATTCTTGAAGTACCAACTGATTTTTTGTCTCTATCGGCAGATATTACCAAATGGTTATCTGAGGTTGATTCCATTGAGCTTTTCTTATTTAATTATTGTTCAAATTATTGTGGATTTAGACAAGTTTGATATTTCTATGTAACTTTGACATCTTTATGTAACAATATTGTGGATTTACACAAATTTAATGTATTGTGTCAATATTTTGATGTAATTTTGACATCTTAATTAAAGTACCAATATTGTGAATTTACTCGGGCTTGATATCTTTTGTTGGTATTTTGATGTGATAATATATCAATAAATAATATGAAATTAAAACTAAATACAAGTTTCAATTAAATGTGGTTTCAAACAAAGGTTTAATTAAAACGGACTATATTATAGCATTGGTTTTTGAATTTTAGTGTCAGACTAACGTTCGTCAAAGCCGTCACTTAAAATAGCGACAACTTAACACTACACTTTACTTCCACCTTTAGGGTGTTCATCCTGAACCTAATGTTAGGTTGTCGCTAACACCCTTTAGTGTTGGTTTTAGACCACGAGACTTTTGGCTCTGACGCTAAAACACAGTTCTTATAGTGAGTTTTTCTTTGCATTTGTTATACTCTCATTTTCATGATTAAAGTGTGTGTTAGACTTTTTTTTTTTTTATTGGTTTAGAAACCACAAACCAATCACCATCACCATAAGTATTTCAAACTCTAATTTCTTCTTGAATTTTTCCTGAACCATTCCCTTAATTATCGCATTGGTTTTTCCTAGATTTTTGTCATTGGCTATTACAATTAAGTTAGCGCTATCATGGTGTTAACTTTGTGGCATCATAACTTTACTTTATAATAGGGTTAGAGTGCAATTGCTTGGGACATGACAACATTTTCCACATATTTTGCACAAGAGGTCGAGACCCACGTAATCATCGTGGAACCACCTGACTTGAAACCAAAGTTCACTAACAACAGAGAGACTCAAATCAATATCAACACACATTCTTGCAAATTTACCATGAGAAACATATAGTTCTGATGTCAATTTTCACTAGACGAATCTCCTAAAGCATGTAGAACATTCTCACTATGTGCGATCTATAACCTCTAAATAAGAAATGAAGATTATCCAAGTTCCCTTTCTAAAAATTTCTCAGGATCTTCATGCATATGTCAAACTTCAGAATTTAGTATCCATGTTCTATATCGACTACATCAAGGCCACTTAAGTATTTTCAAGTTGCCTTAAATTTTTATCTATCAAAGCAAAGTAAAGAATATGTTTTCTAAAAGTTTGATAAACAGGACCTCTTGAAATGGTTTTCTTAACCTTTCCAGTATCCCTTTATCCAAGAAAAAAAATATAGTTTTCAAGCCATCTCTATCTTCTAACCCTATCTTAAAAAGATATTTCTCCAATATATTCATCTTCTTCTACCTTTGAAAAGGATTCTACTTCCCATAAACTTGTCATGAAAGAAACACGTTACAACGTTTTTCTCTTAGAGAAAGCGATTAAAATGTATTAAAAAAACACGTCTAATTATACATTGGTTTTTAAGTTAATTTATAATGGTTTAAACCTCCAGATATATCTACAAAATATCTATATAAGTTATCATAATTATCAAAGATGCGATGGTGGCAACTTATTTATGAGAGTTTTTAGTATTCCATGGTATCAAACTCATATTGGAGGTGTTTTTTCTTATAGATTTACAATCTCCACTATTTACATGTAATTTTGTGAGAATTTTAACCTCTATTATATTGTCTTTTAAATTATAAAAGATTTCCCTTATTAACTATAAAAAATTACCTTTGAAGTTAATAATTGAATCTTATCTCTTTAATTTAAATTTTGTTTCTAAAAATAATTTGTAAAAAATAAGATATTGGCCAAGTATTTACCTTTAAAAATATAGTTCAATTAAAAATGGAAAAATAATAAAATAAAAACATAAATTAAAAAATTAAAAAAAATGAGATTATATTGAATTTGGAATATTTTCTAAAAATATTTTATTAAATATATAAAATATAACTGTTAATTAATTTGATCGACAATTTAAATATAATTTTTCAAAAATAAAAGTAGATTTTTAATTAAATTAATAAACAAAATTAAGACATAAATAGTATTTTCATCCCTTTAAATTTATGTATTCTTTATTTTAGTCCTAAATCTTTTTTAAAAATAATTTCTAAACGTTAAATATTTTTTATTTTAGTTCTTAAAATTTAAATCCGCAGGAAAATATGCAAATTTTTTATAAATTTTCCTTCAAATTTTTCTGTGATTAAAAATCTACAAATTTTCTACAAGATTTTCATTCAAATGATTAAAATCAAAATAATTTTAATATTTAAAGATTACTTTTATTAAAACAAAACTAAGGATTAAAAACAAAAAATACGTCAATTTATAAAGATGAAAACACAGTCAATTATTCTCAAATAATTTTTCAGAAAATTGAAGTTTCGTTTTATATAAAATGCTTTATATATATATATATATATATATATATATATATATATATATATATATATATATATATATATATATATATATATATATATATATATAAAACTTATGGTAAGAGTTGACCGATAAGAAACCTACAAATGAGTTATGTATTAATGCGGCTCCACCAAATCCTCTACCATTGTCTCATTTGCTTCCTTCATGATTGGTATTCCCATGTGATGCTGCCTCTCACACAGAGAAAGAGAATGAAGCCTACAAGTGTTGAGTGAGTAGGGTCACTCTCATCTCAACCATCACATGAAAATGTATTTTTGAGCAGAAAACTTAATTGTGAGAAATAAAATAGGACAGGTCCTTTCAAAGATTGGCCCCATCTCCTAACATTTACACCCCCGTTTCAAACATGAGCCACTGTTGAGGTTGATCAGGTTTTGTATATTAGCCCCCGTTTCAAACACCTCTATATTATTTGTATTTTCGTTAAGTCAATTAGGCTCAACGTTTGATAAAATTTTTCATGAGATAAAAGAATGGATAGAATAAAAGAATTTGCTCGATAATTCATAGTATTCACAGGGAGAACAGAGATAAAGACTCGATAACTTTGAACTCTTTTTAGAGTGCTTTGAAAAAGAAACTAGAGCACTCCTTATATAATGTTGAAAACTTACAAAAGCAACTAGAGCACTCCTTATATAATGTTGAAAACTTACAAAAGCAATGTGAGTGAGATTTAGAATTTTTTAAATTCACACAGAAACACACATTGTTTTTCAACAAATTCATCACTTAAAATTTTTTTAAAAAAATGACTCTACAATTTCATTTAAAATTGTGCAAAATCAAAGGTGTCTTACAACTTGAACCTTTATGTAATATAGAAGATTAAAATTTTACTAGAATGACTCATACTTTTGAACTCTACCGCTGGCATCAAAACACCACTAGTGCAGAAAGAGTAATTTATATCTGTTTTTTTTTTTTACATTAATTAACACCCGTTGTTAGAGAATGTTAATTCAAAGGGTGAGAAATGTCTGACGGATTTACATCTGTTTTAAAACGGGTGTAATAGATGTTATATTACACCATTTTTTTTTATTGAAAACGGGTGTAAATATATTTCATATTACACCTGTTTTATAGAAAACGGATGTAGATATTAATATTTATAAGTTTATAGATGGTATATTACACTTTTTTTTAGTTTAAAATTGATGTATAAATATATAGTATATTACATCCTATTTTATAGAAAACGGGTGTAAATTTTTAAATAATTGTATTTAAATCAAACTAATTTACACCCCTTTTGATAAAAATCGGGTGTAAAATGAGCAATGTATATTATAGATTTTGGCATGTTTACACCTTATTTTCTTTAAATAGGGTGTAAAAATATAGTATATTACATCCAATTTTACTATGGATGTTTTCAAGTTTACACCCTATTTTCTTTAAACAGTACACAAATTTCCATGTGAAATATGTCACTATTTGAAAAAGTATCTCATTGAAAATTAGTTGAATTTAATCATCAGACTATTTACTTTTCAACTTTATGTTTTCATCTCTTCAATAATGATTCACATTCATTAAAGGTGTTTCTGAAATATTTGTGAAGAGAAGAATAACTAGGAGAGAAAATTAGCGAGAAATAAGAGCTGGATTTGATTAGGGTGTGAAGGATAGAAAGAAGATAAAAGGGTT
Organism: Lathyrus sativus; assembly: GCA_963859935.3. NCBI lineage: Eukaryota > Viridiplantae > Streptophyta > Magnoliopsida > Fabales > Fabaceae > Lathyrus > Lathyrus sativus. The sequence continues at coordinate 596,991,319 of OZ012738.1, read as the reverse complement.
TGGGTTTTGTTTTTTTAGGAAAAATGAACGAATGAGGGTTGGGAATCGGTGAATGTCATTACTGGTTATGCAACTGGTCCCGAGAGTCCCTTGACCCGTCATCTATTTAAAAATTTAACAACGAGAAGTTGTTCGTACGCTCAAGAGTTTGAAGTTGGGACCTTTTGCGCACATAGGAACAACACTCTCAGGAAAACCTAATTGGAACGAAGGAAAAAGGGAGAAATCACCCCCTTAATTTGAGGCTTAGAACGTTTTATTTGTTTTTTTAATATAAAAATTCTAAAATTCAATGGTCAAAGAATCGATTTAAAAAAATGTGATAAAATCTTTTAATATACAAACCTAACTGACAAATTTAAGTTAATTAATTTATTAAATTATTTTTATTTATTTATAATCAATGATATTTTCGCTTAAGAAAATTTACACCAATTATTCATTTACTAGAGTTAATATTTTGAATTATAAAATCAAACAATTTTTTTTCAGTCATTTAAATTTACACTCGTTTTAAATTTAACGAGAGTAATAGATATTTGAATGTACTAATATTTTGAATTTACACATGTTTTAAAAAAATAGGGTGTCTATTATCACATGCTAATACTTAATATGATATTTTATTTACAAATTTGTCATCATGTTTCTTATTTACACGCGTTTTTAGTATAACGAGTGTAAATTTTAAAATCATATTCTTCATTTTGCATTAGTGCACACATACTTTTTAGGTGTATTCTCAAAAAATTAGTGTATTAATGATCATACACATCAATCTCACTTTAGAGAACCCCCTGAGAATTTTTTCCAAATTTGTCTTTTAAGCCCCCCTCCTTCCCATTTCCACATTCACAAAGACGAGTCTATTAAGAGTACTTTTATAGTTAAGTACTTCACTCCATATAAGGTACACATATCATTAAAAAAATTTAAGATCTCACCCTTTTATTGCTTTAGGAATCATGTCTCTCTTCTTATCTATGACTACCTCCATTCCTTTTTATAAGAGACAACTTACTTTTAAGGTTCATTGAATAATTAATGTATTTAGTCTAAAAACTGAACAAATACATTGATTATTTAATGAACCTAAAAATTGATTTGTCTCTTATATAAAAAGGAATGAAGGTAGTATATTAGACTCCCAACACACATATTCCCTCGAATGCTAAGTATATTTCCACCAATTGCTTTGAATTATCTCACAAAGTATTCCAATCATCATATGTCTATCCTTCAAGTACAACAATACCATGACTATTTTATAGGAATTTTATACCATGTGAATAGCTTTACAATACTAAGGTTCATGATTATTTTATAGGAATTTTAAATCATGTCAATAGCTTTACAATGCTTATTACTATGTATATAGACAAAATTGCACAATAATACCATGACATAGGAAATGTCTAGTCTAATGCGATCAATGGTATAACTGAGGCTACTATGACGCTTGCATATTCTGACTGCCTTACACTTTCGCAAGTGTTTTTAAAAATAGTTTTACTCTTGGATCATGTGGTGTGCAACAAGTTTGCAGTAAAAATAATAATGTTCCTTAGGATCTTATAAACATAGTCAGGTTGTTCCAAGGAAATTGCCTTCTCTAATTAATAACACACTTTTAGTGTGTCATTATGATCAATTTTCAAATAGGTTTTTAGTTTAAGTTTAATGTTTGTTTAATTAATTTTACTAGTTTTAGCTTATTTTGTTTTAAGCACGCTAGGTGCTTCCCTTTGTAGTTTTTATGTGTGTTTTTATTTTGAAAGACAATTTTAAGTCAAGTTGAGGCTTGACTGGCCAAGGCAGATTCTGGAGTGTGAACAATTTGAAGAATTTAAAGTTGCTAAGGATCACAATCATCAATTCACCAAAAGCTTAGAGGGAATTCATTGCTAGGGGCTATGTGGCAGGAATATGCTTGAAAGAATTGAAGACGCAAAAAGATAGGATCAATTGTGCATAGGGACAAAAAACATAGTACGTTGGGGACCATGTCTGCAAAAGTGTGACCTGCACCAGTCGTCCACCGTTTGCACCTCTACGCCACTATCAGCTGCAGCAGCCTGTAGCTGACGCCTTGTCTCCAATTGCTGTCTATACTGAAAACTTGTTCACTAAGGATAAAGGATAACTTGAGAATTTAGTGACTTGATTTGGGGTGAAACCTCATTTGAATCAAAGACCCGAGATCCAAAGCCTACCAAATTTCAAATCCATACTCAAGTCTATAAAAGCTGACCTTAAGCTTCGGAAGAAGAGGAGTTGGAGAATTCAACAAGCAAAATATTCTTAAGTAGTTGTGTATTTTTTTTATGTTAGTGAGAAATATAGAGTGTTATTCTTCTCATCCAATCCTGTACTCACTACTGAAAGCTGACGTCATTGGAAATATCAGTTGTTGTTTATCCAACGAAAAGGAACTTTAAGTTACTATTAGGTTGTCATCTCTTTTACATCTTTTGTTTAAGTATGTTTCCTACTAGTTTCAGTTCAGTAGTTTGTACTCTACTAACTATGAGCTAAACTCTTGTTTAATGAGAAAAATGAAGTTAATATAATGTTATCTTTATGTTAAAATGATGTGTTATTGAGTGTCTTATTTTTTATGTGTTTTTATGCTAGAAACCTACTTAGAATGATCAACTTAGGAAAAGGTAAAAGTTTGTTGCTGTGAGAGATCCAACAACAAGTTGATTTCATAACAAAAGTGGTTAACAAGTAGGATATAGATATTCACTTAAATTAGCTTGCATAGAAATAAGAAGCTAATGCCATAAAGAATTTCCAGAATTAAAACCAAACGTATTTTTTGTTTATAAGTGAGGCTTAAAGATTTGTTCCCCTGCCCTAGTAATGCATGCTTTGATGTTATAGAGATACACAATGAGATCACATTCTGACCTTTTGAGGCATGACACTTCACATAATTGATACATTTAGGCTACTAACATATTAATGGAACTTAGCTCATCAATCACTCTCTTGATATTCTCTTCCTCTTATTTAGTACTTTTAGCTTTGTAATATGGATTCCTTTTATTTGTCTTCAATTGTTATTTTTTTACCTTGCTCATAATAATTTTAAACAAAAATTATTTATAAAAGTTCAATCTAAATCACTTCCACTCCCTGTGGGTAGGATAGCCTTATTTTATTACTTCCTGCAATCAAACATACATGTATACTTGCATGTAACACCATAGCTTTAAGTTGAATTGCAAACCAACCGACAATAACCTAGTAATATTATTACCAAGAATTACATTGGATTCTTTAAGGTCTTTCATATTGAAGCCTGTACTTGTTAAAAAGTATAGGTGTGCATGTTCCCTCTGCAAGAGCAGAGAGACTCAAAGGTCTTAGTAGGTTTATAACATGATATGTTGGTTAGGATTTGTCAACAACGATAAGAAGTTTCTTATGGTGGTGTTTTGAGGTAGTTTAGATAACCTGCTCACGTATAGTGAAAGGCTCTACGGATGACCAGTGATTCTTGGTAGCAAGCGTATGATTATAGAAAGTCGTGTGTTAAGACTAAAATGAGGGTTGTGCTCCATAGAATGTAGAGAATGTGTATAACTTGAGGTTTATCCCCTCTCCTCTTGAGGGGAGATATACTAATAGAGGTACCTAGGACCCAAGGTTTAAGTCATTCTTTGTGGCGTCAACCACTCCCTCCTTCTCAAGAAAGGTAATTTACCACCTATATATTAGGAGTTAGTGGAGACTCCTTCTTTCTTGAATCACACTTCAGGGTTATTTCTAGGCATGTCTCCGAGTTGTCGTGCGAGCGACGTGAATTTTGGGTGAAGGTTCCCTGGTTTATGGCTTCTGCAAATATAACACTATGCAGTCCCTCGAGCATGAGGGCTTTTATAAGGGCAAAGTGTTTTTAAACTCTTGGAGTGCACCCATCATCGTGTTGATAATTCCTCTAGACGAGGGAGAGTCCCTCAACTAAAGATATCTCTATATATAAAGGATGAGTCCCTCGACCAAATACAGTGATGTTGCATATCAAAAAATACAATCATTCGCAAGTCGCAGAAAAAAATTTGAATAGAGTCACCACCGAATTTTATTTATTCCAAGGAAAGAAAGGGAAAATATTGATAAAACCCTTAAAATAAAAAGAAGATGATCGCCACAACCAAAATCAATTTCGGGAGTCGATTATGCCAGGGGAAGGTATTAGCATCCCTCACGTCCGTTGTACTCAACGAGAACCTTTTATTTAAACTTGAAATTGAATGTTAGTTATCGTTATTTATTTTATTTGAATGATAAAAGAGTGTGAAAAGAAAAGAAAAGAAAAGGGGTCGCAAAAACGTTTTTATTAGGGTGCTTGACAAGATTGTGTGTCTCGCTCCTATGTATCCTCGGGTACAGTGAGGAACTCAGAGCTTCATAGTTCAGGTTAGGAAAATGTTTGTTTGTCGGTCGATTTTAGCGAAAAGGACTTAGTCGCAGTCGAGTGGAAAATATTTCTTACTACCCAAAACATGGAGAAGTTAACATTTACATCGCATCAGAACGGATAACATAATTCAGGTTCTCACATATTTGTTCTCATCACATTCTGGCAGAAAGTGTTCTAACTTCTTATGCATGTAGAAACGAAGCTTGTTTGCAACGTCTTGGAATGGAAGAAGCATCTTTCATTTTTAAAAAGGGTTTGATCGCACGGGAAGGGAGAAAAGAGATTTGATTTATTGAATATGTTTTAGGCGAATAACGATTGCTTGGTGAGAACAATACATGAGCCTCATGACCAATTATTTGGGGTTCCACTAGAATGCTAGAATCCAATGGTCCTTTTTCATTCAATTCATTGTTTAGAAATTTGTTTGAAGGATAAAGAACACTCAATAAGAACAAGACGTATGTCATGGAATCAATTTTTCAAGGGTTCCATCAGAATGCTAAACTCCAACGGTCCTTTTTGAAGTTTCTTTCTCACCAATTTTAACTCCAAGCATCTTGACCTTATATGAATATTGTAAGATGCTTGGGTTCAGTAGATTTAACATCAATTGTCTTTTAGCTCATTTTTAAATTGCTTTGATAGATATGAAGAGGAACAAATGTGTTAGCACAATAGAGAGAGGATGTTAGGTTACTCTTCTGTGTGAGGAAGGAATGACTATGAGAGAAATTTGATTTTGAAGAGATTTCTCTTATTTTACGCGCTAGAATAATCACAAGAGAGAGAGAGAGAGAGAGAGAGAGAGAGAGAGAGAGAGAGAGAGAGAGAGAGAGAGAGAGAGAGAGAGAGAGAGAGAGAGAGAGAGAGAGAGAGAGAGAGAGAGAGAGAGAGAGAGAGAGAGAGAGAGAGAGAGAGAGAGAGAGAGAGATAGAGAGAGAGAGAGAGAGAAACTTTCCTTTTAGACTTGTATGCCTCCCTTAAATTAATTTCCACAATCAAAAATTGATTTCACCCCTCAGTATTTCAAGTTGCATTTGTTGGACATAATGTTCCAACATCTTGTCTGACATACCACAACCAAATTCATAAATGAGTTTTCCATTATTATTATTCACACATAGGATGATATTTATTCCACCAATTCCTTTCACTTGTGTGGATTTCATGAGACTCAAATGTAGTAACCGCATACCTTTATAAAGGGTATGATGTTGGAGCATCTTGTGGGACAACTTTCCTATTTGTCACATGAAGGTGGGAAAACACTGAGAATGAGGGGGTTGAATAAGGGTTTTCAAAAACAAATAAGGCAATAAAAATAACAGGTATTTTTATACTGGTTCGTTTGAACTCAAACTATTCCAGTCCACCCGGCCAAGGTGATTTCGCCTTTTTCAAAAGAGGACTTAATCCAATAATCAAAAACTGATTACAATCTTTTCACTAAGACAAACTTGTCTTAGTCTTCTTGAGAATACTGACCACAACTTGGTCTCTCAAGGATCTTTTACAAAGTAATACAATAAAATGTGTTTAAGTGCTTCTTAGAAAAGCTTTTTCACAATAGTGATTTTACACAAATGAAGATCAATGAATTTTGAGCAAAGTAGTATGTTCGTTATGGAATGATGTTGTTGTATAATGTTCTTATTTCAATTGCTATTGAATACTTGTTTAAATACTTCACACCCATTTCTCAAATAGCGTGCACATACACAAAAGAGGAATGTTCAGAGATATCCTTTTTGTTCTGAAATCTTGTACCATACATAAAAGAGGAATAGTGTCGTTGGATGTAGACAATGAGTCGGGCAATGGATCTATCTTGATCAGCATCTTTTTAAATGAACGAATATGGAAATATTTCCTGCATCAGATTCTCTGATGATGTTCCATTTTCTTCTTATCAGAGTAACTCTCTTCTAGATTTCTGATGATGTTCCATTTTCTTCTTATCAGAGTAACTCTCTTCCAGAGTTTTGATGATGTTCCATTTTCTTCTTATCAGAGTAACTCTCTTCCAGAGTTTTGATGATGTTCCATTTTCTTCTTATCAGAGTAACTCTCTTCCAGAGTTCTGCAGCTTAGTGCTAGCGTGATTGTTTTAACAAAGTGTTTATCCAGAGGAGCGCTTTAAATCAGAGAAGATCTTCGCTCTTACGTGTTATCCAAATGTATCACTTTGTTACTAACGTTCCAGAGCCTTACGTGTTTTTATTCTCAGAGCCTCTGTAGTTGCAGCGTTGAGTTTAGTACGCTCAGAGTTTTTTGTAGCTTCGCTTTATACTCTACGCTCAGAGTCTTCTGTAGCTTCGTTTTTTACCAAACGCTCAGAGTCTTCTGCATGTTGTAGCTTAACGTTCAGAGGAATATTCCATTCAGAGGAATATTTATTATGTTATCTGAAACAAAAACACTTGAACAAAATTAGAGTATATATTTTCTCCATACAAAATTTCATTATTGTTATCATCAAAACATTGAGATATATTAAGAACCAATCTGTGTTCTAACAATCTCCCCCTTTTTGATGATGACAAAAACTATACGAAATTTTATTCAAAAATTAAAATATATATCTCCCCCTGAGAATATGATTCTCCCCCTGAAATGAATACTGCTAGAAAATTTAAAAACTTCCCTTTCAGCATTTGTATTCTTTCTAGAGTCAGAGCAAGCTTGTGGACTATCTCAGACCTTGTTCAGAGTTAATTCTATAAATATTATCAGATGAGTAACTTTAGCTCTGAAACATTGAATTCATGATTAGTTAGTTTTTAAAATGTGTGAGTTTCCATTCAGTATCTGTTTATGTGAACAATTTAAAATTTCCATTTTCTCCCCCTTTTTGTCATATCAAAAAGAGATTCTAGAAAATCATTTAAGACTCAGAAAAGTAGAAAAAATTATAAGATAGAATCAGATGTAAATAAAATAGTCACAGATGTATTTAGAGACTCAGAAAAGAAATAAAACAGGTAAAATCACAGATGATCACAAACAAACAAACAATTAAGATAAACGAGAAGTTAAAAGCTTAAGAAGCCCTGTCATCTCAGAAGTTGAAGCTTCTTGTTTGGCCATCCATGTCTTGATTTCAGTAGTGGATTCTTCCTGTTTGACCATCCACTCCTGAATATCTCTGCCGTAGTTTTCTCTTGCTTAATCATCCAAGATTTTATCTCGTTGTTAGTAGCCTCTTGCTGAGCAAATTTGTTTTGCACATCTTCATTTTCTTTCCTCAAATCTGTTGAATTCTGAACAACCAATGAAGAAGGTGCATTCCCTAATTCCAGAGCAGAGGGCTGACCAGAGTCAGGAATCTCTTCAACAACAGGAGCCTCTAAGGTACCTTCTTCAGCATCATGACCTTCACCCATCTGAAGTGCAGCAGATTTCTCAAATGAGGAACACACAACCTCTGCAGGTGTGTTTTCCAGACAAAGAATAGGAGTTCTACTGACACTGAGTTGAGCAAGTCTCAAAGCTTCAGAAACTCTCTCTTATGCATCTGCAGAGCAAGCATCCTGAAGATTCATAGTCACAGAAGTGAATCTCTTTCTGAAGGCAGTTCAGATCTCTTCAGAGTCACGAGGATTCGTGCTAGTGAGGCACTTTTCCCTTATAGCAGAAAACCGTATCTGCACCTCTGTTTCAAAACTAGATAACAAATTAGCATAATTGGGCTTGGGTTTGGGCTTAAGGTATGCCTCTAAGAAGGATGTCCTAAGGGCATCAAAGAGTGAAGGTTTAAAAGAGGATGAAGGTTTATCTGAATAATGAGAGGGAATGGAAGTGGGAGAAGAAAACTCAAGAGGGTGGTTTGGGGAGTTATGTGGAGGGGATGTAGCATTTGATTGGCCAGAGGAGGAGTCAGATGGAATTGGGTGAGGTGTGGTATGAAAGGAGAGGCAATAGAGACATGAACATGCTTAGAGGAATTTGAATGGTGCTCATAGGTGATGTGTGGAAGGGAAAGAGAAGAAGGATTAGAGGTGATAATAGGTTCAGAAGAGAGAGGGTGTTGAGATGTTAGTTCTTCTATTATAGTTTCCAAAATATGAGATAAAACAGCAGAGTGATTAACTGATTTCTTGGAACGCTTTGAGGACTTCTTGGAAGAGCCTTCTTCAGAAGCCTTCCTCTTAGAACGCTTAGAATGTTTCTCTGAGGGATCTTCTTCAGAGACCTTGCTCTTCTTGCGTTTCTTCCTCATAATCAGCTCTAGATCAGGTTGAGATGCACGTAGCAGCAGATCAGCTGGCATAGGAGTGCCATCTGCCATACAAGAAGCAATATAAGCTAGGAGAGCTTCCTTTGGCTCCTCTGCATTGAAGAATGGAAAATCTTCCACTAGTACCCTCCTTTTGCGCACAACATCAGAATCAATCTGAACTGGATCAGATTGAAGTTTTTCTACCAACTTCATTCTCTAAAGACTCTTGCCATCCAGAGGCTTCCCAAGAATAGGAACTAATTCATCTATCTGACCAGCATCTTTCAGATAAGATACCAAACCATTTTCAGTGAGAATATCAGAAATTAACCTTCCCATGGGAATCCAATCTCTGATTTTCTGGTGTTTGGTGCGGATTATTTCTCTGGACATCTTGACATGACTCCAAAGATGAACAAACAACAGATGTGGAGGATCCACCTTGATATTATTCCCTAGGAAATACAAAATATACAGTTGATCTGTATTAATTTAATTTGGAGAATTTGAAGTCTTGCGATGATGGATACAACCCAAAAATATCTTGGCCCAAATCTTGTAATGGGTCTTCAGATCCTTTATTTTGTTGGATGGAAGCCCACAAATAAACACCTCGTTGTACACTTCATTCATATTCACGCGTCCCACTGAGGTATTCACAATACCCTCTTCTTCATAGCCAATAAGTTGGCGAATCATTTCCTCAGTGATGACTATAGTTTTACCCAAAACAGATGAAGAAATAAATTTAGGGTAAACTTGGGCATGAATCCGGAATTCCTTTACCAGTTGGGGAAAAACTGGACCAACCAACCTATCAAAGTATTTTACCCATCCTTGAAAGTTAACCGTTGAACGAAGATCAAACCCATTTTTTGACATATAATCAAAATCAGCCATAAACTCACAGAGTACCTCTAGTTTGTTCACTGGTGTGAGAAGTGTGCGTTCTGGTTCTTTGTACGCTTCATTACCCATTTGCGATGAAGACGACCCAACCATTGTAGAAACCAAGTGTTGATGTGATGAAGATGAGGTAGCCATTGAAGAATAACTTTTGAGATGACTGGAGATTCTTTTAATTTTTTATTTGAAAAGAAAGTAATGAAGAAGAGAAAAATGCATAAGGTGTGTGAGATAATGAAAGTGTGAAATGTGTTACGGCGTGGAATGTGTATTAGGGCACAAAGAGAAACATAAATCAAATCAAAAAAATAATGATTTAACGCATTAAATGTGATTTGATAAAGTGGGGGGAAAAGAGAATTTCAATGATTCAAACAGTACCTGAAACGACGCCTCAACTTTGTGTACACTCAACCGTTTTCAAGAATCAGATTAGAAGTGACACGAGTTTGATGTGGTGTACCTCTGAAGCTCTTTTAGGAAATGAATCGTTAACTAACGCTCAGATCCTCTGAAGCTTGTTAACACAGATTTTCACAAAAATAAAGTAACTTACAAAATTTCAGATGCAATACTTCAGAGTATAGACTTTAAACACTTTTCATCTGAATAAATTTAATTCTGAATAAAGATTTTATTCTAGACAAAAGTTCATACTAATATTTTTCAGAATAAATTTAAATCTATCTTTAGAGAGGGGTTTTGTAAAAATATCAGCCTATTGATGATCTGTATCAACAAAATTTAAACTTAATATCCCTTTCTGAATATAGTCTTTGATGAAGTGGTGTTTAATCTCTATATATTTTGCCTTTGAATGTAAAATTGGATTTTTAGAAAGACAAATTGCAGATGTATTGTCACAGAAGATAGGAATATTACTCTCATGTATTTGGTAGTCCTCCAGCTGACTCTTCATCCAGAGCATCTGGGTATTGCAACCAGCAGCAGCAATATATTCTGCCTCAGTAGTTGAGAGTGTTATAGTGGGTTGCTTCTTGCTGTACCACGAGATCAGATTGCCTCCCAGAAACTGACAGCTTCTAGAGGTGCTTTTGCGTTCAACTCTATCTCCAGCAAAATCAGCGTCACAGAAGCCTACTAATTTATATTCATCAGATCTTCTGTAACACAGACCCACGTTAGTTGCACCTTTCAGATACCTCAGAATTCTCTTAACAGCAGTTAAGTGAGATTCTCTAGGATTTGATTGGAATCTAGCACATAAACATACACTGAAGAGAATGTCAGGCCTAGAGGTAGTCAAATACAGAAGAGAGCCAATCATACCTCTGTACAGCTTCTGATCTACCTTCTTACTTACCTCTTCTTTTCCCAGAGTGCAAGTTGGATGAATGGGAGTCTTAGCTGGCTTACTCTCTGTCAGATTAAACTTCTTCAGAAGCTCCTTCACATACTTCGTCTGATGTATGTACGTGCCTTCTGGAGTCTGATTAACTTGAATGCCTAGAAAGAATCTTAGCTCTCCCATCATGCTCATTTCAAACTCTGCCTGCATAGACTTAGCAAACTCCTTTCCAAGTGAAATATTTGTGGTTCCGAAAATAATATCATCAACATAAATCTGACATATTAAGATATCTTTCTTAATTGATTTATGAAAAAGAGTGGTATCAACCTTTCCTCTGATAAAATTATTTTCCAAAAGAAAATTACTCATCCTTTCATACCAAGCTCTGGGAGCTTGTTTTAGGCCATAAAGTGATTTCTTTAATTTAAAAACATGCTCTGGAAATCTTTCATTTTCAAATCCAGGAGGTTGATGAACATATACTTCTTCTTCTATCAAACCATTTAAGAAAGCACTTTTAACATCCATCTGATACAGAGTGATGTTATTCTGTGCAACAAAAGAAATTAGCAAGCGTATGGATTCTAACCTTGCCACAGGAGCAGATGTCTCTGTGTAGTTAATACCTTCTTGCTGACTGTAGCCTTGAGCAACAAGTCTAGCTTTATTTCTGATGACTTCTCCTTGCTTATTTAACTTATTTCTGTAGACCCATTTTGTTTCAATAATGTTGAATACTTTTGGTCTTGGAACCAGATCCCAGACATCATTTCTTGTGAATTGATTCAGCTCCTCTTGCATAGCAAGTATCCAATCGTTGTCTTGCAGAGCTTCATCTACAGAGGTAGGTTCAATAATTGACACCAGACTAAACAATGATGTCCCAGAGGATTTGAGGAAGGATCTTGTTCTTATGGGATCATCCTTCTTTCCAATAATCATCTCCTCTAGATGAGAAGATTTGATTCTGGAGGATCCTTTCAGAGTTGGTTCTTCAGAAATAGTTAAGTTGTCCATATGAGCAGCTAATGGAGTGGCATCTGGAGTTGCTTCTGGTTCTTTACCTGGAACTTTGTTTGCCTCTGATTCTTCAGAGTCTGTGAGAAGAACTTCTCAATCTTCAAAAATTTTAGACTGCTTTGGATTTTGATTGCCAAGCTTATCATCAAACCTGACATGAATTGATTCTTCCACAATTTGTGTTTCAGTATTGTATACTCTGTAGCCTTTTGAGCGTTCAGAATATCCAAACATAAAACATTTTTGTGCTTTAGAGTCAAATTTGTTCAGATTATCTTTAGTGTTTAGAATAAAACAAATACATCCAAAAGGATGGAAATATGAAATGTTGGGATTTCTATTCCTCCACAATTCATAAGGAGTCTTCTTCAGAAGAGGTCTTACAAAGACTTTGTTCTGAATATAGCACACTGTATTTATTACTTCTGCCCAAAAATGTTTAGCCATATTTGTCTCACTGATCATGGTTCTGGCCATTTCTTGCAATGTTCTATTCTTTCGTTTTACAACTCCATTATGTTGAGGAGTTCTAGGACAAGAGAAATCATGTGCAATGCCATTTTCTTTAAAATATTTTTCAAAAGATTTATTTTCAAATTCATCACCATGATCACTTCTGACTTTGACAATATTAAATTTCTTTTCATTTTGGACATAATTGCAGAAATCAAGAAATACAGAGTGAGACTCATACTTGTGCTTTAGGAATTTTACCCATGTCCATCAATGATGACAAGCCCATACCTCTTGCCTCTGATGGATGCAGTTTTCACTGGTCCAAACATATCAATGTGCAGAAGCTCTAATGGTCTAGAGGTAGAAACAACATTCTTTGGTTTGAAAGTGGATTTTGAAAATTTACCTTTCTAACATGCTTCACAAAGAGCATCTGAGTTGAACTTCAACTTAGGAAGTCCTCTGACCAGATTGAGCTTGTTAATCTGAGATATACGTCTCATGCTAACATGTCCCAGTCTTCTATGCCAGACCCATTGCTCATCATTAACACACATAAGACATTTAACATTTTGACTTTTCAATTCTGAAAGTTATATTTTATAAATGTTGTTATTTCTTTTACCATTAAAGAGGATTAATCCATATTTTTGACTAACAGCTTTGCAGCATTTTTGATTAAAAATAATATCATAACCATTGTCACTTAATTGACTTATGGACAACAAGTTATGAGTTAATTCTTCTACAAGCAGAACATTAGAGATAGAAGGGAGGTTACCATTACCAACTGTTCTAGAGCCAATGATCTTGACCTTTTGGTTTCCTCCAAACATCACATCTCCACCAGATCTAAGTTCCAGATTTTGGAATATAGACCTTCTTCCCGTCATATGTCGTGAGCATCCAGAGTCCAGATACCAGGACTGGTATGTCGCAACTGCAAAAAACACCCGGCGAAAAAGAGAAGAGTCGCCACCTTTCGTTATTTATCCCAAAAAGAGGGAAAGGAAACGATCGGAAAAACATGACGAAAAGGGAAAAGACGAGGTCATCGCAACCAAGTCCTGGATTCAGGAGTCGGTTACGCAAGGGGAAGGTATTAGCACCCCTCATGTCTGTCGTACTCGACGGGATCCACGGTTGTTGTCTATCTAATGGTATGTTTAAATATCTACGCTAAAGGATCACAGGACAAAAAGAAAAGAAAAGAGACTCGGCAGAGCATCGCCGCTCTGTGCCTACGTATTCCCTCGTGCAATGGGAAAGTCAGAGTCAACGTAGTTTGGATAACTATGGGAAAAGGGGGGAAGGTTGCTCGCTAAGACATCGCGTCTTGTGCCTACATACTCTCAACAGGTATGAGAGATCAGAGCAAACATAGTTCGGGATGACACAAAACCACAGGTTAATTAAGTGTTTTAATCAAGTACAATTAAACGTCCGTTCCAGCAGTTAGGGACAAAACCTGTTTGCGGTAGAACCAAAGTTTAACAACACTCTTTTCTAAAAAAAGGTTTCCCGATTAATCTCGAAGGAAAAAAGGTTTAAAGTTTTGTTTGTGTTTTTTAGTGAAGTGAATTAATCCGGTTTGTGATTCACGTTGCACTAAAGACTATAACGTGGAGGCGAATGCGTCGTATATCGCCCCCAAACGGGACATATACTAAACACTCTAGATAAACGAGAGGAGACCCCTCACTCATCATTCCCCATGTAGCTTAAGGCTCGTAGTGTGCAACGTTTATCGCATTTATTAGATGAGTTAGAATTGTTTTGAGATGAGAAGAGAGATGCACGGAAGGTCTAAGGGAAACTCGGCCCTAATGTTGTCATGCAAAGTGGTCCTAAAGTTTGGATTAGAAAGGGGCAACATCTACCTTAATGTTAGCATGCTTGGATTGAACACCTAATGTCTCTCCTACTCCCATCCTAAACGGAGGTACTAGGATCCTTATGGGGATCATGGCAAAAAGCACAAGAAAGCACCAAGTAAATTCAATCACAAGTAAGATGCAAACATGAAAATGCACACTTAGAATGGAGGGAGGGAGGAAAAAATGTGTGGGGTAGTAGCTGCCACAAGCGCATCTCAACCTCAACAGCGATGCAAAATGATGCAAACATGGAGGAAGCGAAAAAGAGATGAAAGCAAACAAACATGCAAGGGATTATCACTTTGAACCACATCCATAAGTATGCATTCAAGTGGACAAACATGAATGTCGGCGAAATCTTGATTAAACAACCAAAATAGCGACATATATCCAAAAACATTTCATCCCTAATACATCACACTGATCTATGATGATTCGAGATGAAACGGTATGCAAACAATCAAGCAAAGTAGCAAAATAGGCCTGCCAGCACAGTGTTAATCGGTTAACACACTGTTAACGTTTAAAATTTTTGAAAATTTGAACTGGTTAGTCGGTTAACCATATGCGTTAACTGATTAACACTCTAAAAACTTTGAAAAATCTGGAAATTTGTGATGGTTAATCGGTTAACCATATGCGTTAACCGATTAACACTGTGTTAACAGCAGAAAATAGCAAAGCATAATCACTTTTCTACAGCTTATCACTTCTCCAAACATACCAATGATCACATAATCACTTAATCACGAAATTAAACCAGCAAATCATGATTCAAACAACATGTAAACAGATCCAAACAACAACATCCACAATCATATCAACCAAAATTCAATCGAATATGAAAATCATCATGAACATGCAAATAAGCTCAAAAATGCTATGGATCTAGGATTCCAACCTTCGAAGCGGAGATTTGCTTCGGTTAATGTTGAATTAACTAGAATTGAACATATCCGATGCTAGAAGTCCGGAATACTTCAAGATCCACACCAATTATTGTTGTAGCAATGGAGATCCTTTAAGATTAATCCAAAATAAGCCAAATAATCACTTCCAGATCTGGATCCAATTGTGCACGAAAATTAGATGGAGAAATCACTTCAATGGAGATGATGGATGGAGGTTTGAGCTCAAGAATTCATTGACTCCATTAGAGAATCAAAGAATTCAATGAAAAAGAGCTTTGAGTGAGGGTTTTGGAATTGGAAAGTTGAGAGAGAATTTGAGAGAATTGAGATGAATTCTGAAAAAATGAATGTGAGAAATGAAGATTGGATCCCTTTGGTTTGAAGTGAATCACTTAAATATCATCTAGGTTTGGATCCAAAGGAGAGGCTTGGAAATTGGCTTGTGAATTTTGGTTTGGCACTAGGAATGGGATTTTGGAGGGAAATGAAATTATGAAATGATTCTAGATCCTTCCCAAGTGACAAATTTAAATTTAAGTGATCACAATTGGATCCCAAATGGCTCTGCATTGAAAAATCACTTACAGAGGTAAAAATTACACTAGTTAATCGGTTAACCATATGCGTTAACCGATTAACGCCTTCAAAATGTCAAATTTGGCCTGATTTCTCTTTGGTTAATAGATTAACCATATAGGTTAACCGATTAACACCTTCAAAATTTTGAATTTGGCGCCTTTTGGAGAGAAATCTGTCCATTTGCCCTACTTTGACTATTTGGAGCTTTGTTAAGCTTCTGAATATTGTTCTTGAACATTATCACCGTGAAAATGCTTGACATGAGCCTGAGTGCTGCTTTCTGAATTACTGTCATCCTGCAAAATAAAATAAAATCGACCGCCTAACCGCTGGGCAAAATAAATGCCCGAGCCTCTGATGCTCGTTGTTCGCTGTTCAGTCCTTTGCGCCTAAATGAACCTGACCCACGGGAACCTTGATCCCCTGTCCAATGTTATGCAAATGCAGAAATGCGAAAATGCAAAGAAACAAAAGCCAGATACTGCCAAAACGAAAAGGCAAATTTTGGGGTGCTACAGCTGCCCCTATTCAAAAAACTTGGACCTGAAGGGAGGAAAAGCATCCGCTTTCAAACATTCAAGGTATAAGGTGATTGAATACAAAAGAACCCGAAAATTTGCACCCCGCGGGAATGCAAAACAGCGACTACCAACCAAGAGTCGGAAAATGACGCGCTGGGTGTAACAATCCAATACGATCTGAACTTCATCCAAAAAATGCCAACCAAGAGTTGGGAAAACAAGCCTCGGATACCAACTAAGAGTTGGGATAACGAACACCAGATATCAACTAGAGATACCAACCAAGAGTCGGGAAAATGAACCTTGCTGGGGAACAACAAAGAAAATCAACCAAGCAAACCGCATCATGCGAGAAAACAACCTGACGACTTTCCTCCCCTGGGAAAAGAGTAGACTAACCAGACGACTCTGCATGGGACTGTCGCTACGCGAAAAATGACACAGAGTCGCCACCAAATTTTATTTATCCCAAGGAGGGAAAGGGAAATAGCGATAAAACCTTTGGGAAAAGAGCGTGGTCATCGCAACCATGTCTTAGGGTTCGGGAGTCGGTTATGCGAGGGGAAGGTGTTAGCACCCCCTCGCATCCATCGTACTCGATGGGAACCTCCTAGGTTATTTCGCATGAATGGGTGCTTTATTCTAAAAGTTTACTTGCTTACGGAAAAGAGGGGTTGGTTTATTTATTTTAATGCTCGCCAAGGATTGTGGCCCTTGTGCCTACGTATCCTCACTTAAAATAAGTGAAGAATCAGAGCTCCGTAGTTCGGAGGCTTATGAAATTGTTGTTTGTTGGTTGATTTTATACCTTGAAAAAGGGTTTTTTGATTGAAGCCCTAAGGCGAAAATAAGTTTGATGAGTTGATGTTATTTTTAAGTTTCTTAAGAGAAATTGTGCTTGATTAGGATTAAACACAAAATACTTTGGATACAAATGAATGTTTCGAATAACCAAGTCGAGCGCCTTGTATCCAAAACATTCGGAATGAGTGTAGGAGGACTCCATTCTCATTCCTTTTCCACCGCTTTAAAGTCCATGGTGTATAGTCCTAATCATATATTTATTGTGTTTTGGATTGTTTATGAGAAAAGAGAACCACTTGACGTTGGATCAAGATTTATTGTTTGTAAAAGTATTTGAGGTGATACTAACAAGGTCGATGGCGGACGCACAAGGCGGCCGACTTACAAGGGTTAAAAATGGCTCGATAAAATCGAGAGTTGGCTTTTGAAAATGGTTTTTGGAATCAAAAGTCACAAAGGACAATAGCAACATTCATACTAAAATCATACAACATATGGGATTAGTCGGCTAAAAAAAATCGAGACATGCAATAAAAACGGGAGTTTGCCGTGCGAACTCCTTGAGAAAAATTTTTTTGGAGGTAAAAATAACAAAAATAAGTGGAAAACAGTGGAGTAACACGGGTGGCCGTGTTGTGTGACACGGCCCGTGTTGTAAAGTCTGGGTGAAAAATGATTTTTAGGGCAAACAGAGGTGCAACACGGGTGGCCGTGTTGTGTGACACGGCCCGTGTTGTGAGGCCTGGGGTTTTTGGTCGTGGAAACGTCAAACAGAGGTGCAACACGGGTGGCCGTGTTGTGTGACACGGCCCGTGTTGGGCGACACGGGTGGCCGTGTTGTGGGACACGACCCGTGTCAGGCTACCAGAGTGAAAAACCTAACTTTTTCTATGTTTTGCTTTCGTTTTTGTGGTTTCTTAAGAACGGTTTCTTGGTCCCTTTGGAACCTTACATGAAACATACAATACAACAATACATAAATGAGTAAACAAAATGAATGTAAGAGAAAAAAATAAAGGGAGAAAGGTTGGAGGAAATGGATACCCAAGAGCTTTCTATCCTTCTTGCAAGTCCTCCTTAGTCTTAGTTGAAAGTACTTCACTCCTCTTCACTCTATGTTGTGAAGGTTTTGTTTCTCAATGATCCTCTTGGTTCTATATCACTCTCTTTTTCTAGTTTGCAAAGCTTCCTATTTTTCTGGTTTTTAGGGTATTGTTTGCTCTCTCTATTTTCTGGTTTTGCAAGTGTGTGTAGAATGAATGTTGAATGAATGAAGAGTGATCCCTTTTTGTTTACAGCCCCCTCCTCTTATCTCAGCTCCTCTAGGGTTTTCACTTCTCCCCACATATCAGATTTTTCATGGAGTGGTGTCTCTTACCACCTTTCCTCATGCCACTCTCTTTCTTTCCATTTCCATGCAAGAGCTATGCTGCATTTTTGCTGTTGCACTTTGCCTATGCTGTTTTTCTGTAGCACCTTGTGCCTTGCACCCATTTTGTTGGTTTGTGTTTGGACAGATCCTCTTGGTCAAAGCTACTACTTCTTGACAGCATTTTGAAAATTCTGATATGTAGAAGCATTGTCACATGTTATTCCCTTGGTCTTGTGACATGTAGATTTTGTGACATGAGGTAGTTTGTCTCCTCTTGCATGGGGCTGTTTTGCCCATGATTAAACATGCATATTCTTGGTCTTAAAACATTCCAATGTTGATTTAATTTTTGCATATTTCTTGGATGTTTGTAGCACAATGTGGACTTGGTGTGGCATTACCATAACATGAATTTGACTAGAGACTTGCATGAAGTATTAGAAATAAATTAATTTCTAAACATTACTTAGAGTTGGAAATCTTGCAACAAATGACATTCTTGTAATGTCATAAAACTTCTCTTTGTAATATTCTTGCCTTTAATCTTGAATTCATGATGGATTTCCTTAGAACCATTAAGCTTGAAATGGATGAAGTCTTGAATTATGGACTTGTGATCTTGACTCATGCTTTGCAAATTTGGACTCCACTTGATCAAGGATTTATAACAAAATTGGATGAAGCAATCTTGAGTCATGCCTTGCATTTCATGGTCATTAGGAATATATCTTGAATATCCTAATATTTCGTCAAGTAACTTCTCTTTGAAGAAATCTACAAGAATAGACTTTCCAATTTAGATCAAACCTTAAATGATGAACCTTTCCTTCCATGTAGTCCAAGGTAGACAAGTTATCTCATTTGAAATGGAAAATGACAAATCGACCCAATCCGTACCCAGATGCTCGATATGCAATAAAATGATGTATGGTATGGCGAATGTAGGGTATAAAGGCTAAAGGCAAAAATGAGGGTGTGACAGGGACAAACATCCATCACAAGATAATAATCTAGCAGCACCATCCAAAAGATGGGATGAGGGTTACTCTCTGGGGACAAAACCACCCCTACCAACCAAGAGTGAGAAAACGGACTCCACCGGGGAATCAAAGACTACCAACCAAAAGTTGGAAAACGAATCTACGTCCAAGACTGACCCTACTGGGAATCAAGAACCACCAACCAAAAGTTGGGAAACGCCAGACCTCCTCACTAACTAAAAGTTGAGATAACGACTCCGCTGAGGCATAAGGTAGGACTACCAACCAAAAGTTAGACCACAAACAGACGTCCCAGATCGACCCTACTGGGGAATAGAGGACTACCAACCAAAAGTTGGGACAACCACAGGAGATAACATCCAACCAAAAGTTGAGAAACAAAGGAACTAACCAAGAGTTAGAATCACCATGAAAAGATCACCATCGACCAAAAGTCGAAACACAAGCTACTAACCAAGAGTTAGGATTGCTGGGGAAAGATCAACATCGACCAAAAGTCGGAACCAAAAGCTACTAACCAAGAGTTAGGATTTCTAGGAAAAAATCCTCATCGACCAAAAATCGAAACCAAAAGCTACTAACCAAGAGTTAGGATAGCTGGGGACGCTAAACGAAGCTGACTCCACCACAGAAGACCACAAACCAAAAGTTGGGATGATCATCCCGAGTTATCAACCAAGAGTTGAAATAAAATGCTACTAACCAAGAGTTAGGATAACAGCTACTAACCAAGAGTTAGAATAACAACGATTGCCAACCAAAAGTTGGAATAGAGACTCTGCGCGGGGAAACCAAAGATTACCAACCAATAGTTGGGATCACCTTCTAGGCCAACCAAAAGTTGGAACACAAAACCCAATAATCTGAACTACGCTGGGGAGTACCAACCAAGAGTTGGAATCCTCGACTCTGCTGAGGGAAATAAAGAATAACCACCAAAAGTTGGAATAACATCCAAACGTCATTGGGTCATCAACCAAAAGTTAAAATAAAACAACGATGACCAACCAAAAGTTGGAACAACTCTGTTGGGGAAAAGAACAATAGTCTTGACCAAGAAAGACAACACTCGCAAGCGTCTCGCCTGAAGAAAGCGAAGACATTTAACCAAACGACCCAACTGGGAAGAATCTGATAAAATAACCAACCTAAAAATCCATCCTGACGTGGATAAAACGAAAAACCCCTTGAGTTAAACAGTATCTGCTGAGAAGATATCCGGTCTCAAAAATACCAAACCTGGCTTATGCTTCAGATGCATATGTTGAAAATGGCGTAATGCTCCATACGAAATGGAAATGCTACGCATTTGGGAGGATGCTATGCAAAAATGGAAATATAAAGGAACCACCTCAGCAAAATAAATGCTAAAGAGAGGAAACCAAACTCCGCTGGGGAGAAACAGAATGCCGAGTATGATCGGGCTCATACTGGGGCACAAACAAGCCACAGATGACCTCCCTGTAAAGCACCTTCTTGGATACAACCGTTCTAAAGAGAACAACAAAACAACTCGCTGGGAATCAGAACTCTACTGAGGAAAATGCCCTGGATGGCTTCCCAAGGAACAACTCTTATGGCGATTGAATGCATAGGATGGGGAAACACCCGGAACAGCCTTCCAACCGGGGAGAACCGTTTAGAATATAACCTTATCGGGAAGTAAACTTTTGGGAAATAACTTCATTCTGTTCGGAAAGAAATCCCACCCTGCTGGAGGATATCAAACACTTCTGCCAAGAGTTCCACTCTACTGAGGAACGGATCACGCTCCTTCTAAACATCTGTCACGTCGAGGGAATCAGCACTAAACTCTGCTTGGGGAGAAACCCTGAATACTGATACTACTAGAAAGTCGACTCTATCGAGGAGAGGGCGTCTAAGGCGCCGCCTCTGCTGGAGGACAACATACTGAGAACAAATCCACCCTGCCAGGGGTTAGCCTTTGCAAGGAGTCAAAACCCTACTCCCCTGGAGATTCACTACCCACATACGTTGGCGATTCCTGACTTGATAATGAGGCTCTGCAGGTGCGACAAAGATCTCTACTGGGGGAGAAATGAATCTGCATTATAATTTCAATGTCGTGGAGGAACACCTCTGTTGGAGAGTACTATCCTGCAATGAAACAAAAGAATACGTACATGCGAAATGGTTACCTCAGTTACCATTCATGACACCTACCACGCAAGCAAAATCATTTGCTTTCATTATGCTCTGTAAAGCCTCCTGTTTTTTCCTGCAATGTTTATCAAAATATCGGGCGTTTTTGCAAACAAAACAGTAAAAAGTAAAACAAACAAAGGAAAGCTCTTTGGCTAAAGTGAATACTTTTATTGATAAAAGGCCCGTAAATGGGCAAATTACAATTGGGATACAATTCCTGAAAAGAGGCAATTGCGAAAAAGCAAAAAGAATATATAAAAATGTCGGCAATGTGGAAACAAACAACCACCATGTGTCAATTCGGCTATGACATGTATGTCTTTGATGTGCCCCGTGTTTTTCCTTCTAACAAGACTGACTGGACTGATTCCTTTCCTTCGGGATAACTGCTCACAATCTTACAAATCAAACATAAACCGCAGTTGTTTGCTTTCAAATCCCTAACTTTTGCCTGGACCTCCCTTTCGGGTTTTCAATCCACCGGGATACCCATTTTTGCCAAAGTCGCCTTTTCAGGTTTTCAACTTTGTGGGTTCATTCTTTTTCTTTTATCCCTAATTTTTTCCCGAACCTTTTCCTTTTTTATGGTTCACCGGGATGCCCCATTTTTGCCTGGACTTTCTTTTTGTGTCCAGCGGGTCTCTTTTAAGCAAATTATTTTTTAACCACGTCTGCGTTCATAGGGGACGAAAAATCTTCACCATCCATGGTAGATAGTAATAAGGCTCCTCTAGAGAAAAAATTTCTTACCATATACAGACCTTCATAGTTAGGAGTCCACTTTCCCCTGTGATCTGTTTGAGGAGGAAGGATCCTTTTCAACACCAAATTACCCGTCTGGAAGCACCGAGGACGCACTTTCTGATCAAAGGCTTTCTTCATCCTACTCTGGTACACCCGACCATGAGCAATAGACGCCAATCTCTTCTTGTCAATTAGGCTCAGCTGATTCAACCTGGTTCGCACCCACTCAGCTTCGTCAAGCTTTACATCCAACAGTCCCCTTAAAGAAGGAATCTCCACTTCTAATGGCAGGTCTAATTCCGTGCCATACACTAGTGGGAAAGGAGTTGTCCTAGTCGGCGTACGCACCGAAGTACGATAACCGTGGGAGCAAAGGGCAACATCTCATGCCAGTCCTTGTAGGTTACTACCATCTTTTGCACAATCTTCTTGATATTCTTGTTAGCTGCCTTAACAACGCCATTCATCTTCGGACGATATGGAGAAGAATTGTGATGCTCAATCTTGAAACTCTGACACAGCTCCGTCATCATTTTGTTATTCAAATTTGAACCATTATCAGTAATGATTCTCTCAGGAATACCATAACGACAAATGATGTCCTTCTTTATGAATCGGCGACCACCTGTTTCGTGACATTAACATAAGACGCTGCTTCTACCCACTTCGTAAAGTAATCAATCGCGACAAGAATGAAGCGATGTCCATTAGAAGCAGTCGACTCAATCTTTCCAATCACATCGATTCCCCACATGGAAAAGGCCAAGGAAACGTTAACACATTCAAAGGAGCCGGTGGCACATGCATTTTGTCAGCATAAATCTGGCATTTATGGCACTTTCTGGCATATTTGAAGCAATCGGATTCCATAGTCATCCAATAATACCCATATCTCAACAATTTTCTAGCCATTGCATGTCCATTGGCATGAGTACCGAAAGAACCCTCGTGGACTTCCTCCATCAACAGGTTTGCTTCAAGTTCATCAACACAGTGCAGCAAGACCATGTCGAAGTTTCTCCTGTAGAGCACATCGTCTTTGTTCAGATAAAAGTTTCCAACCAACCTCCTCAGAGTCTTTTTATCCATGCTGGATGCCCCAGATGGGTACTCCTGAGTCTTGAGAAAATGCTTGATATCGAAATACTAAGGCTTCCCATCCGATGCTTTCTCAATTGCAAACACAAAAACAGGTATATCAAGACGCATGATGGTGATGACCGAAGTTTCATTCAAGAAATTCACTTTGTACATCGAAGCTAGTGTGGCCAATGCATCTGCCATCTGATTCTCAGCCCTCGGCATATGATGGAAGTTGATTATATCGAAGAAAGGCAGCAGTCTCCTTGCATAATCCTTGTAAGGCACCAGGTTGGCCTGACGAGTTTCCCATTCTCCCTTGATTTGGTTAACGACCAATGTTGAGTCACCGTATACATCCAGATTCTTAATCCTCATATTAATAGCCTCTGTTGCACCCCAAAATTTGCCCTCACAATACAAGACTTTGTGTTCCAAGAAGGTTCACAAGGTTCACACTGACCACTACATTATGAATCGTCTCTGATTAGGTTTTATGTAGCCTTCTGGTGCAATATAATGTGAGTTCAAGATTCAAGGTTCATTCATACGTGTGCGAAGTTCAGCATTTTGGAAATATAATCAAGTGATATTATTTGGGTTGTGGTGGCAGAGTTTGACTTGTTTTACCTGGAATCTGATTTGATACTCGAATTTTGGGAATTTACAAATTTAAAGTTATACATGAAAAATTCAAGTTTATAACCAGAGAGGCTAGTTTTGTTCATAAAATGGGGTTATCACATTTAACAAGAAGTTTTAAAGTTGGGATCCACCTTACTCTCTAGCTCACCGTGCTCCCAAGGACATTCAAAGTCAGCTGACATTGTTTATACCTTCAAAGTTGGCATGTGGTATCGCAAGAAGTTTATAGAGGGAAATTTCCAAGTATCAAAGACAGTTTCAATTATTCTAAGACAATAATACAATTCCTTTCAAGTTGAGAAAATACAACACAGGTTTGTAAGAGCGATAAGAAGCTCGTGCACTAAGCTATGCACAAAGTGGTTTTACAAGTTTCCAATAACAAAACTATTGCTGGGATTAAATTATTATTCGTAAGCGAGCTCAGATCACCACTTTATTTCGCATTACAACGCCAAGGTCCTTTGAACGGTTCTTTTTTTGAAGACTAGGAGCCAAAGAAGGCGTCTTCTGAGGTAGACATTGTTGGTCCAACATCTTAAAACAGCCAGCTGTGTTGAGGCTAAGTGAGTCGTGCGCATACCACATCAGCATATTGAGGTTCTTTTCCTATATAAACCTGCTAACAAAACTAAGTAAATTACAAAGGAAAAGGGCGCGTAGACTTCATGCGTAAGTGAGCCAAAAGCTTGTGAGGAAGAGCTCACATACGAGGATTGCATCCTGCTTTATTCTCCCATGAAGCTGGGCATAAGGTCATAGCATTGTCAGAAGCGTACTTGATAATACAACATGTTAACTATAACATATACCAATTCTTAACATAAAAGAGCAACCCCTGTTGATAGCCACGCCTCTGCAAAATGAAGGTAAAGTCAAAGATTCATTAATCACCCGTATATCTGAGGCTACATACTGACAGAAAACGAAAGAAGGAAATTGAGGCTGCTAAGGACTTCTCGTTAGGGAGGTCGCGGCAGAAAGGTAGTTCTTCCAGCATTGACCAAACCTCCGTAAAGGTTAGGGGAAACTTGCCCTCCTTTCATGGTACCCTGTTATGAAGATCACCGTCAGTATCAACTTTATGGAAATATCAAATATTCAAGAATGGCCGAAAGAATAAGAAACTGGAATAGGACATATAACTGAGATGGAATCGGCCACATACCTTAGGCGTCGAATTACGTTTCTTCCCATAGCATTTTCAAGGTCTGAATCACTCAACAAATTCACAGCCAGCCTATACAATTCAATTGGCAAAGAAAAGGCAACTGCATCATCAGCATTATATTCAACAGCAACAACAGCATCTTGCTGCAACAAATGCATCGATTCTACATGGTCAAGCACGAAATTCCCAGGCCTAATCACAGGGTTCATCTCAGCAAGTGTCTGTCTCACCTGCAACACCATCATCTCCTTTAACTCCGATGTCATCTCAACAGCAACAGCAGAAACATCATCTACCACGACCTGGGCTCAGTAGTCAAGCTGTCCGACAACGACAATGGCAAGCACCACAGAGGCAGCATCAGCAGCCTGCGAGAGCCATAACCTCACGCCAACAGCATCACACCAATCACGAACATTGTAACAACTATCACCATCAATGGAGAATTGAGCAGTTCAGCTCAATAACAGATCACGCAGCGACAACTATTACTAAACCTGCAGAATAAGAACAACAATTATCTAGACCTTGTGAGGAAACAAGAGCGTAGGACCATTTCTTTGAAGAGTCAGCTTGCACCTAAAGGTCTAAGAGACAACTCATCTTCAAATCATCCAAAGATTGATAGTGAGTACCCTTTACAAGCCAAGCAACTGAACATGTTTTACCAAAGCGACCGTGCACCCCAGATATCTAATGAGAAAGAGATGGATGAAGTCCGTCGGCAGGCTGAGGCTGGAACTGTTGAGGTAATTATGTCTATATAAGAGGAACTTGCCCAGCTAGAACATCAAGTTAATGAGAGCCATCAGAAGGAAATAGAAGTGAAAGGGAGTATATTGCATTTGGAAACTGAATTGAAGGATGCGCAAGAAAAATTACTTACTACTGTTGACGATAACCAATGTTTAAGTGAAAAGCTTTTACAGGGAGCTAATGCACTCAAGTCACTTGTCAAAGAAGGCGACCGGTTAACCTCTGAGACTGAAGAAATCCTCGGTGATGCCTCTGATGAACTGGGGCATATGAGCAATTCATTTCCACAAAGAGAATACAGATCCCTGAACAAGTTAGCATCATGTTAGAAAAAATCTCCGAAAGAGAATCGCTAATCGACAAGCTCGAGAAACGTTTAGAAACACCAAATTAAACAAAACAACAAGAGAATGGAGATTGAATTGAAAGAGTATACCCTGCAGTTGCTACCCTTCACCACCAGCTTTCCTTTCCATGGAAGTCCCACATCTCTAACACACACATCAAACACGAGATTTCCCATCTGGGCTTCTAATCCATCTTCTGGCCTAAAAACATTTGCCACTTACACCTGCCAGGTCACGATCAAAAAGGGAATCGTTAGAGAATATTCCTTGAAAATAAAAGATTCGTTGATTCAAGAATCATATCAAAACCAATTTCAAATTAATACACAAGATCAGAGATTGGAATGTCAATTAACGAATCATTACTACAATCCTCAAAAGGGGAAAGTTTTCAAATCTGATTTGTCCCAATTTGGAAAATCCAAATCGATATTCAAGACAACAATCAAATTCAATCAAGGCATTTTTCAATCTGAAGCCTATAAAAGAAGGCTTAAGAGATGAAGAGAAGGGGAACCGAAAAAATCCACAGATAACCACAAAAGTTCAAAAACCCTAACATCAAGAAGAAGAGAAAAGACTTGCACTTATCTCTTTCCGACGCCGCCAAGCCAACCCAACGAAGCTTCCGCCCTCGTCATCACCGTCTCAAACACCGCCGCCGCTACGCATAAAGCTACGGTAAAACCTCTACCCGCATTAAGATTATGAACGACTAATGCTTTGTTTTTCGTTTCAGGTACGAGAACCAGTGGATTTCGAAATAGAAATAGAAATAGAGATTGAATGAGAGGGGAGGATCGAGCGAATCCGTGAGAGGTTTAGGGTTCCGTCGCGAGGGAGGCTCCCTATGTTTGCCCTCCCTTTCTCTCTTTTCGTTTGATTATTGTTTTTTTTTGTAATTTTCAGATTATAGCACTAAACACACATAATCACCATTAACCACTAATTTACTCGCCTAATCCACAGGTTTAATTATTTAACCACCCGCTAAAACATTAATTTGGAATATAATCAACCTTTTTTTTCCTAATTAATTAACTCTTATTAATTATTAATCAGTCCCCCTTTTTTATTTATTATTTAGTTTTTATTTATTTTATTTGTATTATTATAATTATTTTTAAAATGTTTTCTAAAATAATATTAAAATCCACTTTTAAAAAAAAAAATAAAAAAATTAGTTTAAAACAGTTTTTGAGGATTTAAGTTAAATTAATTTATCAATATTAAAAATCCTATTTTAATTCAAATTGAAGTTTATATCATAAAATACAAACCACAAAAATATGCATAATTTCAATTCCTGGCGTGTCTGATAATTCATCTAATTCTGCCCACTAACGTTGTTTGTTCGTTTTGCAGCTTATTATGTTTACCGTTATAATTGTAACTGTTTCCTGGTTGTAATCTCGCGAACCAATAATCGCGTTTACTTTTTTCGCATTTTATTTCCGCTTGCATGATTTAAATTTCCAACACTTTCATCGCTATTATTCTGTCACATTACACTCATCCGAAGGTTAGGTCTAGCTTTTGGTCGCCGCGCCAATAGTCCTCAACTTCAAACCCTTTCACCTTACAAACCCTAATTTTTCACAAATGCCTCGCCGCAGGCAAAATTACAATTTTACCCCTAGCATTAGGTCAAAGAGCCGCCGCGCTCATTTTAGGGTTTCCCGCCGCGGAATCCCTAACCTAACCCTAATTACAACTTAACATTTCAACGTAGAGATTTGGAGTTTCTACACTCCACGTAAGCGTGTCCTTAAGATGCGTTTATTCCCCTTGAGACCTTGACCACAGTCAAGAAGTTTCTAATCTCCCTATTGAGGGGAACTACGATTACTCTGATTCCGCTCCCGTAAGGATACGTAGGCACAAGATGCGATGTCTTGCCGAGTAAACTTAGAATTAACCCCCTTTATTATTTATTATTGCTTATTTATATTTTATTTAATTATTTTGCTTATTATTTTGTAATTGTTTCTTGGATGTAAAGTTGTTTAATTATTTAATTATTATTATGGTTAGTAATTAGGGAGTGTAACAACATGTATGTAATATTAAAATAAATTTAGATCACTTTTAAATAAAGATAATTAAAATAAACACGTCACACACGTAAGTCGATTTTAATCGCCGTCTCACTTCCTAAGGATATCCCTCAAGTTGCCTACGAATAATGGTTAAGTGGGGTGTATAAAGCAAGTCCCTCAAATAGAAAAAAATCATCAAAGTCCCTTATGGTTGCCTTTACGAATCGAGTCCCTTTCGAAAAATGATGATGGTCCCTTATATGTGCTTATTACATCCCACAATGGCCTTCAAAGTCAAATTGTCCCTCACATGTCCCTTAACATCCAAAGTAAGGACTACCTACTCCATTATAGTAGGGATAGTCTTACTAAGGAAAGGATAAAGAATAAGAAAGACCTTAAAACATTAGGGTAGGCTACTCCTAGATACTTGCTCACTTCAAAACTTTTTCACACTTAAACAAATTTCCAACAAAATTTTCAAACAAGTTTTTTTCACATCCATACACGGATTATTATTAAACTATTCTGAAATTTTTTGCTATTCACACACTACACTTTCAAAACAATTCAAAAGTGAGCTTAAGTACCTAAGAGCCCATGGATAACCATGGATGAAAAGGGTGCTAACACCTTCCCTTTTCATAACCTACCCCCCGGACCCAAAATATTCTCTAAGGTCTTTCCTGTTCTTTTATAACCTTTCCTTATGGATGAAATAAAAGTCGGTGGCGACTCTTGCTATCCGCAACATTGTTTAAAGTCAGTTCTCCCACCGTGTTACAGAACTGGCGACTCTGCTGGGGATCTATTTAAGAGGGGTACCCTTAGGAATTAAGATCACTTTAAATTGTTTGCCTTGTTTGCTTTATTATTATATTGTTGGGGTGCTCTTATGTGTGAAAGGTCCTAACCCGGATCTAGTGTACCTTAGGTAAATGGCAATAGACCAAGGAAACTGTACGACGTATATCGATACGGTTGATCTGGTGGCCATAGTTAGTGCGACTTCTTGGTTGGTGCTTATATTCCTTAAGTCAAGTTGAGGATAATATTGAGGCTGCCATATGTTGTCAATGCACTAACTGACTTTTAGAACCCTAGTTAACTCATCTTGGCCTTTAGAAAGTAGTGAGGTAACCGGCTTTGGTGCAGACTGAAGTTGGTTGACACTCGATACTACGCTCATTGAGATCTTAAACTTGGAGGGTTTTGGTTGGCAAGTAAGTTGCCTTCTGAACAACCACCCTTGTGAAGGATCAATGATATTGAGATCCCTTAGAACCTGGTTACTTTTGTAGGACAGGATGAACCATCTAACTTCAGGGGAGGGTACTTGCCTTTGAACCTCATGCAAGCCTTTAAACCTAGGGCTATGGTGTGACTTGTTTGTGTGTGCCACATGTTTGTGATTGAGCATGACATCATGACATCATCATGCATCATAAGCATATCATTTTCCCTAACCATTTCAAGGACCAAAGGATTTATCTTTGTTCTTGGTTGCAGGTCATGGCTTCTGCTCGTAGAAACACCATCAGGATCAACTTTGTAGGGATACCTGCTAAGCTCAAGGAGTTGGTTTCCCTAGTGCCTGATCATTCCCAGTTCAACAAGAGACATGGTCACTTATTGGATCTAGTTACTTCAGGGTTCAGTGAAGACATGATGAGTGTGCTGTTTCAGTTCTTTGACCCTAAGCACCATTGCTTTACATTTCCTGATTATCAGCTGGTTCCAACCATGGAGGAGTTCTCCAAGCTTCTGGGTATACCTGTTCTTGATCAGAAGCCATTCACAGGCTTAGAGAAGGAGCTTAAACCAGAAGTTATTGCTGCAGCTCTACATCTGAAGAAGTCTGACATTGTTCTAGAGACGAGAAGTGGAGTTAAAGGTATTCTTGCCAAGGTATTAGTGGATAAAGCTCAAATGTTCTTGAAGGCTATGAGCTACGATGCTTTTGAGGAGATCTTAGCCTTATTGATTTATGGCTTAGTGTTGTTCCCCAATCCTGATCGGTTCATAGACGTTCATGCCATCAACATATTCCTGAGTCACAATCCAGTGCCTACCTTACTTGGAGACATCCTACATTCTCTTCACACCCGTGCTACAAGGGCAAGAGGAACTTTGATGTGCTGCATACCTTTACTTTCTAGGTGGTTTATTTCTCACCTTCCTCGCTCAGTAATGAAGAATGAGCAAGGGTTCAGATGGTCCAAGAGGATCATGTCACTTTCTCACTCAGACATCCATTGGTGCTCCAGATCTATGGAGAATGTCACCATCATTGACCGTTGTGGGGAGTTTCCTAATGTGCCACTTCTAGGCATAAGAGGAGGCATCACCTACAACCCATCTCTAGCTTTACGACAGTTTGGTTACGCCCGGAGCGATGGTCCACATGACATGTTGATTCAGGGCATTGTGTTTGACTACGACAACGATCTTCAGGGTTACCGTCAGAGATTCATACGAGCTTGGGGAAAGGTAAACAGGATTGACAGCAAGACACTGGAGCCTAAGTACACTATTCCTATGGAGGCTTATCTCAGATGGGTACGATCTCATGCTCAGACACTCATGATGCCATATCCTGCCGTCCTACCAGTTACCATGGAACCTGTTGCTGAAGGAGACACAGCTTATACCATCCTTCACCCAGACATGCCTACTGATAAGGAAGACTTGCAGAGATCATGGATCCAACTGAAGGAGCAAAGGGATACTTTCGAGGGTCATTACAAAGCAAGCCAAGAAAAGATTCTGGAACTAACAAAGCAACTTCACGAGGAACGAAACCTCAACTCATACCTCAACACAAAGAGGAAACGTCCATGGGAGACTTAAAACCCCATCTTTTGTACTTATTTCACTTTCATTTTTTGTAAGCCTTAAAGGCAAAACAAAGTTATTACTAATAAAAAATTGCTTTCTTGGTTGTTTAAGAAAATTTAAATCCTGCGGTCCTTGAAAACATTGCATATACATTACCATATCATTTCATTGCATCACAGATTTGTAATTGTGCACAGGTTTCTCATCTTCTCGCTGTTTATTTCAGCAATGGCACTTGAACAATCAGTTAAGGATCTTCAGGCACAGAATGCACAGTTCCAAGAGCTGATCTTGAACCTATCCAAGGGGCAAGATGATTTGAAGGCACTGCTGGCCAAGAAGACAAAGAAGACTAGAAGGGCTGCTGGGTTGCTCAACATGGGAAGAAGGTTCAAAGGTCCTGTCAAGACCAAGGAAGAGGTTGAAGACTATGAATCTGAGGAATCTGAGAAAGAGAGAGGCAGTCTCCACAACACTATGGGGGACTCTGATTCTGAGGCTAATTATTACCATGAGCCTAATGAAGACAAATTCAAGATGCTGGTGGATAGAATGGATGCTATGGAATTACAGAAATCATCTGGGCTGGATTTTGAGGATTTGAGCTTGATATCTGGGGTGGTCATACCCATTGGGTTCAAAGTTCCTACATTTGTTGTCTATGATGGGGTCTCTTGTCCCAAATTGCATCTGAGGTCTTATGTCAGAAGAATTCAACCCCACACTGCTGATAAAAAGTTGTGGATCCATTTCTTTCAAGAGAGTTTATCTGGAGCTCAGCTAGAGTGGTATTATCAGTTGGAGAGTGTCAACATCAGAGATTGGAACGACCTTGCTGAAGCTTTCTACAAGCAGTATCAATACAATGCTGACTTAGCCCCCACTCGCATGCAGCTTCAAAGCATGTCTATGGGTGCCAAAGAAAGCTTTAAGGAGTATGCTCAGAAGTGGAAAGACTTAGCTGGAAGAGTTCAACCCCCTTTGACTGATAGGGAGTTGGTTGATATGTTCATGTGTACGCTGAATGGTCCGTTTTACAGTCATCTCATTGGAAGCTCATCATCTGGCTTCACTGAGTTGATCATGACAGGAGAGCGAGTAGAGAATGGTATCAAGAGTGGTAAGATCCAAGTGGGCACTTCTTCATCAGGTGCTGCAAAGAAGCCTCCCACTGGGAAGAAAGAATCTAATGCTGTGTATGGTCAGCCTGATCGTAACAGAAGGCATCAGTCCGTTAGTGCAGTTCATATTTCAAATCCAACTCCTGCAACAACAGAGCAGCCTCAAGGCAACCAACAGAGGGCTAGAAGACAGTTCACGAAGATCAACATGTCAATGGCTCAGGCATTGCAACACTTGTTGAAGGCTGAACTTATTACCCTGAGGGAGGCTCCTCAGAATCCCAATGTTACCTCTCCCAAGTACAATCCCAATGCACGATGTGCATATCATTCAAACTGTCCAGGACATGATACTAATAACTGTTGGGTCTTGAAGAACAAAATTCAGGATATGATTGATGCTGGAGAAATTGAGTTTGATCCACCAGGTACTCCAAATGTGATTACAGCTCCAATGCCAAATCACGAGAAGACTGTCAACGCCATTGATGAAGATATTGATGAAGATCTGCATGTCTATTCAGTTATGGAGTTGAGCACACCATTGTCTGTTATCAAAAAGAGGTTAGTACAAGCTGGGATCTTTCCAGGTTGTCATGAAGATTGTCTATATTGTACCTATAAGCCGGATAGTTGCTTCATTTTGAGAGATGGGATTCAACGTCTCATGGATAAATATACTATAGTGTTTGAAAGAAGACCAGCATCTGTAGAAAGTATGGTGGATCATCTGACTCAGGGTAAGAAGATTGAAGAGGTTGACATGGTTGACAAAGTACCACTAAGAATCACTTCAAAGGGTCCCATTAAAATCACTCATCAGGGCCCAATCAAGATTACTGCTGAAGGGCCTGTGAAAGTTGTTGCTGAAGCCAGAGTAGCTCCTCTGATCATTACCACTCCTGGTCCTATTTCTTATACATCTGACAAAGCTGTGCCTTGGCACTATGGGTCTGATGTTTACATCCATGGTGTCAAGCAGGAGCCTTTACCTGATATGCCTGTTGACATTGATAATATTGCTGGATCTAGCAAGATCACTCGTAGTGGAAGAGTCTTCTCTCCTCCAGTTGCTTCTAAGAGTGCAGTTACTCCTGCTGTCACTTCCACCACTGATGCTCGGGGCAAGGGTCCTGTTATTGAGCCTGTATCTACTGATGTGCCAGCTGCTGATGACCTCTCTAAGCAGATGGAAGAAGTATTGAAAATCATTCGCAAGAGTGATTATGACATTGTTGATCAGCTGGGGCATACTCCCTCAAAGATTTCTATGCTCTCCCTGTTATTATGTTCTGAGGCTCATGCCAAGTCATTGATCAAGTTTCTAAAGATAGCTCATGTACCCAGTGCAATTTCTGTGGACCAGTTTGAGAATTGTGTTGCTCACCTGACCTATGACAACGGGTTAGGATTTTCTGATGCTGACTTGACCCCTGCCAAGAGGGATCATAACAGGGCCTTGCATATTTCAATTGAATGCAGGGGCACTACCCTGTCTCATGTGCTGATAGACAATGGTTCCTCTCTGAATGTGTTGCCTAAGGAAGTCCTGAACAAGCTGAGTCCTAAAGATACGGTATTGAAGCCCAGTAATATTGTGGTAAAGGCTTTTGATGGTTCTAGAAGAGTAGTGCATGGGGAAATTGATCTTCCAATCAAGGTTGGTTCTCAGGTGTTCACTGCTACATTCTATGTGATGGATATTCGTCCTTCGTACTCATGTCTGCTTGGTCGTCCCTGGATCCATGGGGCAGGTGCTGTGACCTCCACATTACATCAAAAGTTGAGATATCCGGTGAATGGAAAAGTTGTTACTGTCTTTGGAGAGGAAGAATACTTTGTCAGCCATGTAAACACTTTCAAGTATCTGGAAGTAGAAGGTGAATACATTGAAACTCCATGTCAGTCATTTGAAGTGGTTCCCTGGGCTGTTAAGGATTGTGTGACTCCTCCTGCTGTGAAGAAGGTTCCTGTGGTCATCAGAAACCCTCCAACAATGGCAATGGCCTCCTTCAATGATGCAAAAACTGTGGTGGAAGAAGGTGGTTGTACTATTTGGGGTCAGCTTCCTGATATTCCATACAAGTCTGACAAGTTTGGTTTGGGTTTCACTGCAGAGTCCCAGAAGGCTGTCCGTCGTGCCCGTGCTGTTCGTATCACCAATCAAGGGGTTATCAATGCTGTGGGAGACCAAGATGAAGACTACAACTTGGAGGCATGGATTTTTCCTACTGTGGGTGCTGGACTCAATAATTGGGAAGCTGAAGATGTTGTCCCTATCTCCTTTAGTCAGGAGTAAATACTATTACTGTGTTATGTTTTTAAATTTAAACTTTCAAGCCATGTGCCTTACCCGGGGCACAATGGTGTGCTTGTTACGGGTTGTCATTTCATTTGCATACTTCATTCCATAAAATCAGTGGACGTTTCGTTTTCGTAAATATTGTGTTCCTTGTCTTTCTTTTTCTTTTATTTTTGCTTTATCAGCTATGTGTTCTTACACACACCCACGTCACTAAAATGCCGATCCTCATCCACTCTGGATCCAGTTGATAACAGTTCTACTATTGCCAATTACAATTTCGAGAATCCGATCTATCAAACTGAAGACGGAGACGAGGACGATTGTGAAATACCTGTAGAGCTTGCTAGGTTGTTACAACAAGAAGAGAAAGCTATACAGCCACATGAAGAGCCAGTCGAAGTTGTGAATCTGGGAACTGAAGAAAACAGAAAAGGGGTCAAGATAGGGGCAACATATCAGCATGCTATGGTGGCTTTGTTTCATGATATGATTCATCATGAGATAGAGGTATATGTGGATGATATGATAGCCAGGTCTCAAAATGAAGAACAACATCTTGATCATCTGCACAAGTTGTTTGAGAGGTTGAAGAAATACAGGTTGAGATTAAATCCAAACAAGGGTACTTTTGGAGTTAGATCCGGAAAGCTCCTGGGTTTCATTGTCAGTGGAAAAGGTATTGAAGTGGATCCTGCAAAAGTGAAAGCTATACGAGAGATGCCAACTCCCCGTACTGAGAAGGAGGTTAGAGGTTTCTTGGGACGATTGAACTACATTGCAAGATTTATTTCCCAATTAACTACCATCTGTGAGCCAATCTTCAAGTTGTTGAAGAAAGATCAGGTGATGGAATGGAATGATGAGTGCCAGACTGCCTTTGATGAAATCAAGAGATATTTGCTAGAACCTCCAATTCTAATGCCACCAGTTGATGGAAGACCCTTGATTATGTATTTAACAGTATTAGACAACTCAATGGGGTGTATTGGGGCAACATGACGAGTCTGGTCGAAAAGAGCAGGCAATATACTACCTTAGCAAAAAGTTTACCGACTGTGAAACAAGATACTCACTGCTCGAGAAAACTTGCTGCGCTTTGGCATGGGCTGCTCGCCGACTAAGACAGTATATGTTGACCCATACTACCTTGTTGATTTCGAAGATGCAGTTCAAGATTAAGTATCACAACTCTTCTCCGTATCGTCCAAAGATGAATGGGGCAGTTGAAGCTGCTAATAAGAACATTAAGAAGATTGTACAGAAGATGACTGTTACTTACAAGGATTGGCACGAGATGTTACCATTTGCTCTGCGTGGTTATCGTACTACAATACGTACTTCAACAGGGGCAACCCCATTCTCCTTAGTCTATGGTATGGAAGCAGTTCTGCCTATTGAAGTTCAGATCCCCTCCTTGAGAATTATGAAGGATGCAGGCTTGGATAAAGATGAGTGGATTCAGACTCGACTTGACCAGATAAATTTGATTGATGAGAAAAGGTTAGCAGCAGTTTGTCATGGCCAGATGTACCAGAAACGGATGATCAAAGCTTTTAACAAGAAGGTTAAGCCAAAGGTATATCAGGCTGGTGACTTGGTAATCAAGCGTATCATATTACCACAGGGTGACCCTAGGGGCAAGTGGACTCCAACATATGAGGGACCATTTGTAGTCAAGACAGTGTTCTCAGGAGGTGCCATGATACTGACTACAATGGATGGTGAAGACTTCCCACAACCTGTAAACGCAGACATAGTTAAAAAAAATACTACGCATAAAAAGAGACCCGCTAGGTTGACAGGCCTAGGCAAAAATAAGGGCATCCCGGCAAACCAAAAGGGTTTGGGCAAAAATTAGGGATATATATATAAAAAGATGTACACCCGGCAAGTCGAAAACCTGAAAAGGTGGCTTGGGCAAAAAAGGGGTATCCCGGTGGATTGAAAACCTGAAAGGGCAATCCAGGCAAAAGTTAGGGATTAAAGCGTATGACTATGTCTCGTTTGGATCACTCATGAAACTGCAACCAGTTGTACTACTTACTCAAGCTCAAACAGATAAAGCTCAATCCAATTGTTTCCGTCTCAACAGCAAGAAGATGAGATACTTGAGTGGCAATAGTAGAATTGAAACTCAATCGGATTATTTCCCACATAGCTGATTTTTTTGTAAAACTTCATGACAAAATTCTCTTACTAGGGTTTATGTCTCCTTGTACAAACTTACCCGTGTATGGGTCACTTTTGATATAAATAAATTCCATCTTTTGAATCCAGATTCACTTTTACCCTATTTACATAAGCGGAACGTCCATTGGTTGTGTTTGAATGTATGTATGCCTTTGAATATGATTGATGTTTACCAGAAACGCATGTATGCTTTTAATATGATTGATGTTTACCAGAAATGCATGAAAATGCAGTAATAGTATTTACTAAGGACGAACAAGGGAAGGATTTCAACGAAGCTTCGCCGGTTCATCTTTACAAGACAGTTACAAACAATCAGTAGGACTAATCCATTTTCACAAAGTCTAATCTCCCCTGAAATTTATATCCATCTCTTTTATCCTCATACGGATATACGGGAAATTACTTTCCAATAAGGGCACGATGAACGAAGACGGGATGTTATACTTATCCTACTATCAAACGAAAACGAAGGTTATCTATACCCTACTATCCCCAACAACGGGAGGTTATGTATACCTTGTTATCCCCAACAACGGGAGGTTATTTATACCTTGTTATCCCCAACAACGGGAGGTTATCTATACCTTGTTATCCCCAGCAGACGGAGGGTTATATATTCTTCAACAACGAATCGGGATTTATTTTCCTTGGCCAGCAGTTGTTATACAGGGATATCCAGACACTTCCAGCAGTGTCATAGCATACATACATCATTTACATCATACCATAACATATATGTCTATAGTACATTACCTAAGTGCATCATGTCATACATGCATACATAAAGCATAAACTAATGTTGTTGTACAGAATGCTACCTTGTTTTCAGGTTAATTATCCAACAAACAAGCTTATGATCTTTGGGACTGCTTTATTGTAACCTCAGGGTTACTTTATCCTCCTGATGAGCTTCTTATTACTTTGGGACTGCTTTATTGTAACCTCAGGGTTACTTTATCCTCCTGATGAGCTTCTTATTACTTTGGGACTGCTTTATTGTAACCTCAGGGTTATTTTATCCTCCTGATAGCCTCTCATGACTTCAAGACTGCTTTAGAGCTACTGATTGCTCTATCCTCCTGAAATCATCCTATTACTTC
Source organism: Lathyrus sativus (assembly GCA_963859935.3). NCBI lineage: Eukaryota > Viridiplantae > Streptophyta > Magnoliopsida > Fabales > Fabaceae > Lathyrus > Lathyrus sativus. The sequence goes on along the minus strand of OZ012738.1, from coordinate 596,953,401 downwards.
AAGACTGCTTTAGAGCTATTCATCGCTCTATCCTCATGAGGTCATATTACTACTTCAAGACTGCTTTAGAGCTATTCATTGCTCTATCCTCCTGAAGCCATCTAATTATTTCAAGACTGCTTTAGAGTTATCCATTGCTCTATCCTCCTGAAATCATATTACTACTTCAAGACTGCTTTAGAGCTATTCATTGCTCTATCCTCCTGAAGCCATCTAATTATTTCAAGACTGCTTTAGAGTTATCCATTGCTCTATCCTCCTGAAATTACATTATTATTTCAAGACTGCTTTAGAGCTATCCATTGCTCTATCCTCCTGAAATCATTACTTCAAGACTGCTTTAGAGCTATTGATTGCTCTATCCTCCTGAAGACATATCACATTATTACCTCAAGACTGCTTTAGAGCTATTGATTGCTCTATCCTCCTGAAGACATATCACATTATTACTTCAAGACTGCTTTAGAGCTATTGATTGCTCTATCCTCCTGAAGACATATCACATTATTATTTCAAGACTGCTTTAGAGCTATTCATTGCTCTATCCTCCTGAAGCCATCTAATTATTTCAAGACTGCTTTAGAGTTATCCATTGCTCTATCCTCCTGAAATTACATTATTATTTCAAGACTGCTTTAGAGCTATCCATTGCTCTATCCTCCTGAAATCATTACTTCAAGACTGCTTTAGAGCTATTGATTGCTCTATCCTCCTGAAGACATATCACATTATTATTTCAAGACTGCTTTAGAGTTATCCATTGCTCTATCCTCCTGAAATTACATTATTTCAAGACTGCTTTAGAGCTATCCATTGCTCTATCCTCCTGAAATCATTACTTCAAGACTGCTTTAGAGCTATTGATTGCTCTATCCTCCTGAAGACATATCACATTATTATTTCAAGACTGCTTTAGAGCTGTTGATTGCTCTATCCTACTGAAGCCATTCTATTACTTCAAGACTGCTTTAGAGCTATTGATTGCTCTATCCTCCTGAAGCCATTATTACTTCAAGACTGCTTTAGAGCTATTGATTGCTCTATCCTCCTGAGGTCAGATTTATCACTTCAAGACTGCTTTAGGGTTATCATTATTGATTGCTCTATCCTCATGAAGACATGCTGTTACATCAGTATTACTCCAGACTCCTGACAGTTCTCGTTATACTACTGAAGAACTTTCCCCTAGTGGCATCTTTAAGCCCACTCAATCATGTTCAACCAACCATCAATATCACTCCATGCACTGGTGAGTGCAAATTTTTGGGCTTTTGTGTTCAATCCCCTTCAACCTTCCAGGTTACGACTGGCAAATATACCAATCTAACCCCTCAGGTTTCAGAAAATTGAACAGGGGCAGCTGTTGCACCCCAAAATTTGCCCTCACAATACAAGACTTTGTGTTCCAAGAAGGTTCACAAGGTTCACACTGACCACTACATTATGAATCGTCTCTGATTAGGTTTTATGTAGCCTTCTGGTGCAATATAATGTGAGTTCAAGATTCAAGGTTCATTCATACGTGTGCGAAGTTCAGCATTTTGGAAATATAATCAAGTGATATTATTTGGGTTGTGGTGGCAGAGTTTGACTTGTTTTACCTGGAATCTGATTTGATACTCGAATTTTGGGAATTTACAAATTTAAAGTTATACATGAAAAATTCAAGTTTATAACCAGAGAGGCTAGTTTTGTTCATAAAATGGGGTTATCACATTTAACAAGAAGTTTTAAAGTTGGGATCCACCTTACTCTCTAGCTCACCGTGCTCCCAAGGACATTCAAAGTCAGCTGACATTGTTTATACCTTCAAAGTTGGCATGTGGTATCGCAAGAAGTTTATAGAGGGAAATTTCCAAGTATCAAAGACAGTTTCAATTATTCTAAGACAATAATACAATTCCTTTCAAGTTGAGAAAATACAACACAGGTTTGTAAGAGCGATAAGAAGCTCGTGCACTAAGCTATGCACAAAGTGGTTTTACAAGTTTCCAATAACAAAACTATTGCTGGGATTAAATTATTATTCGTAAGCGAGCTCAGATCACCACTTTATTTCGCATTACAACGCCAAGGTCCTTTGAACGGTTCTTTTTTTGAAGACTAGGAGCCAAAGAAGGCGTCTTCTGAGGTAGACATTGTTGGTCCAACATCTTAAAACAGCCAGCTGTGTTGAGGCTAAGTGAGTCGTGCGCATACCACATCAGCATATTGAGGTTCTTTTCCTATATAAACCTGCTAACAAAACTAAGTAAATTACAAAGGAAAAGGGCGCGTAGACTTCATGCGTAAGTGAGCCAAAAGCTTGTGAGGAAGAGCTCACATACGAGGATTGCATCCTGCTTTATTCTCCCATGAAGCTGGGCATAAGGTCATAGCATTGTCAGAAGCGTACTTGATAATACAACATGTTAACTATAACATATACCAATTCTTAACATAAAAGAGCAACCCCTGTTGATAGCCACGCCTCTGCAAAACGAAGGTAAAGTCAAAGATTCATTAATCACTCGTATATCTGAGGCTACATACTGACAGAAAATGAAAGAAGGAAATTGAGGCCGCTAAGGACTTCTCGTTAGGGAGGTCGCGGCAGAAAGGTAGTTCTTCCAGCATTGACCAAACCTCCGTAAAGGTTAGGGGAAACTTGCCCTCCTTTCATGGTACCCTGTTATGAAGATCACCGTCAGTATCAACTTTATGGAAATATCAAATATTCAAGAATGGCCGAAAGAATAAGAAACTGGAATAGGACATATAACTGAGATGGAATCGGCCACATACCTTAGGCGTCGAATTACGTTTCTTCCCATAGCATTTTCAAGGTCTAAATCACTCAACAAATTCACAGCCAGCCTATACAATTCAATTGGCAAAGAAAAGGCAACTGCATCATCAGCATTATATTCAACAGCAACAACAGCATCTTGCTGCAACAAATGCATCGATTCTACATGGTCAAGCACGAAATTCCCAGGCCCAATCACAGGGTTCATCTCAGCAAGTGTCTGTCTCACCTGCAACACCATCATCTCCTTTAACTCCGATGTCATCTCAACAGCAACAGCAGAAACATCATCTACCACGACCTGGGCTCAGTAGTCAAGCTGTCCGACAACGACAATGGCAAGCACCACAGAGGCAGCATCAGCAGCCTGCGAGAGCCATAACCTCACGCCAACAGCATCACACCAATCACGAACATTGTAACAACTATCACCATCAATGGAGAATTGAGCAGTTCAGCTCAATAACAGATCACGCAGCGCCAACTATTACTAAACCTGCAGAATAAGAACAACAATTATCTAGACCTTGTGAGGAAACAAGAGCGTAGGACCATTTCTTTGAAGAGTCAGCTTGCACCTAAAGGTCTAAGAGACAACTCATCTTCAAATCATCCAAAGATTGATAGTGAGTACCCTTTACAAGCCAAGCAACTGAACATGTTTTACCAAAGCGACCGTGCACCCCAGATATCTAATGAGAAAGAGATGGATGAAGTCCGTCGGCAGGCTGAGGCTGGAACTGTTGAGGTAATTATGTCTATATAAGAGGAACTTGCCCAGCTAGAACATCAAGTTAATGAGAGCCATCAGAAGGAAATAGAAGTGAAAGGGAGTATATTGCATTTGGAAACTGAATTGAAGGATGCGCAAGAAAAATTACTTACTACTGTTGACGATAACCAATGTTTAAGTGAAAAGCTTTTACAGGGAGCTAATGCACTCAAGTCACTTGTCAAAGAAGGCGACCGGTTAACCTCTGAGACTGAAGAAATCCTCGGTGATGCCTCTGATGAACTGGGGCATATGAGCAATTCATTTCCACAAAGAGAATACAGATCCCTGAACAAGTTAGCATCATGTTAGAAAAAATCTCCGAAAGAGAATCGCTAATCGACAAGCTCGAGAAACGTTTAGAAACACCAAATTAAACAAAACAACAAGAGAATGGAGATTGAATTGAAAGAGTATACCCTGCAGTTGCTACCCTTCACCACCAGCTTTCCTTTCCATGGAAGTCCCACATCTCTAACACACACATCAAACACGAGATTTCCCATCTGGGCTTCTAATCCATCTTCTGGCCTAAAAACATTTGCCACTTACACCTGCCAGGTCACGATCAAAAAGGGAATCGTTAGAGAATATTCCTTGAAAATAAAAGATTCGTTGATTCAAGAATCATATCAAAACCAATTTCAAATTAATACACAAGATCAGAGATTGGAATGTCAATTAACGAATCATTACTACAATCCTCAAAAGGGGAAAGTTTTCAAATCTGATTTGTCCCAATTTGGAAAATCCAAATCGATATTCAAGACAACAATCAAATTCAATCAAGGCATTTTTCAATCTGAAGCCTATAAAAGAAGGCTTAAGAGATGAAGAGAAGGGGAACCGAAAAAATCCACAGATAACCACAAAAGTTCAAAAACCCTAACATCAAGAAGAAGAGAAAAGACTTGCACTTATCTCTTTCCGACGCCGCCAAGCCAACCCAACGAAGCTTCCGCCCTCGTCATCACCGTCTCAAACACCGCCGCCGCTACGCATAAAGCTTCGGTAAAACCTCTACCCGCATTAAGATTATGAACGACTAATGCTTTGTTTTTCGTTTCAGGTACGAGAACCAGTGGATTTCGAAATAGAAATAGAAATAGAGATTGAATGAGAGGGGAGGATCGAGCGAATCCGTGAGAGGTTTAGGGTTCCGTCGCGAGGGAGGCTCCCTATGTTTGCCCTCCCTTTCTCTCTTTTCGTTTGATTATTGTTTTTTTTTGTAATTTTCAGATTATAGCACTAAACACACATAATCACCATTAACCACTAATTTACTCGCCTAATCCACCGGTTTAATTATTTAACCACCCGCTAAAACATTAATTTGGAATATAATCAACCTTTTTTTTCCTAATTAATTAACTCTTATTAATTATTAATCAGTCCCCCTTTTTTATTTATTATTTAGTTTTTATTTATTTTATTTGTATTATTATAATTATTTTTAAAATGTTTTCTAAAATAATATTAAAATCCACTTTTAAAAAAAAAAAAATAAAAAAATTAGTTTAAAACAGTTTTTGAGGATTTAAGTTAAATTAATTTATCAATATTAAAAATCCTATTTTAATTCAAATTGAAGTTTATATCATAAAATACAAACCACAAAAATATGCATAATTTCAATTCCTGGCGTGTCTGATAATTCATCTAATTCTGCCCACTAACGTTGTTTGTTCGTTTTGCAGCTTATTATGTTTACCGTTATAATTGTAACTGTTTCCTGGTTGTAATCTCGCGAACCAATAATCGCGTTTACTTTTTTCGCATTTTATTTCCGCTTGCATGATTTAAATTTCCAACACTTTCATCGCTATTATTCGGTCACATTACACTCATCCGAAGGTTAGGTCTAGCTTTTGGTCGCCGCGCCAATAGTCCTCAACTTCAAACCCTTTCACCTTACAAACCCTAATTTTTCACAAATGCCTCGCCGCAGGCAAAATTACAATTTTACCCCTAGCATTAGGTCAAAGAGCCGCCGCGCTCATTTTAGGGTTTCCCGCCGCGGAATCCCTAACCTAACCCTAATTACAACTTAACATTTCAACGTAGAGATTTGGAGTTTCTACACTCCACGTAAGCGTGTCCTTAAGATGCGTTTATTCCCCTTGAGACCTTGACCACAGTCAAGAAGTTTCTAATCTCCCTATTGAGGGGAACTACGATTACTCTGATTCCGCTCCCGTAAGGATACGTAGGCACAAGATGCGATGTCTTGCCGAGTAAACTTAGAATTAACCCCCTTTATTATTTATTATTGCTTATTTATATTTTATTTAATTATTTTGCTTATTATTTTGTAATTGTTTCTTGGATGTAAAGTTGTTTAATTATTTAATTATTATTATGGTTAGTAATTAGGGAGTGTAACAACATGTATGTAATATTAAAATAAATTTAGATCACTTTTAAATAAAGATAATTAAAATAAACACGTCACACACGTAAGTCGATTTTAATCGCCGTCTCACTTCCTAAGGATATCCCTCAAGTTGCCTACGAATAATGGTTAAGTGGGGTGTATAAAGCAAGTCCCTCAAATAGAAAAAAATCATCAAAGTCCCTTATGGTTGCCTTTACGAATCGAGTCCCTTTCGAAAAATGATGATGGTCCCTTATATGTGCTTATTACATCCCACAATGGCCTTCAAAGTCAAATTGTCCCTCACATGTCCCTTAACATCCAAAGTAAGGACTACCTACTCCATTATAGTAGGGATAGTCTTACTAAGGAAAGGATAAAGAATAAGAAAGACCTTAAAACATTAGGGTAGGCTACTCCTAGATACTTGCTCACTTCAAAACTTTTTCACACTTAAACAAATTTCCAACAAAATTTTCAAACAAGTTTTTTTCACATCCATACACGGATTATTATTAAACTATTCTGAAATTTTTTGCTATTCACACACTACACTTTCAAAACAATTCAAAAGTGAGCTTAAGTACCTAAGAGCCCATGGATAACCATGGATGAAAAGGGTGCTAACACCTTCCCTTTTCATAACCTACCCCCCGGACCCAAAATATTCTCTAAGGTCTTTCCTGTTCTTTTATAACCTTTCCTTATGGATAAAATAAAAGTCGGTGGCGACTCTTGCTATCCGCAACATTGTTTAAAGTCAGTTCTCCCACCGTGTTACAGCCTCCTCTAAACCCAATATGCACGCTTCATACTAATCTTCATTATTGGTGTAGGCAAATGTTAATCGGGCAGTGAACGGTATATGAGAACCGTGAGGAGTGGTAATAATTGCAACGATTCCACTACTATATGAATTAACGGCTCCGTCGAAAACCAGTTTCCACTGATATCCTCTCTCAGGACCCTCGTCAGGTAAAGGCTCATCACATTCTTTCGCTTTCAAAAACATGACGTCTTCATCTGGAAAATCAAACTTCATCGGCTGATAATCCTCAATCGGCTGTTCCGCTAGATATTCAGATAGGACGCTTACCTTAATGGCTTTTTGGAAATTTTCATTCCACCTGACCGTTTGATATTTTCTTAACAATTTGAATATCGGTTCACAAGTGGCTGTAAGATGAGATATAAAACTTGCAATGTAGTTTAATCTCTCCAGAAAACCACGAACCTCTTTTTCCATTTTCGGCTCAGGCATATCTTGTATAGCTTTTATTTTGCAAGATCTACCTCAATTACTTTTTCACTGACAATGAAACCCAATAACTTTCCAGATCTCACCCCGAAGGTGCACTTGTTAGGATTCAACCTTAGCTTAAACTTCCTCAACCTTTCAAACAATTTCAGAAGATCGACCAGATGTCCCTCCTCCGTCTGTGACTTTGCTATCATGTCATCAACATAGACTTCCACCTCATGATGAATTATATCATGAAACAAAGTGACCATCGCCCGCTGGTAAGTTGCCCCTGCATTTTTCAATCCAAAGGGCATCACCTTATAGCAAAACGTCCCTCATGGTGTGATGAAAGTAGTTTTCTCCATGTCCTTTGGGGCCATCTTGATTTGGTTATACCCAGAGAAACCATCCATGAATGAAAACACAAAATACTGAGCGGTGTTATCAACCAACACATCGATATGAGGGAGTGGGAAATCGTCTTTCGGGCTCGCTTTATTTAGATCTTGGTAATCGACGCACATCCTGACCTTTCCATCTTTCTTAGGCACAAGATTAGTATTAGAGACCCACAGAGGGTAATTCGTGACAGCAAGAAACCCAGCATTCAACTGCTTCTGAACTTCTTCTTTGATCTTGACTTCCATGTCGGGCCTTGTCCGTCTCAACTTCTGCTTTACTGGCGAGCATTCTTCTCTAAGAGGTAACTGGTGTACCACAATATCTGTATCCAGCCCAGCCATATCTTGGTAAGACCAAGCGAAGATATCCTTATACTCACGGAGCATCTCAACGAATCTTCTCTTGACACTGTCTTCCAATGCAGCCCCCACTTTAACCTCTTTCTTATCATCCTCGGTGCCCAGATTAATAATCTCAATATCCTCCTGATGAGGTACAATAACCCTTTCCTCCTGCTTGAGAAGCCTGGCTAACTCTTCGGGTAGTTCACAATCTTCGTCAGTCTCATCTTCAGCTTGATAAATGGGATTATCAAAGTCATATGAAGTCATAGCTGAACCTGAATCGATGGCATCTGATAGAAAAGACCTGCATGAGGATATTATGTTTATTATGCGATGCAACAAACAAACACATTGTCATTTTTCTGTTAGGTATAAATGCAAAACAAAAACAAGAAAAATAGGGATCACAATATTTGAATGTGAAACGTCCTTTATTTAATGATAAATTAAAAATAACAAGAAGGCCCCACAAATGGGTCACTACGTCTTGGGCAGAACGCAAGACTGAACATAATCAAAACAATGAACATTACTCTGTAGCAGTAACATGAATGACTTCTTCGGTAGTCCAGTTGCACAGCTTCTGGCCAAGAGTACATGGACGGATCCAGGCATCCATATCGCAGTCACTGTCACCTTCATCATCTTCAACGGCATTGATCCTGTCGAATATCACACCACTGCTGGTGAACTGCACAGATCCCCTATATCTCGGAATCTGAGAAGAACTGGAGGGTTTGTATCCCAGGAGGAACTTGTCCTGCTTTACAGGAACGACAAGAACTTGGCCCCTCTTCTGAGACGAGCCGGATTCTACGATAGCACGAGCTTCCTTGAGCGATGACATCGACACCTCTGGGCCCTTGGCTTCTACATGAGACTTCCCCTGAATCTGAACTATTTCGAATGCCTGGAAGAGTGTTTCGTGGATCTCACCATCCACTTCCACGTACTTGAAGGATGACAAATGGCTAACCATAATATCCTCTTCACCGCATATCGTGACTATCTTCCCTTCCACCATGTATTTCATCTTTTAATGCAACATTGAGGTGACTGCCCCAGCAGAGTGTATCCAAGGTCGGCCAAGCAAACAACTGTATGCTGGCTGGATATCCATAATATAGAAAGTTGCATCAAAGATCTCTGGCCCTATTTGAATAGGCAGTGTGATTTCCCTAAACACTGATCTCTTAGACCCATCGAAAGCTCTCACCACCAGATCACTGGGCGTGGATATTAAACCTTGAATGTCCAACTTCATCAATGCCTTCTTCAGAATCACATTGAGGGATGATCCTGTATCAACCAAGACATGTGACATCAGAGATCCTCTACACTCCAAAGATATATGCAGAGCACGGTTATGGTTCCTCCGAGTAGGAGTCAGATCTAAATCAGTAAAACCGAGACCATTACCAGCATTCACATGAACAACGACCCCCTCAAACTGATTAACAGAAATCTCTTGAGGTACATATGTTACATTCAAAACTTTCAATAGAGCGTTGCGATGCGCCTCCGAACTCATCAACAATGACAGGATAGAAATCTTCGAAGGGGTCTGATTCAAGTGATCCACAATTTTGTAGTCACTCTTCCGAATTAGCCTCATAAATTCCTCTGCATCCTTCGAAAGGTCATCCGCACCGACCTGTTGTTGGACATTCTCTTCAATCACGACTTTTCTCTTACCTTTGTCATTCTTATCAATGTTAACCTCCGGTGGTGAAAAGACCCTACCACTTCTGGTAATACCTCCAGCACCAACTATGTTCTCAACCGACGAACTTCCGCTTGTAGACGATGTCCATTCCTGCTTTTGACCATTACAGAACACATCTCCCCCATAATTCCACGGGATAGCTCTAGTGCTCTCGTATGGCACATGTCCAGGTACAGTAATGATAACCGGAGCGGGCCTAGCAGGTGCTGAAATATTGATTGTCCGGTATGGAATGGATATCGTAGCAACTTCGCTTCCATCATTACTCACTTTATGCTTGACATCTTTTTTCACAACTCTATCAAATTTCAAACAACCCTCATCAATCATCCTCTGAATACCCTTTCTCAAAAGATCGCAACCCTCTGGATGCACTTCACACTCTGGGCAATCAGAAGAACAACCTGGAAACACCCCCTTCTTCAACAAGCTAGACTTCACAAACCCCAGAGGAGTCTTCAAATCCCTAACATCAGTTACCAGATTTAGCTTCTCCCCATCAATAATGGCATTGGCTCCTGCCACCCCATGATCCAGCATCGGGTTCTGAGTCACATTGGGCCCATCGTTGGTGAAGTTAATAGCTTTGGAATCAAGCAAATCCTGGAACTTATGCTTGAAAGCATTTCAATGGTCAATATCATGGCCTGGGGCGCCAGAGTGAAACTTGCAATGAGTGTTCACATCGTAGCCAGGAGGAGGTGTACCTGTGAGAGGAGCCAAGGTCCTCTTCTGAACCAATTGTAATTGCAGCAACCATTGTAACAACTGGGAATATGGTATCGGAGGATTCGTGAACTGTCTATCAGGCATTCTGCGCCTAGTAGCATAAGGTCGTGGAGCATTGACTTGTTGCGGAGCTCTACCTTTTCCCTTGTGAGAAATAGCGTTCGCGTCCCCCTCCTTCCTCTTAGGGTTCGCTGAATACGGTTTCTTCGTTCCTCCCGAAGAGGATCCTCCACCATTTGAAATCTTCCCATACTTAATCCCACTTTCAATTCGCTCACCAGTAATTACCAGATCAGAAAACCCTGCAGACATGCATCCTATCATCTTCTCAAAGTACACACCAGGTTGCGAGCCATGAACAAGTCAATCAACTCCCTTTCAACCATAGGGGGTTGTACCCTTGCAGCTAAATCCCGCCACCTCTGGGCGTATTCCTTGAAACTCTCAGTACTCTTCTGTGACAAGCTCTGCAATTGTATCCTGTTTGGTGCCAGATCACTATTATACTGATAGTGATGCACAAAAGCTTCGGCCAATTCTCTCCAGCTACGGATATGAGTTCTCTCGAGCCCCATATACCATTCCAAAGACGCCCCTGCCAGACTGTCTTGGAAAAAATGCATCAGTATCTTTTCATCACTAGAGTAAGCAGACATTTTCCTGAAATACGCCCGAATATGCACTATGGAACAAGTTGTCCCTTTGTACTTATCAAAATCGGGTACCTTGAATTTGGGAGGAATCTGGACCCCAGGAACTAAACCAAGATCAGACATATCAAGGCCCAAAGAGTTCTGATTCTCAAACGATTTCATTTTCTCCTCGATCAGTTTAAACCTTCGGTCAGCTTCAGTTGGTAAACCACCCTCCAGATCTTTCACAGAAAATATATCATCCTGATTATCTTCCAAATGAGGGCCAGCAACCCCGTGCACAGCATAGACACTCCCATTACTAGCAATATTACCATTCTCATTCGCAGCTCCTCCGCCCGGAGGTACAACAACAATAGGAATACCCTGAGGAATAGATCCACCAATCGGTGGAGGAACAACACCAGCTCCTCCGTGTAAAACACCGTCTTCATCAACCCGTGCTATCAACGGCTGGACCAAAGTTCTCAACTGTTCCTGCCCACTAGCAACAGTCTGCATCAGTTCCATGAATTGGGCCATGTGTGCCCTGACTTCCTGCAATTTGGCTTGAACCTGATCCATCACCTTCACCTGACTCCCTCGAGTAGAATACCTGTGGAAACTAAACTCCTCAATCCTGAACTGAAGAAAACCAAACAGAGATAAGAATACAAGGCTACCAAGAACAACCTGCGATGCAAATGAGAATGCAAAATGCAAAATGCAAACATGTCTATCTATGCACAGGGAGATCTCCCCTTGATTCCGGTTTCAAAAGGCAAGAGCATCAGAGATGGATAAAAACACCACAATAAAACTTCTCATATATCAAGTAAAGTTGAGACGATACAAGCAAATGAGAAATATCCGCATACAAAGAGGTATTGATCTCATCCAACATCCCTGGTGATGATCAAGATACAAAAGCTAATAAAACTACAAAAGATAAAACTCCTAGTAGCCATGATCTCTACGCCACTCCTGAGACTCCTCGAGCATCTCCTTTGTGTCGGGATGGTCTGCCCTCTCCATCAACTCTCGGATGAGGATATCCCTCTTGCGTATCACATCCCAAAGATAATGTCAATGGTCCTCCCAAGCATCTTCGTCGAAGGCGTCCTCAAGCCTGGGTTTCTTCACCTCTGCCCGAATCTTGAACTCTTCAAGTGCTGATAAAGTTTCTTAGTATTTTTGCTCGATCGTACTTCTGCGGAATGATTCTAACAATACCTTCCTCTCCTTAACCTTGAATTGCGCTCTCAGCTTATCAACCTGAATACGAAGCTGATCTTCTCTACTCTTGTTGGCAGTCAAGGTAGCATTCCATAGCTCATTGAATTTGGATATCTTTAGATGGGCTCTGTTTAAATCCTCCTTCTTACTTTTCAGAACATCACAAGTGCTTTTTAGATCAAGACCGACTTGCTTCCGTGCCTATACCTAATCAGCAAGTTTTTTCTCCAACTTGACAAAGGATTCTGACTTTATCTTAGCCAAATAAACAGCTTCACCCTTATCATGCTTCAGCTGACTGATTTCCTGCTTCAACTCTTCATTCTCTTTGCGCAACTCTTCCTTCTCTGCCCAAAGGTTGGTATATCTCAGGATATCGATGGTTGTAGGCGGCTCAATGACTAAGGGATACAATGGCGCTTCAACAGGGAACGTCAGAAGTACCTTTTCAACCCTTTTCCGAATCCACTTCAAGTAGGGATCATAGGATCTACAATCTCCTTTGCCTAAAGAAAGCTTTCCCTTCTTGTGAATTTTACCCCAAGCGCCCATGAATCTGGCCGAGATACAAGGATCTGCTACACCTGTGAAGTACAGAGATTCCTGCACTTCCTTTTCTTTCGGAGGTCCTTTCAAAGCATAACCGAATTGTCTCACAGCAAGAGAAGGATTATAATTGATACCGCCTTTCCTCCCCATCAAGGGCACATTAGGAAAGCTACCACAACTAAAGATAAGTTCGCGACCCAGCAAGTCTTGATTGAACCAGACAATATTCTTCTCCGTTAAACCCATAAGCCTCTTCGACCATTCAGATGAGTTCGCAGAATCCACAAAAGCTCCAGAGCGAGGAAGGTGATCAACAAACCACTTATGCAACAGCGGCGCGCAACAAGAAACCATTTTTCCTCTTCTTTTCTCGTTTTTGTAATGCACTGAATGATACAAGTCTCCCAGAAGAGTAGGTACGAGGTTCTTGGAAGCGAAGATATGAAAAACATCAAAATCCACAAAGTCTGGTACATTGGGGAACAACACAATGCCATAGACACACAAAGCCAAGATAACACTGAAAACCCCCCAACAACCCTTTTTGGCATACTCTTGGGCTTTATCGACCAGGAAGGGTAAAGTAAATCCGGGAACTCCATTTCTACTAATAACATGATCTGCCAAGTCAGAGGCGCTCAAATAAAGAGCGGCGGAAAACTTCTCGAGATTAGGGTCTTCTTTGGAGCTGAAGAAAGGCACTTTGTTCAGAATCGAAACCCCTAAGATGTAAGAAAATTCCTCTAAAGTCGGAACCAACACATAGTTCGGGAACGTGAAGCATCTCAGCGGAGGATCATAAAACTGCAACAGGGTATGAATAGGTCCATGCTCATAAGTCGTAAGCTTACGGACAAACCTCAGAATTCCACCATACTGTTCTCTGAAAGTTGCAAGAACACCGGGATCGACAATGGAAATCAGACCAAATAAAGGTCCTAACTCAAGCACAGGAAACTTGTACACAACAATCCTCTTTTTGCTTGCTTCCATCTCTGCAGAAGACCAGTGCCAGAATCAAGGGAAAGACGAGAACCTGTATCACACATAAACATGCAATGTTAAATGCAAAATGATTATGCAAATGCACACATGGGATCAAGGTATCCAATGCTCAAAACTTGTTGTTGTTTCGTTGACTTAATTCAACCAGAGCTCCGCTCTAATCAGAACACTGAGATAACACACTGGATGGAACACTCGGGATCAAAATTCTGCACTGACGAGAAAACCAGGGTTGGTTGAAGGCCATGTTTCCTGCAAAAACCCATCCCCTCTCACATGTGGGTTCTAGTCTTGAAAGGTATGACATCCTATGCGAGTTGTCAGCATCACAGACTTTCGAGAAACGATGATATGTTCACCATTTCTGGTTTGGCATCATAGTCTAACAAAGCGGCCTCACTTAACTGACTTCCCAAATGAACGATCTCCAGAGTCGACAGTCTCTCTAAGTCAATATTCCCTCAACTGCACCAGACGTGCAGGATAGAATATTTCCAAAGAAAAACCTCGTCTGAATGTGAATTTCACGCCAGTTATTACGCAGCCAAACGCCACACAAGCTCCCACTAATCTCCACTCTAATCCTATGTGTATACTCAAGCCTAGGTCCGGCTTATCTCTCAATAGAACAACCCAACCCACAACACAACAACATCAAGAATGCAAAAATGCCATAATATACAACAGATAATGTACATAAAGCAAAAACTGCACAAAAGTAAACACCCAAAAATGCAACAGACAAGCGCTATGAGTGACTCACATAGGGAACCAGAGTCGCCAGCTGTCGCAACTGCGAAAATCACCCGGCGGAAAACAGAAGAGTCGCCACCTTTCGTTATTTATCCCAAAGAGAGGGAAAGGAAACGATCGGAAAAACCTGACAAAAAGGGAAAAGACTAGGTCATCGCAACCAAGTCCTGGATTTAGGAGTCGGTTACGCAAGGGGAAGGTATTAGCACCCCTCACGTCCTTCGTACTCAACGGGATCCATGCTTGTTGTCTATTTAAGAGTGTGTTTAACTATCTACGCTAAAGGCTCACAGGACACAAAGAAAAGAAAAGAGACTCGGCAAAGCATCACCGCTCTGTGCCTACAAATTCCCTCGTGCAATGGGAAAGTCAGAGTCAACATAGTTCGGCTAACTATGGGAAAAGGGGGGAAGGTTGCTCGCCAAGACATTGCGTATTGTGCCTATGTACTCTCAATAGGTATGAGAGATCAGAGCAAACGTAGTTCGGGAAGACACAAAACCACAGGTTGATTAAGTGTTTTAATGGAGTACAGTTAAACGTCTGTTTCAGCAGTGAGGGACAAAACCTGTTTGCGGTAGAACCGAAGTTTAACAACACTCTTTTCTGAAAAAAGGTTTCCCGATTAATCCCGAAGGAAAAAAGGTTTGAATTTTTCTTTGTGTGTTTTATTGAAGTGAATAAATCGGTTTGTGATTCACGTTGCACTAAAGACTATGACGTGGAGGCAAATGCATCGTATATCGCCCCCAAATGGGACGTATACTAAACACTTTATATAAGTGAGAGGACACCCCTCACTCATCATTCCCCATGTAGCTTAAGGCTCGTAGCGCGCAATATTTATCGCATTTATTAGATGAGTTAGAATTGTTTTGAGATGAGAAGAGAGACGCACGGAAGGTCTAAGGGAAACTCGGCCCTAACATTGTCATGCAAAGTGGTCCTAAAGTTTGGATTAGAAAGGGGAAACATCTACCTTAATGTTAGCATGCTTGGATTGAACACCTAATGTCTCTCCTACTCCCATCCTAAACGGAGGGACTAGGAATCTTATGGGGATCATGGCAGAAAGCACAAGAAAGCACCAAGAAAATTCAATCACAAGTAAGATGCAAAAATGAAAATGCACACTTAGAATGGAGGGAGGGAGGAAAAAATGTGTGGGGCAGCAGCCGCCACAAGCGCATCTCGACCTCAACAGCGATGCAAACATGGAGGAAGCGCAAAAGAGGTGAAAGCAAATGAACATGCAAGGGATCATCACTTTGAACCGCATCCATAAGTATGCATTCAAGTGGAAAAAGACGAATGTCGGTGAAATCTCGATTAAACAACCAAAACAACAAAATATATCCAGAAACATTTCATCCCTAATATATCACAGTGATCTATGATGATTCGAGATGAAACGGTATGCAAACAATCAAGTAAAGTAATAAAACAGGCCTGCCAGCACAGTGTTAATCGGTTAACCCCCAGGGTTAATCGGTTAACACATTGTTAACATTTAATAAATTTGAAAATTTGAATTGGTTAATCAGTTAACCATATGCGTTAACCAATTAACGCTCTGAAAACCTTGAAAAATCTAGAAATTTGTGATGGTTAATCGGTTAACCATATGTGTTAACCGATTAACACTGTGCTAACAGCAGAAAACAGCAAAGCAGAATCACTTTTCAACAGCTTATCACTTTTCCAAACATATCAATGGTCACATAATCACTTAATCACGAAATTAAACCAACAAATCATGATTCAAACAACATGTAAACAGATCCAAACAACAACATCCACAATCATATCAACTAAAATTCAATTGAATATGAAAATCATCATGAACATGCAAATAAGCTCAAAAATGCTATGGATCTAGGATTCCAACCTTCGAAGCGGAGATTTGCTTCGGTTAATGTTGAATTAACTGGAATTGAACAGATTCGATGCTAGAAATCTGGAATACTTCAAGATCCACACCAATTCTTATTGTAGCAATGGAGATCCTTCAAGATTAATCCAAAATAAGCCAAATAATCACTTCCAAAATCACTTCCAGATCTAGATCCAATTGTGCACGAACATTGGATGAAGAAATCACTTCAATGGAGATGATGGATGGAGGTTTGAGCTCAAGAATTCATTGATTCCATTAAAGAATCAAAGAATTTAATGAAAAAGAGCTTTGAGTAAGGGTTTTGGAATTGGAAAGTTGAGAGAGAATTTGAGAGAATTGAGATGAATTCTGAAAAAATGAATGTGAGAAATGAAGATTGGATCCCTTTGGTTTGGAGTGAATCACTTAAATATCATCTAGGTTTGGATCCAAAGGAGAGGCTTGGAAATTGGCTTGTGAATTTTGGTTTGGCACTAGGAATGGGATTTTAGAGGGAAATGAAATTATGAAATGATTCTAGATCCTTCCCAAGTGACAAATTTGAATTTAAGTGATCATAATTGGAACCCAAATGGCTCTGCATTGAAAAATCACGTACAGAGGCAAAAATTACACTGGTTAACCGGTTAACCATATGCGTTAACCAATTAACGCCTTCAAAATTTCAAATATGGCCTGATTTCTCTTTGGTTAATCGATTAACCATATAGGTTAACCGATTAACACCTTCAAAATTTTGAATTTGGCGCCTTTTGGAGGGAAATTTGTCCATTTGCCCTGCTATGACTATTTGGAGCTTTGTTAAGCTTCTGAATCTTGTTCTTGAACATTATCACCGTGAAAATGCTTGACATGAGCTTGAGTGGTGCTTTCTGAACTGCTGTAATCCTACAAAATAAAATAAAATCAGCCGCCTGACCGCTGGGCAAAATAAATGCCCGAGCCTCTGATGCTCGTTGTTCGCTGTTCAGTCCTTTGCGCCTAAATGAACCTGAGCCACGGGAACCTTGATCCCCTGTCCAATGCTATGCAAATGCAGAAATGCGAAAATGCAAAGAAACAAAAGCCAGATACTGCCAAAACGAAAAGGCAAGTTTTGGGGTGCTACATGGTGTCTCAACCTTGCTGCTAAGGACATCTGCAACATAAATTATTTTATCCTTAGGTACCCATATCTTTTTGGGTCCTATGGGGTTAGTTGTTCTAAAGTTCTGCCTGAACTTTTGTCCATTAAAATAAGTTGTGTTCTAATGCAGCTTAGGTTTATTAAAAATTGTGGTGTTCTGATCTGAACGTGTGTACTTTATGTCATGTGAGTGACCAAATTTAAAATGAGAATACAGAGGAGTATAATTGATAATTAACTCATTGTCATACCCCAAATTTTGACCCCTTAGATCTTCATCATCATTTTAGGAGCATGTTCATGTTTATCTAACCTTAACCCTTTCCAAGTGGTCTTTGTCAAGTTACAGGAGATTCAGGGGTTTGTACAGCCGAAATCGAGATTTCGAGGGTTGACCGGTCAATGTTTTGGATTGGTTTCTTTGAGATTAGATCTACACATCATCAAGAATATTCTATTGGATCAAGCAAGAATCCAATTTGAGGTTGTAACCCAGGAATCAAAAGTAGTGAAGTTCAGGATACCCGATTAGGGTTTTCAAGCAGGAAAGTCAAATGTGGTTTGATTCTTAATCTAAAAGGTGTTACAATGGTGGGATTGTGGTCCATAGTGTTCATATGGCTTGGTAAAGTCCATTCAAAAAGTTTCAAAACCTCAGGAGGTCCAAAGCATCAACAGTCGACTCGGTAGCAACCGATCGATCGTTCGATTGACCGCAAAGTCAACTCTTCAACAATAAGGAATCTGAACTCAAGACGTGAATAAAAAATGTTCCTAATGACATATTTCATCTACCCATAAAATTTCATGACAATTGGATCAAGGGTTGAGGAGTAATCACAAAAGTCAGGAATTAGGGTTTCGAAAGGGGCAAGACCATAACTCCTTAACCACACATCCAAATGAAGTGGTTCAAAGCTCATTGGAAAGCTCTTGACAAATACCAAAAAAGACTCAAAGTGGTCCATGATCAGAAAATACATAGATTTGGAGTTATGATCAAATTCATTTCAAGAAGGGAAAATGACTTAGAGAAATTTCACTTTTAAGCTTGTTTTTTAGCAACTTTGAGAGGCTTTTTGGCCAAGTTCCTTTGAGAATTTGAGACTCATGAAAACATGAATGTTTTAGATATATTTGAGGGATTTCTAAAAAGTACTAGAACATCTCAATGGCATTTGTGAGCTGAGAGTTATGGATTTGGCAAGATGGTGTTTCAACACTTGAGTCCCACATTGACAATTTTTCATAAACTCATTATTTGATCACTTGGACCTTTCTCATCCCTTGGATTTTGTTTATTTATGATGTTTTGATATTTTGAAATGTAGAAGTGTGGAAGTTATGCAGAAGAAATGAAATTGGAAGCATTGCAAGTGGGCTTGCAAGTTGCAAATACAACTTGCATTAAAATAATGTAAAAATGTAAAAGGTGGAAAGTGAAAATCTGCAACCAGCCATGTCCCTACTCTCCCTAGCCTCACTTAATCCATTCTAAATCCATCATCACACTTGACTTTCAGCTTACCTCCATGCCAAGAAAACACTTTTGGAAGATTGAAGCCAAAATCCCACTTTTCCCTCTTAGGAAGGAAATCTCTCAATCTGTCCTTACCCTCTTATTTCCCTATAAATAGAGGCCTTCTCTACCTCATTCCACACATCAGAGCCCCTCTAAAAACCAGAGAAATCACAAGCTCTCTCTCTTTCCCTCTTTACTTCAAATTCATAAAATCTCCAAAATCACAAAAACACCAAAAAGCTGTCTTGACAGTCCAACCCCTAAACTTATTTCCACACATTCAAACTCACCAAAAAAACTATCCAAACAATCCACAAATATGGTATAGAAGGTGTTCCAACCATTAAAACACTCAAAAATACCATTTTGCAAAAATTCAACTTTCATACCAAGCAACTTTGACCACTATGCACAAAATCTTCCAAATGGTTGTCTAGACTTGTTCTTGCTGTTCTAACCACCCATACACCTCATATACATCATATCTCAACTGTCCAAAGCATTGGAAACAAGTGGTGAAGCTCATTTCTCCAACTGTCCTAAGGTTCGCATTTTTGCGTCAAGAAGAAGAAAGCTCCAAAGCTAGGTGCCATTTGGAAGATCTCTGGATTTCTTGGTGTTCTAACTTGTTCAACATAGTCTACAAGAGGTATGTAGTCTATGAGTCTTGCACTTTACATCATTTTCCATGTTTTGGCATTTTTGAGAAATATGTTGAAAAACATGAGCCATGAGCATGCCAATTTTCATGACATCTAGTTTTTGATTGATGATAATGCCTATAAACATTTGGATACATGTTTGAGGTTTGTGTGGATGAGCATATAGACATATCTTGCTGTTTTGACCTTTTGGCAGTTGTTGCCCTTTTGATTTTGCAATTTGTTTCCATCATCATATTACTTTTTCATTCAAAAAGGATGTGCCTAGGTTTTGAACTCTACCATAACTGTTATAGCATTTATGATATGTGTATACTTTTGTTCTGGTTCAAAATGATTTTCACTTGAAATTCATCTTCTGTCAAAACAGTTTTGTCTTTTTTTTCCAACAGCATTCCATTCTTTACTTTAGATGCATCATGCTTGATCTCTTAAGCATATCCTACTGGTCATGTTTAAAATGTGTGCATGCTACTGATTTGATCCAAGACTTCATTGAGTGAAAACTCCCTGCTGCATCATCAACCAGTTTACATTTCACTAAAGATGCAATTTGTTGATATAATTCAAGTATGACTCATTTTGGAATTCAATACCATTCATCCTCATATGCATGATGTGTACACCTTACTTTCATGGCTTGTTTGCAACCATACTGGTATTTTCATGATGAACTGCTTGTGTGCATTTTTCATTTTTGCCACAGATTGTGATACATACCATTCACTGTTTGGTTTGGCTTTTAACTGATTTAGGGACATAGGCACTTTGTCAGTATAATTGAAACTAGTATGTGAAATTGGTATGACTGGATATTGTGCAATGTGTGTTTGGCATTTCAACTGCATTTTTTTGAAAACTAGGAACTAGCTCCTGATTCATGTTGAAAATGAAAACCTGCTGTTAAGTGTACTTGTTGTGTGAATCCTTGGCCTTGTATGTTGTCAACCATGTTAAGTTTTTATGTGAACATTCCTTTGCTGCCAAGAGCATTGTTTTTCCTTAGTTTGATCATTGACTGTTATAAGCATTGTTAGCGTCCAACTCAAAAACTAGTTTTCATTTTAATGTGTATTAAGAAAAAGCCCCTATTGGAATTCACTCCACACCATATTTGAAGCATGTTCAAACCCTTAAACATTTTTTAAATTGACAACTTGAACCTCTCCTTGATATGTATGGTTGTTTTCACCATTTTTGCAACATGATAGTCATTTGTGGATGTGGGATGAATTTAAAGTAACTCTTTGAAAAAATTTCATAGATATCAAGTATAGAATGTATATGTGCTTTCATTTGACCTCAACATGTCTGTTTTGAAGCCTTAGCATTGAAACTGCACTTTTTCATCATTTTGCAATTTGGTGATTACTTTGTGATTCAGTATGAAATTAAACCTTTGCTTTGAACTTAATACATGAGTACACATTTCATTTTCATGTGCAAAGTTGAAATCTGCTTGAGCCAATCTTGAAGTAATCAAAATCTCACTTGCATGATACTTGAGTCATGTTTTGGTTGTAACTGTCATGAATCTCATTGTTGGTAGCATGTTACATTTCCATATGACAGTTGGTATTTTGGCTTGCATGTGGTCCTTTTAAGTGTGTGAACACTTTGTATATGATGTTTGGAGCATGTTTGATTTGTATTTTGTTTGTAGCCTGTCTTGAACTGACCATTAGTTTTGAAAGTGCACATTTGCACACAACACACTCTTTTTCTGCCTTGATGCTGTTTTGATTTAAATTTGCTGTGGAATTCATCAAACATCTCATGTATGACATGCTCAGACCCTCATTTATGCATGTAGGCACCTATTTTGATTTAGGGTCTCAAAGATGCATTTTTAAACCCCTTTGGCCTTGCAACTGTTATGTATGTGTGGCATTTTGCACTTAATCATCATTTTTTACCACAACCTGTTTTGAACTATTTCTTGTGCTTGAATTCACTTGTTACCATGTATGTAATATGTGTGTGTGATTTACTTGATCAAAATGTGCATAGGAACTGATTTTTCACTTTTCATGAACACATCAAAATATCAAATGCAGCTATAACAACACTTTCCACACTAGTCTGCTTTTAACTCCACCCTTTGCCTACATTCACTCATCTATATGTTTGCAATGTGTGTATGTGTTTGATTTGACTTGGAAATGCTTGGAACATGAATTGAACATCCTTATGCATCAAACATACCATTTTTTCAACTTGAGTACCAACTTGCATTGCAAACTGTTTTGAACTATTTCTTGTGCTTGATTTTGTTCAACAACATGTTCATGGTGTGTGTATGTGACTGGTTTGATTTAAAACTGATTGGAATTTGACCTGCACATCAATATGCATCTCACACACTCACATTGCTTGTGCTATCGAATTTTGAAAAGAAGGCATGATCTTTCAAAACTAATACCATCACTGTGATCCTCATGTAATTTCACTCAAGTTACACTAAAATTTCATTGCAATCCATAAAGAATTGACCAAGTTACACATCAAAACGCAAATCAATTTTTCACTTGTTCTTGTGGCCTTGTGTTTGCCTAGAAATCCAAGTAAGTATCCCATATATATTTATGGGGTGGCTTTACATAACGGATGTATAGCCACCCCAGTGGTAAGAACCTTGCACATAGCGCGCCTTACACCTCTAAGACCTGGGTTCGATCCGTGCGTGGAGATCAACCCTTTTGGTCTTTTTTTTCTTTCATTTTTCACATGTTGTTTATTTTGTCTTTTCTCTCTCCCTCTTCATCACACGCGCCCCCTGTGGCCCAGTGGTTATTGTTTGAGGCTTGTTTGCTAGAGGGCGTGGGTTCAAATCCCACCTTGCCCCATTGATTTTTAGTCATTTGTTTTATTTTTGTTCATTTTCCATCAAACTTCATATTCTCATTTTTAACCATTTTTCATCTCTTCTTTTTGTGTTGTGCTCCTTTTGAAGTATATTTTCATGTGATGTATTAAAATTCCATGTTGTTTATATTTTCTTGTCTCTTGACCATTTGCAAGTTGTTTACGTTTTGAGATCGTTATCGCATGTCTTGATGAATTTCTTTCTCACCATGCTTGTTCATGTTTGTTTATTTGCTTATCTTTCATTTTCTTTGTGTTAGTCAACATGATAGGATGTTTTTTTTTGTTACCATAAATTATTTTGTTTCCTCTGAGAAATTACTTTAAGCTTGATCTGTCTTCACATTTCTTGCTTTGCTTATTTGCTTTGATCGTCATCAATGCATCTTTGGTTTTTTACCTTTAACATGTTCATTTAATGGTTGTCACCATGCTTATTTTCTTCATGATATTTTCTTTGTTAAGTTTTTTTTCTTTTCCCCAAGTGATGAAACTTGTTAGCTCTCATCCAAGTTGCCTCCCCTCTTTCCTTCCAAAGGAAAAGTCTCTCTATTGACCCTTGTGTCATGGATAGCTCGTAACCATTCTCTTGACTTTGTTAAGTCACCTTAAAACTTAGTTTAGAAGCCATTATACTTTGCTTTGAGTCTAAGAAACCCACCTTTACTAGGAGTGTTCTTCAACTAGAACCCTAGGATAGAGTTTGTCAACTCTATGTAAGAATCATCGTCATGATTACTTACTCCCCTTTCTTGAATGTTCAACTTAGATCTAGAGAGTTTCCTTAAACTCTACATAAACATTGTCATGTTTGTTCCCCTTGAACCTTGGTCATAATCAAGTGTTCTTCAAACTTGGTGAAGTGAACTACGATTGCTCTGATTCTATCCTAGTTAGGACACGTAGGCAGAGGACACGATGTCTTTGCGAGCAAACCTAGTGTATATATCTTTAGGTCTTTACCTATCCTATCCTTTCACCTTTTTCCCAATCCATAGCAAAACAAACTTAGCACACTAACAAACAAAAGGTTCCTGTAGAGTACTACAGATGCTTAGGGTGCTAACATCTTCCCTAGGTATAACCAACCCCCGATCCCCGAATCTCTTAGCATTGTTGTTACATCGCGAAAAGGGTCTTTCTTTCTTTACACCTTTCCTTTGGATAAATTAAAGTTCGGTTGTAAAAGAATTAAGATTCAAGTTAATTCAATAGCTTGATATCAAATTTTCACCGCAACAGAAATGGCGACTTCACTGGGGACAATGACTTGAGGGTTTAGCCTATTTTGTTTGTTTATGTGCCATATTTGTGGATATTTGCTTTACATGTATATTTGTGTATATTTGTTTGTTGGATCTTGGGACCTTTTGAGTGGTGAGATGGTCCTATACCCGGACTAGAGTGCAATTATGATAGGATGGTGGTATATTCAAGGAGGCTTATAGGGAGTTGATTCCCGACCAAGCTAACTTGAGAAACCACCGCTCAGTGTAGGCCCTTTTTGAGAGTTTAGTATTGTTGATCGAGTATTTGTAAAAACAATGCTACTTTCAACGAAGGAGCCCATGACACTGTGGACTTTTAGATTACATTCTACCCCACTTTGGCCTTACTAGGATGTAGTGTGATGGCTATAAGGAAGTATTTCGGAAATAGTTGATACGCGATACTACACTTAGACGAGACTCTCTTGAGAATATTATCGATTACCAAGTAATTTGGGAAGTTTATAATATCCGAAAGATTGTTTGATGACTCTGAGAACCATTTTAGAACCATGCTCTACATGTTTGAAATCCCTAGTACATACCTTTTAGGGATGGGTAGACCTTGGATCCACGCTTGACCTTTAAACCTAGACATGTGTTTGTGCATATGTGTGACCTTTGCATTTACTTGTGTTTTTACATTCTTGCATTCATAACATCATGTCATAGAAGTTTCATGGAACTCACATTCTTTTTGTTTGTAAACATCAGGGATCACTATGGATAGTGAAAGAAAGAAAACATTAAAGTACACTTACAAAGGTTTTAAACTAGAGGACCTAAGAAGGTTGGGTACCTTGGTAACAGATCCAGAGGGTTTCCAGAGTAGATATGGGAAGCTGTTGTTGTTATTGAAGATAAAAATGGATAGTGGACTTCTTTCTACGCTTCTCCAGTTTTATGATCCGCTCTATCACTGTTTCACTTTCCCTGATTATTAGCTAGTGCCTACACTAGAAGAATACTCTCAGTTGGTTGGTTTGCCTATTCTTAAAGATTCTCCTTTTCCGATCATGGGGAAGGACCCTAAAGAACAAGATATTGCTGTTGCGGTGAAAATTGGATATCAAGCTATTAAATTAACTTGAATCTTAATTCTTTTACAACCGAACTTTATTTTATCCAAAGGAAAGGTCTAAAGAAAGAAAAACCTTTTTCGCGATGTAACGACAATGCTAAAGAGATTCGGGGATCGGGGGTTAGTTATATACCTAGGGAAGGTGTTAGCACCCTAAGCATCTGTAGTACTCTACAGGAACCTTTTGTTTGATTGCTTGCTAAATTTGTGAAATGTGCTATGGCTTGGGGTTAGGATAAGGGATAGGTAAAGACCTAGATGGTTTTCTAAGTTTGCTCGCAAAGACATCACATCTTCTGCCTACGTATCCTAACTAGGATAGAATCAGAGTAATTGTAGTTCACCTTACAAGGGATGAAGAACACTTGATTAGGATCAAGGTTAAAGGGGGAACAAGCATGACAATGTTTGTGTGGAGTTTGACAAAACTCCCTAATCTAAATTGTAACACTCAAAAGGGGAAGTAAGAAATCATGACGATGATTCTTACATAGAGTTGACAAACTCTATCCTAGGGTTCTAGTTGAAGAACACTCCTAGTACAGGTGGGTTTCTTAGACTTAAAGCAAAGTTTAATGGCTTCTAAACTAAGGTTAGAGTGACTTAACAAAGTCAAGAGAAATGTGTATGAACTATTCATGACCTGAGGGTCAAAGGAAAGACTTTTCCTTTGGAAGGAGAGAGGGGAGGCAACTGGGATGAGAGCTAACAAGCTTCATCACTTGAGGAAGAGAAATTACTTAACAAAGTTTAAAACATGATGAAAATAAATGCATGGTTACAACCATTAAATGAACATGTTAAAGATAATCACAAGATATACATTGATGACAATCAAAGCAACTGATTAAGCAGGAAATGTGACGACACATCAAGCTTAAGTAAATTCCTCAGAGGAAGCAAGATGAACATGGTAGAAACCAAAATAAAATCCTAGCATGTTGACTAACATTAAGAAAAAGAGGGCAAGCAAATATCATGTCATTCATAAGTATAACAAGAGAGAAATTCATCTGCATATGTGGAAACGGTTACAAAATGCACTTTAACTTTCAAGTAGTAAAAAGGGATGAAAAATTAGGCAAACATGGAATTTAAAAATACTACATAAAAATAGACATAAAAACAAACATAATGCAAAAAGAATGGATGCAAAATGATTAAAAATGAGGGAGATATGATTTTTTTAAGTTTGGTTGAAAAATGTCAAAAATTGACAAAAGGGTTGCCCTCCTCAGGGGTCGAACCTAGATTCAGCTGGTACAAGGCGCTAAGGTGACAAGGTGACTACCACTGGGGTGGCTATACATCCGTTTGTAAATTCCACCCCATTAAAGTATATGGGAAACATTTAAAACAGGTTGGGCACAAAACATGAAGCAACAAACCATTTTGCATTTTGGTCGTAACTTCTTCAATTTTCCATGGATTTGGGTGAAATTTTAGTCTAAATCATGTGGAATTTCACAAGGAACAAGATGGAATTTTTAGATTTTTGAAATTCCTCCTTCATTTTAAAACCCGATAGCACTTGCATTTTTGAAGTTTGGAATGCATTTTGAGAGGTAGATCATGCCACTGTCAGTTTTAACTCAATGCAATCATGCACACACAACACAAAAATGATAATGAATGATTCTAACCACAAATTCAGGTTGAAAACAAACAGTTGTGAAAAAATGTGTTCAAGTTGCAAATTGTTGTGAATATGAGGCATGATGATGTCCAATTCATGTTCTAGGCATATTTTGATCAAGGTAAGCATACATACACATCACATACATACTATTAAATGAATTCAAACACAGAGAAGGGCTAGAACCAAGCTGTCATGAAAAATGATATTCAAATTGCAAAAATAGAAAGTTTTGATGCATGAAGGATGCTCAGTTCTGTTCTATGCGTACTCAAATCCAATAAGCCACATACACACATTGTAAACAGGATGATGGATGATTTTGAACACAAAGATTGAGCCTAAACAGCCTGTAGCAAAAAATGACATTTAAGTTGCCTTTTGGTTTTAGGATGATGCAGTAGGATGTTCAAAACCAGATTCAAGCACATTTTGATCATATGAATCACATACACATCTCTCATATATGCAAACAATTGAGTTCATGCAAGAAAAATGGTTCAAACAGGGATGATATAAAATTTGGTGAGTTAAATGCAAAATGATGCTCTTAAATGCAAGTTGAATGACCAATTCAGTTCTTATGCACAAATTGACCAAATAAATCATTTACACACATTGAAAACATGTTATAGGATGAATCCAAACAGAAGGTATGGCTCAAAACAGGCTGACATGAAAAGTGGTGATCAAAGTGCAAGTTTTGACAAGTGAGAAGCATCATGATGCTCAGTTTTGATTCTAGTTACATATTGATCAATCTAACCATGTACACAAGTCATATATATGAAGATAAGTGTGTTCAAACATAAAATGGAGTTCAAATCATGCTGAAGTGAAAATTGGCTGTCAAGTTGCAAAGTTAGGTTGTGAAATGCATGAAGATGTTCAAATTCAATTCCAAGCATTTTTAGACTGAACCAACCATATACACACCACACATACATGATATTGAATGAGTTCAAACACAACTTGAAGCTAAGAGATGACTGTCATGAAAAATGAGGGTGGAGTTGCAAGTTGTAATATTTTGATGCAATATGAAAAAGTGCAGCTCAACATTCTAAGCAAACTTTGATCAAGTTGATTTCACAAACATATTGGATACATGATGTTGGATGAATTTGAGCACAAACTTAAACACCTCAAGGCCTGAGATCACAACTGGTATGTTCATGACAGAGTTTTGATACAAGACATACAAATGACACATTTTTAACATAATGTACTTAAAATGCCAAAACATGAAATTATGGTGTAAAGCAAAGATGGAGTTTCTACATACCTCTAGTAGACTGTGTTGAGCAGGTTTGATCAATAAGAAACCCAGGGAAAACTTCAAATGTACCTAGCTTTGGAGGTTTCTTCTTTTTGAAGCAAGAATGCAAACTTCAAGACAGTTGGAGAAATAAACTCCACCAATGATCCTTAATACTTTAGACAGTTGAGAAATGATATATGTGAGGTGTTAGAGTGATTAGAACATCAAGCAAATGCCTAGAACAAGTTTTGACTGATTTTGTGCATTATGGTCAAAGTAACTTGGTATGGAAGTTGACTTTTTGGAGAATGAGGTTTTTGAGTGGTTTAATGGTTGGAACACCTTCTATATCATATTTATGGATTGTAGGGATGATGTTTGGTGAGTTTGAGTGTGGAGAAATGGTTTTGGCAGCAATTGTAGCAAGGCAGATTTTTGTGGTTTTTTGGCAATTTTGTGATTTTTGTGATTTTGGAGAAAAGTGTGAAAGGGTGGGAGTTTGATCTTTCTCTGGTTTTTAGAAGAGCTCTTGTGTCTGGTATGAGGTGGGGAGTGCCTATATTTATAGGCAAATGGGGGTAGTGGGCAGATTTGGAGATTTCCTTCTTAAGAAGGAAAGGTTTTCATTTTTTGAACCCAATCTCCAAAAAGAGCTTTCTTGGCTGATAGGTAAGCTTAAGTCAGGCTTCATGATGAGTTTGAAGTGGCTAAAACCAGGCTAGAAGGCATAGGTTGATGGCTGGTTCAGATTCTACTTTCTACCTCATGCTTGTCATTGATTTCAAATGCAAGTTGCAAGGCCACTTGCAAGCCCACTTGCAAACTTGGCAAATTCACCTTCCTCTGCATTTTCATTGTATTTCCATGCTACAAAGTTTCTACATATCAGATAAAACATGTTTCAAAAGCTGAGATTGGCCCAATTGATCAAAGGAATGATTTTTTGAAAGTTTGTCAATGTGGGACTCAAGTGTGAAAACACCAACTTGCCAAATCCATAACTCTCAGTTCACAAATGCTATTGAGATGTGCTAGTACTTTTTAGAAAGTTCTCAAATAGCACTAAAACATTCATGTTTTCATGAGTTTCAAATTCTCAAAGGAACTTGGCCAAAACACCTCTCAAAGTTGCTAAAAAATGAGCTTAAAAGTGAAATTTTCTAAGTCCTTTTCCCTTCTCAAAATGAATTTGATCATAACTCCAAATCTATGGATTTTCTGATCATGGACCACTTAGGGACTTTTGTAGGATTTGTCAAGAGCTTTCTAATGAGCTTTAAACCAACTCAATTGGATGTGTGGTTAAGGAGTTATGGTTTAGCCCCTTTCAAAACCCTAATTTCCCGATTTTTCTATTACTCCTTCATCCTTGATCCAATGGTCATGAAAATTGATAGGCAAGTGCAAGATGACATAAGGAGCATTTTTGATTCACACTTTGAAGTCCAATTCCTTAAATTTGAAGAGTTGACCTTTCGGTTAGTCGTACGATCGATCGACGACTACCGAGTCGCCCGTTGACACTCTGGACCTCCTGAGACTTTGATACTTCTTGAATGAACTTTATTAAGCTATATGAACTTCATGGATCATAATACCACCATTAAACACCTTCCAACACCAAAGTCAAACTACAGTTGACTTTTACTAGTCAAAAACCCTAATCGGGTGCCCTGAAATGCATTGTTCTTGATTCTGGGGTAACAACCTCAAATTGGGTACTCAATTGATATCATATGATACCCTTGATCTTGTTCCATGATTGAATTAGTCTAAAACTTGGATTGATCACAAACCCTGAAGCTTCGATTTGACTATACAAAACCCTCATTCATCTATTAACTTGACAAAGACAAACTTGTACCGGGTTAGGGTTAGATAATTTATGAGTATGCTCCTAAAATGATAATCAGAATCTAAGGGGTTAAAATTTTGGGTGTAACAATTGCCAAAGCCACACGTTTGGGATTAGTTGATATTCAAAAGAACATGATCACAAAAGGAGGAGTTTTTGGGTTGAGTGCATAATTCTTGGTTGAAGAAGCTCAGTACTACGCCGATCATTTGAGTATGGATGCATTCGAAGCTATTCTTGCCTTACTCATTTATGGCATCTTTCTGTTTCCCAGCTTTGAGAACTTTGTAGACCTCAACGCCAATAAGATTTTCTTATAGAAAAACCCTGTACTTACTCTGCTAGCAGACGCGTGTCATTCTGTTCATCTCAGGAATTTTCACAAAGGAGGGATGATTACTTGTGGTGCTCCGTTATTGTACAAATGGTTCACTTCACATTTTCCTAAAGCCCACGCCTTTTGGGATCCGAAGAAGGGGTGGTGGTCACAGAAGATTATGGCTCTCATGCACTCTAATATTGATTGGTATAATCGTGAATATGATGGGATAATGATCATCGACAGATGTGGGAATTTTGGTAATGTACCTCTTCTTGGTGCTAATGGAGGAATCAGTTACAACCCCGTCCTTGCCCGTTGACAGTTGGGATACCCTTTAAGAGATAGGCCCAACAGTGTTCATGTAGAGAATATTTTCTTTAAAGAAGAGGATAATAATCAAGAGCAGAAAGAGAGGATTCTAAAAGCCTGGGGTCATTTGCACAAGAAAGGAAAGAAGGACTTGGGAAAGCCTAATTGTGTCTCCTTGGAACCTTATCTCCAATGGGTTCGAAAGAGAGCCATTGAGTTGAAGATGCCCTATTCTCGACAAGAACCTATGACTTTAAAAGAGGAGCCTACTTTGATCTTCATGTCTGAAGAGGAGAAGTTAAGGATTGCTTTGAGCAAGGCACGACAAACCGAAGATGCTTGGAAGCACAAGTACCAAGTGGTTGTTGAAGAGAATGCAGAGCTCCAGAAGCAATTAGAGTTGAAGAATGAAGAGGTGCTCTCCAGCAAGAAGAGAAAATCGCAAGAAGATTTATTTTCTTCTAGCCCCCAGTCAACTCCATGGAAGTTAATCGTGGACAAGCTCATTCTTGAAAAGGCGCAGATGGAGAAAGAGATTGAGAAGCTTAACTTGAGACTGTTAGGAGAACCTTCTTAGGGTTTTTGTTAGCTTTTATTTAGCATTATGTTTAAGACTTTTGTAAGATGTACTAAAATTTTATAATCCAATGAATTTGAATCAACAATGTTTTGATGTTTACTGAATCTGAGTTCCATGGTACTTTGCACATTTGCATTCGCATTTATTAATCATTCAAGGAACTAAAGATTGTTTTGCAAATATTATAGGATGGATTCTGGAAAGAAAGCAGAGATTGTGTTCTGAATCCCAAAATTGGAGAACTTGAGGAAACTAGGAAGTTTAGTAGAAGACCTCGAGGCGTTTAGAGAGAAGTATGGGAATATGCTGTCTTTGCTAGAAGTTCACGTATACGAAGAGATGTTGTCCGCACTCATACAATTTTATGATTCAACCTATCACTGTTTCACATTCCCAGATTATCAGTTGCTGCCAACCTTGGAAGAATATTCTGCCCTGATGGGAGTAGGCGTCACTCCTAGACCATTTTTTGGAAGAGAAGGGACCCCTAATGAAAGAGCAATTGCAGAGGCCGCGTATTTGGAGATGGATGAAGTACGATCTCATATGATTGCTAAGGGAGGGCTATATGGATTTCCAGCTATGTTCCTGTATGAAAAAGCTCAAAGTTATGTCGTGTCGAAGAACTCTGAAGCATTTGAGGCCATCCTGGTTTTACTAATTTACGGACTGTTCCTGTTCTCGACCGCTAATGATTTTATGGACGCAAATGCAATCAACCTCTTCTTAATTCAGAATCATGTACCTACCTTGTTGGCTGATGTGTACTTTTACATCCACCGTAGGAACCGTTATGGAGTTGGTCAGATTGAGTGTTGCACCGTTCTCTTGCACAAGTGGTTTATTTTGCACTTACCAAGACTTCCAGCCCTCTGGGATAGGTAGAATAGGCTCTCATGGGTAGAGAAGCTGTTGTTACTCAAACACTCAGATATTAAGTGGTATGACCCTATGTATGGGGGGATTGCCATGATCCAAAGTTGTGGGGATTTTCCAAATGTACTACTTGTCAGCATTAATGGTTGCATTAGCTATAATCCTATTTTAGCTCGTCGCTAGTTGGGGTACCCGATAGAGAATGAACCAGACCTAGCCTTTTTGAGAAGCTTCTACATTGAAGAGGGGGAGGAATCCCGCTTACAAGGCTCGCATTGTGTACGCTTGGCGTCAGATCCACACAAGAGGAGTAACTGGCATAGGGTACCGCGACACTACTGTTTCGGAATCTTACTTATCATGGGTGAAAGAAGCAGCATTAAAGATGTTCTATACTCGCTTTGAGCCCGACTCAACCAAACCTACTCTCGTAGAAGAATTGAAAGCTGCATTGGCAAAAGCTGAAAGAGAAGGAAAGGCTTGGAGGGATAAGTATTTCAAGGTTATGCAAGAGAAGGAAGAACTTCAAGAATTGATCCATCAAGGTGGGAAAAAGAGTCAACCAGAAGACGAAGGGCCCTCCAGCCAGAAGATCTAGGATCCTTTTGTTTTCTGTTTTGTTTCATCATGTATCTGTATTGAAGACTTGTATTTCAGTTTCAGAATTGTTGTTGTAAAACTCTCAGTTATTAATCTATGAAGATGTTGAGTTTGCTTTGTTTCCCCATTGTTATAATTTTTGCAAAATATTTCTTTAAATTCCTTGAATGATTAATTTTGCATTTGCATTTTTGCATTCATAAGCATTGCATGTGCATATTCTTGTGTTGTGTCTCATCTCGCTGTCTTGTCTCCAGAAAGAATCACACTGAATCCTCGACACCGATATAATACCCGAGCCCAAGCTCGCCTGAGAATGGAAAGGCAGAATATGGATGTGGACAGGATTGATAATGAACTCGGAGAGCTACGAGGAGGCATGGAACAAATCATGGAAGCCCTACAAGTCATTCGTGCAAAACTGGACACTCAAGCCACTGTTGTTTCTGAAATCACTGGCGTAGTTGTGGAGCCGATCCCAACGGAAGTCACTGTTGCAAATGTACCAACCTATGGGTTACCGCCTGGCTTTGTGCCTCCACCGTCAGTCAACCAACAAGCAGTTCCCCTAAGGGCAGAATTTCCTCAAGTTATTCCTATGTATACTCCAACTTCTGTTCAAACTCAAGTACGACCTGTTTTCCATAACCCTCCACAAGTGTATGAAGGTCTTGATAGGTCTGAAGAAGAGAGTGGACGACATGAAAATTTGAAAGACAGTGTAGAGACTATAGGCAGGAAGGTCATAGCAATGGAAGGGAATGACATCTTTGGTACTGATGCCAGAGATATGTGCTTAGTGTCTGGATTGGTAATTCCCCCGAAATTCAAAGTTCCCAATTTTGATCAGTATTCAGGTGCTACTTGTCCTCGGACGCATCTGATTATGTATTACCGAAGAATGGCCGCACATGTAGAAGATGATAAGTTGATGATTCATTGTTTCCAAGATAGTTTGAAAGGAGCTCCTGCTAAATTGTATTTGGGTCTGGATCAGTCTCGTATTCACAGTTTCCAAGACTTAGCTGATGCTTTCATAAAGCATTACAAATACAATATAGATTTGACCCCTGATAGAAGACAGTTACTGAGTATGTCGCAAAAGAGTTCATAATCATTCAAAGAATATGCACAACGGTGGAGGGAGACCGCCTCTCAGGTAGAACCTCCTTTGAGTGAAAAAGAGTTGACAGATTGGTTCGTCGATACGGTAAAACCAGAGTTTTATGAGAAGATGATCAGTAGTGTAACCGCAAGTTTCTCTGATATAGTAGCAGTGGGGGTGAGAGTGGAGTTAGGAATGAAGAATGGAAAGGTGGCTAGTGGTTCCAGTAGTTCTAGCAACAACAATGTCAAAAAAGTCAGTGGTAATTTTCATAAAAAGAGGGAAGGGGAGACAAATGCAATAGCAGTGGGAAGAAAGAATAGCACTTGGAGACCGCCTTACCAACAGTATCAGCAAAGTTATGTTCAGCAACCTCAGCAAGGCTTTGTTCAGCAGCCTCAACCAAGTTATGTTCAGCAATCTCAGCAACAACGACCAATGTATCCGTTACAGTATGCCCAACAACCATATGTGGCAGTTGTAACCCCAGCTTTCAGTCATCCTGTTCCCAATTATCAGGCAGTGCAACCAGCACCCGTATATCAGCCAGTTCAACAAAGGTATCAACGAGCGCCCAACGCTCCACCCTATCAACAACATCATCAGCCTAGAGCTCAGGCACCCAGACAGAATTACCAGAATCGGAGACCAACAACAAAACCTCCACTTCCTCAGATACCGATGACTTATGCAGAATTGTACCCCTCCTTGGTGCAGCAAGGGTTGGTAACAACGCGACCGCTAAATCCAGACACTACATCTCCTCACTATAATCCAAATGCTCATTGTGCCTTTCATGAAGGTGTTGCCGGTCATGATTTAGAAGGTTGTCTTGCCTTAAAACATGTTATAAGGGAGTTAATAGAAAGGAAGATTTTGTCTTTTGATGATGTGCCGCCTAATGTTAAGAGTAATCCATTACCGAATCATGGAGGAGTTAATGCTATAGAGATTTCGGAGCAGAAATTGGTGGGTGATGTGTCAGAAATAAAGACTCCGTTGAGATCACTACATGAGAAGTTGTTGAAGGCAGGACTGATTAAAAGTATTCACGATGACTGTAAAGAGTGTTCTATTGATTCTAAAGGGTGTGATGTGGTACGAGGGGATATACAAAGATTGATTGATGATGGAGTATTGCAAGTGTGTAGCAAGATGAGGAAAGAAGAAGTTTCGGTAATTGAGCCTATTTTTAATCTACCAAAGAAAAGTGAGAAGGTTCCGGTGTTCAATATGACCAATAAAAATGTGAAGCCTGTTTTCATCAAATCTGCTATTGATCAACCTCGACCAGTTATTATTCAGAAACCAAGACCATTTCCTTTTGAAAGCACAAAGGTCGTTCCATGGAAATATGACATGACTGTGATAGACCAAGGATTTGGGAAGATTAGTCAGAAGAAGGAGGTAAAAGATGACCAGGTTGACGTGACAAATATTTCAGGTACAAGCAAGATGACCCGTAGTGGTCGAATCTATCAACCAAATATTATTTTGTTTCCTTTTTCTTTCTTTCCTTTCAATTGTTGTTTTACTTTCCCATTTCTATTCTGTACGAGTAATTGGCATAAAGACTAAATCCTGCCGCCATTTTGGAGGATTTCCCAAAAGCCAAATCGAATTGTTTACATGTTTCTATTCTAATCGTAAATTGAATTACTATTTCCCATTATAATGCATATTATTATTTTCCACCATTATTTATGTATTGTTAATTTATATTCCATGTCTGGCTAAATCTTAAGTAATCGGTATGTAATAAATAATCAGATGGGATTCGATAATTAACCGGTGTATATCTACCTTTTCAAAACTTATTTATGGCTTCAGTTTTTAAATCGACTTTTCTAAATAAACCTTCGTCGCGACAGCGAGAAATTATTTACAGTAGTTTTGCCACGACAGTGGGAAATTCATAAAGGTACAAACCAACAAGCGACATCTGAGGCTAAGACCAGATAGTAAAAACTAGGCATTCATTTTAAAAACAGTGATAGCGCTTTAAAAGGAATTAGAACTTAATAGTTTTCAAAAAGTAACTTTAACCCCGAACGGGATAGCGACAACATACGTTCCGCCTTAGAGTTGCGACTAGCATCAACAACCATCGTTAGACAAAGGTCTTTAAACCTTAATTTTCTTCTTAAACTATTTTTGAAAACCTAAAGACACCGGTGACCTGTAGAATCCCTGAAGAACTAACACATTACATACCGATTCAAGCATTTATATCTTAATTAAAAGCTTTAGTTCCCTTTAGTTTACGCACTTATTTCATTGTTATTCCCCTAAAACATTACCAACCTAGCTAAACACAGTAACACCCGAAAATACTAGTTTGATTACGAGTCCCTGTGGGATCGATATCTATTATTACTACGCGATAGACTGTGCACTTGCAGTTAATTGAGTTAGACATAGAAAGTCGCGATCAGTAACACGCTGAGTTTTAGTGATGCAGAGTTGCCAAAGGAAGGACGTAATCATAGCCGTGCGTTGCACGTATCTGTCAGGTGCCAAGAAGACACAATGGCACGAGTTTTAGTCGACACTGGATCCTCATTGAATGTATTTCCCGCAAGGTCGCTCGCAAGGTTAGCATATACAGGGGCAGAGATGAAGCCGACATCGTTGATTGTAAAGGCTTTTGATGGTTCAAGAAGAACGGTTGTTGGAGAGGTGGAATTTCCAATCATGATAGGACCTCATGTGTTCGATTTTACATTTCAGGTCATGGACATTAACCCGACTTATAGCTGTTTGTTGGGACGACCGTGGATTCACGCAGCTGGGGCAGTGACTTCCACTTTACATTAAAGAATGAAATTTGTTGTGAATGACAAATTGGTAATTGTGCATGGCGAGGAAGACCTAATGGTGAGGAATCTGTCATCATTCAGGTATATTGAGGTAGATGAAGGCGCATTGGAAACTTCATTTCAGGCACTTGAGATAGCTAACGCAGTGATGATAGAAGATACAGTGGCAAGGAGTGGTCCATCTTTTGCATCCGCTCAGAGCATCAAGTCTACATTAGAAGAAGGTACTCCTGCAGGTTGGGGAGAGGTCATTGAAGTGAAGGCATGACTGGGTCGCCAGGGGTTGGGTTACAAACCAACTCATATCGAAACATCAACATACACCGAAGGACGTTCGAAGACTATCCAAGAGGTGTTCATCAGTGGTGGATTCCAAGTCAACGCCGTGGGAGAAGATTTTGAAGAAGAAGATATTGAACATTTGGTGTATCATTGTGAAGCTGCTTTAGGAAATTGGGAGGCTATTGAGATTCCCGTGGTCTTTCCTATGTCGAAGTAATTTGTTTGTTTTTCTTTACTTGTTGTTACTTTTTATCTTTAAACCTCCATAGTCGTGTCCAAGGCTATAGGATGCATTTTGTAAGGGTCCTGTACTTTCATGAATATTATGATTAATGAATTGTTTTGTTAAATCCTTTTGTTGTTGTTCCCTTATTTGCTTTTGTTTCCGTATTTAAAAAGAAGATGGCAATTTTTCTAAAAAATCATCAAAACAGTTTTCTTGATTGCTGCATTTGTCTTTGTGTGTTTTAATAAATTAAGCCATTCCAACATGCAGTGATACCCCAAAACCCGTTGAATCCATTGACTTTGCTTTCCCTTATGACTTTGACTCGCCAATTTACCAAGCCGAAGATGAGGATGAAGATTTTGAGATCCCTGATGAACTGGCAAAAATGGCATGTTATGAGCACCCAAAGATTCAACCTCACAAGGAGCAGGTGGATGTTATTAATCTTGGCACCGAAGAAGACAAGAAAGAGGTCAAGGTTGGGGCAACACTTGGGGCAGAAGTCAAGCAGCAATTGGCAGAGCTTTTAAAAGAATATATGGATGTATTTGCTTTGTCATATCAGGATATGCCAGGTTTGGACACCGATATAGTGGTCCACAAGTTACCGCTCCGACCCGAATGCACGCCAGTCAAACAAAAACTTCGAAGAACTAGACCTGACATGGCTCTTAAGATTCGAGACGAAGTGAAAAAGCAGATTGATGCAGGTTTCTTGGCAGTATCCAAATATCCTGAATGGGTAGCTAATATTGTACCT
Organism: Lathyrus sativus; assembly: GCA_963859935.3. NCBI lineage: Eukaryota > Viridiplantae > Streptophyta > Magnoliopsida > Fabales > Fabaceae > Lathyrus > Lathyrus sativus. The sequence goes on along the minus strand of OZ012738.1, from coordinate 596,915,793 downwards.
GTGCCGAAAAAAGATGGGAAGGTCGGAATGTGTGTGGATTATAGAGACCTGAACAAGGCCAGTCTGAAAGATGATTTCCCTTTGCCGCATATTGATACATTAGTGGATAATACAGCTCGCTTTGCGGTTTTCTCGTTTATGGATGGTTTCTCCGAATACAACAAAATCAAGATGGATCCAGATGATATGGAAAAAACAACTTTCATTACTCCTTGGGGAACTTACTGTTACAAAGTCATGCCGTTCGGTTTGAAGAACGCCGGTGCCACTTATCAAAGAGCCATGGTGACCTTATTTCATGACATGATGCACAAAGAAATAGAAGTGTATGTTGATGATATGATCGCCAAATCTCAGAGTGAAGAGGACCATTTGAACCATTTGTTGAAATTGTTTGAGAGACTCAGAAAATATCAGCTGAGGCTGAACCCAGCCAAGTGTACTTTTGGGGTGAGATTTGGGAAGTTACTCGGTTTCATCGTTAGCCACTGAGGGATTGAGGTAGATCCAGATAAAGTTTGGTCCATTCAAGATATGCCAGCTCCGCAAACCGAGAAATAAGTCAGAGGTTTCCTTGGAAGATTGAACTACATATCCAGATTTATTTCCAATATGACTCCTACTTGTGAGCCCATTTTTAAGTTGTTACGAAAGGATCAAACGGTTGTTTGGAACTCAGATTACCAACAAGCATTTGATAAGATTAAGGGCTATCTTCAAGAGCCTCCGATCTTAATACCTCCAGTTCCTGGAAGACCTCTTTTCATGTATTTGACAGTACTTGAGAATTCAATGGGTTGTGTGTTAGGTCAGCAGGATGAGTCCGGACGAAAAGAACATGCCATCTATTATTTGAGCAAGAAATTCACCGACTGTGAGAGCCGATATTCACTTTTAGAGAAAACTTGTTGTGCTTTGGCATGGGCTGCCAGATGTTTGAGGCAGTACATGATTTGTCATACTACTTTATTGATTTCAAAATGGACCCGATAAAGTATATCTTCGAGAAGCCCACACAAACAGGAAGGCTCACACGATGGCATATGTTATCAGAATATGACATCCAGTATGTGACCCAGAAGTCGATCAAGGGCAGTGTTTTATCAGATTATCTTGCAGATCAACCAGTTGAAGATTACGAGTCTCTCAAGTTTGAGTTTCCAGACAAAGACATTATGTTGGTAAAAGATTGTGAAGAACCAGGTCCTGATGAAGGTCCTGAGCCGGGTCTTTGGTGGAAAATAATGTTTGATGGTTCCTCAAATTACAGTGGGCATGGCGTAGGAGCCGTTCTGATGAATCCCGAAGGTGGTTACACTCCGTTTACAGCAAGGTTAGACTTTGAATGTACAAACAACATTGCCGAATATGAAGCATGTATTCTTGGCCTTGAAGCAGCTATTGACCTCAGAATCAAACTTCTCGAAGTAAGTGGAGATTCAGCCTTGGTTATTTATGAAGTTACAGGTGAATGGGAGACCAGACACGAGAATTTGATCCCTTACAGAGCCTATATCATTGAAATGATTGAATATTTTGATGAGATCACTTTCAAGCATGTTCCGAGATCTGAAAATCATATTGCTGATGCTCTAGCCATGTTAGCCTCAACGTGGAAAGTCAAGTACCTCAATGATGCTACCCTTATTCGAATTGAACGTAAGACTGAGCCCGCTTACTGTCAGATGGTTGAAGAAGAAGTTGATAACAAGCCGTGGTTCCATGACATAAAGAATTATCTGTTAAAGCAAGAGTATCCGGTCGATGCTACCTCAATTGATAAGAAAACTTTGAGAAGATTGGCCTCTAAGTTCTTTCTCAGCAATGGTGTGTTCTATAAAAGAAATCATGACATGGTCCTGCTTAGATGTGTCGACAGACGAGAAGCAGATTTGTTAATGCAAGATATTCATGAAGGAACATTTGGCACTCACGTCAATGGATATGCCATGTCCAAGAAGATTTTGAGGGCTGGGTATTATTGGTTGACTTTGGAAACTGACTGTATTCAATATGCCAGGAAATGTTACAAATGCCAAATTTACGCAGATAAGATGCATGTGCCTCCGACGTTATTAAATGTGTTGACATCACCTTGGTCCTTCTCTATGTGGGGAATTGATATGATTGGGGCAATCGAGCCAAAGGCTTCCAATGGACACCGATTCATTCTGGTCGCTATTGATTACTTCACAAAGCGGGTTGAAGCCGCATCCTACGCCAATGTTACTCGACAAGTGGTGGCCCGTTTTATCAAAAAGAAGATTAGCTATCGATACAGAATCCCAAACCGAATCATAACAGGTAACGGTACCAATCTGAATAACAAAACCATGAAAAAGCTGTATGGTGACTTCAAAATCGAACATCATAATTCCTCTCCTTATCGTCCCAAGATGAATGGAGTTGTCGAAGATGCGAATAAGAACATCAAAAAGATCTTGCAAAAGATGGTGAAAAATTACAAAGATTGGCATGAGATGCTGCCATTTGCCTTGCATGGGTATAGAACGTCAGTTCGCACTTCAACAGGGGCAACCCCTTTCTCCTTGGTATATGGGATGGATGTAGTACTTCCTATTGAGGTTGAGATACCTTCCTTAAGAGTCATAATGGAAACCGAACTTGAAGAAGCTGAATGGGTGAGGGAATGATTTGACCAGTTGAACCTTATTGATGAAAAGCGCATGATTGCGGTATGTCACGGGTAGTTATATCAGAAAAGGAGCAAGAGAGCTTTTGACAAAAAGGTTCGTATCCGAGAATTCCGAGAAGGAGAGCTTGTACTCAAAAGGATTTTGCCAATTCACAAAGATGCACGGGGAAAATGGATGCCCAACTATGATGGTCCGTTTGTTGTAAAAATAGTCTTCTCAGGAGGATCGTTAATTCTCACAACAATGGATGGGGAACAACTTGCACACCCGGTGAATTCTGATGCAGTACAAAAATATTACACCTAAAAGAACCCGATAAGTCGAAAACCCGCAAGGGCGGCTTATGCAATAATGGGTATCCCTCGGGATCATAACCTATGAAGGAGGTCCAGGCAAAAGTTAGGGATGAAATAAAAAAGAGATGATGAGCTCGCTAAGTTGAAAACCCGAAAGGGAGGCTTAGGCAAAAAAGAGCGTCCCGGTGGATTGAAAACCTGAAAGGGAAATCCAGGCAAAAGTTAGGGACAAAGGCGTCTCACTACATCAGATGGGTTGTTACCTTTGTAGAAGATTTTACAAAGAAGTCCATTTCAACCGCTCTTGTCAGAAGCAAGGTTTTGGAAAGTTTTAGTCATTAGGGGTAGAATTGTTAGTGGATTCAATGTAACCTTTTTCTTTTTATGTTGCCATTTTCAATTGTAAAAGTTCCGTGGAGTTCTGTCATTGAAAAACTTTCATTCTTAAATGAAATCAGTTTTTGGACCTTTCTTTTTTTGCAAAATTACTATTGTCTTTATTTCTTTTGTTATGCAAAACATGATTTATTAATCAATGATAATTTTTGAAAGCACCAGGTTCGAATTTAAAAAAATAAAATAAAATAACTTTTGAAGACTAACAAAACATAAAATACTTTGGCTTACGGAAGGACTCGGTGGAGATCATACCTCTCAGAAGTTTTAAAGTGGCGGAAACTTTGACGTGCAGTCTCAATACATCTCCCCGTGGATGTCTGTTGAATTAACTTGACAAGTTGCTTATTCGGTCGTGTGTAGTCACCAAGATTGAAGACCCTTTCCCCAGGTTTCTTTATGAGACGTGTTCTTGTGATGGTAACCTCATCCCCAGGTTTCTTTAGAGTTACGTTGTCAATCCTGGCCAGTATCTCCGAAATGTTTCTCCAAGTAGAGTGGGTTTATTTCCCAAAAATCTACATGCACCGTTGTTTTGTGAATTCAGTATGATTCATTGCGTCCCCGGTGCAATAGATGTGTTTATCTATCTTTCCTCTTGAGTCTCCAGTTTCTTCTGATTCTCGTAAGAATCAACTCCTGCATACCATTGATCATTGGCATCATGGCATATCATGTGCATTTGTCCGGCCTCTATTTGGTCTTCGGTTGTTACCTTTTGTCTTGATTGTTTCCTGGTTGTTACCAGTGGTCTTGTTTGTTGTTCTTTGGCCATTCTCTGTCCTTTTGAGGTTTGGTTGTCACCAATTTCTCTACCTCGGTTGTTATTGAGTTCGTGTGTGGTTATAGGTCGTTACCTGTATCCCGCTTGTCCCTGGTTGTAACCAGTACCTTTGGATGTCCTGTTGTTACTGGCATCACGTGCCTGGTCGTCACCAGCATTTCTCCTTGAAGTCTAGTAATTACTAGCACCCCTCCATATCTTCTAAAAAAAATCCAGTGGTAATTGGAACTGTTTAAAATCCAATCGTTATTGATATTGAGCTCTGGTCGTCACCATGTCTCTTGAAAGTCCAATGGTAATTGGCATCTCCTGAAAGTCCAGTGGTAACTGGCATTGTTTAAAGTCCAATGGTAATTGGCAGCTACTTGGAAAGTCCAGTGGTAACTGGCATTGTTTAAAATCCAATCATTATTGGTATCGTTGCTTTGGTCGTCACCATAGTTTTGAAAAGTCCAGTGGTAACTGGCATTGTTTAAAATCCAATCGTTATTGGTATCGTTGCTTTGGTCGTCACCATAGTTTTGAAAAGTCCAGTGGTTACTGGCTCCACTCGAAAGTTAATCGTTATTAATACCGAAAGTTGGTTGTTGCCAATTTCCCCAGCCGGAATCCTGTATTGTATCAACGCAATTCGGAGCTCCCATTTTGTTTGGTCGTCACCATCACCCCTTGTAAGTCTAGTAGAAACTAGCACCCTTTGATTGTTGATTGTTCTGGTCGTCACCAGTATCCCCAGTAGAGCGTTGATTTCCCATTAGAGTCTCGGAGATCTAGGCGTTACTAGCATCCCCGGTGCGTCTGGTCTTGTTTCTGTTCTTTTCCTGAAGATCCCATTCGAACTCTTCGCTATAGAAGATTCCTCAGCTGTTTATCCCCAGTGAGGTTTGCGTCTCTTTTATTTTTTCCCAGCAGAGTGTCACCTCCTTTTCCCCCAATGAAGTTTTGTCTACCCTGTTGAAGTCGGTGTCCCCTGTGGGGAAAATTCCCCTGAGCAACGTCTTTGGTCACGTTTGAACTATCTTTGTTTGCTTTTCCTTGGATCTTACCCCAGTGTGTTGAGTCCCCCATGAGTAGCTACTCGTTGTATTGTCGTTCTTTTATCTTTGCTCGCGTGTCTGCATCTGTCTTGCATCCAAACATCATAAAGCATCATCTAGATTCATAGCATATCTGCATTTGTCCTTTTGCATACCATTGGATCTAAGGGACAAAATTTTTGGTTCGCTATATTTAAATACCTTTTCACTATGACTTCGCGAGGATTGTCATCTTTCGTCGCCATCTAGTGAAAGATATTTAAATAGGGCCAATTGTCATACCCCAAATTTTGACCCCTTAGATCTTCATCATCATTTTAGGAGCATGTTCATGTTTATCTAACCTTAACCCTTTCCAAGTGGTCTTTGTCAAGTTACAGGAGAATCGGGGTTTTATACAGCCGAAATCGAGATTTCGAGGGTTTACCGGTCAATGTTTTGGATTGGTTTCTTTGATATTGGATCTCCACATCATCAAGAATATTCTATTGGATCAAGCATGAATCCAATTTGAGGTTGTTACCCAGGAATCAAAAGTAGTGAAGTTCAGGATACCCGATTAGGGTTTTCAAGCAGGAAAGTCAACTGTGGTTTAATTCTTGATCTAAAAGGTGTTACAATGGTGGGGTTGTGGTCCATAGTGTTCATATGGCTTGGTAAAATCCATTCAAGAAGTTTCAAAGCCTCAGGAGGTCCAGAGCATCAACAGTCGACTCGGTAGCCACCGATCGATCGTTCGGCTGACCGAAAAGTCAACTCTTCAACAATAAGGAATCTGACCTCAAGATGTGAATCATAAATGTTCCTAATGACATATTGCATCTACCCATAAAATTTCATGACAATTGGATCAAGGGTTGAGGAGTAATCACAAAAGTCGGGAATTAGGGTTTCGAAAGGGGCAAGACCATAACTCCTTAACCACACATCCAAATGAAGTGGTTCAAAGCTAATTGGAAAGCTCTTGACAAATCCCACAAAAGCCTCAAAGTGGTCCATGATCATAAAATACATAGATTTAGATTTATGATCAAATTCATTTCAAGAAGGAAAATGACTTAGAGAAATTTCACTTTTAAGCTTGTTTTTTAGCAACTTTGAGAGGCTTTTTGACCAAGTTCCTTTGAGAATTTGAGACTCATGAAAACATGAATGTTTTACATCTATTTGAGGGCTTTCTAAAAAGTACTATAACATCTCAATGGCATTTGTGATCTGAAAGTTATGGATTTGGCAAGATGGTGTTTCAACACTTGAGTCCCACATTGACAATTTTTCATAAACTCATTCTTTGATCACTTGGACCTTTCTCAGCCCTTGGATTTTGTTTATTTCTGATGTTTTGATATTTTGAAATGTAGAAGTGTGGAAGTTATGCAGAAGAAATGAAATTGGAAGCATTGCAAGTGGGCTTGCATGTTGCAAATACAACTTGCATTAAAATAATGTAAAAATGTAAAAGGTGGAAAGTGAAAATCTGCAACCAGCCATGTCCTACTCTCCCTAGCCTCACTTAATCCACTCTAAATCCATCATCACACTTGACTTTCAGCTTACCTCCAAGCCAAGAAAACACTTTTGGAAGATGGAAGCCAAAATCCCACTTTTCCCTCTTAAGAAGGAAATCTCTCATTCTGTCCTTACCCTCTCATTTCCCTATAAATAGAGGCCTTCTCTACCTCATTCCACACATCAGAGCCCCTCTAAAAACCAGAGGAATCACAAGCTCTCTCTCTTTCCCTCTTTACTTCAAATTCATAAAATCTCCAAAATCACAAAAACACCAAATAGTTGTCTTGACAGTCCAGCCCCTAAACTCATTTCCACACATTCAAACTCACCAAAAAAATCATCCAAACAATCCAAAAATATGGTATAGAAGGTGTTCCAACCATTAAAACACTCAAAAACACCATTTTGCAAAAAGTCAACTTTCATACCAAGCAACTTTGACCACTATGCACAAAATCTGCCAAATGGTTGTCTAGACTTGTTCTTGCTGTTCTAACCACCCATACAGCTCATATACATCATATCTCAATTTCCCAAAGCATTGGAAACAAGTGGTGAAGCTCATTTCTCCAACTGTCCTAAGGTTTGCATTTTTGCTTCAAGAAGAAAAAAGCTCCAAAGCTAGGTGCCATTTGGAAGATCTCTGGATTTCTTGGTGTTCTAACTTGTTCAACATAGTCTACAAGAGGTATGTAGTCTATGAATCTTGCACTTTACATCATTTTCCATGTTTTGGCATTTTTGAGAAATATGTTGAAAAGCATGAGCCATGAGCATACCAATTTTCATGACAGCTAGTTTTTGATTGATGATAATGCCTATAAACATTTGGATGCATGTTTGATGTTTGTGTGGATGAGCATATGGACATATCTTGCTGTTTTGACCTTTTGGCAGTTGTTGCCCCTTTGATTTTGCAATTTGTTTCCATCATCATATTACTTTTTGATTCAAAAAGGATGTGCCTAGGTTTTGAACTCTACCATAACTGTTATAGCATTTATGATATGTGTATGTTTTTGTTCTGGTTCAAAATGATTTTCACTTGAAATTCATCTTCTGTCAAAACAGTTTTGTCTTTTTTTTCCAACAACATTCCATTCTTTACTTTAGATGCATCATGCTTGATCTCTTAAGCATATCCTACTGGTCATGTTTAAAATGTGTGCATTCTACTGATTTGATCCAAGACTTCATTGAGTGAAAACTCCCTGCTGCATCATCAACCAATTTACATTTCACTAAAGATGCAATTTGTTGATATGATTCAAGTATGACTCAATTTGGAATTCAATACCATTCATCCTCATATGCATGATGTGTACACCTTACTTTCATGGCTTGTTTGCAACCAGACTGGTGTTTTCATGATGAACTACTTGTGTGCATTTTTCATTTTTGCCACAGACTGCTATGCATACTGTCGCTTCCGCGAAAATAAGGTGCCAGCAAAACAAAAGAATCGCCACCTTTCGTTATTTATCCCTTGGAGCGGGAAAGGAAACGATCGGAGAAACCTGACGAAAAAGGTATAAGACAAGGTCATCGCAACCGTTGTCTGGGTTCGGGAGTCAGTTACGCAAGGGGAAGGTATTAGCACCCCTCATGTCCGTCGTACTCGACAGGATCCACGCTTGTTGTGTTTACTGGACGAGTTGGTTTATCTATCTACCTATCAAGGCTGGATTAAAAAGGAAAAGAAAATGACTCGACAAAGCGTCGCGCTTCATGCCTACGTATTCTCATCAGAGAATGAGAAATCAGAGTGAATGTAGTTCGACCTACGACGGGTTACGGGGAAGGTGGCTCGCCAATACATCAGTACTGTGCCTACGTACTCTCAACAGGTATGAGAGATCAGAGCTTTTGTAGTTCGGGATAATACGGATTACGGGAAATCAGATTCATCAGTTTTATTGAGTAGGGTTAAACAGCAGTTCCAATAGTTAGGGACAAAGCCTGTTTGCGTTGGCCCTGAAGTTTAACGACACTCTTTTCTTCAGAAAAGCTTTCTTTGAATTACGGGCCCACGGGGCAAAAAGGTTTGAAGTTTGTTTTCTGTCTTTTACGAAAGAAGTTTTTTTTATGGTGTTTTCAATTTCAATCGCACTAAAGACTATGACCTGAGAATGAATGCGTCGCATGTCACCCAAAGGGTACCATACTAAACATCCAGACTGTTGAAAATAAGCTCTCCAACAATCCTTTCTCAGATAGCTTAAGGCTCGTAACGTACGAAAGAAATCATTCATGATTACTGTATCTTAAGCTGTTTTGAGATGAGAAGAGAACAGGCTCAACTAAAGGGAAACTATCAAGTCCTACTGTTGTCATGCCAAGGATTCATCCTATGGTTGAGGTTTGAAATAGGGAACTCCTAGAAGTTATCATGCATAGGTTTCTACCTAAAGTTCTATCATCACTTCCTTATCAAAGGAATTGAGATTCCTAGGGGATCATGTCAATGATACACAGCAACAGATAAATCATTAGCTTAAACAGTAAACAGTAAACGACTGTAAAATGCATGCAATGCAAGTGAGGGAGGAAGTGTGTGTGGGACAGCAGCCTCCACAAGCTCATCTCAACCTCAAGCCAGAATGAATAACAGTAATCATACTGAGGAAAATAAAACATCATGTTATCAAGCAGAACAGTAAACTGCAATCATACAGATAAAATAAAATCATGCTATCAAGCAAAATAAACCACATGGGCAAGGGAGCAAGGCTCTACCGAATACCCGCAAGCAAAGCCATACAGTAACAATACAAGCAGAGGGAGCAACTCAACCTCTAGTGCAATCATGCTCCTAGATTACAGTTAGTCTAGATATGGACTTATTCTAATGCATCAAGCAAGTCAAACAAGGCACATCAGCAATACAGAAAAGAAAGCAGACAAGAAAGCAGATCAACAGCTTCCTCTCTCAACTCCAAGCTTCAGCTCTTCTAATAGCAATCCAATCTTCAGACTTCAACCATCTTTCAAGGCTATCATCTCTCATGACAAATATCAATTTGCTTCTCCGGGTTTCAACCCTTCAACATAAGTTTCAACTTATTCTCTCTTCTCTAAGCTTCAGCTCCTTAATCAGTTCTACCTTCAGGCTTCACTCTTAACCACAAGTATCAACTTGATTCCTTCAGGATCTCCAAGCTTCAAAATAAGTATCAACTTATCCTTTGTCCTTCAAGCTTCAGCTCTTCAGTCAATCTCAATTGGATCCTCTTCATAAGTATCAACTCAGTCTTCAATCTCTCAGGCTCTCTTTGCTTTACCAGTCTCAACTTGGTCTTCTCTTCCTGCAAGCTTCAGCTTCTCAGAGTAATCTTCAATCATCTGGAAATGTCAACTTCATCCTCCATCTTTAAGCCTCAGCTCTTCATTCAGTCTCAATTGGGTTTTCAAGTATCAACTTGCTTCTTCATGCTCTTCAAGCTTCAGCTACAATGACAATGCTCAGGGAATCATCCTCTTCCATACTCTTCACTGAGGTCTTCATCTACACACTCAAGCCCAACATCTTCAAGATACTCAAACCAGAAGAAATCACTTAACTGGATAAGCTAGGATATTAAATTGCTTATTGACCACCAAAGGAGGCCTATAAGGGTTTAACATCAAAAGAATGGTTCCCTTAAAAGTTCTACTTCCTAGGTACCATCACTTATCCCTCCAAAGGAGGGAGGTGAATACCATGGAAGGACCTTGAATCATGGGGAAGAATGGAGGTGAAAGATACCATCCATGTTTAAGAAAGAAATTAACTAAGTCTAAGCTCTTCTTAATTCCTAACCCTAAAACAACAACAAAACACACAAGTCTTCAAGCTCTCAAGCTCCTTCCTCAATCTTCAAGTCTTCTACTATGCTCCTCCATGCTCCACAAAGCAAGACCAAGCCCATCAAGCCAAGCAAAAGCCCACAAAGCAAAGCAAAACAAAATACAAGCCCACAAGGGCAACACAAACAACAATCAACTACAAAAATTAATTAAAAATAGTATACTATTATATTAAAATATAATATAATTTCTAGGGGATCCTATATAACTACCCTTAATACCCTATATGTCCCAATATCTAACTTGACCTAGAAACCCAAAATTCTAGTGTCATTGTGGACCTATGTTAAGGATTGACCTAAATCTACACAACCTAAAGTCATCTAATCAAAACTAATCAAAAACTAATCACAAAATTATGGAATAAATATATAGGGGAGCTAAAGTCCTAATTTAACTATCCTAAAAATAATGGCCTAAAAATATGAAGGGAACTAGCTAAAAAAAATTCTACAAATCTATGCATCAACATAAAATGAATTAAAAAGCTATTAAAAGAGAAAATACACAAAAAATATTAAAAATGCATGGAATGCAAATGTTTTGATTTTATAATTTTCTATACATAAATGTGAAAAGGGAGCAAAAACTCCCATGCAAAAATCATGATTTTCCTATTTTTTCTATGAATTTCCAAAGATTAAAGAAAAATGGAGAAAAAGAAAATAAAATGTGAAATGTTTGGTGCAGATAGCAATGATATGCAGTTCAAATCATGACTGGGCTTAAAATGGGGGTACATAAAGCAAATGCGCTAGGCCCATGATTTAATCAGAAATTAAATGAGAAAATATAAAGAAATAGACAAAAGCGTGGTGCAGAAAGTAAGGAAAATCAGTTCAAATCCACAATGGGCCACGATAGGGGGTGTGACTATCAAAATCAACTTAAGCCCAAGACTCCAACTTTAATGATACGTTGCGTTTGGTTATTTCAGACTTCCCTCTTCAAAATGTGAGATTAAATCCCAGCCTTTAGATCTGATCCCAGTCAATGAGTCTACCCTCCATCCAACGGCCAATGCATTGTCTTCTTCCTTCAGCCAGGGTTTGAAATGAAGAAGCCATGGAAACAGAGCTTCATAGTATCTCTTCATCATAATCGTATCACCTCAATTCTTGCTTGAAATCCAAGATTTAAAACCCTAGAACACTCTAAATTTCATGCTGATCATGACCATCACCTTAGATTTCAAAGAATCATCCTCAATCTCTAAACCCGATAATGAATCAGAATTATGCTCAAATCTCAACTGTAACCATTCTTGAAATTGATTGGCTCAGAATGATCACCACCTCACACTGGTTAAATCTTGCTATTAAACTCATGTTATATCTCACTATACATCGTGTTCTTGATCGAAACAAAATTGGTGTCACTAACTCAAACCTCACCAAATGCCCTCAAACTTTCCAGAATCCATCTCCTAACCATCTCTAACCATTCTAACCTAACAAATCTAACTAATTATGCTTAAATTAAGGTGTAGAGTAAAAGTTGCAAACCTGGAGATTTCTGAGTAACAGGTAGATCAAATCTCCAACTCAACACCTCAAACTCTTCAGAATCACTCCTTGATTGATGTTAGTGCTTCTGTTTGCAAAAGATTCGATCCAAGAAGCTTGAATCTCCAAATCCGATAGTGACTTGCATCTCCCAAAATCCAAATGCTATCTCTTCAATCCCACACGATCTTGCTCTCAATTTGGTATGCACACACTCAGTATGATCAATGAAAGATGTTAGGATTGAAAGAATCAGTGGAAATGGTGTGGAATATAGAAATTGGTTTCAATTTGCAATGGAAGAAAATGAAATGGCAATCTCACTCTCCTCTCTAATCTCTCACCAACCTTGCATCTGAGCAAGTTCTAATCAATATATAGGATGGTTCTAAACCATCCAGAACTTTCTGGAATCATCCAATGAGAATTTGAGATTCTCATGTCATGAGTTTTTGATTTCAATCCATCTCACATGCCATCATGTGCTATACCACTTGCAGCAGCTTGTTCTCCTTTGAAAATCTCCTTAGATGAGATGCATGATATGTTAGGATACTTTGCTAGCTTGTGTATTGATTTTCCTTATGTTTTGCATATGTACCTTAATATGCAAGTAACCATTTTCCAAAGCAAGTCCATGACTTAGGCCTCAAATCAAAACTGTGGCTGAACCATTGTTTCTAAAATGTTTTCTAGAGTCAAAATGACCTACTACATGCCATGGTTTGGATGTGTAGCTTGGAAATTTCAATTTCCAACTTTGACTTATTTAACTTATGCCTCCATTTTAGGTCATTTTTACCATTTTGAGCTACAAGCCTTTTCAACATCTCATGACCTCCTTAATAGCCTTAAAACATCATTTTAAGCAAGTTTGATGTTGAAGATTTTTCCATTTGAAGCTTGGAAATAGGAGTTATGGCCTTATGCTTGAAATGACCTATAATCTCCAAATGACCAAAATGCCCTTGACTTGTCAAAGCCATAACTTGAGTTCTACAAATCCTATCAAGGACTTCTAGTACTCTCTAGAAAGCTAAGAAGATAAGGAACAACATTAATGTTGACCAAAAGTTCATAGTAATCATCCTTCTTGGGCAAACGTTTGATGCACGTTGGGTAACTTTCAAGGCCCCAAATTCACATACCTCAGATGACCTGTAACTTGTCAAAGTCATAACTTGAGCTCTACAAATCCTATCAAGGACTTCTAGTACTCAAATTAAAGCTAAGAGCAATCTCTACAACATTCATGTTGGGGGAAAGATGATATGACAATCACATCTTGAGCTAAACTGCCTTGAAGATAGGGGTCAAACTAGGGGATTTTACACTGTCAAGCCTTAGAAACCCTAGCTTGAAACTTCTCAAACTCTTCAATCATGATGAGTTAACCTTGGAATAATCCTTATAGCATCTCAATTAATCAATCCATGATCACATGGCTCTTGGATTAGGTTTCAACCTTGTCCAAATCATCAGTTGACCTAGGGTTGACCCAGTCAAACCCTAATTACACCACTCATGGCTGAGGCTTCTTATTCTTGCACAATGGCCTCTCTAGGCTTCATGATGGCTTTCAAGACATCTCATAAGCTCTCTCAAGGCTTCAAGTCCACATTCTTGGCTTCAGAATCATCTGAGGACTCCCCACAACTCTCAAGTTAGGAGGCACACACCCTTGGTTTCAACCACTTTCTCTGAGGATCTTTTAACTTCTTTGACAAAGATATCAACCCTTGAACACTTGAATAACCTTCTTGGCTAGCTTCAAAGTATTGTGGTGCTCTTGATTGGTAATCATACCTCTTGATCTCCTGCACACATGTCAATGAAATGCAAGTGATAATGCTAATGTGAATGAGATGAAACACAAGCTAGGTAAAGAAATGTTGGTCAAATTTTGGGGTGCAACAGCTACCCCTATTCAAACGGCTTGGACCTGACTGGGTGAGAAGCGAACGACTCTCAGCCAATCAAGGTAAAATACGGTTTAATACCAACAAACCCGAAAATTTGCCAACTGCACAAGTACACGGTACTCTGATGGGAACAAATTTTCAAACACTGAAATATTAGCTACACGGCAACTAGCCGGGGAATCGGTCACACGATAACCGGTGATACATGGTCGATCATGCCGTCAGGCATCAAAATTCCTCGAGACTCATCAGGTCAACAATCAAGTTAAATCATGCCGTCGGGCATTCAAAGAAAACTTTCGGGCATCAGCCGGCCTTCGTTGCTAAGTTGGGAATAGAGTTCTCGGTCAATCATGAACCAATTGGGGATATCCAAACTTCTACCATCAGGCACTCCGCATCGGCTAAGAGAACTGCTTCGTTAAGACGGTCGAACTTCAATCATCAAGTCTTCGAGGGATGTTTCAACTCCGCTGTTCAGAAACCTGCTGGGGATGATGCATCTCCGCTGGGGATTCTGGAGAACTATCAAGTAACTCTGCTTCGGGGATCCAGGAATCATTCTGGATGAATCAACTCTGCTGAGGACTTCAAGAATCATCTTGGACAAACAACTCCGTCGGGGACTTCAAGAATCATCCTGAACCGATAACTATGCTGGAGATTTCAGGAATCATCCTGAGCAAACACTCTGCCGGGGACTCTAAGCATCAACTTGAGCAACCAACTCTGGCGACTGCACTGGGGATTTTAAGAACCATCTTAAGAAAACGACCTTGCTGGGGAATTCAAGAATCATCTTGAGCAAACGACCTTGCTGGGGAATTCAAGAATCATCTTGAGCCGAAGACTTCCCTGGGGACTTCAAGAATCATCTTGAGCAAGCGACTCCGTTGGGGAGAATTCAAGAATCATCTTGAGCAATCAATTCTGCGGCAGAACACCTGTAAAACAAGAACGGTAACAACCTAGATCATGCTTATTATGCATATGCTTCGGCAATGGCGCAATGCTCCACACGGTGGAAATGCTACGCGTTTATGATAAATGCTATGCAGTCATGCAAAATGATGCGATCCCGTCAGCAAAATAAATGCTGAAGGGAGAATCCTCCTGTCAAGGAGAAATAACCACTCTGATAGGGGGAAGGAATCATCCTGCTGAGGAGAACAAGGTCACGCCAATCTCAATCGGGCGTTGTGGGGAATTGAACTTCAGTTGACTGCTGCAGGGGGGCGAAGCTCTACGAAAACCTGGACCTGCCGAGGGAAAGTGATGTCAATCGCGGGAATAAACTGCACGGCCTTCACGACTACTTCCCTGGATATGACGGCTCCGGCGGGGAAACACAACATCAGCTATTCAACACTCCATTGGGGAAAACCAATCATGGCCTGAGCGGCCCCCAAGGACTCGGCTCTCTTGGGGATCTGCAAACTCGGATGAGGAAGAAGAAATCATTCTGCTTGCTGGGGAGATTACGACTCTGTGGGGAACCTCGATTCCGCTGGAGACTTCAGTCTTGGACCATCAGTTGTTGCACACTTCGGTGTACGACTTAGCTGAGGAGATGCCGTTCCTTCAGGATGCATCTGATTGGGGAGAGAATCTTCTCTGCCTAGGGAGACATATCAATGCTCACGATCTCGTGTTCAGACTCTGCGGGGAGAGGCTACTGAACCTTGCTGGAGAAGGAGGAATCATCCTGCTTGGGGACGCGTACGGTGTACTGTCTGGTACATGCTACACCTGTAACAACACAAACAAACAGACAAGATACCCTTCTCAAAGGGACCTATAAAGGTTATCATCTTGTGACAATGTTCAAGTAATTCACTGTTTCAACAAATAGTGGCCTAGGCCAGTAAGTTTATGTATGCGCATTTTATCAAAAACATCGGCGTTCTTTTTCGCAAACAAAACAGATAAATGCTAAACAGGCAAACAGAATTGCTGAATAGTATACATTTTATTGATAACGAACCCCTGAATGGTAAAAAATGTTTTACAATAGAGGCAAGCTCCTAGAATGAGGAAGCTGCGCAAAAATAAAACATAAATATACATCAGTATATACAAATGTCGGCAACGAGGCGTAGACGAACACCATGAGTTGATCCCTCTATGACCCACTCGACTTCGATACTTCTCCGACGCTTCAGCTTCAGAAGAGATTGATTCAGATAAACGGCCCTCAGGTCTTCCAAACCACTAAACAATGAAAGTCCACACGCGGAATGCAGTCATTTGCTTTTTCAAATCCCTAACTTTTGCGTGAACCTCCCTTTGCGAGTTTTCAGTTCACCGGGATACCCTTTTTTGCCAAAGTCGCCCATCCGGGTTTTCGACTTTGCAGGTGTACATTTTTTCGATTTATATCCCTAATTTTTGCCCGAACCTTTTCCTTTTTTATGGTTCGCCGAGATGCCCCATTTTTGCCTGGACTCTCTTTTTACTGTCCAGCGGGTCGCTTTCAAGCAAAGTATTTTTTAACTGCGTCCGCGTTCACCGGGGATGCAAAATCTTCACCATCCATCGTGGATAACAACAAAGCTCCTCCCGAGAAGACCTTGCTGACGACGTACGGACCTTCGTAATTAGGAGTCCACTTGCCCCGGTGATCGGAGTGTGGAGGAAGAATCTTCTTCAGGACGAGATCACCCGTCTGAAAGCTTCTAGGACGCACCTTCTTATCATAAGCTTTCTTCATTCGACTTTGGTATAAATGACCATGCGCGATCGATGCTAACCTCTTCTCGTCCATCGGGCTAAGTTGGTTCAGTCTGTTCGTAATCCATTCTGCCTCGTCGAGTTTCACATAAACCAAAACTCGCAAAGAAGGGATCTCCACTTCTAACGGTAGGACAGCTTCCATACCATACACTAAGGAGAAAGGAGTTGCCCCGGTTGACGTACGTACCGTCATACGATAACCGTGCAGTGCAAATGGCAGCATCTCGTGCCAATCTTTGTAGGTTACAACCATCTTCTGAACAATCTTCTTGATGTTCTTATTGGCCGCTTCAACGGCGCCATTCATCTTCGGTCGGTAAGGAGATGAGTTGTGGTGTTCAATCTTGAAGCTCTGGCACAGCTCCTTCATCATCTTGTTATTCAGATTCGAACCATTATCAGTAATGATCCGCTTGGGAATTCCGTAACGACAGATGATATCCTTCTTTATGAATTTAGCCACCACCTGCTTGGTCACATTAGCATATGAGGCTGCCTCCACCCACTTGGTGAAGTAGTTGATAGCTACTAGAATGAAGCGATGATCGTTAGATGCAGTGGGCTCGATCTTGCCTATCATGTTGATGCCCCACATGGAGAACGGCCAAGGGGAGGACATGACATTCAATGGGCACGGCGGCACATGAACTTTATCAGCATAAATCTGGCATTTATGACATCTCTTCGCGAATTTAAAGCAATCCGACTCCATCGTCATCCAGTAGTATCCTGATCTCAGGATCTTTCTCGTCATAGCATGCCCGCCGGCGTGCGTACCAAATGTGTCTTCATGGACTTCTTCCATGAGCATACTCGCCTCTTTCTCATCTACACATCTGAGTAGCACGAGATCATAGTTTCTTTTATACAGCACTCCATCAGGATTGAGATAAAAATTTCCAGACAGCCTCCTCAGAGTCTTCTTATCCTGGGTTGACGCTCCCGCGGGATACTCATTAGTCATAAGGAAAGTCTGGATGTCATGGAACCATGGCTTGCCGTTGGCGGCTTCCTCGATCGCAAAGACGAATGCAGGTCTATCAAGACGGGAAAGGACAATTCTTGGAGCCTCATTCCAAAAATTGACTTTATACATTGAAGCCAACGTGGCTAAGGCATCAGCCATCTGATTTTCTGCTCTGGGCACATGATGGAGTTCCACTTGATCAAAGAACGGAAGTAGCCTTCTGGCATAATTCATGTACGACACCAAATTTGATTGACGAGTCTCCCACTCCCCTTTAATCTGGTTGATCACAAGCGCCGAGTCACCATATACGTCTAGGTTCTTGATTCTCAAATCAACTGCCTCTTCTAGACCCATGATGCATGCTTCGTACTCCGCTTCATTATTGGTGACCGGAAACGTCAGTCTCGCAGTGAACGGGATATGGGATCCATGGGGAGTCGTGATGATCGCCCCAATGCCACTTCCATAGGAATTAACCGCCCCGTCGAATATCAATTTCCACTGGGATTTCCTATCTGGACCCTCGTCGGGCAACGGTTCATCGCAATCTTTCTCTTTAAGAAACATGATATCCTCATCAGGGAATTCAAATTTCATCGGCTGATAATCTTTGATCGGCTGTTCGGCCAGGTATTCAGACAATACGCTTCCCTTAATGGCCTTCTGGGAAACATACTGAATATCATATTCCGTTAACACCATTTGCCATCTGGCAATCCTGCCCGAAAGAGCTTGCTTCTCGAAGACGTACTTGATCGGATCCATCTTCGAAATTAGCATGGTGGTGTGATTGAGCATGTACTGTCATAAATGTTTGGCAGCCCAGGCTAGTGCACAACACGTCTTCTCCAGCATCGAGTAGCGAGATTCACAGTCAGTGAACTTTTTACTCAAGTAGTAAATGGCATGCTCCTTTCTTCCCGTCTCGTCGTGTTGACCGAGAACACACCCCATACTATTCTCAAGAACTGTCAAGTACATGATTAGTGGTCGTCCGGCCACTGGGGGTATTAAGATGGGAGGTTCCTGCAGATACTGTTTTATCTTGTCGAATGCCTTCTGGCAATCCTCATTCCAGATAATCGCCTGATCTTTCTTTAAAAGCTTGAACATCGGTTCACACGTGGCCGTGAGCTGAGAGATAAACCTCACAATGTAGTTTATTCTGCCCAGGAAACCGCGAACTTCTTTTTCGGTTTTTGGCGCTGGCATCTCTTGTATTGCTTTTATTTTCGCAGGATCAACCTCAATGCCTCTTTCACTCACGATAAACCCCAGTAGCTTTCCAGACCGTACTCCGAAAGTACACTTGTTAGGATTCAGCCTTAACCTGAATTTCCTAAGCCTCTCAAAAAGCTTCAGCAAATTGACCAGATGTCCCTCCTCCGTTTGGGACTTCGCAATCATGTCATCAACATAGACTTCAATCTCATGATGAATCATGTCATGAAACAAAGCAACCATTGCTCGTTGGTAAGTGGCCCCTGCGTTCTTCAGACCGAAAGGAATTACCTTGTAGCAAAATGTTCCCCAAGGTGTAATAAACGTAGTTTTCTCCATGTCCTCCGGCGCCATTTTGATCTGATTGTAACCGGAGAAGCCATCCATGAACGAAAACACGGAGAACTGAGCTGTATTGTCGACCAACACATCAATATGAGGCAGCGGGAAATCATCTTTAGGGCTCGCCCTATTCAAATCCCGATAATCGACGCACATTCGTACCTTACCGTCCTTCTTCGGTACAGGCACTATGTTGGCGACCCGCGGAGGGTAAGTAGTAACCGCTAAGAAGCCAGCATCAAGTTGTTTCTGCACTTCTTCTTTGATCTTAACGGCCATATCTGGTCGTGTCCGC
This sequence comes from Lathyrus sativus, assembly GCA_963859935.3. Taxonomy (NCBI): domain Eukaryota; kingdom Viridiplantae; phylum Streptophyta; class Magnoliopsida; order Fabales; family Fabaceae; genus Lathyrus; species Lathyrus sativus. The sequence continues at coordinate 596,896,277 of OZ012738.1, read as the reverse complement.
CTAAGCTTCTGCTTAACGGGAGGACAATCTTCTCGCAACGGCAAGTGGTGGACCACGATGTCCGTGTCAAGTCCGGGCATATCTTCGTATGACCAAGCAAAGACGTCACTATACTCTCTTAGCATCTCGACCAATCTCCGCTTGACATCACCCTGCAATGCAGCCCCTATCCTGACATTCCTGACGAGTTCTTCAGAACCCAGATTCACGATCTCGATCTCCTCTTCATGAGGCAGAATAACTTTCTCCTCTTGTTTCAACAAGCGGGCCAACTCTTTAGGAAGGTCTTCGTCTTCATCAATCTCTTCTTCGGCTTGATAGATCGGGCAATCGAAGTCGAAGTGAGCCGTAGAAGGTCCAGAGTCGATGTCATCTGTTATGTGGATCCTGCAATAACAAGGGTTAAGCTTAAAACAAGGATATGCAGGTTAGCACAAACCCCATTGCCATTTTATTATTTTTCAAAACAAATATAAACAGGAATAACAGAGATCACAATATTTGAATACGAAGAAAAACGCCTTTGATTTATTAACAAAATGCATGTACATAATCCAACAAGGCCTTGACAATAAAACCATTATGCCCCGGGTAGGACATAGGGTTGTACAATGATTGGAAAAAGTAAATCATTACTCTTCGCTTGTCATATGGATGATATCCTTGACAGACCAATTGTTGAGGCCCTCGCCTGGCTTGCTTGGTTGGATCCAAGAGTCGAGGTCACAGTCGCTATCTCCGATGTCTTCAGACACCGCGTTGATGCTTTCGAAAATCATTCCGCCACTGGTAAACTGGATTGGCCCCTTACCTCGCGACGCACTGTTAGAAGAAGAAGCTTCAGCTCCAGGAGAATATCCCAACCCAAACTTGTCTTGCTTGTTAGGTATCTCCAAAATTCGCCCCCAGCCTGGGGTAGATCCGGCTTAGACAATGGCCCGAGCTTCCTTGAATGAGGAGAGAGTCATCTCTGGCTTTTCAGTGACTACAGGAGCTACGTCCTTCACTTTGACAACTTCGAACGCTTGGCATAGAGTCTCATGGATTTCGCCATCCATCTCCACATACTTGAAGGACGACAAATGGCTCACCATTATATCTTCCTCGCCACACACGGTTACGATGCTACCTCCGACAACATATTTGAGTTTTTGGTGCAACGTGGAGGTCACGGCACCAGCAGCATGGATCCACGGCCGGCCCAAGAGACAGCTGTAGGCAGGCATGATGTCCATAATATAAAAGACCGCGTCGAACGTTTCCGGCCCGACTTGGATTGGCAGGGTCACCTCCCCGAAAACGTGGCGTTTGGTCCCATCGAACGCCTTCACAACCAGATCACTGGGTGTGCAAATCATTCCACGAGTATCCAACTTCATTAATGCCTTCTTCAGAAGAACATTAAGTGACGAACCCGTGTCCACCAACACGTGCGACATGATCGTGCCCCTACACTCTATGGAGATGTGCAGGGCGCTATTGTGATTCCTCCCTTTTGGCGTCAGCTCCAGGTCTGTGAACCCTAGCCCATTTCCAGCATTTACGTGGGCTATGACCTCTTCTAGCTGATTTACCGATATTTCCTGCGGTACATAGGCGGCGTTCAACACCTTCAGCAGTGCGTTGCGATGCGCTTCGGAACACAGCAACAAGTTCAGAATGGAAATCTTCGAGGGCGTCTGATGGAGATGATCCACAATCTTGTAGTCACTCTTTTTAATCAACCGCATAAACTCCTCGGCGTCTTTAACAAGTAAGTCTTTTTCTACCCCACGTGGGATCTCTTCACTGACTTTACTTTTACCTTTATCAGCCGCATCAGCTCTGACTGCTCTATCCGCCACGACCTCAGGTGGTGCAAACACTCTTCCGTTGCGAGTAATACCACTGATTCCCGCAAGGTTCTCCACAGTCGACCCAAACAGTTCCAGCTCCAACTTCTGTCCGTTGCGTAGACTTCAGCCCCATAATGCCACGGGACAACATTGGTGCTCTCGAACGGTATTGGCCCAGCTTTGGTGATAGTAATCGTAGGCGGCCTGGGCGCATAAATAGTTATCGTCTGGTGAGGGATGGTGATGGTGGCAACCTCATCATCTTGCTTCAGCACTACCTCTCTTGACCCACATTCGGCCCTTCGGCTAAACTGTAAAATCCCTTCAGTCATAAGACTTTGAATTCCTTCTATCAGCTGTTCACATCCATCAGAACGTGTGGCACAGTCCATACATAGCTCTCCGCAGCCTGGAAAGAAACCTCTTTTTATCAACTTAGCTTTAATGAAGCTAAGCGGCGTCTTCAGATCTCTGACGTCAGTCAACAAATCCGAACTCTCGTCTTCGATAATGGCGTTCACTCCGACTCCCCTATGATTTGGCATATGATTCTTCGTGACATTTGGCACATTGTTCGAGAAGTTGATGATCTTGGCATCCACCATGTCCTGCACCTTATGCTTGAAGGCTTTGCAGTTCTCTATTGTGTGGTCGGGTTCCCCTGAGTGGAATTCACAAGTTGCATTTGCGTCATAACCTGGCGGAGGTGCCCTTGTCAAGGGAGCCAAGGTTCTCTTTTGGATCAACTGTAGCTGAAGCAAAGTCTGCAATAGTTGCGCGTACGACATGGGCGGTGTCTCGAGGTGACGGTTCGACAGAGGTGCCCGATTCTGGTACTTTCTGTACCCTTGTTGATTCGGTTGCTGCTGCTGCTGCTGCTGTGGCTGTTGAACTGCCGGGATAGTTATACTGGCCACCTGCTGGTGAGGACCTTTACCCTTCCTTCGAGCGTTGGTCACAACGCTCGCTTCTCCTTCTCGTCTTTTGCCACTATAAGGTTTCTTTCCGCCTCCAGCTGAGGATGAATCACCTTGAATTTTCCCGAGCTTGATCCCATTTTCGATGTGCTCACCCGTAATAATGAGATCTGAGAAGGTCCCAGACATACCGCTGACCAACTTCTCATAGTAAACCCCTGGGAGGGTGGCTATGAACATCTGCACGAGCTCACGTTCAACCATCGGCGGCTGAACCCTGGCTGCCAACTCACGCCACCGCTGGGCGTATTCCTTAAACCCTTTGTTGTGCCTCTGCGACAGATTCTGCAGTTGGACTTGGTTCGGGGCCAAGTCACTATTGTATTGGTAGTGGTGCACAAATGCTTCAGCAAGATCCTTCCACGTGCGCACACTAGTAGGCTCCAGACTCATGTACCACTCAAGGGATGGCCCGGAAAGGCTGTCTTGAAAGAAGTGCATCAGCAACTTCTCGTCCTCAGAATGAGCAGACATTTTTCTGTAGTACGATCTCAGGTGGATGCGAGGGCAAGTGGTGCCCTTATACTTTTCAAAGTCAGGTACCCTGAACTTGGGAGGTACCTTAAAATCAGCAATCAGTCCCAACTTGGACATATCAACGCCCAGGGTGTTCTGGTTCTCAATATCTCTCATCTTATCTTCAAGTGCTTTGAATCTAAGCCGTGCTTCAGCATTCAGCTCCCCTTCAGCACCTCTCTGAGAGAACACATCGTCCTGACGATCCTCTAGCCATGGCTGAGGCCCAAATAGATTCCCGACACCGGCATTGCTGTTGCCCAGCCCAACATTGACATTAGCTCCCAGACTCCCGTTACCGACGCCCGTCGTATTGAGTCCCATATTAGCCATCACATTGCCGTTGGCACTGCCGTTTCCCCCGGTCACGGGGACGCCATTCTGTGGAGTTTCAACAGGTGGAGGGGTTGGCACAGTCCCACCATGGAGTACGCCATTGTTATCGACCCTTGAAATCAGAGGCTGAACCAAAGTTCTAAGCTGATCCTGGCCATTGGCGACCGCTTGCACGAGCTCCATGAAGCGGTCCATCCTTTCGCGGAGTTCTTGAACATCAGTTTGCACTTGCTCCATGATTCTGGTTTGATTTTCTCTGGTCGGGTAGCGGTGGATAGGTCTCTGATCAATCCTGGAACTACCTGAAACAACCTGGAAAACACCAAAGGGTTAGGAAAAACAACAAAGTGCTCGTTATGAAAATGCTTCATGCAAATGTGTTTCTGTGCGTTGGGGAGATTTCCCCCGATCCTAGTGCCTGAGTGCCAGTGCTGATAATAACAAGAAGTCCGAGTCCAGTCATGGAAATAACATCTCATATATAAAGAAAGCCCATCAAGGCAGTACACAACGTCAGTGAGTACAAGATGAATCAGTAGCGTGACCTCAGCCAACAAGCCTGGTGATGGTCAGCATATAACAATAATCAAAACAAAAGGAATACAAATAGTCAAGTACGGCCATGGGCGTGATACTCTTCTAACAACTCCTTCGTTTCTGGATGATCAGGCAGAGTGAGCAACCCCTCGACGAGTAATTCCCTTTGCACAATGGTGTACTGAAGACCTTCGACCGAATCTTCCCATGCTCCTTCGCCGAAACAATCTTCTAACTTCCGCTTCTTGGACTCAAACGTCAGTTTGTGCTCCTTCAGGTTAGCAAGAGCCCTGTTGAGCTGGACTTCAGCGGCGTATCTGCGAGCGGTTTCTTCATCAAACCTCTTCTCACTAGCTTTTACCTGGGCCTCCAGCTTGGAGATCTGTAGCATCAGCTTATCCTCCCTCTCTTTCCTGGTGGCTAGGGAGGCCTTCCAGTGCTGGTTGAACTTGGATATCCTCCGATACGCTTCGTCCAAGTGCTGCTTCTTCGTAGCCAGTACGTCGTTGACAGCTTTGAAGTCTTGACCCATGCGTTCACGCTCGGCTATCTGCTTAGTCAGGTCTGTACCTAGCTGGTTCACCAGCTCTGTTTGCCTCTTGAAGGAATGAACGGCTTCGTTCCTCTCGCTTCGAAGCTGAGCCAATTCTTTCTCCAGTTCCTCATTTGCCCTCTTCAAATCATCTCTCTCAGCCAACACCTGATTATGCTGCTGAATGGGCACAGTAATAGGCTCTTCAATCATTGGAGGGCTTTCTGGCTTGGCAGGGAGAAACGACATTCCTATAGCATCTGCTCTGGCTCTGATCCAAGTTACATACGGAGGGTAGGCTTGATTGTTGCTTCTCCCCAGCAACGGTTTTCCCTTCTTACTGATACCATTCCAAGCGCGCTGAAGCTTGGACAACATATCCCCTTCCAGAAGACCAGTGAGGTACAGAGATTCCTGTACCTCTTCATCCTTCGGCGGAGCTCTCAAAGCATACGTTAACTGTCGGACCAGCAAAGACGGATTGTAGTTTATACAGCCTTTCCTGCCTATCAAAGGCACGTTTGGAAACCCGCTGCAGCTGAAGATAATCTCCGTACCCAGCCTATCTCTGTCAAACCAGTCAATACCCTCTGCAGATAAACTCATCAGACGCTCGGACCACTCAGCTGTGGCTGCAGACGAAACAAAAGGACCCCTCTTGGGCAGATGACTATCAAGCCATTTATAAAGCAAGGGTACACAGCATGAGACATTCTTGCCCCTCCTGTTCTCGTTTTTGTAGTGGACGGAATGGTAGACATCTCCTATCAAGGTAGGGACTGGATTCCCTGATGCGAAGATATGAAATGCGTCGAAGTCTACAAAATCGGGCATATTGGGGAACAGAATGATGCCATATATGCATAGAGCGAGGATGGAGTTGAATGCGACCCAACATCCGTCTTTGGCGCACTGCTGAGCCTTTCCCACTAAGAACTGCAAGGAGAAACCAGGAACCTTGTTCCAACTAGACAATACCAACTCGAAGGCATCCAGATGAAGTGAAGGAGCTAAACTAGCCAGGTCAGGCTCAGTATCCATATGAACAAAAGGCATCTGCCTCCTGATAGGCACACCTAACAAATCAGCATATTCCTCTAGCGCGGGTGCGAGAACAAAATCCTGGAAAGTGAAACATCTCAACGGAGGGTCGTAGAACTGCAGCAGAGCGTGCAACCCATTCAACTCGAACGCAAAAGGTTTACGAACCAAACTGAGCAATTTGCCGTAAGATTTTCTGAACTCATCCCTCACAGAATCATCTGCTAAAGCAATCAAACCGGTCAGTCGAACCACATCAGGGGCAGGGAACTTGTAAGCCATAACAATACAATAGGAGGCAAGAAATTCTGGATCGGGGAAAACGGTACCTGCAACACAGACACACGTTAATGAAATGCAAATGAGTATGCAAAGCAATGTAAAATGCAATCATACAGTAGGAGATCAAGGAAACTGAGCTGTGGAGATTCTGTATCAACAAAACCATGCTGCTGCTCTGTCAAGAACAACCACTATATCTGGTAATAAGAAAGCCCTGGTATCAGACCACAAATTTGCTCTGTCAAGAACAACCATCTGATAGGGCCATATACATAGGACCATAATTCTGCTCTGTCAAGAACAAACGTCTGATAATAAGGACCTCTGATACAATACCAAAAACCTGCTCTGTCAAGAACAAACATCTGATGATAAGGACCTCTGATATAGGACCAAAACTCTGCTCTGTCAAGAACAAATACACATCTGATGATAAGATCCTCTGATCCCCATCTGCTCTATCAAGAACAAATACACATCTGATGATAAGATCCTCTGATCCTAATCAAAAACCTGCTCTATCAAGAACAAATACACATCTGATGATAAGATCCTCTGATCCCAATCTGCTCTATCAAGAACAAATACACATCTGATGATAAGATCCTCTGATCCTAATCAAAACCCTGCTCTGTCAAGAACAAATACCCATCTCTGAATATAAGGCCCTCTGATACAGGACCAAAGCTTTGCTCTGTCAAGAACAATCATATAGCTGATGATGAGAACCTCCGGTACCAACAAAACTGATTCACTATCAAGAAAACCAGGTAGTATGAAGGTTAAAGTTTCCTGCAATAAACCCAACCCTGCTCACAGGTATGGACCTAAACTGACTCAAGTTCGGCATCCTATGTGTTCATCAGCGTCACAGACATTCAAGAGGGGTGATACAATACCCAGAAGGTGTGGCATCACCAGCTCATGAAGCGGCCTCACTCGGCTGAATCACAAATGATCGGTCCCCAGAGTCGACAATCCTCCAAACCAACAACCGTCTCAACCCAAAGGGTTGAAAGAGAAGCCAACCGGGAGAACCTCGTCTGAGCGTGGATTTCATGAGACACTAGTGCCTGCAAAGCAAGCACGCGCCCACTAATTTCCCCAACTAATGCTATGTTCACTCAAGCCTGGGTCTGGCTTCTCACTCATCAGAATGCCCCTCCCACAATAACACAGATAATCATATCATACTGAAAATAAAATGCGGGAAATAAAATGTGATAAATAAACACAACCCAACAAGTAATCATACAAGCGCTAGGATTGACTCTCGCAGGGGACGTCGGATCCCCAAACTGACTCGCATACGGGACGTTGGATCCCAGGAAACTATCAAGTCCCCAGCAGAGTCGCCAGCTGTCGCTTCCGCGAAAATAAGGTGCCGGCAAAACACAAGAGTCGCCACCTTTCCTTATTTATCCCTCGGAGCGGGAAAGGAAACGATCGGAAAAACCTGACGAAAAAGGTATAAGACAAGGTCATCGCAACCGTTGTCTGGGTTCGGGAGTCGGTTACGCAAGGGGAAGGTATTAGCACCCCTCACGTCCGTCGTACTCGACGGGATCCATGCTTGTTGTGTTTACTGGACGAGTTGGTTTATCTATCTACCTATCAAGGCTTGCTTAAAAAGGAAAAGAAAATGACTCGGCAAAGCGTCGCGCTTTATGCCTACGTATTCTCATCAGAGAATGAGAAATCAGAGTCAACGTAGTTTGACCTACGACGGGTTACGGGGAAGGTGGCTCGCCAATACATCAGTATTGTGCCTACGTACTCTTAACAGGTATGAGAGATCAGAGCTTACGTAGTTCAGGCTAATACGGATTACGGGAAATCAGATTCATCTGTTTTATCGAGTAGGGTTAAACAACAGTTCCAGCAGTTAGGGACAAAGCCTGTTTGCATTGGCGCTGAAGTTTAACGACACTCTTTTCTTCAGAAAAGCTTTCTTTGAATTACGGGCCCACGGGGCAAAAAGGTTTGAAGTTTGTTTTATGTCTTTTACGAAAGAAGTGTTTTTTATGGTGTTTGCAATTTCAATCGCACTAAAGACTATGACCTGAGAATGAATGCGCCGCATGTCACCCAAAGGGTACCATACTAAACATCCAGACTGTTGAAAAGAAGCTCTCCAACAATCCTTTCTCAGATAGCTTAAGGCTCGTAACATACGAAAGAAATCATTCATGATTACTGTATCTTAAGCTGTTTTGAGATTAGAAGAGAATAGGCTCAACTAAAGGGAAACTATCAAGTCCTGCTGTTGTCATGCCAAGGATTCATCCTATGGTTGAGGTTTGAAACAGGGAACTCCTAGAAGTTATCATGCATAGGTTTCAACCTAAAGTTCTATCATCACTTCCTTATCAAAGGAAGTGAGATTCCTAGAGGATCATGTCAATGATACACAACAACAGATAAAGCATCAGCTTAAACAGTAAACAGTAAACGACTGTAAAATGCATGCAATGCAAGTGAGGGAGGAAGTGTGTGTGGGGCAGCAGCCTCCACAAGCTCATCTCAACCTCAAGCCAGAATGAATAACAGTAATCATACTGAGGAAAATAAAACATCATGCTATCAAGCAGAACAGTAAACTGCAATCATACAGATAAAATAAAATCATGCTATCAAGCAAAATAAACCACATGGGCAAGGGAGCAGGGCTCTACCGAATACCCGCAAGCAAAGCCATACAGTAACAATACAAGCAGAGGGAGCAACTCAACCTCTAGTGCAATCATGCTCCTAGATTACAGTTAGTCTAGATATGGACTTATTCTAATGCATCAAGCAAGTCAAACAAGGCACATCAGCAATACAGAAAAGAAAGCAGACAAGAAAACAAATCAACAGCTTCCTCTCTCAACTCCAAGCTTCAGCTCTTCTAATAGCAATCCAGTCTTCAGACTTCAACCACCTTTCAAGGCTATCATCTCTCATGAAAAATATCAATTTGCTTCTCCAGGTTTCAACCCTTCAACATAAGTTTCAACTTATTCTCTCTTCTCTAAGCTTCAGCTCCTTAATCAGTTCTACCTTCAGGCTTCACTCTTAACCACAAGTATCAACTTGATTCCTTCAGGATCTCCAAGCTTCAAAATAAGTATCAACTTATCCTTTGTCCTTCAAGCTTCAGCTCTTCAGTCAATCTCAATTGGATCCTCTTCATAAGTATCAACTCAGTCTTCAAGCTCTCAGGCTCTCTTTGCTTTACCAGTCTCAACTTGGTCTTCTCTTCCTGCAAGCTTCAGCTTCTCAGAGTAATCTTCAATCATCTGGAAATGTCAACTTCATCCTCCATCTTTAAGCCTCAGCTCTTCATTCAGTCTCAATTGGGTTTTCAAGTATCAACTTGCTTCTTCATGCTCTTCAAGCTTCAGCTACAATGACAATGCTCAGGGAATCATCCTCTTCCATACTCTTCACTAAAGTCTTCATCTTCACACTCAAGCCCAACATCTTCAAGATACTCAAACTAGAAGAAATCACTTAACTGGATAAGCTAGGATATTAAATTGCTTATTGACCACCAAAGGAGGCCTATAAGGGTTTAACATCAAAAGAATGGTTCCCTCAAAAGTTCTACTTCCTAGGTACCATCACTTATCCCTCCAAAGGAGGGAGGTGAATACCATGGAAGGACCTTGAATCATGGGGAAGAATGGAGGTGAAAGATACCATCCATGTTTAAGAAAGAAATTAACTAAGTCTAAGCTCTTCTTAATTCCTAACCCTAAAACAACAACAAAACACACAAGTCTTCAAGCTCTCAAGCTCCTTCCTCAATCTTCAAGTCTTCTACTATGCTCCTCCATGCTCCACAAAGCAAGACCAAGCCCATCAAGCCAAGCAAAAGCCCACAAAGCAAAGCAAAACAAAATACAAGCCCACAAGGGCAACACAAACAACAATCAACTACAAAAATTAATTAAAAATAGTATACTATTATATTAAAATCTAATATAATTTCTAGGGGATCCTATATAACTACCCTTAATACCCTATATGTCCCAATATCTATCTTGACCTAGAAACCCAAAATTCTACTGTCATTGTGGACCTATGTTAAGGATTGACCTAAATCTACACAACCTAAAGTCATCTAATCAAAACTAATCAAAAACTAATCACAAAATTATGGAATAAATCGATAGGGGAGCTAAAGTCCTAATATAACTATCCTAAAAAGAATGGCCAAAAAATATGAAGGGAACTAGCTAAAAAAAATTCTACAAATCTATGCAACAACATAAAATGAATTAAAAAGCTATTAAAAGAGAAAATACACAAAAAATATTAAAAATGCATGGAATGAAAATGTTTTGATTTTATAATTTTCTAGACATAAATGTGAAAAGGGATCAAAAACTCCCATGCAAAAATCATGATTTTCCTATTTTATATGAATTTCCAAAGATTAAAGAAAATTGGAGAAAAAGAAAATAAAATGTGAAATGTTTGGTGCAGATAGCAATGATATGCAGTTCAAATCATGACTGGGCTTAAAATGGGGGTACATAAAGCAAATGCGCTAGGCCCATGATTAAATCAGAAATTAAATGAGAAAATATAAAGAAATAGACAAAAGCGTGATGCAGAAAGTAAGGAAAATCAGTTCAAATCCACAATGGCCCACGAGAGGGGGTGTGACTATCAAAATCAACTTAAGCCCAAGACTCCAACTTTAATGATACGTTGCGTTTGGTTGTTTCAGACTTCCCTCTTTAAAACGTGAGATTAAATCCCAGCCTTTAGATCTGATCCCAGTCAATGAGTCTACCCTCCATCCAACGGCCAATGCATTGTCTTCTTCCTTCAGCCAGGGTTTGAAATGAAGAAGCCATGGAAACAGAGCTTCATAGTATCTCTTCATCACAATCGTATCACCTCAATTCTTGCTCGAAATCCAAGATTTAAAACCCTAGAACACTCTAAATTTCATGCTGATCATGACCATCACCTTAGATTTCAAAGAATCATCCTCAATCTCTAAACCCGATAATGAATCAGAATTATGCTCAAATCTCAATTGTAACCATTCTTGAAATTGATTGGCTCAGAATGATCACCACCTCACACTGGTTAAATCTTGCTATTAAACTCATGTTATATCTCACTATACATCGTGTTCTTGATCGAAACAAAATTGGTGTCACTAACTCAAACCTCACCAAATGCCCCCAAACTTTCCAGAATCCATCTCCTAACCATCTCTAACCATTCTAACCTAACAAATCTAACTAATTATGCTTAAATTAAGGTGTAGAGTAAAAGTTGCAAACCTGGAGATTTCTGAGTAACAGGTAGATCAAATCTTCAATTCAACACCTCAAACTCTTCAGAATCACTCCTTGATTGATGTTAGTGCTTCTGTTTGCAAAAGATTCGATCCAAGAAGCTTGAATCTCCAAATCCGATAGTGACTTGCAGCTCCCAAAATCCAAATTCTATCTCTTCAATCCCACACGATCTTGCTCTCAATTTGGTATGCACACACTCAGTATGATCAATGGAAGATGTTAGGATTGAAAGAATCAGTGGAAATGGTGTGGAATATAGAAATTGGTTTCAATTTGCAATGGAAGAAAATGAAATGGAAATCTCACTCGCCTCTCTAATCTCTCACCAACCTTGCATCTGAGCAAGTTCTAATCAATATATAGGATGGTTCTAAACCATCCAGAACTTTCTGGAATCATCCAATGAGAATTTGAGATTCTCATGTCATGAGTTTTTGATTTCAATCCATCTCACATGCCATCTTGTGCTATACCTCTTGCAGCAGCTTTTTATCCTTTGAAAATCTCCTTAGATGAGATGCATGATATGTTAGGATACTTTGCTAGCTTGTGTATTGATTTTCCTTATGTTTTGCATATGTACCTTAATATGCAAGTAACCATTTTCCAAAGCAAGTCCATGATTTAGGCCTCAAATCAAAAATGTGGCTGAACCATTGTTTCTAAAATGTTTTCTAGAGTCAAAATGACCTATTACATGCCATGGTTTGGATGTGTAGCTTGGAAATTTCAATTTCCAACTTTGACTTATTTAACTTATGCCTCCATTTTAGGTCGATTTTACCATTTTGAGCTAAAAGCCTTTTCAACATCTCATAACCTCCTTACTAGCCTTAAAACATCATTTTAAGCAAGTTTTATGTTGAATATTGTTCCATTTGAAGCTTGGAAATAGGAGTTATGGCCTTATGCTTGAAATGACCTGTAATCTCCAAATGACCAAAATGCCTTTGACTTGTCAAAGCCATAACTTGAGTTCTACAAATCCTATCAAGGACTTCTAGTACTCTATAGAAAGCTAAGAAGATAAGGAACATCATTCATGTTGACCAAAAGTTCAGAGGAATCATCCTTCTTGGGCAAACGTTTGATGCAAGTTGGGTGACTTTCAAGGCCCCAGATTCACATACCTCAGATGACCTGTAACTTGTCAAAGTCATAACTTGAGCTCTACAAATCCTATCAAGGACTTCTAGTACTCAAATTAAAGCTAAGAGAAAGCTATACAACATTCATGTTGGGGGAAAGATGAGATGACAATCACATCTTGAGCTAAACTTCCTTGAAGATAGGGGTCAAACTAGGGGATTTTACACTGTCAAGCCTTAGAAACCCTAGCTTGAAACTTCTCAAACTCTTCAATCATGATGAGTTGACCTTGGAATCATCCTTATAGCATCTCAATGCATCAATCCATGATCACATGGCTCTTAGATTAGGTTTCAAGCTTGTCCAAATCATCAGTTGACCTAGGGTTGACCCAGTCAAACCCTAATTACACCACTCATGGCTGAGGCTTCTTATTCTTGCACAATGGCCTCTTTAGGATTCATGATGGCTTTCCAGACATCTCATAAGCTTTATCAAGGCTTCAAGTCCACATTCTTGGCTTCAGAATCATCTGAGGACTACCCACAACTCTCAAGTTAGGAGGCACACACCCTTGGTTTCAACCACTTTCTCTGAGGATCTTTTAACTTCTCTGACAAAGATATCAACCCTTGAACACTTGAATAACCTTCTTGGCTAGCTTAAAAGTCTTGTGGTGCTCTTTATTGGTAATCATACCTCTTGATCTCCTGCACACATGTCAATGAAATGCAAGTGATAATGCTAATGTGAATGAGATGAAACACAAGCTAGGTAAAGAAATGTTGGTCAAATTTTGGGGTGCAACACATACCACTCACTGTTTGGTTTGGCTTTTAACTGATTTAGGGACATAGGCACTTTGTCAGCATAATTGAAACTAGTATGTGAAATTGGTATGACTGGATATTGTGCAATGTGTGTTTGGCATTTCAACTGCATTTTTTTGAAAACTAGGAACTAGCTCCTAATTCATGTTGAAAATGAAAACCTGTTGTTAAGTGTACTTGCTGTGTGAATCCTTGGCCTTGTATGTTGTCAACCATGTTAAGTTTTTATGTGAACATTCCTTTGCTGCCAAGAGCATTGTTTTTCCCTAGTTTGATCATTGACTGTTATAAGCATTGTTAGTGTCCAACTCAAAAACTAGTTTTCATTTTAATGTGTCTTAAGAAAAAGCCCCTATTGGAATTCACTCAACACCATATTTGAAGCATGTTCAAACCCTTAAACATTTTTGAAATTGACAACTTGAACCTCTCCTTGATATGTATGGCTGTTTTCACCATTTTTGCAACATGATAGTCATTTGTGGATGTGGAATGAATTTGAAGTAACTCTTTGAAAACGTTTCATAGATATCAAGTATAGAATGTATATGTGCTTTCATTTGACCTCAACATGTCTGTTTTGAAGCCTTAGCATTGAAACTGCACTTTTTCATCATTTTGCAATTTGGTGATTACTTTGTGATTCAGTATGAAATTAAACCTTTGCTTTGAACTTAATACATGAGTACACATTTCATTTTCATGTGCAAAATTGAAATCTGCTTGAGCCAATCTTGAAGTAATCAAAATCTCACGTGCATGATACTTGAGTCATGTTTTGGTTGTAACTGTCATGAATCTCATTGTTGGCAGCATGTTGCATTTCCATATGACAGTTGGTATTTTGGCTTGCATGTGGTCCTTTTAAGTGTGTGAACACTTTGTATATGATGTTTGGAGCATGTTTGATTTGTATTTTGTTTGTAGCCTGTCTTGAACTGACCATTAGTTTTGAAAATGCACATTTGCACACCACACACTCTTTTTCTGCCTTGATGCTGTTTTGATTTAAATTTGATGTGGAATTCATCAAACATCTCATGTATGACATGCTCAGACCCTCATTTATGCATGTAGGCACCTATTTTGATTTAGGGTCTCAAAGATGCATTTTTAAACCCCTTTGGCCTTGCAACTGTTATGTATATGTGGCATTTTGCACTTAATCATCATTTTTACCACAACCTATTTTGAACTATTTCTTGTGCTTGAATTCACTTGTTACCAAGTATGTAATATGTGTGTGTGATTTACTTGATCAAAATGTGCATAGGAACTGATTTTGCACTTTTCATGAACACATCAAAATACCAAATGCAGCTGTAACACCACTTTCCACACCAGTCTGCTTTTAACTCCACCCTTTGCCTACATTCACTCATCTATATGTTTGCAATGTGTGTATGTGTTTGATTTGAATTGAAAATGCTTGGAACATGAATTGAACATCCTTATGCATCAAACATACCATTTTTGCAACTTGAGTACCACCTTGCATTGCAAACTGTTTTGAACTATTTCTTGTGCTTGATTTTGTTCAACAGCATGTTCATGGTGTGTGTATGTGACTGGTTTGATTTAAAACTGATTGGAATTTGACCTGCACATCAATATGCATCTCACACACTCACATTGCTTGTGCTATCGAATTTTGAAAAGAAGGCATGATCTTTCAAAACTAATACCATCACTGTGATCCTCATGTAATTTCACTCAAGTTACACTAAAATTTCATTGCAATCCATAAAGAATTGACCAAGTTACACATCAAAATGCAAATCAATTTTTCACTTGTTCTTGTGGCCTTATGTTTGCCCAGAAATCCAAGTAAGTATCCCATATATATTTATGGGGTGGCTTTACATAACGGATGTATAGCCACCCCAGTGGTAAGAACCTTGCACATAGCGCGCCTTTCACCTCTAAGACCTGGGTTCGATCCTGGCGTGGAGATCAACCCTTTTGGTCTTTTTTTTTCATTTTTCACATGTTGTATATTTTGTCTTTTCTCTCTCTCTCTTCATCACACGCGCCCCCTGTGGCCCAGTGGTTCTTGTTTGAGGCTTGCTTGCTAGAGGGCATGGGTTCAAATCCCACCTTGCCCCATTTATTTTTAGTCATTTGTTTTATTTTTGTTCATTTTCCATCAAACTTCATATTCTTATTTTTCATCATTTTTCATCTCTTCTTTTTGTTTTGTGCTCCTTTTGAAGTATATTTTCATGTGATGTATTAAAATTCCATGTTGTTTATATTTTCTTGCCTCTTGACCATTTGCAAGTTGTTTACATTTTGAGATCGTTATCGCACGTCTTGATGAATTTCTTTCTCACCATGCTTGTTCATGTTTGTTTATTTGCTTATATTTCATTTCCTTTGTGTTAGTCAACATGATAGGATGTTTTTTTTGTTACCATAAATTATTTTGTTTCCTCTGAGAAATTACTTTAAGCTTGATCTGTCGTCACATTTCTTGCTTTGCTTATTTGCTTTGATCGTCATCAATGCATCTTTGGTTTTTTACCTTTAACATGTTCATTTAATGGTTGTCACCATGCTTATTTTCTTTGTTACGTTTTTTTTTCTTTTCCCCATGTGATGAAACTTGTTAGTTCTCATCCAAGTTGCCTCCCCTTTCTCCTTCCAAAGGAAAAGTCTCTCTATTGACCCTTGTGTGATGGATAGCTCGTAACCATTCTCTTGAATTTGTTAAGTCACCTTAAAACTTAGTTTAGAAGCCATTAGACTTTGCTTTGAGTCTAAGAAACCCACCTTTACTAGGAGTGTTCTTCAACTAGAACCCTAGGATAGAGTTTGTCAACTCTATGTAAGAATCATCGTCATGATTACTTACTCCCCTTTCTTGAATGTTCAACTTAGATCTAGAGAGTTTCCTTAAACTCTACACAAACATTGTCATGTTTGTTCCCCCTTGAACCTTGGTCATAATCAAGTGTTCTTCAAACTGGTGAGATGAACTATGATTGCTCTGATTCTATCCTAGTTAGGATATGTAGGCAGAGGACGCGATGTCTTTGCGAGCAAACCTAGTGTATATATCTTTAGGTCCTTACCTATCCTATCCTTTCACCTTTTTCCCAATCCATAGCAAAACAAACTTAGCACACAAACAAACAAAAGGTTCCTGTAGAGTACTACAGATGCTTAGAGTGCTAACACCTTCCCTAGGTATAACCAACCCCCGATCCCCGAATCTCTTAGCGTTGTTGTTACATCGCGAAAAAGGTCTTTCTTTCTTTAGACCTTTCCTTTGGATAAATTAAAGTTTGGTTGTAAAAGAATTAAGATTCAAGTTAATTCAATAGCTTGATATCCAATTTTCATCGCAACACTCATTAACAGGTTTTGGATTTGATTACTTCCCAGAAGATGATTCATATCCAATCCCTTTTCTTTTGTTCCTGCTCACACCATAGATCATAGAAGCCATTTTGCTTCTGTCTATGCTTCTGGACAGGAACCTTTGAAAACTATGGTCATACTCTTCTAAAATATTTTTAGAGCTAGACGTAGTATCTATTTCAGATTTTTGTTGAGCTCAATTCAATTTTAATTTGAAAATTATTTTCTTTCAACTCAGCAATTTCTGATTTCAGCTGACCAGTCTCAAATGCAAGACTGTTTTGCAGCTTCTTGTATTTGAGTCTGATCTTACTATAGTTTTCACATATTTCAGATAAGCTTTCAATTAACTTAGCTCTTGTAAGATCAGCAAATACCTCTTCTGAATCTGATTCTGATCCAGATTCAGATGATTCTGCATGCTCCTATATGTCAGCCATTAGTGCAACGTTTGCACATTCGTCTTCAGACTCTGACGAGGCTTCAGAAGAATCTGAGTCATCCCAAGTAGCCATCAAGACTTTCTTTTTCTTCTGGAAATTCTTCTTGAGTTTATCCTTTTGAAGTTTGGGACAATCATTCTTGTAGTGTCCTGGCTCTTTGCATTCATAGCACATTACTTCCTTCTTGCTAGATCTTCTGTGACCAGAGGGTTCTCCACGGTGTTTTGGTCTTTTAAATTTTCTGAACTTCTTTTGCTTGTGCTTCCAAAGTTGATTTATTCTTCTGGATAGTAAAGATAGTTCGTCTTCATCTGATGAAGATTCTCCAGAGCTTTCTTCTAGTACCTGAAAAGCTTTAGTTTCATATTTTTTGTTAGATTTTAAAGCTATGGACTTACCTTTCTTTCGAGGCTCATCTTCTTCAAGCTCTATCTCATGGCTTCTTAAAGAACTGATGAGTTCCTCCAGAGTGATTTTGTTCAGATCTTTTGAGAGCTTTAACGTTGTGACCATAGGTCTCCACCTCTTTGGTAAAAATTCTGACTATCTTCTTTACATGATCAGAAGTGGAGTAGCCTTTGTCAAGAACCTTCAATCCAGCAGTCAGAATCTGAAATCTAGAAAACATGGTTTCCACATATTCATCTTCCTCCATCTTGAAGGATTCATATTTTTGAATCAGCGCTAGAGCCTTCGTTTCTTTCACCTGCATGTATCCCTCACGCGTCATCTTCAAGGACTCAAATATGTCATGCGTTGTATCTCTATTGGTGATTTTCTCATATTCAGTATGAGATATAGCGTTCAGCAGAATTGTTCTTGCCTTGTGGTGATTCCTGAAGTCTTTCTTTTGTTGATCAGTCATTGATTTTCTATCAATCTTTTTACCTTCACCATTAGTGGGGTGAGTGTATCCATCAATGACTATATCCCAGAGATCAGCATCATAGCCAAGAAAGAAGCTTTCGATTCAGTCCTTCCAGTAATCAAATTTTTCTCCATCAAACATAGGAGGATTTGTGTTGATTCTGTCTTTCTCTTCATATTTGTTGTTTAACCCAGCGTTAGCGTTGTTTTAAGATTCAGCCATAGTAAATCAAAGAGTTTTCCAACCAGATCTTTTCTCTGTCACTGTTAAGTGATAACACTCAGAACCGTGCTCTGATGCCAACTGAAGGTGGGAAAACACTGAGAAGTTGGGGGTTTGAATAAGGATTTTCAAAAACAAATAAGGAAATAAAAATAACAGGTATTTTTATACTGGTTCGTTTGAACTCAAACTACTCCAGTCCACCCGGCCAAGGTGATTTCGCCTCTTTCAAAAGAGGACTTAATCCAATAATCAAAAGCTGATTACAATCTTTTCACTAAGAGAAACTTGTCTTAGTCTTCCTGAGAATACTGACCACAACTTGGTCTCTCAAGGATCTTTTACAAAGTAATACAATAAAATGTGTTTAAGTGCTTCTTAGAAAAGCTTCTTCACAACAGTGATTTTACACAAATGAAGATCAATGAATTTTCATCAAAGTAGTATGTTCGTTGTGGAATGATGTTGTTGTATAATGTTCTTATTTGAATTGCTGTTGAAGACTTGTTTAAATACTTCACACCCATTTCTCAAATAGCGTGCACATACACAAAAGAGGAATGTTCAGAGATATCCTTTTTGTTCTGAAAGCCTGTGCCATACACAAAAGAGGAATAGTTTCGTTGGATGTAGACAATGAGTTTGGCAACGGATCTATCTTGATCAACATCTTTTTAAATGAATGAATATGGAAATATTTCCTGGATCAGATCCTCTAATGATGTTCCGTTTTCTTCTTATCAGAGTAACTCTCTTCCAAAGTTCTGATGATGTTCCATTTTCTTCTTATCAGAGTAACTCTCTTCTAGAGTTCTGATGATGTTCCATTTTCTTCTTATCAGAGTAACTCTCTTCCAGAGTTCTGCAGCTTAGTGCTAGCGTGATTGTTTTAACAAACTATTCATCCAGAGGAGCGATTTAAATCAGAGCAGATCTTCGCTCTTACGTGTTATCCAAATGTATCACTTTGTTACTAACGTTTCAGAGCCTTACGTGTTTTGATTCTCAGAGCCTCTGTAGTTGCAGCGTTGAGTTTAGTATGCTTAGAGTTTTCTGTATCTTCGTTTTATACTCTATGCTCAGAGTCTTCTGTAGCTTTGCTTTTTACCAAACGCTCAGAGTCTTCTGTAGCTTCGCTTTTTACCAAACGCTCAGAGTCTTCTGTGTGTTGTAGCTTAACGTTCAGAGGAATATTCCGTTCATAGGAATATTTATCATGTTATCTGAAACAACAACACTTGAACAAAATTAGAGTATATATTTTCTCCATACAGAATTTCATTATTGTTATCATCAAAACATTGAGATATATTAAGAACCAATCTGTGTTCTAACATCACACTCCATAGATTTTTCCTTCTTCAATCATGAGATTTGACACTCCCTTGACAACATCTTCAGATATGATATCCTCCATGATTTTGACCATGGATGAAGGTTGAGAGATACACATATAACAATTTTCTTTGTATCTTGAACCCTTAACACCTCATGATCTTTGCTAGAGACAATACATTCAAACTTGTTGTAGCTAACATTAAGAACTTAATCGCATAGTATACTTATATTGATCAAGTTAGTAGTTAATCCTTCTACCCATAATACATTATCAAGACAAGGAAAACATAGACTAATCAGTTTTCTTATGCCCTTGATTATTCCTTTAGCTCCATCACCAAAGGTGACATAATTGTTATAGTATAGGTTCAACTCTTCAAGATAACTCTTTTCACCAGTCATGTGCCTTGGGCATCAAAATACCAATATTCTCTAGATAAAACTCTAAGAGAGGTATGAGTAATGAGACAAGTGACAGTTTCCTTCGGTTTCCCTACCTTTTTAGTTTGAGTTTTCTTCATTTTCCTTCTATTGAGCCTTAGATAACTATGAGATTGAGGATAACTATACAATTTATAGCTAGGGGTGGAAAACAGACATGTCCTCCCTGTCGCTACTGCGAAAATCGGCGCCGGCTGACAGAAGAGTCGCCACCGTGCGTTATTTATCCCAACGGAGGGAAAGGAAATGCTCGAAGTAAACCTCGTAAAAAACGGGAAAAGGTATGGTCATCGCAACCAAAACCGGGGTTCGGGAGTCGGTTACGCAAGGGGAAGGTATTAGCACCCCTCACGTCCGTCGTACTCAACGGGATCCACGCTTGCTTGGGTTGTCTATAGGATGCAAAAAAAAAACAATCTATCTACAGTTGCTAAATCTAAACGGAAGGGAATTGACTCGATAGAGCGTCGCACTCTATGCCTACGTATTCTCAAGAGAGAAAGTCAGAGTCAACGTAGTTCGGGACTACGGGGAAATTGGCTCGCCAAGACCTCGCGTCTTGTGCCTACGTACTTCCACACTGCATGGAAGATCAGAGCTTACGTAGTTCAGGATAACTACGGCTAAACGGGGGTTCTCACACAGCAGTGAGAAATCAAACTGGTTTCAAAGGTTCGGGAAAAACTATGGTCTGGTCTCAAATGCCCTCGGGCAAGAGAAAAGGGATAACATCAGTCGTTAGCGGGAACGTCTCGATCGGTCAGCAGCGAGAGAACAAAGGGTTAATTGTTAGGGTGCTCGCTAGGATATCGCATCCTATGCCTACATATTCTCGTCTGGTACGAGAAATCAGAGCAGCTGTAGTTCGGCTACTTTCGGGACCACAGCTCAAATCTCGTTTTATTAATCTTCTGAAAATGATTACAATGATTGAGAACTGAAAAATAAACCCTTAGGAAATACTATCCTATCCTATGAAGAATCAAATGGAAAATAGTCCCCTAACAAGTGGACTTCTAAAAATTATCTCTAAAAGGAAAATAAACTCTATGAAAAAATGTACTCTAAAAAATATTAAATCTACACTAATATTTTTTTACTATTTTTTCTCTATTTTTTTTCACTATTTTCAACATTATTTTTCTCATTTCATTTTTCAATATTTTTCTATATTCCTTTTCTCTTTTTCTTCATATTTCTTTTTCTCAAAATATTTTTCATACTCTTTTTTTCTATTCTTTTTCTCAACCATTCTTTTTTATTGTATTTCTTTTTCACTATTTCTTTCAATATTTCTTTTTTTCAAAATATTTTCTCTTCTTTTTCTTTTCATATTTCTTTTTCTTTTTTCCTTTTTCTCAACCATTCTTTTTTATTGTATTTCTTTTTTTCATCAACATTATTTTTTATTGTATTTCTTTTTTCATATATTCCCTAAACAAATGAATCTAAAAGAAAAAAGAAAAATACAAAGGGGAGGGGGGTGCAGATGGATACAGGGATTACAATTAGCAAGAAAATCTCAGCCCAGCCCATCAAAAAAATATGCACAGAGAGGGAGGTGCTGAAATTGAAAACAGAGGCTGTAAGCAATAATGACGCCAAGCCCGGCCCACTTCCTCAAAACATACACACAAGAGGGAGGGGGTAAAAAAGAGTAACGGAGGGTGTACGTAGGAAAGGCTTGTTGGTGGGCTCAGAAGCCCAACTCAACACTCTTGAATCCAGACTTCAAAACAAAACATCCAAACCCTAATTCCTGCTGCCACTGTTCACCTACACACGAATGACGCCGTTCTCTCTTTCTTCTCCAACTCTCTCTCGTTCTCCAACCTTGTTCTTCCTTGATCTCTCTCAGAACCTCTCTCAGACTTAACTTCATCCCAACCTTCCTTGATTCATCCACTCAAACAAACACCAACATCTACAAACTTGGCTCCTAGTTTATAGACACTCGAACGCTGAAATTCTTGATGAAAAATCATGCTGAAGACGGGAAAGCATGTATGTTGCTCGCGGATAGAAACGTCAACAAAGAAAATCAACAAAACCTGGAGCTCTGAGGATGTGTACTCTTCATAGATCCAGGTGATGACGAAGGCGTTCTTACGAAGATCTTCGATGTTCTGCAACCTGGAAACGTTTATTGGTGAACGTTCATGGACGGATCTTGAAGGTAGAGAGTCCTTGAACGAGGATCTTTGGAGCTGATACGTGTTTAGTGATTCCTGGAGAATCTTCATGAAGGTGAAGAATCTTGATGAATTTCCTAGATAAATCGTAGCTGTAGATACGAAGATGGCGTTGTGGAGGTTGTTTAGTGTTCTTACGAAGATGGATTGAGATGCGCGTGGATCTGTAACCTGGAAACGTTTGTTGAATGGATGAACTGATTCTAGAGAAATCGAAGATGCATGCACGGAAGTTCTTGAGTGTTCTTCGCTGAGGAGTTTTGGATGAAGGACGAGAGAGATCTTGGTGATTCTGAAAACGTTCTGATGAAGATCTTCAAAGATCTCTGAAGATCTTCAAAGATCTCTGAAGATCTTGAAGATAGATGATGAAACTATGATGATTTTCTGGTGATTGTTTGAAGATTGACTGAGGAGGATCTGTGAAGATGATTGTAGACGCTGATGAACTTGGTGAGAAGGAAAATTGGAGGAGGAGGAAGATTGGAATGTTTCTGGGAATTTTCCAGTTTTCTGGCTTTCCGGCGAAACAGACGGTGGCCGGAGTAAGTTAGAGCATCGTCGGCGAGTTGGTTGCGGTGGTTGCATGGCCTCCGGCCATGCAACCGGTGAAGGTTGTGGTGGAGACAAGTGGCAGGGGTAGTGGAGTGTGCTGATGCATGTGCGCCACGTGGTGAGAGGCGTGGCAGAGTGTGAGAGAAAGTGGAGGATGAAGTGTCTGCGTGGAAATGAAGAACGTGGCCTTCCCCTTTTGATAACACGTGTACTGGACTATATATGGATAATTCTGGACCTGAAAATGGACAAAAATGGCCAAAAACTCTGGGCCTCCAAACGCTACTGGGCCCAATACGAGAATGATGAAAAAAAACTCAAAAATCTGAATTGAAATGAAAAAAAGATTAAAACTGACTGATTAAAACTAAAACGATTAACCCTAATTAACTAAGACCCAATTAATCTAATTAAATCTGAAAACTATATCTAACTAATTAATTCTGAAAAATTCAATAAACAAAATGAAACCAATTTAATTCTAGAAATAAAATCTATAATATCTATTAAAAAACTATTATCCTATTTAACAGAAAGAAAATCTATATTAAATCTAAAAGAAAATAATACCTATTGATATCTACTTAACCTATATCAAAGATATATCTAAAACTCTATTAACCTAATTAAAAGAAAAACCTATTTATTATCTATATTCTATAAAAACCATATTATAAAAGAAATATTTTTTCTATTAAAACCCTAATATTCTAAAAAGAAAAAGCTATTAAAAAATTAAAAGAATCTATTGATATTCTATATTATTCTAACATGATTAACAAAAACTATTAAAACCCTAATAATAGCCAATAAAATCCAGAAAAATCACAATAATTCCCGAAGGAACAAAAATAGCACCGAACGACAACAACCACCGCGAGAGCGCACTGGGACAACCGGTAAAAATCAATGGACACCGAAATATCCCAAAAAATAACAGCGCGAGCTGAAAACACCGGGAAGAGCACGACTTCCCAAAAATACGATTCTACCTATCTAAAATGATTAAAAACACCTGAAATGCGAGACGAGGGCTGTGATCCCGATAAAATCGAAACAACTGAAAAATGCACTATATGCGATATGCAGATGCGAATGCGGCCATGCGTCGAAACGTAGGACCAGATACGAGACCCGGTTGGCCAAATTTTAGGGTGCAACAGCTGCCCCTATTCAAGCGGCTTCGACCTGAATGGGTGAAGAGCGCTCAGCCTTCAAACATTCAAAGGTAGATGACGGTTGAATACCAATGAAACCCTGAAATTTGCCAACCGCGGGAATATACTGCAAAGCTGCTTGAGGAATAGCCTCCAATGAACTGAAGTTCGGTTGTCACGGCAACAACTGGTCAATTTTCTGATAAATTTTCTGCTGCTTTTCCACATCAATCACCTGTGCGACATCACAAGTAGTGGAATAATGCTTAGGAAAGCAAACGACTTGATTCCCATCTCTCTTATGGGATCAAATCCTGTCATCTCACAGTTCACTGCGAACTTGAGTACAATTCTCCTGGGGAACTTCTGAATCTACTGCTCGGCACCCATTCTGTCAACAGGAGGCGGCTTCAGAAATCTGATATATGCCAATCTTTTTTCCAGTGCCGACGTATCAACCAAATGAAGAATCACTCCGCTGGGGAGAAGAGAAGCTGAACCAAACAACTCTGCAAGGGAACACTCGAAATCCAATAGGTAACCAACCTAGTACATATTTCGAAATGCGTATGCTTGAAAATGATGCAATGTCCTATATGACATGGAAATGTTATGCGTTTGTAACTGCAGTACCCTATACGGCATGAATATGCTATGTATTTGTTAGATGCAAATCTGACGATATATGCAAATGCTAATGTAAGCTCTAGCTGCCAGAGAACACCAGGCCTAGAAACAGCTTGGCAAAATAAATGCCGGAGGCAAAGACAACTCCACTGAAGGTAACCTGGTATCACAGAATCATCTCAGCAAAATAAATGCTGGAAACGGGAAACCAAATCCGCTGGGGATAACCGTCCTGCTGGAGAAATGGAAAGGCAACCCTGCTTGGGGAGAAAGAGAACAAACTCTGCTTGGGGATGCTTTCTTCAAACCATTGGCAACTTATCGTGCTCTGCGGGGACTGATCAAAACTGGGGTTGATTGCACGCAGCACACTGTTAGAAATGCCCCTACTATCAAGGATATCAATCTTAATCTGCTGAGGATATTCCTGATCCTACTCTGATGCAGGGTAAAATACAATCTCGACTCTTCTGGGGATAATACGCAACTTTCATCTACTGAAGAGTAACAATTCTGATTTAACAATGTCCATTAATCGGGGAACTGGCATCCATTGAGCTTCGTATCGGGGAACATGACAACATGCGAGTCATTGGGAATTACTGTGTCAGATAGGTTTTAGGTTTTTGCTTTTACTGGATTAGGATAAACGTGAACTATGCACAAAGTGGAAGATATGGAAAATACTAGACGAGAACTAGCATTCAAGGATAGACTACCAGGCGAGAACTGATAGGAAAATAGATTATCGGTCGAGAATTGATTTGGTTTGGACATCAGACGGGGCTGACTGGATAACAGACTGAGGCATAGACAACCAGGCGAGAACTGGCTGAAAGCGGACGTACACCAGACGAGAACTGGTATAACACAGGTTAAAACACACGATGACCAGACGAGAACTGGTTACGCAACGACATGTACCAGACGAGAACTGATACAACACTTGAAGAAACGATGACCAGACGAGAACTGGTTACAATAAACTACACCAGACGGGAACTGATGCTTACAATAAACTACATCAGACGGGAACTGATGTTTACGGAAGGGTGGGCCAGACGAGAACTGGTTACCGGTTTGCCAGGCGAGAACTGGACTTTGGAAACGACTGGTTACTGACACGTAACAGGTTTAAACTGCGGGATAACGACTCCACGACAACAAGGCCTTTTTCGGAATGTTAAGGTTTTTGATAAAGGTAATGACATGATCCCCGATACTCAACTCCGGCTGGGGATAAACAGACTGGCTTGAACAACTTGCCCCAGTACACTCAGCTGGGGATAAAAAGACTGGCTTGAACAACTTGCCCCAGTACACTCAGCTTGCCCCAATCTAACTCCTGAGAGTACCGCTCTGAACAGCTTGCTACGAGACGACCTCGAGATTACTTGCCCCGGTAGCTATACGACAACAGAATTCAACTTCAATCAAACAATTGTCGACCCAGTTGGTCTTCACTATCTCTGAAGTGACCTTGCCCCTGAATGAGCGTTCTAGCGACTTAACCTGATCTGATTATCCACCTGAAGTATCTGCTTTCAAATCTCCACGTTCTGGATAATTGTCCCTGATTGGCTCTCGAGAAGACTCACTTCTGATCAACTGCTTCTCAAACATACTGCCCCTGATCAACTGAAACTTCGGGACTTGTCCTCAGACTAACTGATTCTGAACTTACTGGAAGTCAATGCCCCTGATTCACAAGGCTTCACAACATACACCATCCTGACCCAGACTGCTGAATTACTCAGTCCTGCTTGACGGTTCCCTGTTGGAATTTCTTTCATGCCAACTACTAACCTGCAATTAAAACTGTCTATTTACGAATGGTAATCTTAATGCAGTGTTTATGCAGATTTTGAAAAAAATTGAGTTGTCACTCGTTTACATGTCATGATTGTGAGTGACGAATGAACCAAACTTCAAACGTAGTGCTTACGTGGTCAGTGAAAAATACAACAAGGACGTGACTAGCGAGTCAAGAAGGAGTCAGGTTACTCAACCTTATCGTAATGCGCTTTCAGAATAAACCCTACCTCAATTAGGTCTTTTAAGGGCTGTATCGTGGTCGGGTTCACGGTTCGTGAAACAAAGGATATTTGGCTCAAATTTGATTTATACCCACCCCTTCTACGTGATGATCTCCGATCCTAAGGTTCAGTTAACCTGGAACGAGCGCTCGCCTCTTCGAGAGGTATGTTGAATGGTAAGAACCACAATTAAGGAACTCACAGGGCTTTTCCGGAGTGATAGTTACTCCTTTTTCGCTTCTCGGTGCCTGTATACACGACTTTGTGACTTGCTGGGGAAATTTTTTTTATTGATATCCCCTTTTTCCGTTCTTTTGATTCCCTAATTTTTGCCTGGACTAACTCCCTTTGAGTTCTTTTCGTTTTTTTCTTTTGAAGTCCAGCGGGATGCCCTGATTTTTGCCTAAGTATTAGCCTTCCAGCTTTTTCTTTCTTTTTACTTAGCGGGCTTTTTTTCTTTCTTTTGGAACAAAGGTCGTGTGACACTGGTTGTCTTGATTGCTCCGAAAGGATTGTAACTGTCTCGCTCCTGATTGGTGAGGTATGACCTCTTGAAAGGTATAAACTGATTGGTCCTCGAAAGACAACACTCCTCTGTAAGACTTGAATGCTCGGTCAAGCTAACTGACAACTACCCTGCCCCGGGTTAAGATGTGAGGGTTTGAAAGTCCGAAAAAACTTCTGCTTCTTGGCTCGAAGTGGTTAACAAGGGACTAACTCCTTATATCTCCAGTGTTTAGGGGATTTGAAACAATGCCTTGTACGTCATCGGTAAGGTCTTATCAGAAAGCATACGATCATCGATTATGAGTTTATTTCGTCATCCTCGCTCCAATCTTTGCTAGTCACAGTGATAAAGTGGAGTGAATAAAATGCAAGTGCCAGTGCAATGCAGTAAATGAGCGACAGCGACATGATTAATTCAGAAAAATGCATAGTCACCTTATTATTATCACCATTCGAAACGTACAATGTTTAAAAGCAGGTAGTAACTAACAGAAAAGAAACTACAAATGCAAATGGTATAAAGTCTGAGGACTGCCAACGTCGAGGCGCCCACCTGTCTGAATCACTGGCTCCTTTGCTGGGGAATACTTTCCGAGTCTACGAGCTTAGACAGCTGAGCGGTTGGTATGAACAAACAGAAATCCTTCTCGAAAGGAAATGCGATCTTGGTCAATCAACTGCTGTACCTTCGCCTGAAATGCCTTACAATCTTCCGTCGCATGCCCGGGAGAGCCACCATGGTAACCACACTGAACTCGGGGATTATACCCCGGAGGGTAAGGTTCTGGAACTGGCTTAAGAGCTTTAGGTTCCACCAAAGAACTCTGGATCAAAGATGGTAGCAGCTGGCTATACGGCATAGGCACTGGGTGAAAAGGAGCTTTCCTTCGTTCCAAGTTGCTACGAGGTCTGTTCTGATTCTGACGCTGAGTCTGATAACCTCGACCACGAGTTCGCTGCTTGGCAAGGGAAGCGACATAAGATTCCTGATATGGTGCCCTAGGCACGACTGTCTGTTCAGTATAACAAGCCACAGGAGGTACTGATCTCTGATAAGATGAAGAACCCACAAAATTCACTGATTCGCTTCGAGGATATTCAACATTTGGCATGACTGCATTGATCACAACTCCTTCTTCACTCTGATAGTCACAAGGATATTCAGTTTCACCAGCTTGATCATTTGAAGTAATCTGAATTTTCCCAATTCTTATGGTATACTCGAGGCGTTCTCCTAGTGTTACCACGTCAGAGAAACTTAACGGAAGTCCAAGCAATCTTTCGAAGTACGGATCTTGTAGGGAATCTACAAACATGCTTGTCAGCTCTCGGTCCAAAAGCGGTGGATGCACTCTAGCAACAAATTCTCTCCATCTTTGAGCATACTTCCTGATAGGTTCATTGTTATCTTGAGACAATTCTTGCAACTGCATGCGATGAGGAGCAATGTCTAGGTTATAATCGTACTGCTTCAGAAAGGCTCTGGCTAAATCCATCCATGATTGAATCTGATTTCTCTCTAACTGCATATACCACCTCAAAGATGCCCCAGTCAGACTATCCTGAAAGCAATGGATCATCAATTTGTCATCTCGCACAAACGAAGTCATTCTTCGACAGAACATCATCAAATGTTGCTTCGGACAACTATCTCCCGTGTACTTCTCAAATTTCGGCACTTTGAACTTATAAGGCAACACCAGGTCAGGAACCAAACACATGTTTACAGCATCCAGGTTAACAGCATCTTTGACTTTCAAAGCTTCAACTTTCTCTTCCAACGCTCGGAGTTTTCTATCCGTCTCAAGAGCTCTTGGATCTACAGTCCTGGCTATTAGAATATATCTTCGTGGATTCATCACAGGGAAAACAACACCTTGATTGTTAACAGGAGGAGGACGTTCGTTTCGGGCAACAAACTGCTCATGTCGATCTCGGTTCTCAACAGTAGGCTGTACAACTTGGTCTGCAGCAACATTGTTCACTTGCGGGGAGTCTTCCATAGAATCATACAGAGGGTTGGACGTCATAGTGAACCCTGCCAAGGTATTAGGGGAATGGAAATTGCCTTCAGACATAGCTACCAATAGTCTTCAGCTGACTTCAATGCTCGATTCTACTCAAATCTACTCAACCCCTAGGCCGTCTTCTGACAATCAACAGCTACTCAGTCCAAACTCTGGGTAATCACCTTCAGGAAACAAAGACTGGATCAGAACTCTGGCTAACTGGAGGATGATATGCAATATGATGCAACACTGTTATGCACATGATATGCAAAATGCAGCAAACAACGGGACCACAGCCCCCCACACAAATCTGAATACTGCTGTGCTGCTGACGGAGTACGTTCGCTCTGAAGAGAAGACCAAAATAACGGGTAGGTTGGAAGTCAAGTTTCCTGCAAAAAAAACCCCCCCACTCACAGGTATGGACCTATATCTGTCAAGGTACGGCATCCTATGCGGTCGTCAGCGTCACAGACTTTCAAAACTGACGATACGATTCCCAGAAGGAGTGGCATCATCAAGTCTTGAAGAGGCCTCACTTAGCTAACTTCCAAATGATCGATTCCCAGAGTCGACAATCCAACTAACCAGCAACCCGAGCCACCCAAAGGGTGGGACAAGAGGCCAACCAGAAGAACCTCGTCTGAGTGTAGATTTCGCGGGACACTAGAACATGCAAAGCATGTGCGCGCCCACTAATCTCTACTCTAAGTCTAAGGTGCACTCAAGCCCAGGTTCGGCTTATCTCTCAATCATAGAACACCCGTCACACCCCAACAGCAACAGATAAGATCAATAAATAAACACCAATAGACAAGCAAACGAGCGCTAGGATCGACTCTCTTAGGGGACGTTGGATCCCACATGCATAAGGACTATCGCAGTCCTTAGCAGCCAGGGGACGTTGGGTCCCCAGTAGATGAGACTCGCATAGGGAACCATCGCAGTCCCCAGCAGAGTCGCCAGCTGTCGCTACTACGAAAATCGGCGCCGGCTGAGAGAAGAGTCGCCACCGTGCGTTATTTATCCCAACGGAGGGAAAGGAAACGCTCGAAGTAAACCTCGCAAAAAACAGGAAAAGGTATGGTCATCGCAACCAAAACCGGGGTTCGGGAGTCGGTTACGCAAGGGGAAGGTATTAGCACCCCTCACGTCCGTCGTACTCGACGGGATCCACGCTTTCTTGGGTTGTTTACAGGATGCAAAAAAAACAATCTATCTACAGCTGCTAAATCTAAACGGAAGGGAATTGACTCGATAGAGCGTCGCACTCTATGCCTACGTATTCTCAAGAGAGAAAGTCAGAGTCAATGTAGTTCGGGACTACGGGGAAATTGGCTCGCCAAGACCTCGCGTCTTGTGCCTACGTACTTCCACACTGCATGGAAGATCAGAGCTTACGTAGTTCAGGCTAACTACGGCTAAACGGGGGTTCTCACACAGCAGTGAGAAATCAAACTGGTTTCAAAGGTTCGGGAAGCTACGGGAAAAACTATGGTCTGGTCTCAAATGCCCTCGGGCAAGAGAAAAGGGATAACATCAGTCGTCAGCGGGAATGTCTCGATCGCACAGCAGCGAGAGAACAAAGGGTTAATTGTTAGGGTGCTCGCTAGGATATCGCATCCTATGCCTACATATTCTCGTCTGGTACGAGAAATCAGAGCAGCTGTAGTTCGGCTACTTTCGGGACCACAGCTCAAATCTCGTTTTATTAATCTTCTGAAAATGATTACAATGATTGAGAACTGAAAAATAAACCCTTAGGAAATACTATCCTATCCTATGAAGAATCAAATGGAAAATAGTCCCCTAACAAGTGGACTTCTAAAAATTATCTCTAAAAGGAAAATAAACTCTATGAAAAAATGTACTCTAAAAAATATTAAATCTACACTAATATTTTTTTACTATTTTTTCTCTATTTTTTTTCACTATTTTCAACATTATTTTTCTCATTTCATTTTTCAATATTTTTCTATATTCCTTTTCTCTTTTTCTTCATATTTCTTTTTCTCAAAATATTTTTCATACTCTTTTTTTTCTATTCTTTTTCTCAAGCATTCTTTTTTATTGTATTTCTTTTTCACTATTTCTTTCAATATTTCTTTTTTTAAAAATATTTTCTCTTCTTTTTCTTTTCATATTTCTTTTTCTTTTTTCCTTTTTCTCAACCATTCTATTTTATTGTATTTCTTTTTTTCATCAACATTCTTTTTTATTGTATTTCTTTTTTTCATATATTCCCTAAACAAATGAATCTAAAAGTAAAAAGAAAAATACAAAGAGAAAAGGGTGCAGATGGATACAGGGATTACAATTAGCAAGAAAATCTCAGCCCAACCCATCAAAAAAATATGCACATAGAGGGAGGTGCTGAAATTGAAAACAGAGGCTGTAAGCAATAATGACGCCAAGCCCGACCCACTTCCTCAAAACATACACACAAGAGGGAGGGGGTAAAAAAGAGTAACGGAGGGTGTACGTAGGAAAGGCTTGTTGGTGGGCTCAGAAGCCCAACTCAACACTCTTGAATCCAGACTTCAGAACAAAACATCCAAACCCTAATTCCTGCTGCCACTGTTCACCTACACACGAATGGCGCCGTTCTCTCTTTCTTCTCCAACTCTCTCTCGTTCTCCAACCTTGTTCTTACTTGATCTCTCTCTGAACCTCTCTCAGACTTAACTTCATCCCGACCTTCCTTGATTCATCCACTCAAACAAACACCAACATCTACAAACTTGGCTCCTAGTTTATAGACACTCGAACGCTGAAATTCTTGATGAAAAATCATGCTGAAGACGGGAAAGCATGTATGTTGCTCGCGGATAGAAACGTCAACAAAGAAAATCAACAAAACCTGGAGCTCTGAGGATGCGTACTCTTCATAGATCCAGGTGATGACGAAGGCGTTCTTACGAAGATCTTCGATGTTCTGCAACCTGGAAACGTTTATTGGTGAACGTTCGTGGACGGATCTTGAAGGTAGAGAGTCCTTGAACGAGGATCTTTGGAGCTGATACGTGTTTAGTGATTCCTGGAGAATCTTCATGAAGGTGAAGAATCTTGATGAATTTCCTGGATAAATCGTAGCTGTAGATACGAAGATGGCGTTGTGGAGGTTGTTTAGTGTTCTTACGAAGATGGATTGAGATGCGCGTGGATCTGTAACCTGGAAACGTTTGTTGAATGGATGAACTGATTCTGGAGAAATCGAAGATGCACGCACGGAAGTTCTTGAGTGTTCTTCGCTGAGGAGTTTTGGACGAAGGACGAGAGAGATCTTGGTGATTCTGAAAACGTTCTGATGAAGATCTTCAAAGATCTCTGAAGATCTTGAAGATAGATGATGAAACTATGATGATTTTCTGGTGATTGTTTTAAGATTGACTGAGGAGGATCTGTGAAGATGATTGTAGACGCTGATGAACTTGGTGAGAAGGAAAATTGGAGGAGGAGGAAGATTGGAACGTTTCTGGGAATTTTCCAGTTTTCTGGCTTTCCGGCGAAACAGACGGTGGCCGGAGTAAGTTAGAGCATCGCCGGCGAGTTGGTTGTGGTGGTTGCATGGCCTCCGGCCATGCAACCGGTGAAGGTTGTGGTGGAGACAAGTGGCAGGGGTAGTGGAGTGTGCTGATGCATGTGCGCCACGTGGTGAGAGGCGTGGCAGAGTGTGAGAGAAAGTGGAGGATGAAGTGTCTGCGTGGAAATGAAGAACGTGGCCTTCCCCTTTTGATAACACGTGTACTGGACTATATATGGATAATTCTGGACCTGAAAATGGACAAAAATGGCCAAAAACTCTGGGCCTCCAAACGCTACTGGGCCCAATACGAGAATGATGAAAAAAAACTCAAAAATCTGAATTGAAATGAAAAAAAGATTAAAACTGACTGATTAAAACTAAAACGATTAACCCTAATTAACTAAGACCCAATTAATCTAATTAAATCTGAAAACTATATCTAACTAATTAAATCTGAAAAATTCTATAAACAAAATGAAACCAATTTAATTCTAGAAATAAAATCTATAATATCTATTAAAAAACTATTATCGTATTTAACAGAAAGAAAATCTATATTAAATCTAAAAGAAAATAATACCTATTGATATCTACTTAACCTATATCAAAGATATATCTAAAACTCTATTAACCTAATTAAAAGAAAAACCTATTTATTATCTATATTCTATAAAAACCATATTATAAAAGAAATATTTTTTCTATTAAAACTCTAATATTCTAAAAAGAAAAAGCTATTAAAAAAATTAAAAGAACCTATTGATATTCTATATTATTCTAACATGATTAACAAAAACTATTAAAACCCTAATAATAGCCAATAAAATCCATAAAAATCACAATAATTCCCGAAGGAACAAAAATAGCACCGAACGACAACAACCACCGCGAGAGCGCACTGGGACAACCGGTAAAAATCAATGGACACCGAAATATCCCTAAAAATAACAGCGCGAGCTGAAAACACCGGGAAGAGCACGACTTCCCAAAAATACGATTCTACCTATCTAAACTGATTAAAAACACCTGAAATGCGAGACGAGGGTTGTGATCCCGATAAAATCGAAACAACTGAAAAATGCACTATATGCGATATGCAGATGCGAATGCGGCCATGCATCAAAACGTAGGACCAGATACGAGACCCGGTTGGCCAAATTTTAGGGTGCAACACTCCCCATTAATGCCCGCCCTGTAAATACCTGCAAAAAAAGGGGCGGGGAGGGGCGGGCATATCATTATTCACATACAGTTTTCCAACATCATTTACATACAATTTTTCTCTTGTTAGGGGGACTGATATCTAACACCTTATTTGAGAGATTTTTCCTCCATTTTCTATCAATATTTTTTAAGGAGTTATTTAACTTTATCCCAACAAGGTATATAGCCTCAAAAAAGTTTTCCACACCTTGCTTTTCATCCTCTTCAGTGTTGTACTCAAAAGCTATAATTTTTGCGTTCTATTTAGATCTATCATTCAAAGCCATATCAAAGGTTTGTAAAGAACCAATGAGTTCATCAACTTAGATGTTTCCAGGGTCCTGGGCTTCTTCAATGGTTATGACCTTCATATCAAACTTCTTGGGAAGAGATCTCATAATTTTTTTGTCAGCTTTTCTTCAGACATCTTCTCTCCTGATGCAAAGGAAGTATAGGCAACGTCATGTATTATGATTTTGATGTTAGAGATAGATTCACCTTCATTCATTCTCATATTTTCAAACTTTGTAGTTAGGAGCTGCAACCTTGACATATTAACCTTGGATGTGCCTTCATGTCCAGTTTTGAGAATCTCTCATGCATTTTTGGCTTCAGTACATTTGTAGATCAACCTAATCATGTTCTTGTTAACACCATCGAAAATAGAATTTAAAGCCTTAGACTATCCAATAGCTTTATTATCTTTTGCATCACTCCACTCAGCTTTTGGCTTTAAGCTTGATGTAACATCTTGAGAAATAGTAATAGGGTGTTTCTACACATGAAGGGGTGGATCGTGATATTTGGAAGGTTGTGGAGAAAGGTTCATTTGTTACTACACATGAAGTTGATGGTGTTGTGTTGAACAAACCTGAAAAGGATTAGACTAATGATGATAAAAAATGTGCATCGTATTTTGAAGGAAAAAATTGTCATCACTATCACTCTCAGTCTTTATGAAATTTTGCAAGTTTCTCACTACGAGATTGCAAACGAAATGTGGGCCATCCTCCAGATTACCCATGAAGGAAATATTTAGGTAAAGAGGAAACGTTTTGGGTACATTAACCCATGAATATTAACTTTTCAGAATTAAACCTGAAGAGAACATTAGTCAATTGCAAACATGATTTACCCATATTGTGCATCATATGAAAATTCTGAGAAAAGCATTTTCAAATGAGGAATTGGTTGTGAAAACTTCTAGATGCCTATTATGTAACCTAAAGTCTCTGCGATTTGTGAATATAGGGATTTAGCAAACATGAACACACATACTCCTTTTGGCATATTACATGAACATGAAATGGAGGTGAAAAGACTTGTTGATAACATAAAATGTGACAAGAAGAAGAGGAAAGGTATTGCACTAAAATATAATAACATAAAATATATGGAATCAAAAGATGAAGGTTGTCAAAGAGAGATTAATAAATACATGAAACTCATGTTTCAAAAATTTAAGGAGTTCCTAAGGCATAAAAGGAAAATATCAAGCTTCTAGTAGCAAAATGAAAAAATGCCCTCTTTCATTCCCACATGCCACCAATGTAGCAAGGAAGGGCACATAAGACCTGGAATTATGTTCTTTAGGGGACATATGTTGGACCAGATGCTTAAGCAGGGGTGTTCAACATCTTACACCAAAATTAACAAATAATTGATAAACAAGATCATGAAGCAGAATAGCGATAAAGGAGCACATAAAATGGTTAACCTAGTTTGGTGAAACCACACCTATGTCTGGGGGGAACTCTACCCAAGATAGGAAATTCACTCTCTTGAATTAATACAATTAGTCTTATAGGAATAGCAATCTCATGTTGTTCATTCCCTCTTCCTAAACCTAGTGACTTTCTATTTAGGATTCCTTCTAAATATGAGAACCCTCTCACTTTCTTTCAATGACTAATCCCAAGTGATTATTCCATCAATAAACAACATAGAAATTTTTTTATTACAACTCAACTAAATAAACCCACACTATGCCTTATGATATGGATGAGGGCGCTAACATGGTGTACTACAAACACAAACAAATGACTCAAATAAAAACCCTAACACTATGTATATTAAATATATTTTCGTCCTCTTCAATGGTTTAATTTAGTCTCTTTAAATAGAAATGCAAATTATAGGCTTTTCTAATGGGCATTGGATCACGTCTAGAATTGTAGAAGATTTGGTTGGATTCTATTTCTGATTTGTTCCACAAAAGCCCCCAACAAAGGATATGATTTTTTTAATTCAAATTTAAATCTCCATTTAAATTTGATTTTATCACTTCCAGTTTTATCAATCAAATATACATAAATTAATTATTAAAATATAGCAACAAATTTGCAACAAATATGATTGAAACAACCAGAAAATAACACGGAGAACAACTACAACATTGGCCTGCTAACAAGAGTCAAATGTTGCACACATGATGGGACATATGTTACCATGCATCTTTTCTTCATAAAAACATACCATATTTTTTTGCATAATGCAACCTATCCAAAAAGGAAAAATAAGACCAAACATTTCATAAAATGAAAGAAGAAACTAGAATCAGAGAAGATCTAAGATAACATAGAGAGAAGTTAAGAGAATCTATATATTTTAGGATGATAATGATATGAAATCCTCTGACGAGGAATAAGGAAGCCTATGTCTCATGGTAAATCATGAATAATACATGTAGACTTGATTCACATTCAAAAACATTTAACTAAATAAACAACTTTATTAGAACAAATTTTCTCTACCTCTAAGGACATTACTTCTTCCTTCGAATTAAAAAATAAAAATTTATTGGAAGAAATAGAAAGTATTAAAGAAAGTCACGATGATCTAATTCAAAAATCCTCCTCTTCTCATAAAGTCTTAGATGAATCTATCAAGTTTGATCAATGTGACATTTTTAAAAATAAAATTGATGATCTTCAAAACACAATTGATAAATTCACTAACAGAAGAGACAACTTGAATCGTTTTTAGGTAAATAAAGGACGTATTACGATAAGGATGGTCTAGGTTATGAACATAAGAGAAATAATAAAATCTTTAGAAATATTTGTAGTGCTCAACTAACATCCAAATAAAAATTCCTAAAATGCAATTAATCTAATAAATATGTACATATTGATATGTTCTATTTTATTAAAAAGATTCATGAAAGAAAACAAGGATATCCTTATTTTCATTTTTATTAAAAGCATTGTGAATGTGAAATGAGAAATGTGATTGCACATAACATGTATTCCACTAACCTCAAAGGACCCAAAAATAATTGGGTACTAAAGTCAAAATGTCAAATTGAGCTTTTCTTTTTCTTTTTCTTGTGTAGGTTTCTAAAATGATGCAGGTTAATTTTGAAATATTGGAGAGCTTTGATACTATCTTTAGTTGAAACTTCACCAAACATAGGAAGGATTCCTTAAATAGATTCACCTAAGGAATGTATAAAGAAATATAAAGCTCTGCACCAAAAAAAGATGAAAAAGGAATGCTTTTCAAATTTAAATGAGTCTTCCTTGCAAA
This sequence comes from Lathyrus sativus, assembly GCA_963859935.3. Lineage (NCBI taxonomy): Eukaryota > Viridiplantae > Streptophyta > Magnoliopsida > Fabales > Fabaceae > Lathyrus > Lathyrus sativus. The sequence continues at coordinate 596,858,981 of OZ012738.1, read as the reverse complement.
TTCAATAAAGTTGTGCAAAACATGTGTATACCTAGGGTATACAAGAAGAAGTGGTTACCTTATGGCATTAGTTTATCCTAATATCTTTTATTAAGACGGTGATGTCGTCTTTCAATCGATGCGATCAAGATGTTGATGGATTTTTTTGACATGTTGATGTTGATAGTATCATTCAATGATGGTGATCATGGAACCTCTTAGAAAGTTGAGGTGACAAATTTGTAATGGATTTATCATTTTTGTATTTGTTCCATTTCTCGTCTCAAATGATTCTAAGAGAGGTAAAATTTATGGTCTTTTTATGTTCCCTTGAAAGGGGGGGGTTTCTCAAGTTATCTTGAGGTATTTAGGAGTTCACTTATTAGAGGTTGAAAATCAAAAAAACTCTGATTGACTCTCTAATAAGTGTTTTATTAACTTCTTAGTCAATTAAATTTATTTTTACTAATATTTGGTTGATTTTTAAGTGTTTTTGGAGCAAAGGGGTGCCAAATGCGGTACACATAGAGCCCAATATCAATCAAAGGTTCAAGGAGGCTAAAAAGAGGTTGTACAAAGATTTCCTGAGTGGAAATGATTATCCCTTCAAAGGAATGTCAACAAGAAATAAGTAGATTCTAGAATTGCCTCTTATATTAGAAATATTTAAAGACATTTGAGTTTTGTTCGAGAAAAATCAAGGGGAAATAGTCGTCCAAAGCTTACCTAACATTTGATCTGAAAGTTGGATGTTTCCATCCATATGGAGAAACATGATAATATATCTTTTTTACTGTAGCGGGGAAAATTGAGATTAAGTTATTGATTAACTTAACTCATAAAGCAAGAGTCATCACCGCACTTTATTTTTTTTCAAAGGAATGGGGAAAGAGAGAATAAAATCCACAGAAGTTTTAAAGCAAAACTAATAAAATAGAGAGACAAAGGGTAAGGGGGCTGGTTATGCAATGGGAAGGTGTTAGCACCCAAAACATCTATTGTACTCTATAGGAACCTCTTGAAAATCTATGTTTGGCTTAAAAAGGGTTATTTGCAAAAGATTAGGGAGATGAGAAGAGAAATATTTTTTAAAATTTTAGTGTTTAACAAGGCTTCCTGAGCCTCGTGCCTACGTATCCACAAAGTGCAATGGAGGATCAAAACCTCGTAGTTCATGGTAAAAATAACAAAAGAGTTTGTTTTGGTTGATTTTAAATAGAAAGACACTTTGTCATTTTAAGGAAAAAACTCACTTAATTACCCACAAGTATGTGAAAATGGATCTTTGCATCACTATTAAGAAGAGCTCCAACTTGGATAAAAATTAACAAGTATGTTGCTAACTCTCTCAAGTGAAAAAGAATCAACATCATTTCAAGCATTAATATGGGGATAGGAGAATCACATCTCAACTATGAAAATTACTTATGTCTAATGTTTGAGAAAAAAATTTAAAAGGAAAAGTGCACAAAGAGCACAAAATAGTTTGAATGAGTTGTGTGTTTTTTAAGTCTTTTATGATTATGTTGATATGATTAAGATGTCTTAGCATTTATTTAAGAAAAAGAGTTTGAAAATCACTTTAAAAAGTTAAGGCTTATTGAGAAAGTGGTTCAAGTTTGAAAACAATAAGGTTTTGAAAAAGGGAGAATATTTTGAAGATTTCAGAAGGGGAGGAGATGAAGAGACTATCCTAATAAAATCAATAAAGTGGAAGTGTGTGCAAGTGTACTAACCAGAATATAGCCAGCACTTGATAAAGGTCAAGACCAAAATCTCATTCCTTTAGAGTAAACCACAAGTAGCAAGTAGATAAACACAAGAGATGATCCAGAAGTCTCAAAGAACCAGGTAAAGCATCCAAGCTTGATTCAAGGCCACATGTACCAGAGGAACTCAAGGTTTCAGGAAAAACATGGGAAGCCTAATTCAGATGAAAATTAGATGAAATTCCAAGTTTCAGATAACCAAACTCCAAGCATGGGAAGCCTAATTCTAAGTCTATAGGTCAAACTCCAAATCAAGAAAAGAATAGTAGCCATAGTACAAGAGAGATTTAAGTTTTTTGGGGGGTTTTCCTTTATTAATGTCTTTAAAGGAAAAGAAAAGTCCAAGTGGACAAAGGAAAAAAAGAAGCATAAACATAAATAATATGAAATGTAAATGCTAAAAGTAAAAACATAATATAAAGAGCAAGAAATTAAATGACATAAAATTAAAGTTACAAGGAAAGTAAATGGAATAAAGTAAAAGTTAGCACAATAATATTGTTAATATTAGTGTTAGAGTTATTATCCAATTCGGGACAAATTTAGCGCTATGTTAAACAATCATAGCATAATCTATTTGGAAGATCATACTATCGGAGGCCGGTCAATAACAATTTATGTACCATACATGTTAGAGATATGATAGAAATCATACCCCTAAAATATGTAGCACAAGTAAAAACTAAGGAGGGATCAAACACTAAGGCAAGGAGATTGGTCCATTACATCAATCATCCTTCATGACAACTTAGGACAAACTTATGTATCAATCCAAAGTACCTTCAATGATCATTGATCAATTGAATGGTAGATTTGAAATGATGAAAGTTCATCAAGCATCAGTCCAAACATCATGAACAAGATGCACACCAAATCATCTAATTGATCAAGAGAAAAGAAAAAGAAAAAAAGAAGGAGAAGAAAAAATGAAGAGAGGAACCAAATTGAATCAAGAATAAAGATCCATTTATCATCAATTTCAATCACTTTTCTTGGTAGACCAAGGCACTAAACCTATCATCAACCCAAAACACCAAAAATGAATCAAATATTCATTTAGTGGTAGATTTGAATTGATGAAGATTCATCCAACCTCATCAACACCAAAAGTCCATTGAAATTGAGGAAATTTTTGATCAAGAAATCATGATCCAAGGCAACAACTAGCAATCAAGCTAAAAGACAATATTAAACAATTAAAAATGCATGAAAAGGATTTTTAAATGTAAATAAAAGAGAAAATCAAGATGAAATCTCTAAACAATAATTAAATGCTCTAGAAAATTAAGATAAGTCAAATAAGTCAAGGATCATGTAATATTTTTTTGGAGAATGTTAAAATACATAAAATTATTTTTAACAAATAAAAATGCATGAAAAATGTGAAAAAATATCAAATCATAAAATAAAAATCTGAAAAAATGCACATAAGATAGAAAATATTTTTAGAAAATTATGAAAAAATTTGAAGTGAAAAAGACTAAGGGAACTATTTTTTATAATTTTTTAAATAAATAAGATTTTTAAAACAATTAAAATGAAAATAAAATGACACAAAAATGCACAGCCATCAGATCAGATCAGATCAAAGGCTGGGAATCAAACATGCGCCCAACCATCTGATTTTATTTAAAATAGATCCAAAGGCCAAGATCTACAGAAATACGGTGGAATTTAAATGAAATAACGCATTGGATACATTTCAAATTAAAACAACTTCAGGCCACCGTGGAAGCACTTTCGGCCATCTTCTCCAATGAGTTTCTCACCATAGCTTGGTATTTTGCAAGCTTAGATCATAAAGCCACCACCATTATGACTGTTTCATCAGTGCAAACTCAACCTCATGCTTTATTTCCATTGATTGAAAGTCAGCAGAGAGAATTTGAAGGAAACTCAGTGAAAAGTCAAAACACAAAAAGAAAAATTAAATGACTAATATGAACAATCAACACAAGGTAAGTTAGGGGAAACGATCAGAGAGAGTGAAACTACATCTTGGTAACTTGTTTGAGTCCAAAAGATGCTCAGAACTACCTTGTCCAAATGGTGACCAGAGGCGTTGAAAATTGGATCTGATTAGAACACTTTAGTGAGTCTTAGAGCTTGATATTTCTTGCAAAATCTTCATAGAAGATCGATGGAGCTAATAGAATTAAGAAACAAGGTTGAAAGAGTTTAGAATTTGAAAATAAAAACTCAAATTTTCAATGCAAGGTGGGAGCTCGAGCAGAGGTTCTAAGGGCTTTCTAAGCTTAGTTTTCAATGAAATGATTGCTCTATTTATAGCTAAGGTGAATGGAGCTCATACGTGCGAAGAATCATTGCAAAGCATGTAAATCATGAGCAAGCAAGTGTGATCATTCCTGGATGTGAAGTCATCCAAAACGCAGTGCATTCCTTCCAATTATGGGTCATTTTGCATCATAAATCATCACTTAACATTATCAAATGCTAACCACGTGAATATATTGGCTTCAAATTGAGAATTGAGTGAAATTGCAAGATTGATCATGACTAAAAACTGATAGGGTCAACTTAAAACCATTGGGAAACTGTGCATGTTTGATCTTTGATCCTCATTCTTTTTGGAAAATGATAACATCATATCATAGAGTACAATGCAAAAAGAAATATTCCATTGGGAGTCTTCCGCAAAAATTTATGAGCTTGCAAAGTTGGCAAGATGACCTGTAATCAGTGGTCAAGAAAATTCTAAGTCCAAAATGACCTATAATGTCTTCAAACTTTTTATGGTCTTCCAAGCATAATTAGCCTTTAATCCTTGGAACAAACTAGTAGAGGGCATCAAATGTGAAAATTGGAAAAATTAACCACACACAAAAGTTGAAAATTGAGAGAGTTATGATCTTTGGAAGTTAGGCAAATATCACTTGAATTTAAGCCAAATATCACTAAGTCCACAAAATGACCTATAATGTTTACACACTTTTGATGGCCTTCTAAGCATAATTGGCTCCTGACTTGTAAAGAGAAGTTTGAGAGGATGTCAAGATGATTCATTTGCCTAAATAAGCACTAAAAAATGTTGAAGTATGGAGAAGTTATGAAGGCTTGGACTTGGGCTTGAAATGTTGACTTTTTAGTTCAAACCTCATTGAACAAACTTGCAACCTTGGACTTTTTCTTACATTTCAAGGAACATTGATGATCATATGAACTCAAAATGATATACTCTTGATTGAACCTTGATGAAACTTGCAATGGCTTGAGGAAACTTGTTGATGAAAGCCTGGAAATAAACAAATGAACCTTTGAAGTTTCTTGAGAAACAAGCTATCAAACCTTGAACATCCTTGATTAAATGAACTTGAATACTTCTTGAGACCCTATGCTTTAAGATTAGAGGTAATGATTTTATGAATAGCCTTTGAAGATCAATGTTAGACCACACTTTGACTTGAGGAACTCAAACCCTAGCTGAGGATACAATCACTTGATGCTCTTGATTCCAAACCCTACTTTGTAGAAGAATCAAAAGGGAAAGGCATGTTTTTTTGTATTTTGATTAGTGGTTAGTGAATTATAAAGGATATAAGTACAAAAATGTTAAAAGATGCACAAAGAGGTGCTTGATGATCTCTGTAAAGGCAAACCCCAAGATGAGAGGGTTAGGAGGCAACCAAGTTTGTGATCTTGATGCATTGCAAAGATGTAAATGAGGTGGGATCTTAGGGGTAAAAATTAGGGTATGAGAATTACTTGTGCCTCACTCTAGACTATGCATGTTCATCTCTTTATCAGGTTTGTTGTTCTTTTTAATTGAGCAATCATGTGGTATATGTGTTTGTGCTTTTTTATCGCATTTTTTATCACGCCAAAGGAGGATAAGCATACGCTTAGGGGACTAGAGTATAATTTCTAATCATGTGATGGGGAGTTTAACCACTCCAAACTTTATCTATTTTTTTCTCTTTACCATCTTCCTGGTACATGCATTTTGATGCATAGACCAAGTTAGGGGTTTTCCATGTCACAAAACCAAGTTCAGCACTTGTATTTTGATGCATAAACCACTCGAACATCTTCCAATCACTTGTTTAACTTATTCTATGATTTTTAGGGACTTAATTGATGAGATTACACTGGATTACCACAAGCAAAAACCAGAAATTGGATTATTGGAATGGTTTATTCAAGCAAGTGGATGCAAGTGGCAAGGAGAGAGAAACTTTTTGCATTTTCTGCTACACCTCAGCTATTGCCTCATCTACTCTCTTTCCTTCATCTCATGTTAACTATTTGCAGGCTAGTGATGATGTTGAAACACATAGGAAGATTGCTCATGCTCAGAAAAGAAATCCCAAGTTGGATTTGCTCATTTTGCCTCCAAAAAGGGCAAACTTGGCAAGTTGGCACAATCTGCCCATACCTCTCCTTATCCAAGCTTGCCTATAAATATAACACACTCCTAACATACAAAAAACACCAGAATCAACTAGAAACCAAGTTGAATCTCTCTCATTTCTCTGATCACCATCTTCTTGCAAGTGGTAGAAGTTGCCTCCTTGTGAAGAAAAATTCACTTTGCATAAACTCATCCAAAACCATTTTCAATCACCAAACCACCAAACAAATCACTCTAACACATCACAAAACATGTGTTAGAGGTGTTCAAACCATTACAACCATCCAAGACCTATTAGAACAGAAAAACAACTCTTAAACCACGAAAACTTGACTTTTCTGCATTTACAAAGCCAAGTCACTGTCTAGACCATTTCCAAGCCTCTAAACACCTCAAACACCTTCCCTAAATCATTACCAAGCTGATCCAAAACAATTTTTCCAACTGTAACTTCATTTCATTAAAGTTCATATTTGGTCATTTTTCACATTTTTCCAGAAGGAAGGGAGATTCTGCTCTAGCAATCTTTATTTGATTCTGAGCATCCTAACGACTTTCTAAAGGAGTATTGAATTTGTCCAAAGCATCACATCCTTTTTGTAAGTAGCTTTCTTAGAGTTTCAAGTTTAGCTACAAGAGGTAAGTTCCTTTGAACTCTGCAAACCATGTAATACCTTGGTGTACATTGATTATAGATATGTTTGTTATGTTATGTGTAATGTGTTTGATCCACCTTTTGATGCTTATCATGTATGAATAAGCTTATGCTGTTGAAATTGCAAGTCTTGTGTCATTTTCATGTTACTACCGGGTTTTGAATTAGAGGCACTTTTAGAAAAAAGAATTGTACCATTGTGATCCTTGTGAAATTTTGAGTAAGTTTGATCTTTGTATCATTGAATTTCATGAAGAAATGAGAGAGTGATGATTGCTCTTGTAAAGCTGAGGTTTTGTGTTTGATGCCACTCTTTTTACAATATGCTCCTTAATATGTCTAGTTTCAATGTGCAAAGAAGAAATCAAAAATTGTTATTTTTGAAACACTTTGGTCCACTTGAATGACATGGTCCTTTTTAGGGTTTTCTTTGGTTTTCATGAACTTTCTTGATATAATACTTGATTTTTCTTGTAAGATTAATCTTGTATGAATCATTGTTGAATGTCTAACATGTTTATATGTTTGAAAACACTTGGCTCTTTGCTTTACCATGTTTATACTTGCCTTTGTGAATGCATGAATGTGAAAAGTATGTCTTGAAACTTCTTTGTGAAACATGATATGTTTCTTGGAATTGTAACCTCATGAACATGATCTTTCACCCCCATCTTACTTGTTTATGTGTCTTGTTAGAACCATAACATGTTTAGGTTGTTTCTTTCCTTGAAAGTTACCATGAATCTTGTTTATCTTTCCCTTTGTGAAGTTTGAATCCATGCTTGAACTATTGTTACTTTTCTTGCCTATCCATGATTGGTTATCATCAATATGTCTTGAATATGATTAAATGTGTTACATTTGTCTTTAATTGATGCATATACCATGTTTGATTCAAGTTGTAACTTTTTGCATGAGTCTTGTTTGAAAACCATTGATGAAAATGTTGTTGTTACACTTGTTTCATGCTTGCCCTTGTTGGTTGTTACCTTCATGATCTTTGAACATTGTAATGTTAAATCATAAAGCCTTGGTTGTTACCATGCATTTTTATGTTCAGTTTTTTAATTGATCCAACTTGTTTATCTTTATCAAGTTTTTTCCCCAGTGATGGAACTTGTCAGTTCTCATCAAGTTGCCTTGTTATCATCTTTGCTTAACATTGTAACAGGCTTGCCCTTAACTTTCTTGGTTGTTACCATGACTTTATATCTTCATCATGTTTGAATGAATGCATATGTGTGTTTAGGCTTTGTTAAGTTTCCCCAAGTGATGTATCTTGTTAGCTCTTATCCATTTGCCTTGTTATCCTTTATTCCAAAGGAAAGTCTCTCTATTGACTTCATTGTTATAAATAGCTCACTACTCCTCCCCTTGACTTGGTTATGTCATTAGGTCCTTTAACTCAGTTAAGTTAGAACCTATATCCATTAGATTTTGCTTTAAGTCTAAATATCTACCCCTTGTTAGGAGTATCCTTCAATTATAACTTTAAGATAGAGTTTGTTAACTCTATGTAAGGATCATTGTCATGTTTACTTACTCCCCTCTTGGATTTTGTCAAAGTCAATACCCTCAAGTGTTAAACTTAGATCTAGAGAGTTTTATCAAACTCTATACAAACATTGTTATGTTTGTTCCCCCATGGAGTCTTGACCATATTCAAGTATTCCTCAACCTTGGTGAGGTGAACTACGGTTGCTCTGATTCCGTCATAGTAAGGATATGTAGGCATAAGATGCTATATCTTCGCAAGCAAACTTAGAAATATCCTTAGGTCTTTACCTCAAACTATACCTTAACCTTGATCCCATAACCCTAGCAAAAAATAACTTATATAACTTATCATATACTCACACACAAAAGGTTCCTGTAGAGTATTACAGATGTTTAGGATGTGAGAACTACCCTAGGCATAACCAAGACCGACCCCGAAACTCTAGCGTTGTTATTACATTGTGCAAAAGGTTTTTCTTTCTTTAACCTTTACTTTGGATAAATCAAACCTTGGTGGTGAATTTCAATGAATTAAGATTTAAGTTAATCAATAGCTTGATATCTGATTCTCACCGCAACAGAAATGGTGACTTCACTTTAGAATTATTGAGGGTTTAGCCCACTTTGTGTGCTTGTATGCTATATCTCTGTATGTTTGCCTATACATGTAATTTGTGAATATATAACTGTTTTGTTTGCATTGGATCATGTGGGTGATATCTTGAGTGGTGAGATAAGTCCTAACCCGGACTTGAGCGTACACCTAGGATATGATGTGGTATGATCAATAGTTGACTGTTGGGAGTAGTCCTAACATGTTTGACATATGATGTAACCCTGCTCAGTTGAGACCTCCTTGAGATAATTAATGGTGTATGAGTATTTATGCATTTCATTAGTTGTTTCAACCTGAGAGTCCGTGAAAATGGGGACCTTTAGTTACCCACTTGGCCTATTTAGGACGTAGTGCGATGACTATGAGGGACAAAGGTTAACAGACTCTTCTTTGTCACTTGAACTATCATCCCCGGATGACTCACTATCATATTCCCAAGTGATGTAAGCTCTTATAGGCTTACCTTGTTTATTTTGTGAGTGATTAATTTCCTTTCCCTTGTCCTTCTTCATCAATGGACAATCCGGCTTATAGTGCCCGACTTTTCCACAATTAAAGCACGACCCTCTTGCTTAATTACCCTTATTTCCTTCATTCTTTGAAGACCTTGATTGTCTTCTAAAATCAACGAGATTCTTTTTGGAATGTTGGATAACGTTCTTCTTTACATAGCGATTGTATCACTTTACGAACAACCTCATATCCTCATTCGTTTCTTCACCTTCATTATCACTTGAGTCATAATCACTTAGCTCTTTAGCGGAGGACTTTGAACAAGAAGTCTTTCGAGCTACTGACTTCTTTATCGTAGTTTTTTTCTTTTCTTTATTTTCCTTTTTCTCAAATTGATCAAGGCCAATAAGCACTTACTCATGTTCTTGGAGCTTTCCAAAAAGAGTTGTAAGATCCAAAGTCATAAGATCATTTTCTTCCTTTATGGCCGTGACCTTTGGTTGCCACTCCCTAGTAAGATATCTTAAAATTTTATTAGTAGCAACGTCATTGGAAATTGGTCTACCAAGTTAGTTTAGTCTATTGATTAAGTGAGAAAATCTATTTTGCATGTCGGCAATGGTTTCCCCTTGTTCCATTTGAAAGAGATCAAACTCTTGAGCCAAAGTGCTGCTTCGAGCTAGCCTGACGTTATTAGTTCCCTCATGGGCAACTTGCAATGCATCCCACATAGTTTTAGCAGTCATACAATGTGAAACTCTATAATATTCATCAACTCCCAAAGAGGAGATCCGAATATTTTTAGCCTTCCAATCGTAGTTGTACTTTTTCTCATCTTCATCATTCCATTATGCTTCAGGCTTAGGCACAACAATATTATTTGCATCGGTCATGGTAATTTCCATTGGACCGTTCAATATAATATTCCATACCTTTCTATCAATGGAATTGATATGAGCGTGCATACAATCTTTCTAGTAACTATAGTTCTCACTGTTAAAAATTGGTGCTCTATTGTAAGCCCCTTTTGGTTCATTTGCCATATTCTAAGAAGTTATATGTGAAGCACAGAATGAACCGGTGCTCTTGATACCACTTGTTAGATGACGACAATGATCTAGAAAGGGTTTGAATATACCACTTATTCTTAAACTAATTTGGCACTTATAATAAATTTATTTTTAAAACTTTTAAGCGGAAGCGGTCGAGGAACTAGGATCATCTAAACGAACCGTTACCAAAAAGATTGGATATATGCTACGCCTAAATAGAATACCGATAAACATGAGAAATCAAATAAAAAGTTTGAACATAAATCAATATGATTTTTTTCACTCAAATTTGTTCAATTTCCAATGTTTTGTAAAAAATAAACTCAAATTGAAAAACAGCTCAAAACGTTTGTATTCAAGCAATTTATCGAGCACGTGGTGTGCGGAGCACTCTAAGTAAAATTCACTATGTAAATGTAGTGCTAAGTTTCATACCCCAAATTTTGACCCCTAGATTCCATTATAATTCTAGGTTCATCAAGCATATGTTATCTAACCCTAACCTCTTTCAAGTTAATCTTTATCAAGATGCAGATGAATTAGGGTTTCACACTGTTAAAGTCAAGAATCCTGTGGACTGATCAGTCAAGGTTTTGGATTGATCTTCTACATATCAATTATTCACATTATCAAGAGGTTCATATCTTACCAATAACAAGTTCTATTTGAGGTTTTTACCAAGAGAATTGAAGCTGTGTTGTGCAAAACCCTAATTAGGGTTTCTAGTTGACAAAGTCAACTATAGTTTGACTTTTGGTCTAAATGGGTTTCCAAAGCTTGAACCATGATCCATGATGTTTCTATGACTTATTGAAGTCCCCTCAAGAAGTATGAAGGGTTCAAAAGACCCCAGAACACTAAGGATCGATCCTAAACATTTCAACTATTCGGTTCGTCTGTCTAGAAAGTCAACTCTTTGACTTTAGGGTTTTGAACCCAAATTGAAGAAATAAAGGTTTCCAACATCATTTCATGCCTATCTAGTGCGTTTGGTGAAGATTTAATCAAGAATTGATGGATAACTTGTGAATCAAGAAATTAGGGTTTATGAAAAACCCTAATTGCAAGCGTATTTGGAATGGTCATAACTATCAAACTACACATGCAAATTGAGTGGTCCAAAGTTGGTTGCAAAGCTCTTGAGAAATCCTACAAAAGTGTCCTAGAGGGTTGATATCCAAAAATGCATATATTTGGATTTATGAGCTCATCAAGTTGTGAAGGATTTCCACACTTAGAAGCGTTTCTTGTTTCTTGACTTGTAAGTCAAGTTTTGCAGCCAACTTCATGAGGATTTTTGACCTGGTTCCCTTTGGAATCTGAACTTTGGCCAAACATGAACATTGTAGATCATATTTGGGAATTTTAAAAAAGTACAATAGCATTTTCACAGCCTTTGTGGTTAGGGAGAATCGAAGAGAGCAAGTTAGGGGTTTTCCATGTCACAAAACCAAGTTCAGCACTTGCATTTTGATGCATAAACCACTCAAACCTCTTCTAATCACTTGTTAAACTCATTCTCTGATGTTTAGGGACTTAATTGATGAGATTACATTGGATTACCACAAGAAAAAACCATAAATTGGATTATTGGAATTGTTTAGTCAAGCAAGTGGATGCAAGTGGCAAGGAGAGAGAAACTTTTTGCATTTTCTGCTACACCTCAGCTATTGCCTCATCTACTCTCTTTCCTTCATCTCATGTTAACTATTTGCAGGCTAGTGACGATGTTGGAACACATAGGAAGATTGCTCATGCTCAGAAAAGAAATCCCAAGTTGGATTTGCTCATTTTGCCTCCAAAAAGGGCAAACTTGGCAAGTTGGCACAATCTGCCCATAACTCTCGTTCTCCAAGCTTGCCTATAAATAGAACACACTCCTAACATCAAAAAACACTAGAATCAACTGGAAACCAAGTTGAATCTCTCTCATTTCTCTGATCACCACTTCTTGCAAGTGGTAGAAGTTGTCTCCTTGTGAAGAAAAATCCACTTTGCATAAACTCATCCAAAACCATTTCCAATCACAAAAACACTAAACAAATCACTCTAACACATCACAAAACATGTGTTAGAGGTGTTCAAAGTATTACAACCATCCAAAACCTGCTAGAACAGAAAGTCAACTCTCAAACCACCAAAACTTGACTTTTTTGCATTTACAAAGCCAAGTCACTGTTTGGACCATTTCCAAGCCTCTAAACACCTCAAACACCTCCCCTAAATCATTACCAAGCTGTTCCAAAACAAATTTTCCAACTGTAACATCATTTCATTTAAGTTCATATTTGGTCATTTTTCACATTTTTGCAAGAAGGATGGGAGATTCTGCTCCATCAATCTTTATTGGATTCTGAGCATCCTAACAACTTTCTAAAGGAGTATTGGAGTTGTCCAAAGCATCACATCCTTTCTGTAAGCAGCTTTCTTGGAGTTTCAATTTTAGCTACAAGAGCTAAGTTCCTTTGAACTTTGAACTCTGCAAACCATGCAATACCTTGATGTACATTGATTATAGACATGTTTGTTATGTTATGTGTAATGTGTTTGAACCATCATTTGATGTTTATCATGTTTGAATAAGCCTATGCTATTGAAATTGCAAGTTTTGTGTTATTTTCATGTTACTATCGGATTTTGAATTAGAGGCACTTTTAGCAACAAAAAAAAACAATTTTACCATTGTGATCCTTGTGAAATTCTGAGGAAGTATCTTTGAATCATTGAATTTCATGAAGAAATGAGAGAGTTTTGACTGCTCTTGCAAAGTTGTGGTTTTGTGTTTGTAACCAGCCATGGCGCATTAAGAGGCCTCAGATCATATTGTTTTTCCTTATCTATTTATGGGTGGGGGTGATACAATGGATGTATCACCACCCTAGTAGTTTACCATGCGCTTTGAATACTCTCCTTGCCTTGCCAGTCCTAGGTTTGATCTTGTAGATCAACCTTTTGCTTCATTTTTATGATTTAAATGATGTTCACTTGATTTTCACATGCGCTTGTTTGCTGAGTAGGTAAGGTTTTGACCTTTGAGCTCTAGTGCGTAGGTTCAAACCCCATAGGATGCATTTCCAATATTTTTTATCACTAATTTTCATGATTTTCTTTGCAAATTGATTTGATCATAACTTCTTTGATATTTATCATTTTGATGACACTCTTTTTGCACTATGCTCCTTAATATGTCTAGTTTCAATGTGTGAAGAAATAATTCAAAAATTGTTATTTTTGAAACCCTTTGGCCCACTTGAATGACATGGTCCTTTTTAGGGTTTTCTTTGGTTTTCATGAACTTTCTTGACATAGTACTTGATTTTTCTTGTAAGATTAATCTTGTATGAATAATTTTTGAATTTATAACATGTTTATATGTTTGAAAGCACTTGGCTCTTTGCTTTACCATGTTTATACTTGCCTTTGTGAATGCATGAATGTGAAAAGTATGCCTTGAAACTTCTTTGTGAACCATGATATGTTCCTTGATGTTGTAACCTCATGAACATGATCTTTCACCCCTATCATACTTGTTTATGTGTCTTGTTAGAACCATAACATGTTTACATTGTTTCTTGCCTTGAAATTTACCATGAATCTTGTGTATCTTTCCCTTTGTGAAGTTTGAATCCATGTTTGAACTGTTGTTACTTTTCTTGGCTATCCATCATCCTTCACCCCCCATCTTACTTGTTTATGTATCTTTTTAGAACCATAACATGTTTAGGTTGTTGCTTGCCTTGAAAGTTACCATGAAGCTTGTTTATCTTTCCCTTTGTGAAGTTTAAATCCATGCTGGAACTGGTGTTACTTTTCTTGCCTATCCATGATTCATTGTCATCAATATGTCTTGAATATGATTAAATGTGTTACATTTGTCTTTAACTGATGCATATACCATGTTTGATTCAAGTTGTAACTTGTCGCATAAGTTGTGTTTGAAAACCATTGATGAAAATGTTGTTGTTACACATGTTTCATGCTTGCCCTTGTTGGTTGTTACCTTCATGATATTTGAACATTATAATGTTAAATCGTAAATCCTTGGTTGTTACCATGCCTTTTTATGTTTAATTTGTTAATTGATACTACTTGTTTATTTTTTCAAGTTTGTTTCCCCAATGATGGAACTTGTCAGTTCTCATCAAGTTGCCTTTTTATTATCTTTGCTTAATGTTGTCACAGGCTTGCCCTTATCTTTCTTGGTTGTTACCATGACTTTATATCTTCATCATGTTTGAATGAATGCATATGTGTGTTTAGGCTTTTTTAATATTCCCTAAGTGTTGTAGCTTGTTAGCTCTCATCTAGTTGCCTTGTTATCCCTTATTCCAAAGGAAACTTTGTCTATTGATTTCACTGTCATAGATAGTTCATTACCTCTCCCCTTGACTTGGTTAAGTCATTAGGTCCTTTAACTTAGTTATGTTAGAACCTATATCCATTAGAGTTTGCTTTAAGTATAAAGACCTACCCCTTATTAGGAGTATCCTTCAATTAAAACTTTAAGATAGAGTTTGTTAACTCTATGTAAGGATCATTGTCATGATTACTTACTCCCCTCTTGGATTTTGTCAAAGCCAATCCCCTTGAGTGTTAAACTTAGATCTAGAGGGTTTTGTCAAACTCTATACAAACATTGTTATATTTGTCCCCCCCTGGAGTTTTGACCATAGTCAAGTATTCCTCAACCTTGGTGAGGTGAACTACGGTTGCTCTGATTCCATCCTAGTAAGGATACGTAGGCATAAGATACGATATCTTCGTGAGAAAACTTAGAACTATCCTTAGGTCTTTACCTCAAACTTTACCTTAAACTTGATCCCATAACCCTAGCAAACAACAACTTAGATAACTTAGCATACACACACGCACAAAAGGTTCATGTAGAGTACTACAGATGTTTAGGATGTGAGAACTACCCTAGGCATAACCAACCCCCGAAACTCTAACATTGTTGTTACATCGCGCAAAAGGTTTTTCTTTCTTTAAACTTTCCTTTGGATAAATCAAAGCTCGATGGTGAATTTCAATGAATTAAGATTCAAGTTTATCAATAGCTTGATATCCGATTCTCACTACAATACTAAGCTTTTCCAATTACAACCAAACAGATTGTAATGAGTTTTTTAAATGAATTTCAGAACTATAGTAAACCAGAATTTTAGTCAACCAATTTGATTGCATACAAACGTAAAATTCAGAAATGAAAATAGCAAAAAGAGAGAACAACACCAATTTGTGGAGGCAGTTCCCACGTTGTCCTCGCTCGTGGTACGTCTGCCCTCAATTCTAAAAATAGAATTGAGACATATATATAGAACCTGTTGCAAATTGTTTTTACAAGAGAAGCAGTAGAAATCAAACACTCAATCTTAATCATTGATGTTGAACCTACGCCTTCTCTTCCATTGATTCAAGATGAATCAAATCCTTTGAATGTGATGAGTAAACCTCCGATTACAGAACTACCTTTGAACATCCCAACGGTCTTCAAATCCTTGCCCGAATGATTTCAAACGCCCACAATTCGAACCCAAACCTTTATTCCATAAACCTCCGGTTAACACTACTAAATTGATTGAACCTTCGGTTCTTCAATTACCTTCGCTCGGCTGAATCTGTGAAGGAATGATTTGTGCAAAACCCCCAAAATCCAAGATTCTTGAAGGAAAAAATCCTAACGGTTTTATTCAAGAAAAAGCCACTTATCTCTCAACCTAAACCCGATACACCGATCCTATGTTTGGACATTATCACCTCAACGATACAGAATGCACAACAAAAATGATTATGTGTATTTGTTGAGAAAATGCAAGAAAGAGGATGAAGATAATGAGAGCAAAATCAGTGTCTATTTTCACTTTTCTTGTTGTTATGTGAAGAATGAGCTAAAATAATATATATGTGAAGCATGGACCAAATAACCAACATAACAAACATTTTGAAAGACAAACATAATAGAAAATTAGTGTGAAACGAGCGAACAGTCGACCTAAAGAATAAGGGGGTCGACCTAAGCTCTCCCGAATACAAAATTATGCAGAAAATGTCTATTTGTGTAGACCGGAACATGTCCATGCATCGACACAAAACAACCTAGTTTTGACAAATAGAAATACAAACAGTATGAGTCAACCTAAGCATGCTTTGAGCCGACTCAAAGACTCAGAATTTGCAAAAATGTTAATTTTGATATGTCTTTCTATTTGTAAGTACTTCTAAGATGTTATTTCAAGTTCAAATCAAGAAGAATCAATAGTGTGAGAAGTTACTAAATTAGGGTTTTAGAGGTTTGTCAGTGTAAAATCCCCTATTTAGTACCTAACTTCAAGACCACATATCTCAAGATACAAGTCGAATCTCATTTTCGTATAAACACAACACTTGTAGGTCATGTTCTAAGCTTTCTTTTGAGTAATATAACTCATCCATTGGGTTTGTAGAACTCAAGTTATGATGCCATCAAGTCATGGGTCTCAAATGAACATATTTTTCAGTCAACTCACTTCCAAGGCACTTTTGACAAAGAATCATGTTTCTCCTCAACTTTTGATGAACATGAAAGTTGTTCCTTATGATATTTGATTTCCAAAAAGTCCTAGAAATCCTTAATCTCATTTGTGGAACTCAAGTTATGAAGCTTGCAAGGCAGGGGTATTTTGGGAAACTATGATTATAGGTCATTTTCGTTACAGGAATTTCCATGATCTTAGGCACTTCAAATGAAACTTTTACCAACATGAACTTTGTCCCAAATGACCTCAATTTCATCATGGAACTCAAGATTGGCATGAATTGTGCATGTATAAGGACATTGGTGAAGAATTTCAAGGTGAAAATGGACTTAAAACGGTGAATTCAATTGATATGGTCATAGGACTTTTTCATGCCATTTTTCAATCCAATTTTGCTCACAATGTGTTCACAAGTAAAATGCACCAAACAATTGTGGTGTATGCAAGCAAAAACACGTGAATTATGAAATTACTTCAAGAAGAAGTCTGCATTCAAATCTCCATAATTGGATCACAATCAAGCCCAAAACTAATCCACATGTAAAGTCCAAGCTCTCAGCTGCAAAACCAAGCAAGTTTCAAGTGTGTTGCATGCTGAATTCACGTGTGCATGAGTTCATTTTCCAAATTGGGAATTTCAAAATTTCAGCAAGTTAAAGCCTCATTGGGCCTCCAATGCATCAGAGATCCATAGTATAAAAGCTTAGAATGAAGTTTGAGGGCTCAGAAGTTGCAACTCGTGGAAGGAGCTCAGAGTTGAAGTATGACATTCAAGAGAGAATTTGAAAATTGCAAATCCAGATCTAGCTCAATTCAAGCAAAATTGAAGTGACATTCCTCTTCCTTAAGTTCAGTGGAGTGAATCTGCAAGTTTTGGATCAAGCTTAGCATCATTAGAAGCTCCAACGGAGAGACTCCGTTAGGTAATCTTCATGTCCAAATATCTCTCATGTTAGGTATTGTTTTAGGTTCATTCTTGTGGCATCTGAAGTCCTACAACTTATAGGCAACAACTGGTAGCTTAATTGTGATGTTTGATGCGTTTTACAGTTGTGTGCTTGAATTTTCTTTCGTTCGATTCTCTCTGTACAAGCATGATAAATAATTTTAAAGCCTGGATTCATGATCTATGTGACTTGGCGTTCAATTTGATGTAAAATTTTGTAGGATTTGGTTTGGTTTTGAACCCTGAACTCCGGCCACCTTTCTCGAGAAGATGACGGAGCTAGGGCTCCGTCATCTGGTTCATTTTTAGGCCATTCTACGTGTGTTTGGTTTGAATCTTTGAATGGCTTGATGGACGATCAGGATTTTTCTGACTTGCTTGTGTGGCTTTGTTGACCAGCCACGTCAATTAGTGAAACGGAGTATTTCTCTAATTTAGTTGATTTGTGTTATATTGGGCCTTTTTTATATCTGTGCCCCCTCTCTGATCCAGTCCAGTGGATTGCACTTGTTCCCTTGCTATTTGCACCATGCATGTTTATTTGTTTTATTTTTATTTTATTTGTTTTCTGTTTTCATTTTAATCAATTAAAAATATCTCCAAATGTGATAAAATTCCACAAAAAATATTTTAGGATAATTAGGGTGTTAAAAAATTTTTGATATTTTTTATTTTCATTTTTCTTTTTTTTTCAATAAAAATGGAATTTTATGATTGGAGTGGTTTTTGAATTGATTTTCATTTGTTTCTTTTGGTTTCTTGCTTGTTTCTTGACCAATTGACGTCTCCTATGAATAATACTTTTTCCTCATTTGAGTGATGAGTTGAGGGGTCTTTGAGGATCATTTTGACCCTGGTTTGATTTCACTTTGGTTGAATTTTATGATCATTTGTTTGACCCTCGATAACCCTCCTTCAAAGTGGGGCACCCAAGTGAATCAATTTCTATGGTGATGCTTTGATAGGACATAGGTTGTGTAATTTTGTCCTACGGTTGCCAACTTTATTATGTGCTTTTGAGATTTTATTTGGTTTTATTTGAACCTTTTTTCTATTTTTGAGGTACCTTGCAAGTCAAGCTACTTCTAAGGGTGGTTCACACACACACTCTACCTAATTTTGATGAAAACCGACCCTTGTGGATCCCATAAGCTCCCAAATCTTTTTGATTCAAATTCATAACATGTTGAAGTTATTCGATGCTAATTTATAGGTCATAAAGTGGTTTAGTTCTTGTGCTAAGTTGCTTTCTTTTTAGGCTTTCCATTTGGTTTCAAATGTTGAGAGTGTTTAGAACTTAGGTTATTTACCATGCCTCTTGTTGCAACTTGTGTTGGCTTGCTTCATTCTTGCTTTTTCCTTTCCTCTTCTTTTGTTCTCACTTCTGTCCTAGGACTTTGGGGACTCATCCAAGTTGATTTGGTGCCTCTTGGTTGCATTTTGAGTTTGACTTGGATGAGAGGCCACTTGGAGAAATTTCTTTTGTGTGAACTTGTTTATGCTTTTTTGTCTGCTTCCATTTTGTCTTGCATCTATCATTTGCATGCTTGAGGTTGAGATGTGCTTGTGGAGGCTACTGCCCCACACTTTGTCCCTCCCTCCTTTCTTCAACTTTGATGTGCATTACATGTTTGCATCTTTTTTCTTCTTTTATCTTATGCTTCCTTCTTCTTTCTTCTTTGCCATGTTCCCTTAGGACCTCTAATCTCTCTTGTTCAAGAGAGGTTATGATATACCTTATGCTTGAACCCATGCATGATAACATTAGGTAGCATCCCCTTTTCATCTCAATCATAGGTGCACTTTGTATGAGAACATTAGGTTGAGTTTAGTCTCCATTTAGAGTTGTGTCTCTCTCTTCTCATCTTCAAACTTATTCAAGATACTTAATAATGGATAATGAATGTTGTATGCTACGAGCCTTAAGCATTTGGGAAATGATGATTGGGTGGACTTCTCTCAATTGTCTATAGTGTTTAGCGTCTGTCCTTTGGACGATATGTGACGCATTCGCTCCTAAGTCATAGTCTTTAGTGCAACATGAACTACAAACCGAATTCAATTCACTTCTTCATAAAAGACTTTAAATACAAACATCAAATCTTTTTATCCTTCGGGATTAAATTGGAAACCATTTTCATAAGGAGAGTTTTGTTGACTCTTGGTTCTACCGCAAACAGGTAACGCCTAAGTGTCCAATGGTCGAGCTGCATACCCCTAACTGCTAGAACTAAGTTTTAACCCTACTCGGGTAAAACACTTGAACCAACCTGTGGTCTTGTTAGCCCAAACTACATTTTCTCAGATTTCTCGTACCAGACGAGGATACGTAGGCACAAGAAGACGATGTCTTGGCGAGCAACTTTCCCGCACCTTCACCCGTAGTTTTCCGAACTACGTTGACTCTAAATTTCCCATTGCACGAGGGAGTACGTAGGCATAGAGCGACGATACTCTATCGAGTCTCTTTTCTTTCTTTTATCCCTATGGCCTATAGCTTATATAGATAAGAACCCTTTTATACTAGACAACAAGCGTGGATCCCGTCGAGCACAACCATAGCATTAGAAGCGGAAAGTAGTGGTGAACCTGTATGTTTGGCATGCACTAGTTCCCACGAAATTTGCGCTCAGACGAGATTCTCTTTGATGACTACTGTTTCATTCCGTCTCGGACAATTGAGAGGTTGTTAGATCTGAGGATTGTCGACTCTGGGGACCGATCATTTGGGAGTCAGCTAAGTGAGGCCGCTTCATTAGACTATGATTCCAAATCGGAAGCGGTGAACGTATCATCGTTTCTTGAAAGTCTGGGACACTGACGACCGCATAGGATGCCGAACCTTATCAGTGATTAGGTTCATACTTATGAGAGGGTGGGTTATGTAGGAAACCTTGACCTTCAACCTACCTGGTTCTTGTCAGTGTGAGCCTGTGACTTTGATACAGAGGATCCTTATGATGGTGTTATGTTCTTGCTAAAGCGGAGCGCTGGTTCTTCTCAATCAACAACACAACAGCCTTGATCCCCTGTTGCATTTGCATTTTCATTTTTCATCTGCATATTAACACTGACATGTATGTATGTTGCAAGTGCATATTTTCCCTTCAATTCTAGTGAGTTTATTTCTTTCCTGACATGGAGCCTAGCCTGAAGAAGACAGTGGTTTATAAGTTCCCTACTTCAGACATCGGATCTTTGCTGAGTTTGATTTTTGTGGTTGACAGGAAGGTGATGGAAGATTTCAAGCAAACATATGGGAAGCTTTTGAGTTTTGTCTATAGGCCCTCAGTTTATGAGTTGGGTGGTCTCCATACTCTACTGCAGTTCTATGATTCCCAGTTATGGTGTTTCACTTTTCCAGGTTATGTATTACTGCTTACTCTAGAGGAGTTTTCTGTGCTACTTGGAGTGCCTATCTTGGACCAGATGCCATTCTATCACACTGATGCTAAGCCTGATCTGGCTAAGCTTGTTGATTCCCTTCCTTTGGATGCTTCTGAGCTACAAGGGAAGTTGGTTAAGAGAAATGGAATGCCTGGTTTTCCTCTACCTTTTCTGGTTGCTAGAGCTCGACACTTTGCGAAGGAAGGTTGTTGGATTCTGTTTAATGCCATCCTGGCACTGTGCATTTATGGTATCATGTTGTTTCCTAATATTCCAGATTTTGTGGATGTGGATGCCTTTCACATTTTTGCTTCTGGGAATCCTATACCTACACTTCTAGGCGACGTCTATCATCCTGTGCGCTACAAGAATGAGAATCGGAGAGGGAAGAATGTATCTTGTTGCGTACCTTTGTTGTACAGGTGGTTTGTGAGTCACCTTCCCAAGACCGGTCCTTTCATTGATACTGCAGGTACCCTAGAGTGGTCAGAGATATTGATGGGCTTGACGTCTGAGAATATCATCTGGTTTGATAGAGATAAGCTAGGTACGGAGATTATCTACAGTTGTGGTGGTTTTCCTAACGTCCCGTTAGTCAGAAGGAAAGGATGCATTAACTATAACCCATCCCTTGCAATAAGACAGTTTGGGTATGCCTTGAGAGAGCCTCCGAGAGAAGAAGAAATACAGGAATCTCTGTATCTCATCACAAAGGGAAAGCTTCTTTGGGGAAGAGTAACCTTCGAGCTTACGACCCTTATGTGACTTGGATTCAGGAGAGAGCTGAGAGAGTGTTGATGCCTTTTCCACCTTGTGAGCCTTTGTATTCTCTGATGATTGAAGAGCCTACCACTGTTGATATTCAGAGGTATAATCAGTTATGGTCCGAGAAAGAGGAGTTGCACAAGGTAAATGAAGAGTTGGAGAAAGAGATCATTCAACTCCGGAGTGAAAATATTGAAGCTACTCATTCCTGCAAGAGGCACTCTGAGTTGGTTAACAAGCTAGGTACAGATCTTACAAAAGAGATTCCCGCTCGTGAGCGTCTGGGGTTAGATTTGAAGGTTGTCAATGATGTCCTTATTTCTAAGAAGGAGTTGGATAGAGCTTACCTAGAGATTTCCAGGTTCAATGATCAGTGGAATGCTACCCTCACTAATAACAAAGAGAGGGAAGATGTACTGAAGCAACAGATTGTCAAGCTGAGAGCTCAATTCCAAGGGAAGGATGAGAAGATTGCAACTGAAGCCTCACTCTGACGTGACAGTGATTGTAGATTGAACGAAGCGCTTGCAACGTTGGATGATTACAAGTCTATAGCTGATACGAAGAGGTGTAAGCTTGAGGAGGTTTTTGGCGAGGGCGCCTGGGAGGACTATGCTCAGGACTTGAAGACTACTATTAGCCGGAGAGAGCTTTTTATCCGAGGGTTTCTTGTCAGACCAGACCATCCAGAGACGAAGGAGCTGTTAAAGGATTTTCAGTCTAGTTGTCGTACTTGATTGCATTTTCTTTTCAGTCTGTTGTTATGATGTATATGTTGACCATCACCAGACCTGTTGGCTGAGGTCACTTTGATTCCATTGTATTGATATAGCATTGTATTGCTCTGTATCTGACTCTTGGCTCTCATTTTATTTATGAAAAGGTCGTTTGTTGCTTATCTGTTAGCTCTCCATTGTCGTGCTGTCCTCGTGGAACTGGAATCGAGGGGGAAATATCCCTAATGCATATATACATGTCTGCATACTGCATCATTCTGCATTTTTGCGTTGCAGGTGCCCGAGACCATTAACCTTATTTCCGTGGTTTGTTAGTTTGTTTCAGGATTGAACATCAGACTACTCACCGATACGCCACTAGAGGGAATCAACCCAAGGTCATGGAACAGATGCAAGCTGAGATGCAAGAACTTCGGGACAGGATGGCCCAATTTATGGATTTGATGCAGGGTGTAGCAAATGGCCAGGAGCAACTGAGGACTCTGGTGTAACCATTAATTGCAAGGGTTGATGGTAATGGCGTACTTCACGGGGGAACTGCTGCTAATCCTCCTCGTAATGATGGTGGCATGCCGCATGCTAATGTTATTCCTCTAGTTGTGACCCCTCCAGGTGGAGGTAATGTAGGTGGAATCCCTATGCCTGAAATGGCGTATACTGCGCATGGCAACAATATTCCTCAGTGGGATGAAGATCAGTAGGAAGATGCATCCTCTATGAGAGATATTGGTGCAGGGTTGCCGTATGAGGCTGATAAGAGGTTTAAGCTGATTGAAGAGAAGATGCAGAGCTTTGAAAATCAGAATTCCATGGGACTAGACATGGCTAATCTAGAGCTGATCCCAGACTTGAAAGTACCTTTGAAGTTCAAAGTTCCTGATTTTGACAAATATAAAGGCACTACTTGTCCTAGGGTTCCTCTGTGCTTGTACTATCGCAAAATGTCCGCCTACTCAGATGATGAAAAGTTGCTGATGCACTTTTTCCAGGATAGCCTTTCTGGTCCTTCACTTGAATGGTACATGAGCATAGAACCAGTCAATATTTGATGCTGGAGGGATTTGGCTGAGGCCTTCGTTAAGAACTATCAGTATAACAGCAACCTTGCACCGAACAGGGTCCAATTGCATAATCTGTCTCAGAAGAATGGTGAATGCTTCAAAGAGTAAGCCCAGAAGTGGCATGAGCTAGCAGCTAGGGTGCAGCCTCCCATGGTAGAAAGGGATTTAATTGATATGTTCGTTGCCATGCTACCAGGCGTATACTATGCGAAGCTGATCGGTAATATGTCTGGAAGCTTTTCTGACCTGATCATTACTGGGGAGAGGGTCGAGAACGGCATTAAGCTAGGAAAGATTCAAGTTGGCGAAGGATCCTCAGCAGGAGGAGGAAATAGAAAGGTTTTTGGTAATAAAAAGCGAGAAGGAGAAGCTAATGCAGTAGTTAGTTCTCAGGGAAGGAACAGGAATCAACGTCAACAATATCGTCAGCAGCAGCAGGTTGCAATTATCACAATACCTGTGGTACCACAACAACAGCAACAACAACCATAACAGAATCAGCAGAACTATGCTCCTCGTCGTTTTCAGGATCGGGGTAGGGCAGTAAATAGACAATTTGACGCGCCTCCGATGCCATATTCTCAATTACTCTAGCATTTGTTACAGTTGCAGTTGACACAGAAGAGGACTCTAGCTCTATTAACAAGTGCACCACCTCCTGGTTATGACGCCAATGCTCGACGTGAGTTTCATTCTGGTGCTCCGGGGCACATTATTGACAACTGCAAGGTGTTTAAGCACAAATTTCATGATCTCATAGACAGTAAGGCTATAAAATTTTATCATGACGCGCCCAATGTCGTGCAGAACCCCGTGCCTAATCATGGGGCAGCTGGGGCCAGCGCTATCCTTGAAGATGAGAGCTTGAATTTGGTGTCGGATGTTGATGAGTTGAAGATGCCGCTGAGCTTTGTAAAGAGCAAGTTATTCTGGGGAGGGGTATTCCCAGGTTGTGACGAAGCTCGTACTGAATGTTTGAGCCATCCCGAGGGATGTGAGAAGCTGAAAAACCATATTCAAAAGCTGATGAACAATGGTGTCTTGCAATTTGATAGAGTTGTTGAGAAGAAGACTGAGGAATTAGTGGTTGAAGAGAGGGATGAGGTTGCGATAATCTCGATTCCGTACAAGACTATTACTATTTCTGCATTGCCGAGGCCGCCAATCATCACCATTACCAAAGCTGGTCTTGTACCATATGAAAGTACTAAGGCGATTCTGTGGGACTACGGAGCCGAGGTATATTGCAACAGACAGAAACAGGAGTTGAAAAGTTTACCAGTAGATTCTATGGACAACCTAGTTGGAACTGGTGGAATTACTCGGAGTGGAAGAGTATTTCCATCACCTGAAGTGGCTGCTGAAAGAGCTAATAAGGGGAATAAAGTAGTGACGGAAGAAACTTCTCAAGCTGATGAGAAGGACTCCTTAGACAAGGAGGCAGAGGAGTTCATGCGCGTGATAAGAAAGAGCAATTTCAAGATCGTTGATCATTTACAGCAGACTCCGTCCAAGATATCCATTTTATCCTTGTTGTTGTGTTCGGAAACGCACAAGAACGCTTTGTTGAGAATCCTGAATATAGCTTATGTAGCACAGGAGATTTCTATGAACTAACTCGAGGGGGTTGTGGCACATGTAAATGTAGGTAATGGGCTGGGATTGACGAATTTGGACTTGATGCCGAAGGGGAGGAACCATAACTGTGTGCTGCACATTTCTATTGAATGCCGAGGAGCCATTCTGTCACACGTGCTTGTCGATACCGGATCATCTTTGAACATACTTCCGAAGAAGGCGCTGATGAAGTTAGATACCCGTGGTATATTGTGTATGCCAAGTGACTTGGTAGTACGAGCTTTTAATGGGACTCGGAGGTCCGTGTTCGGGGAGTTGACTTTGCCAATCTAGGTGGGTCCTGAGATGTTTGATGCAGTGTTCTACATTATGGATATTTAGCTAGCTTATAGCTGTCTGCTGGGACGTCCCTGGGTACATTCGGTAGGCGCCGTAACGTCTACGCTGCACCAAAAGTTGAAGTACATGGTGGGTGGCAGTGTCGTCACTTTTTACGAGGAGGAAGATATAAGGATTAGCCACTTATCTTCATTCAAGTATGTCGAGGTTGATGGCAAAATCCATGAGACTTTGTGTCAGGCCTTTGAAACTGTGAGAATTAAGGATAAAGCACTGGTTGTGAGCAAAGCACCTGAAGACGCCATGTCATCCTTCAAGGAAGCCCAGGCAGTGGTGAAGGCTGGGGCATCGCAAGGTTGGGGTCAAGTGCTGAACATCCCCAACAAGCAAGACAAATTCAGTTTGGGATATAGCCCATCTTCCTCCTCCCAGAACGCGCCACGCTATAGGGGCCTGTCAATTTTACCAGCGGGGGTGTAATCTTCGAGCAGATTAGTGTCATATCTGATGAAGACGGTGACAACGACTGTGACATGGACGCGTGGGTTCGGCCATGTACTTTAGGACAAAGCCTAAACAACTGGTCTATCGAAGAAATCATCCAAGTGATGGAAGAAGAGTAATGATTTGTTTTTCTGATTATTGCATAGCCATATGTTCTATTCGGAGCATAGAAGTATTTGTCTTCAGGGACTAATTGTTTATGTTTGAACAATCTTTTTATCAATCAATCAAAGGGCATTTTTCTGCATTCAAATATTATGATCCTTGTCTTTCCTGTTTGTTTTTAACAATAAAATGGCAATGTGATTTATGCTTGTTTGCATATTATTTTAAGTATTAAATCATCATCATTGCAGGTTTCACATTGCAGATGACACCGCTCCAGAGCCGTCTATGACTCGCTTTGACTTTGATAATCCGGTATTTCAAGTCGAAGAAGAGATTGATGAAGATGAAGACTTGCCAGAAGAGCTAGCCAGACTTTTGAAATAGGAAGAGAAAATCATTCTGCCTCATTAGGAGGAAATTGAGGTCGTCAACCTGGGTACCGAGGAAGCCAGAAGATATGTCAGGATAGGGGTTGCGTTGCAGAGTGATATCAAGCAGAGATTGGTTGAAATGCTCCGAGAGTAGAGTAATATCTTTGCTTGGTCATACAAAGATATGCCCGGTCTTGACACGGATATCGTGGTTCATCACTTGCCTTTGCGTGAAGAGTGTTCGCCAATCAAGCAGAAGCTCAGAAGGACCAGACCAGATATAGCTTTGAAAATCAAAGAAGAAGTCCAGAAGCAGTTGGATGCAGGATTTCTCGCTGTAACAACTTACCCTCTGTGGGTCGCTAACATCGTACATGTACCAAAGAAGGATGGTAAGGTACGGATGTGTGTTGATTATAGGGATTTAAATAAAGCGAGCCCGAAAGACGATTTCCCGCTCCCCCAAATTGACGTATTGGTTGATAATACCGTGCAGTATTCCGTGTTTCCTTTCATGGAAGGTTTTTCCGGATATAATCAGATTAAAATGGCGTCGGAGGATATGGAGAAAACAGTGTTCATTACATCGTGGGGGACGTTCTGTTATAAGGTAATGCCTTTTGGTTTGAAAAACGCCGGGGCAACCTATCAGCGGGCTATGGTTACTTTGTTCCATGATATGATTCATCATGCAATTGAGGTCTATGTTGATGACATGATAGCAAAGTTGTAAATGGAGGAGGAACATATGGTAAACCTTCTGAAGTTGTTCGAAAGGCTAAGGAAATTCAGACTGAGGTTGAATCCGAACAAGTGCACTTTTGGTGTTAGGTCGGGAAAGTTGCTGGGCTTCATTGTCAGTGAAAAAGGAATCAATGTCGATCCTACAAAGATAAAAGCTATTCAAGATATGCCAGCGCCGAAAATGGAGAAGGAGGTTCGTGGTTTCTTGGGCAGATTGAACTACATTGCTAGGTTCATATCTCACCTCACAGCCACGTGTGAACCAATGTTCAAATTGCTAAAGAAAGATTAGGCGGTTGTCTGGAACGAAAATTTCCAAAGGGCATTTGATAAAATAAAAGAATATTTGCAGGAACCTCCGATACTGATACCTCCAAAAAGCTGGAAGGCCATTGATAATGTATTTAACGGTTCTTGAGAACAACATGGGTTGTGTTCTCGGTCAGCACGACGAGACTGGAAGAAAAGAGCATGCCATATACTACTTGAGTAAAAAGTTCACTGATTGTGAATCTAGGTACTCATTGTTGGAGAAAACGTGTTACGCACTCGCTTGGGCTGCCAAACGCCTAAGATAGTATATGCTAAATCATACAACCATGCTGATTTTAAAGATGGATCCGATCAAATACGTCTTTGAAAAGCAAGCACTTTCGGGGAGAATTTCCAGGTGGCAGATGGTTTTGACAGAGTATGATATTTAATATGTTTCCCAGAAAGCTATCAAAGGGAGTATTCTGTCAGAGTATCTTGCTGAACATCCGATTGATGACTATCAACCAATGAATTTTGAATTTCCCGATGAAGACATCATGTTCCTAAAGTGAAGGACTGCGATGAGCCATTACCCGATGAAGGTCCGGAGAAGGGGTCTCAATGGCAGATGATATTTGATGGCGTTGTTAACTCATACGGTAGTGGAATTGGGGCAATTATCACAACGCCTCATGGTTCTCATATCCCTTTCACCGCCAAGTTAACATTTCCTTGCACTAATAATGAAGTCGAGTACGAAGCGTACATTATGGGGTTGGAAGAAGCCATTGATCTGAGGATCAAGAATCTAGATGTATATGGCGATTCAGTGCTAGTTGTTAATCAGATCAAGGGAGAATGGGAGACCCGACAGCCTAATCTGATACCTTAAATGAACTATGCAAGGAGGTTGTTACCTTTCTTTGATTGGATAGAATTCCATCATGTGCCTAGAGCAAAGAATCAGATGGCGGATGCCTTGGTAACTTTATCCCTAATGTATAAGGTGAACTATTGGAATGATGCTCCAACAATAGTCATCTCTCGCCTTGATAGGTTGACATTCATATTCACCATTGAGGAAGCCTCGGACGGCAAACCGTGGTTTTATGACATTCAGAGTTTCCTCAAGAACCAAGAATATCTGCCAGGGGCGTCAACCCGGGATAAGAAGACTCTGAGGAGGTTGGCTGGAAATTTTTATCTGAACCGGGATGGAGTACTCTACAGGAGGAATTATGACTTGGTGCTTTTACGATGCGTGGACGAAAAAGAAGCTAGCTTGCTTATGGAAGAGGTCCACGAAGGTGCCTTTGGTACACATGTCGGCAGACATGCTATGTCTCGGAAGCTGTTACGAGCAGGGTATTATTGGTTGACTATGGAGTCGGATTGCTTCAAGTACGCTAAGAAGTGCCATAAATTCCAAATTTATGTCGACAAGATTCATATGCCGCCGAGTCCGTTGAATGTCATGGCATCGCCTTGGTCCTTTTCCATGTGGGGCACTGACATGATTGGCAAGATTGAGCCCACCGCACCTAATGGACATCGCTCCATCCTGGTAGCCATTGATTACTTCACCATATGGGTGGAGGCAGCTTCCTATGCTAATGTCACTAAGAAAGTGGTAGCCCAGTTTATCAAGAGGGACATCATCTGTCGCTATGGAATATCTGAGAAAATCATTACTGACAATGGTTCGAATCTAAACAACAAGATGATGAAGGAATTGTGCTAGAATTTCAAAATCGAGCATCATAACTCATCTCCCTATCGTCCGAAGATGAACGGCGTTGTTGAAGCGGCCAACAAGAACATCAAGAAGATAGTGCAGAACATGGTTGTAACTTACAAGGATTGGCATGAGATGTTGCTCTTCACTTTGAATGGATATCGTACTTCGGTACATACTTCAACAGGGGCAACTCCTTTCTCGCTGGTGTATGGTATGGAAGTTGTCCTACCATTAGAAGTCGAGATTCCTTCTTTAAGAGTCTTGGCCGACGTCAAGCTTGATGAGGTAGAATGGATAAGAAATAGATTGAATCAGCCCAGCCTGATGGATGAGAAAAGGTTGACATCTATTGCTATGGTCGGTTGTATCAGAGCCGGATGAAGAAAGCTTTTGACAAGAAGGTGCGCCCTCGAAGCTTTCAGACGGGCGAGTTAGTATTGAAGAGGATTCTCCTTTCACAAACAGATCACAGGGGCAAATGGACTCCCGCCTATGAAGGTCCGTATGTCGTGCGAAAGGTTTTCTCCAGAGGAGCCTTACTATTATCAACCATGGACGGAGAAGATTTCACATCCCCTGTGAACGCAAACGCAGTTAAAAAATACTTTGCTTAAAGAGACCCGCTGGAATGAAAAAAGAATATCCAGGCAAAATGGGGCATCCCGGCGAACCACAAAAAGAAAAGGTTCAGGCAAAAGTTAGGGATATAAAATAAAAAGATGTAAACCCGCAAAGTCGAAAACCTGAAAATGCGACTTTGGAAAAAATGGGTATCCTTGTGGATCGAAAACCCGAAAGGGCGATTCAGGCAAAAGTTAGGGATTGGAAAAGCAAATGACTGGGGTCTGCGTATTGAGCTTCAGTATAGAGGATTGAGGGAGAACCTGAGGTCCGTATATCCGAATCAATCTCTTTAGAGGACGAAGCATCGGGGAATCGTTGAAGTCAAGCGAGTCATAGATGGATCAACTCATGGTGTTTGTCTGTGCCACATTGCCGACATTCTGTATATTTCTGTGCATTTCTGTAATTTTTACGCAGCTTCCTCTTTTCAGGGGTTGCATCTGTTGTAAAATCTACCTATTTACAGGACATCTGTTAATAAAACATATACTATTCAGTAATTGTTCGTCTTGCTTTAATCTTTACTGTTTTGTTTGCGAAAAACACCCGATGTTTTGATAAAACTACGCATACATAAACTTGCAGGCTTTGGCCGATAATCATTAAAACTTTGATTTATTTGAACAATGTCACGGATGAGGACCGAGATAGTTCCCTTTGTGCAGGATATCTTGTTTGTTTGCTCATTTTCAGGGTCGTTACCCTTGAGGCAGATTCCCAGAAGTGTATCCCCGGTAGGATCACCAATCCCCCAGCAAGTGGAGGTTGTGCATCTCTTTCCCTAACAAGGGTCTATTTCTCTCCAGTAGAGGATGCACGTTTCTCCCCAGCAGACTGTTTGTATACACTCATTCCTCGGCAGTTCAGGCTGAATTCTCCAGTAGGGTAGAATCGTCCCAAGAGGGTCGAGATTGATATTTCTCGGGCAAGTCAGGTATGTGTCTGTATACATATCAGGTTGTAGATACGTGTTTACTCCTCAGTGAGTCGAGATTGAATTTCTCTCCACCAGGAAGGTTGGAACTATTTTCCCAGCAGCGGAGCAAATTCAGGATTTTATTTCTCCATAGGGTCTATCCCCTCAGAGTCTTAGGTGGTGATTCATTCCCCAAGCAGGGGTCGAAGAGGTTTCCTCTCAGTTGGCTAATCCCAAGCGGAGTCAGCAGAGCAGTTGTTCTTCCTTATAGAGTGGAGTTACTCACTGAAAATTGTTATCCTCAGCAGAGAGAGTGTGGTGGGTTATCCCTAGTTGAGTAATCCCCGGCAGGATGGATTTTTATCTTCGGCAGAGCGGAATATCTGGTAGAGTAGAAGCTTTTTTTCAGCAGTAAAATCTAACTCCCCGGTAGAGTCGTCTGTTTCCCTAGAGTTGTATTCTAGGAGGCCATTCAGGGCTGATTTCTCCGGTAATGTGAAGTTAATCTCAGTGGTTGATTGTTACCCCCTGCAGAGTCGTTGATTTCCCTAATAGGTTAGACTTATATCCAGCGTTTGGTTGTCTTTCCTCGGTTGGGTTGTATATTCCCCAAGAGAGTGGTATCTTAGAAGGCCGTTCAGGGAATTTTCTCTCGGCAGGATTTGATTTGATCTCTGGCAGAGTAGTGTTGTTGGTTAGCATATGGTGCTATTTCCCTATTATAGTGGATTTCTTCTCCCCAGCCGAGTCGGGCGAACCCCAGAAGAGTTGTATTCTGGTAGGTCATTCATGGCACTTTTCGCAGTAGAGTTCGCGTTGATTCCCAGCAGGGTGGTTTTTGTTCTCGTCATAGCAGTTTTATCCAGGGAAGTTTTTTTTCAGAAAGTCATCTAGGGTTTGTTTTTCCTAACATAAGTCCAATCGTAATTGGCATATTCTATCCATCCCCAGTAGGGTAGCGTTTGTCTCTTCAGCATTTATTTTGTTGATTCGGTTCCGGTGCATTTTGCATTGTGCATAGCATTCTCAAAAATGTGTAGCATTTCCATTTCATATGGAGCATTACGCCATATTCAAACATGTGCATGTGAAACATAGGTCAGGTTGTTACCTATTGTTTTTTAGATGTATTTCCCAACAGATGGAGGATTTATCTTGCACGTATGGTATCCAAACCATGGCAAGTTGTGATATTAATTCTTTTGCCCGTATGGTATCCAGGCCATGGCAATTTGTGACATTAATCCATTAGCCCGTGCAGATAACCAGACCACGGCAAAATTCTTGACGGATGTGTTTCATCTTATCAGGTGTTTCCCAACAGAGTTAGTTGGTTGAGTTTCTCTTAATTCCCCAATGGGGTCGCCACTAGAGTTTCTTGGTTATGTTTCTCTCTTTTCTCTCCCCGCCAAAGTTGCTTGTGTAAGTTTCTCTTTCCCCAGCGGAGTTCTTTTGTGAATTGTCAGAAGAAGTTTATCAACTGTGTGTTTATCCGGCCTTCGGGTTCGATGCTCGCTTTTAGTTAGCAAATGCCTGCTTATATTAGTAGATGACCTCAGCTTCGTGTTGAGCCAGCCTTCGGGTTTAATGCCTGTTTTATTTAACAAATGCCTGGCGGAGATGTCAGATGTTATTCTCAACTTCGTGTTAAACCGGCCTTCGAGTTCAATGCCTGTTTTTATTTAATAGATGCCTGGCGGAGATGTGAGATGTTTCTTCTCAGCTTCGTGTTGAGCCGGCCTTCGGGTTCGATGCCTGTTTTTATTTAACAAATGCTTGGCAGCGATGTCAGATGTTTCTTCTCAACTTCGTGTTGAGCCGACCTTCGGGTTCGATGCCTATTGTTTCAATAGATGCCTGATGGTGATATTAGATGATCTTTCCGACTTAGTGTCGTTGTCTGCGTGTTAGCAGATATTTCTTTCGACTGCGTGTCGATGCTTTCTGGTTGGTAATTAGTCAGTTTGTTGTCGTTGCAACTATCAATTCAGCTATTTCCGGAGATCTTTGTCCCCATGAGGGTTTGCAGTTCTATTTCCGTGGTTGCAAATTTCTGGGTTCTTTGGTATTCAACCATCTTTCACCTTGATTGTTTGAAAGTCGTTCGCTTTTCACTTGTTCAGGTCCAAGTCGCTTGAATAGGGTCAGCTGTTGTACCCCAAAATTTTCCCAACCTTTTTCTTTACTTGGCTTGTGTTTCATTTCATTTTTCTAGCATTTGCATGTGCATAGCATTGTCTTTTGGCAGGGGATCAAGAGAGGTGTGTATTCAAGACAAGAGTATCAAGGATTCTAAGCTCAAGCGTGAGTGCTTATTCAAGTTTTCAAGTGCTCATAATCATCAGAAGGCACTCAAAGCTCTTTGAGAGAGTGGCTTGATAGTTGGTGCTTATCTCCTATCTTGGAGGTCAACTGAGGATCATCAGAGGATCAGAAGGCCATGATGATGGATAGGAAATTTTAGGAGACCTCATGGAGTGCCTTTGAAGCCATTGTGAAGCTCATCTAAGTTGTTATAGCATGAGCAAGAGGTTGCAGTCAAGGATTGTACACCTAGGGTTTCATCTGCTTAGTGCAAAGTCAACTGAAGACTTAAAGGAGACTGAGACTTGGTTTTAAGTCATTGGAGTCATGGGAAGTTGTGTTGAGACATCTAAGATGTTATTTCAAGTTCAAATCAAGAAGAATCAATAGTGTGAGAAGTTACTAAATTAGGGTTTCAGAGGTTTGTCAGTGTAAAATCCCCTGTTTAGTACCTAACTTCAAGACCACATATCTCAAGATACAAGTTGAATCTCATTTTCTTATAAAAATGAGACTCGTAGGGCATGTTCTAAGCTTTCTTTTTAGAACTAGAACACATCCATTGGGTTTGTAGAACTCAAGTTATGATGCCATCAAGTCATGGGTCTCAAATGAACATATTTTTCAGTCAACTCACTTCCAAGGCACTTTTGACTAAGAATCATGTTTCTCCTAAACTTTTGATGAACAAGAAAGTTGTTTCTTATGATCTTAGATTTCCAAAAAGTCCTAGAAGTTCTTCA
Source organism: Lathyrus sativus (assembly GCA_963859935.3). NCBI lineage: Eukaryota > Viridiplantae > Streptophyta > Magnoliopsida > Fabales > Fabaceae > Lathyrus > Lathyrus sativus. The sequence continues at coordinate 596,824,956 of OZ012738.1, read as the reverse complement.
TCTCATTTGTGGAACTCAAGTTATGAAGCTTGCAAGGCAGGGGTATTTTAGGAAACTATGATTATAGGTCATTTTCGTTACAGGTCATTTTCATGATCTTAGGCACTTTAAATGAAATTTTTACCAACATAAAAGTTGTCCCAAATGACCTCAATTTCATCATGGAAATCAAGATTGGCATGAATTGTGCATGGATAAGGACATTGGTGAAGAATTTCAAGTTGAAAATGGACTTAAAAAGGTGAATTCAATTAATATGGTCATAGGACTTTTTCATGCCATTTTTCAATCCAATTTTGCTCACAATGTGTTCATAAGTAAAACCACCAAACAATTGTGGTGTATGAAAGCAAAAACACGTGAATTATGAAATTACTTCAAAAAGAAGTTTGCATTCAAATCTCAATAATTAGATCACAATCAAGCCCAAAACTAATCCACATGTAAAGTCCAAGCTCTTAGCTGCAAAACCAAGCAAGTTTCAAGTGTGTTGCATGCTGAATTCACGTGTGTATGAGTTCATTTTCCAAATTGGGCATTTCAAAATTTCAGCAAGTTAAAGCCTCATTGGGCCTCCAATGCATCAGAGATCCATTGTATAAAAGCTTAGAATGAAGTTTGAGGGCTCAGAAGTTGCAATTCGTGGAAGGAGCTCAGAGTTGAAGTTTGAAATTCCAGAGAGAATTTGAAAATTGAAAATCTAGATCTAGCTAAATTCAAGCAAAATTGAAGTGACATTCCTCTCCCTCAAGTTCAGTGGAGTGAATCTGCATGTTTTGGATCAAGCTTAGCATCATTTGAAGCTCCAACGGAGAGACTCCGTTAGGTAATCTTCAATTCCAAATATCTCTCATGTTAAGTATTATTTTAGGTTAATTCTTGTGGCATCTGAAGTCTTACAACTTGTAGGAAAAATCTGGTAGCTTAATTGTGATGTTTGATACATTTTACAGTTGTGTGCTTGAAATTTTTTTTGTTCGATTCTCTCTGTACAAGCATGATAAATGATTTTAAAGCCTGGATTCATGATCTACGTGACTTGGCGTTCAATTTGATGTAAAAGTTAGTAGGATTTGGTTAGGTTTTGAACCCTGAACTTCGGCCACCTCGTCGGAGAAGATGACCGAAGCTATGGCTCCGTCATGTGGTTCATTTTCAGGCCATCCTACGTGTATTTTGTTTGAATCATTGACTGGCTTTATGGACGATCAGGATTTGTCTGACTTGCTTGTGTGGCTTTGTTGACCAGCCACGTCAATTAGTGAAACAGAGTGTTTCACTAATTGAGCTTATTCGTGTTATCTTGGGCCTTTGTTGCTATCTGCGCCCCTCTCTGATCCAGTCCAGTGGATTGCACTTGTTCCCTTGCTATTTGCACCACGCATGTTAATTTGTTTTATTTTTATTTTATTTGTTTTCTGTTTTCATTTTAATCAATTAAACATATCTCCAAATGTGATAAAATTACACAAAACATTTTAGGATACCTTAGGGTGTTAACTAATTTTTGATATTTTTTATTTTCATTTTTCTTTTATTTTTCAATTAAAATGGAATTTTATGATTGGAGTGGTTTTTGAATTGATTTTCATTTGTTTCTTTTGGTTTCTTGCTTGTTTGTTGACCAATTGACATCTCCTATGAATAAGACTTTTTCGTCATTTGAATGATGAGTTGAGGGGTCTTTGAGGATGATTTTGGCATTGGTTTGATTTCATTTTGGTTGACTTTTATAATCATTTGTTTGACCCTCGATAACTCTCCTTCAAAGTGAGGCACCCAAGTGAATCAATTTCTATGGTGATGCTTTGATAGGACATTGGTTGTGTACTTTTGGCCTCTGGTTTCCAACTTTCTTAAGTGCTTTTGAGATTTTATTTGGTTGTATTTGAAACTTTTTCCTATTTTTGAGGTACCTTGCAAGTCAAGCTACTTCTAAGGGTGGTTCACACACACAGTTGACATAGTTTTGATGGGAAATGACCCTTGTGGATCCCATAAGCTCCCAAATCTTTTTGATTCACATTCATAACATGTTGAAGTTGTTGGATGCTAATTTATAGTTTATAAAGTGGTTTGGTTTTTGAGCTAAGTTTCTTTCTTTTTAGGCTTTCCATTTGGTTTCAAATGTTGAGAGTGTTTAGAACTTAGGTTCTTTACCATGCCTCTTATTGCAACTTGTGTTGGCTTGCTTCCTTCTTGCTTTTGCCTTTCCTCTTCTTTTGTTCTCACTTCTGTCCTAGGACTTTGGGGACTCATCTAAGTTGATTTGGTGCCTCTTGGTTGCACTTTGAGTTTGACTTGGATGAGAGGCCACTTGGAGAACTTTCTTTTGTGTGAACTTGTTTATACTTTTTTGTGTGCTTCCATTTTGTCTTGCATTTATCATTTGCATGCTTGAGGTTGAGATGTGCTTGTGGAGGCTACTACCCCACACTTTGTTCCTCCCTCCTTTCTTCATCTTTGTTGTGCATTACATGTTTGCATCTTCTTTCTTCTTTTATCTTATGCTTTCTTCTTCTTTCTTCTTTGCCATGTTCCCTTAGGACCTCTAATCTCTCTTGTTAAAGAGAGGTTATGATAGACCTTAGGCTTGAACACATGCATGATAACATTAGGTAGCATCCCCTTTTCATCTCAATCATAGGTGCACTTTGTATAAGAACATTAGGTTGCGTTTAGTCTCCCTTTAGAGTTGTGTCTCTCTCTTCTCATCTTCAAACTTCTTCAAGACACTTAATAATGGATAATGAATGTTGTACGCTACGAGTCTTAAGCATTTGGGAAATGATGATTGGGGGGCATCCTCTCAATTGTCTAGAGTGTTTAGCGTATGTCCTTTGGACGATATGCGACACATTCACTCCTAAGTCATAGTCTTTAGTGCAACATGAACTACAAACCAAATTCAATTCACTTCTTCATAAAAGACTTTAAAAATAAACATCAAATCTTTTTATCCTTCGGGATTAAATTGGAAACTGTCGCTTGCGCGAAAATAAGGTGCCGGCATGACAGAAGAGTCGCCACCTTTCGTTATTTATCCCTCAGAGCGGGAAAGGAAACGATCGGAAAAACCTGACGAATAAGGGTAAGACAAGGTCGTCGCAACCATTGTCTGGGTTCGGGAGTCGGTTACGCAAGGGGAAGGTATTAGCACCCCTCACGTCCGTCGTACTCGACGGGATCCTCGCTTGTTTGTTTACTTGGACGGGTTGGTTATAATCTATCTACCTATCAAGGCTGGCTGAAAAAGAAAAGAAAAATGACTCGGCAAAGCATCGCGCTTTATGCCTACGTATTCCCGTCTGGAACGAGAAATCAGAGTCAACGTAGTTCGGCTAACTACGGGTGATTATGGGGAAGGTTGCTCGCTAGGATATCGCATCATATGCCTACGTACTTTCATCTGGTATGAAAGATCAGAGCAAACGTAGTTCGGGAAACTACGGGAAAAATGGCTCAACTAGGAGGGAGACTATCAAGTCCTATTGTTATCATGCCATGGATTCATCCTATGGTTGAGGTTTGAACAGGGAACTCCTAGATGTTGTCATGCATAGGTTTCAACCTGAAAGTCTATCATCAAATCCTCATCAGAGGAAATGAGAGTCCTAAGGGATCATGTCAATGATACACCAAAACAGACAAAAGCATCAGCTTTAACAGTAAAAGGCATGCAATGCAAGTGAGGGAGGAAATGTGTGTGGGGCTTCAGCCTCCACAAGCTCGTCTCGACCTCAAGCCAGTCATGAAATAACAGTAATCATACTAAAAATAAACAACATGCTATCAAGCAATGAACAGATAAAAGAAGGGAAGTGCCATCAGGCAAACAAAACACCAGCTTGAGAAAGAAAGAATCCACTCTCTAATCCTAAACCTAACACAGAATCTAATCAGATCTGAGCAAAGCCCTAAAGCAAAACCTAACCAAAAGCAAACAATCCCAGTCTTCAAGCTTCAGAACAAGCTTACCAAAGAAAGGGAGCTAAGTAATCAGACTCATAGTGTCTTCCTCAGGAAAGCACTAGGAGGTGTATACTCAGGAGTCATATCCTACGTGGCTCAACCACTGTGATCAGTTTATATTCCTCCTCAGGAGAAACTAAACTCACAAGCAGGCTCCAACATCACTGGATATTTAGGAAATCCTATCTGAACTAGTGGAACTAAGTGAATAGACCCATAGGACCTTCCTCAGGAAAGTACTAGGGGGCTTCCACTTAGGAGTTGCATCCTATGTGGCTCAACAACTGTGATCAGTTTACATTCCTCCTCAGGAGGAACTAAACTCACAAGTTGGCTCCAACATCATTGGATACTTAAGAAATCCTAGACAAACTAATGGAACTAAGTGAATAGACCCATAGGACCTTCCTCAGGAAAGTACCAGGAGGCTTCCACTTAGGAATTGTATCCCATGTGGCTCAACAACATGTGATCAGTTTACATTCCTCCTCAGGAGAAATTAAACTCACAAGTTGGCTCCAACATCATTGGATACTTAAGAAAGAGGTGAGAAGAAAGCATGAAAGTCATTCATAGTGCCTTCCTCAGGAAAGTACCATGAACTTCCTTCAAACTTCAGGATCTCAAACCTCACAGACAGGGGACAAGCCAAGCTCTGGGTCTCTGAATCTTGATCTACAATCTTCTCTTCATGATGCTCTCCAACAAGGTCTTCAAGACAACACAAGCCCCACAACAAATTCCCCAAAAACAACCCCCAGAGATGAACAGATAACCACAGCACAGACAAAATTATCAGGCAACTTCAGAAAATACCTAAAAATACTAAACCAAGGGGGAAAAATCTAACAGTTATTCACAAGGGACCTACAACATCTACCCATAACATCCACATGGGCCTCTACCCAAAAATCAAGACAAAACTATTTAAAGAAAATGAATTTCTTTACCTATGCACAACCTAAACCCTAATTAGGATACCCTAATGCTACCCTAATTAAACTAATCAAATTCTAATCTAAAAATCAAGAATTAAATCCTATGGGGAACTATGATTCAATATCTAATTACACAAAAAAGAATGAGTTAAAAAGACTAAAGGAAGGTCCTAAAACAAATTCCACAAAATCAAATACCAAATTAAGACTATTTAAAAGCTATTTTAAAAGAAAATCTATTAAAAATACTAAACTAAAAAATAAAATCCCACTTTTATTTTTATAATTTTCTACACATTATCATCTAATCATAGAAAAAAGAAGAAGTCAAAAATCATTTTTTATCATTTTTTAATGAATTAATCAAAACAGAAAAATAAAAGAAGAAAATAAAAGAATTAAAATCAATTAAAGGGAGGGGTGGTTGGAATAGTACACGCGCCAGTTCAAATAATTGGGCCAGCAGTAGGGGGGGTGCGAATAGCGCGTTGAGCCCAGAACGCTGGCTTAATGAAACGCCGCGTTTCAATATTTTTGAAATTTCCCTCTCTTTCTCAGACTCGCGCACGGCCGTTGGATCAACATAATTAGTCAAAATCTGGAGCCAATCCAAGGGCTCTCCTTCATCGTCCCAAACACAAACTAGGGTTTTCAGAACCCTCCTCCCATGCCCTAATCTTCGAGCTCCTCTATCTCTCTGCTCAGGCCATGGTTCAACATGATTCCAAAACGAAAGTTGCACTACTCAATGAGAGGAATAAAATGGTACGAGTAGTTTTTCTTAATCCCTCTTGAATAATCCAAACAGAAGACTTCAATGTCTTGGTACAACCACGCTCAGCTGATATCAATCTTCATTAACCCTAACTCTAATGATCTACAGATGTTCTATATGCTATGCTCATCAATCTGACCTAACTCATATTAACTAAAACGCCCTAAACAACTAATTCTTGAAGATTCAAGAATCACTCACCTGCCATGGAACCTCATGGATCGTGCCCTAATTCATGGGAAAGAGTCATCTACCCTAGTGCATCATTTCTATGTCTATGAAACTAACTAAACTGCAATAATTTAGGAGATAGAAGGTGAAGAAGAAACCTGTCAAGAAGATGAGATGAGGTGATGTTGAGCACGATTCAGAGCTTGTAACCTCTCAACAATGCCCTTCTAATGGTGGAAGATCTTCTGTATGCACTTGTATGGGAGGAGGATGCTTGTAGTGGAAGAAAACTCAAGTTGCTTCAACTTGAAGAAACCTCTTTAATGGCAATGTATCTCTCTCTTTCTCCTCTGACTTGACCCTCTATCACCAACCTCTAATCTCTCTGCATGGCACTCTTTAAATAGCAATTGATGGAAGCTTGTGGAATCATCTAGAAGGATCTAGAAAAGTCATGAACTTCTCCTTAAATGAGAAGTTGAAAATATCATTTCCCTTGCCTTATCCCTTGTAATCTCATGCCAAATTGTCTTAATATGAGATATTGAATGTTAATGAATGAAAGCAGCCCTTACATTTCACTTATGTAGGGTTTTGCAAAGTTGCCTTCTTTTTCAAGTAATAACTTTTCAAAGCATCACCCATTTTTAGACCTCAAATGAAAATTCTAGCTAAACCAATGTTCTCAAAATGGTTTTTCCAATCAAAATGATATATTGGATGACCTATTTTGGATTTGTGGATCTTCCAAATCACTTTTCAATTTCAACTTTTCAAGTTTATAAGCCATTTTTAGTTCATTTTTTGACCAATCATGTAATCTCATGCTATGAGCTTTTCCAACAATTTGTGACCTTCTTTCTAGACTTAAAATCACATTTTGAGCAACTTTCATGTTTTGAGTTTTTCCATTTGAGGCTTGGAAATAGGAGTTTTAGGCATTGGCTAAAATGACCTATAACTGACAAATGACCAAAATACCCCTGTCTTGTTCAAACCATAAGTTGAGTTCCACAAATCCAATCAAGGACTTCTACCACTCAAATTAAAGCTAAGAAGATGCTCTTCAACATTCATGTTGACCAAGAAATCATAGGAATCCTCCTACTAGGGCAAAAGTTGTCTGCAAGTTGGGTGACTTTCAAGGACCCAGATTCACATACCTCAGCTGACCTGTAATTTGTCAAAACCATAACTTGAGCTATGCAACTCCTATCAAGGACTTCCACCACTCAAATTAAAGCTAAGAACAAGCTCCACAACATTCATGTTGTGGGGAAGATGAGATATCAATCACATTTAGAGTTAAAACTGCCTGGAAGATAGGGATCAAATTAGGGTTTTTTCACTGACAATCCTTGGAAACCCTAGCTTGAAACTTCTCAAACTCCTCAATCATGATGAGTTGGTCTAGGAATCATCCTTATAACATCTCAATACATCATTCCATGATCTCATGGCCCTTGGATTGGGTCTCAACCTTCTCCAAATCTTCAGTTATCCTAGGGTTGACCCAGTCAAAACCCTAATTCTACCATTCATGGTTGAATCTTCTGAATTCTTGCATAATGACTTCTCTGGGCTTCATGATGGCTATCAAGACATCTCATAGGCTTTCTCAAAACATCTAGTTCATTCTCAAAGTCTCAGAATCATCTGAGGAACACCCACAACTCTCAAGCTATGAAGCACACAACCCTGGTTTCAATCCACTTCCTCTGAGGATCTCTTGAACTTTCTGATGAAGGTATCCATTTTCAAACACTCAATGAATAAATAATTGTTGGTCAAATTTTGGGGTGCAACAGCTGCCCCTATTCAAACGGCTTGAACCTGACTGGGTGAGAAACGAACGGCTCTCAACCAATCAAGGTGCGAGACGATTGAATATCGGTAAACCCGAAAATTTGCCAACTGCGCGAGCACACAGTACTCTGTGGGGAACAAATCTTTGAATACTGCAACACTAGCTGCTCAACAACTAGCTGGAGACATATCGACCTGACATCACCGTCAGTTATCCACATTAAATTCTTCTGATATTGCCTTCAGACAACCACCACCCCCAACCTCGCCGCTGGAAAACTGAATCTGACATTGCCGTCGGAAGCAAACATCGCTCCGAGAGACACTCGACATCGCCGTCGTACAAACATCATCTCTACTGGGGATTTAAAGAGCCTGACCTCGCCGTCAAACAAACATAATCTGACCTCGCCGCCGGACAAAAATGCAACCCTGAACAACTCCGACCTGGGATTCACCCCTGGCAAATGGAGCAAAAGGTACACTTGCGTATTCGGAACTACTCCGCTGGGGATGAGAGACTTAACCGAGCACACTCTGATCTGGGGTTCACCCTCAGAACCATAACGAACGTCGGAATACTGCTGCACACTGCCTGCCGTAGAACTTCAACACTACAGATATATGAAACCCTGGCCCCTGGCCACTTCCAGCTTCAGCTAGAAAAGATCTTTAAGTATTTCTGAATATGAATGAAACCCTGGCCCCCGGCCACTCCAGGTCCACTGGAGAATCTTCAAGTATTTATGAAGAAAGATGAAACCCTGCCCGTCGGCTATTCCAGCTTCAGCTAGAAAAACATCCTTGGCCTTCAAGGATATAAACTTTGCCCGTCGGCAACTATGCAGGAGGTATCTTCGACTTCAGTCTGAAGAAATGGTCCTTGGCCTTCAAGGATACGTGGATCTGCCTTCAGGCAACTCCGCCTCTGCTATAGAGCATCCGTGACCTCAGTCAGGGATATACTTCGGCCTTCAGTCCGAAAAATGAATCCTAGGTCATTCATGACCTTGGGGGATAACCTTGCCCTTAGGCACCTTCGCTTCAGCTTAGGAAATCTGTGACTTCAGTCAGAGAAATGGTATCCTGAGCCATTCATGACTCTACGGGGATTCAAACACTTTGCCTTCAGGCAAAACTCCGCTTCAGCTGGAGAAACATCTTCAACTTCAGTCAGAAGAAACACTATTCACTTGATCGCAATCAATCATCTCCTCAGGATAACTGACTTGGTCTTCAGACTCACACGAATCACTCTGTTGTATCTACAACCTCTGGAACCTTGTCTTCAGCCACCCGTTGATTCTTCAACACGGAAATCTGGACTTACAGGAACCTTCTGATATCGCCTTCTGGCGCTCACGAAATCCATCTTCAGATTAGACATCATTGCTGGAGCAGACATATTATGTTGCTCAGGACTTCAAGAATCATCTTTGAACAAACAGATCCGTCGGGCATCTTCAAGAATCGTCCTGAACTGATAACCTTTCTGGAGCAAACATTCTGTTGGGTATTCCAGGAATCTTCCTGGGCAACTCTTGCTGGAGGCGCTATTGGGGAGCTCAAGTATCATACTAGGCGAACAACCCGGGAAGCTGTACTGAGGTCTTAAGAATCGTCTTAAGTAAATGGCCCTGCTGAGGGATTTGAGAATCATCTCGAACCGAAGACTTCGCTGGGGGTCTCAAAAATCATCTTGAGTGAGCGGCTGACCGTGGGGATTACACCGGGGTCTTTAAGAATCATCTTAAAAAAAGCGACCTTGTTGGAGAGAATATCAGGAATCGTCCTGAGCAACTGGTCTTTTGGGGATACACCTGTTCAACAAGGATGATGATGACCTAGATCATGCTTATGATGCATATGCTTCTGCGCTATGCCCCACACGGTGGGAATGATATGCATTTATGCTAAATACCATGCAATCATGCACAATGCTATGCAATCATGCATAATGATGCGATCCCATCAGCAAAATAAATGCCGAAGGGGGGGGAAATCCTCCTGTCAAGGAGAAAGAACCGCTCAGATAGAGGAATCGTCACGCCAATATCAATTAGGCTCTGTCTGGGGACTTGATCTTCCGCGAACTGCTGCAGGGGAACAACTTCAGCTGCTTGCGGCAGGGGATGAAGCTCTACGAGAACTTGGATCTGCTGATATCACTCGCGAGAATGAACTGCGCGGCCGTCTCGGCTACTCTTCTGGGGAGGATAACTCTATGGGGAGACAACTTCAGCTGCTCCACACTCCACTGGGGAAAATCAATCATGATCCGATCAACTTCCAAGGATTCGGCTCTCTTGGATATCTGCAAACTCGGCTGAGGAAGGAGAAGTCATTCTGCTTCGATGGAGAGAGTGCGACTCTGGGGAAACACAGCATTAACTGCCCCACGCTCTGCTGGGGAAAATCAATCATGATCCGATCAACTTCCAAGGATTCTGCTTTTCTGCGGACTCAGCCGGGGAGGGAAATCATTCTACTTCACTGGAGAGTACGACTCTGGTGGGGAATTTGATTCCACTGGGGAAGAAAGGGTCATCTGACTTCGGGGGAGAGTACAACTCTGCAAGGGAATACAACATCAGCTGTTCCCACACTCTATTGGGGAAGAGGGAATCGTCCAACTTCAGGAGAGAGCATGATTCTGGTGAGGAATCTCAATTCCACTGGAGACTTCAGTCTGGCACCATCAGTTACTGCATCCTTCGGCATACGAACAGCCTCCTACGAAACCTGCACTTGTGACCCGGTGCGGGGGGGGAATCCTGCTTCAGTGACTTTACTGGGGGAAACACGAGCTTCGGCACCCGAACATTTCTATGAACTCTGCACTTGTGACCCGGTGCTGGGGAGAGACGACGTCATTCTTTGGCGCTTGACTCAGCCGATGAGGTGACATTCCTTCAGGATGCGCCTGCTTGGGGAAGAGAATCACCTCTACCTGGAGGAGACATATCAATGCTCACTATTTGATTCTGATTCCGCGGAGGAGAAACTACTGAACTCTGCTGGGGAAGGAGGACTCATCCTGCTTCGAGGATACGCACGACACATCTTCTTGCAAGGGCTATACCTGCAACAACACAAACAAACAGACAAGATACCCTCCTCAAAGGGGCCTATTCAGGTTATTATCTCGTGACAATGTTCAGTTAGTTAATTGTTTCAACAATCAATGGGCTTAGGCCCGCGAGTTTATGCATGCGCATTTTATCAAAAACACATCGGCGTTATCATTCGCAAACAAATCAGATAAATGCTAAACAGACAAGTAGAATTGCTGAATAATGTGCATTTTATTGATGATGAACCCCTGAATGGGCAAAAATGTTTTACAACAGAGGCAAGCTCCTGGAATGAGGAAGCCGCGCAAAAAGAAAACATAAATATACATCAGTATATACAAATGTCGGCAATCGAGGCGTAGACGAACACCATGAGTTGATCCCTCTAAGACCCACTCGACTTTGATACTTCTCCGATGCTTCAGCTTTGGAAGAGATTGATTCCGATGAACGGCCCTCAGGTCTTCCGAACCACTAAACAATGAAAGTCCACACGCGGAACGCAGTCATTTGCTTATTCAAATCCCTAACTTTTGCGTGAACCGCCCTTTCGGGTTTTCAGTTCACCGGGATACCCTTTTTTGCCGAAGCCGCCCAGTGTAGGTTTTCGACTTCGCGGGTGTACATTTTTTCAATATATCCCTAATTTTTGCCCGAACCTTTTATTCTGTTTTTGGTTCGCCGGGATGCCCCTTTTTTGCCTGGACTCTTTCTTTTTTGTCCAGCGGGTTGCTTTCAAGCAAAGTATTTTTTAACTGCGTCCGTGTTCACCGGGGATGCAAAATCTTCACCATCCATCGTGGATAACAACAAAGCTCCTCCTGAGAAGACCTTGCCGACGACATACGGCCCTTCGTAATTCGGAGTCCACTTGCCCCGGTGATCGGAGTGTGGCGGAAGAATCTTCTTCAGGACGAGATCACCCGTCTGAAAGCTTCGAGGACGCACCTTCTTATCATAAGCTTTCTTCATTCGGCTTTGGTACAGACGACCAAATGCAATCGACGCTAACCTCTTCTCGTCCATCAGGCTGAGTTGGTTCAAGCGACTCGTAACCCATTCTGCCTCATCAAGTTTCACATCAACCAAAACTCGCAAAGAGGGAATCTCCACTTCTAACGGTAGGACAGCTTCCATACCATACACCAAGGAGAAAGGAGTTGCCCCGGTCGACGTACGCACCGTGGTACGATAACCGTGCAAGGCAAACGGCAGCATCTCGTGCCAATCCTTGTACGTCACAACCATCTTCTGAACAATCCTCTTGATGTTCTTATTGGCCGCTTCAACGGCGCCATTCATCTTCGGCCGATAAGGAGATGAGTTGTGGTGTTCAATCTTGAAGCTCTGGCACAGCTCCTTCATCATCTTATTATTCAAATTCGAACCATTATCGGTAATGATCCGCTCGGGAATTCCATAGCGACAGATGATGTCCCTCTTTATGAACTTAGCTACCACCTGCTTGGTCACATTAGCGTACGAGGCTGCCTCCACCCACTTGGTGAAGTAGTCGATAGCTACCAGAATGAAACGATGACCATTGGACGCGGTGGGCTCGATCTTGCCTATCATGTCGATGCCCCACATGGAGAACGGCCAAGGGGAGGACATGACATTCAATGGGCACGGCGGCACATGAACTTTATCAGCATAAATCTGGCATTTGTGACATTTCTTCGCGAATCTGAAGCAATCTGACTCCATAGTCATCCAGTAATACCCTGCTCTCAGGATCTTTCTCGTCATGGCATACCCGCCGGCGTGCGTACCAAATGTGCCCTCATGGACTTCTTCCATGAGCATACTTGCCTCTTTCTCATCTACACATCTGAGTAGCACGAGATCGTGGTTTCTCTTATACAGCACTCCATCAGGATTGAGGTAAAAGTTTCCAGATAGCCTCCTCAGAGTCTTCTTATCCTGGGTTGACGCACCCACAGGATACTCCTTAGTCATAAGGAAGGTCTGGATGTCGTGGAACCATGGCTTGCCGTCAGTGGCATCCTCGATTGCGAACACATATGCTGGTCTGTCAAGACGCGAAAGAACAATGCTTGGAGCTTCATTCCAAAGATTGACCTTATACATTGAAGCCAACGTGGCTAAAGCATCAGCCATTTGATTTTCAGCCCGGGGTACATGATGAAGTTCTACTCGGTCAAAGAACGGAAGCAGCCTCCTGGCATAATTCATGTACGGCACTAGATTCGCCTGACGAGTTTACCACTCCCCTTTGATCTGATTGATTACAAGCGCTGAGTCACCATATATGTCTAGATTCTTGATTCTCAAATCAATTGCCTCTTCTAGACCCATGATACATGCTTCATACTCGGCTTCGTTGTTGGTAACTGGAAACGTCAGTCTCGCAGTAAACGGGATGTGGGATCCGTGAGGAGTCGTGATGATAGCCCCGATACCACTTCCATAGGAATTAACCGCTCCGTCGAATATCAACTTCCACTGAGACTTCCTATCTGGCCCCTCATCGGGCAATGGCTCATCGCAATCCTTTGCTTTGAGAAACATAATGTCCTCGTCAGGGAATTCGAACTTCATCGGCTGATAGTCTTCGATTGGCTGTTCGGCAAGGTAATCAGACAATACGCTTCCCTTGATGGCTTTCTGAGAGACGTACTGAATATCATATTCTGTTAACACCATCTGCCATCTGGCAATCCTGCCCGAAAGAGCCTGCTTCTCGAAGACGTACTTGATCGGATCCATCTTCGAAATCAGCATAGTGGTGTGGTTGAGCATATACTGTCGTAGACGTTTGGCAGCCCAAGCTAATGCACAACACGTCTTCTCCAGCATCGAGTAACGAGATTCACAGTCAGTGAACTTTTTACTCAAATAATAAATGGCATGCTCCTTTCTGCCCGTCTCGTCGTGCTGACCGAGAACACACCCCATACTATTCTCCAGAACTGTCAAGTACATGATTAATGGCCGTCCAGCCACTGGGGGTATCAAGATTGGAGGTTCTTGAAGATACTGCTTTATCTTATCGAATGCCTTCTGGCAATCCTCATTCCAAGTAATCGCCTGATTTTTCTTTAACAATTTGAACATCGGTTCACAAGTGGCCGTGAGCTGAGAGATAAACCTTGCAATGTAGTTTATTCGGCCCAAGAAACCACGAACTTCTCTTTCTGTCTTCGGCGCTGGCATTTCTTGGATAGCTTTTATCTTTGCAGGATCAACTTCAATACCTCGTTCACTAACGATAAACCCCAATAACTTTCCGGACCGCACTCCGAAAGTGCACTTGTTAGGATTCAGCCTCAGCTTGAACTTCCTAAGCCTTTCAAACAGCTTCAGCAAATTGACCAGATGCTCCTCCTCCGTTTGGGACTTCGCAATCATGTCATCAACATAGACCTCGATCTCATGATGAATCATATCATGAAACAAAGTCACCAGTGCTCGCTGGTAAGTGGCCCCTGCGTTCTTCAGACCGAAGGGCATTACCTTGTAGCAAAACGTGCCCCAGGGGGTAATAAACGTTGTTTTCTCCATGTCCTCCGGCGCCATCTTAATCTGATTGTAACCGGAGAAGCCATCCATGAACGAAAACACGGAAAACTGGGCTGTATTGTCGACCAACACATCGATATGAGGCAATGGGAAATCATCCTTAGGGCTCGCCCTATTCAAATCCCGATAATCGACGCACATGCGTACCTTACCGTCTTTCTTCGGTACAGGTACTATGTTGGCGACCCACGGAGGGTAGGTGGTAACGGCTAGAAATCCTGCGTCCAACTGCTTCTGGACTTCTTCTTTGATTTTTACAGCCATGTCTGGTCTCGTCCTCCTGAGCTTCTGCTTGACTGGAGGGCAATCTTCTCGCAACGGCAAGCGATGAACCACGATATCTGTGTCAAGTCCGGGCATATCCTCATATGACCAAGCAAAGACGTCACTATACTCTCGAAGCATCTCGACCAGTCTATGCTTGACATCATTCTGCAGCGCAGCCCCAACTCTGACATTCCTGATAAGCTCCTCAGAACCCAGATTTATGATCTCGATATCCTCTTCATGAGGCAGAATAACCTTCTCCTCTTGTCTCAACAAGCGGGCCAACTCTTCCGGAAGGTCTTCGTCTTCATCAATCTCATCCTCGGCTTGATAGATCGGGCAATCAAAGTCGTAGTGAGCCGTAGAGGGTCCAGAGTCGATGTCGTCTGTTACGTGGATCCTGCAATAACAAGGGTTAAGTTTAAAGCAGGAATATGCAGGTTAGCACGAACCTCGTTGCCATTTTGCTGTTTTTCAAAACAAACATAAAATATGAATAACAGAGAACACAACATTTGATTACGAAGAAAACGCCTTTTTATTTATTAACAAAATGCATACACATAATCCAACAAGGCCCTGACAGTAAAACCACTATGCCCCGGGCAGGACATAGGGTTGTACAAAGATCGTAAAAAGCAAATCATTACTCTTCACTTGTCAGCTTGATAATCTCCTTGATGGTCCAGTTGTGAAGGCGCTCGCCTGGCTTGCTCGGTTGAATCCAGGCATCAAGATCACAATCACTATCCCCGCTGTCCTCCGACGCAGCGTTGATACTCTCGAAGATTACTCCTCCTTTGGTGAATAAGATCGGCCCTTTCCCACGAGACGAGCTGCCAGAAGAAGATGAAGCTTCAGCTCCAGGAGAATACCCCAATCCAAACTTATCCTGCTTGATTGGTATATCCAAAACATGCCCCCAGCCTGGGGTGGAACCAGCTTCGACAACAGCCCTAGCTTCCTTAAACGAAGAGAGGTTCACCTCTTGCTTCTCTGCAACTACGGGAGCTACCTCCTTCACCCTGACGGTTTCAAAAGCCTGGCAAAGAGTCTCATGGATCTCACCATCCATTTCGACATATTTAAAGGACGACAGGTGGCTTACCATGATGTCTTCCTCTCCACAGACTGTCACTATGCTGCCCCCAACAGCATATTTAAGCTTCTGATGCAGCGTGGACGTCACGGCACCAGCAGAATGGATCCACGGCCGACCTAAGAGGCAACTATAGGCGGGCATGATATCCATGATATAGAACACCGCATCAAACGTCTCTGGTCCAACTTGAATTGGCAGGGTCAATTCTCCGAAGACGTGGCGCTTGGTTCCGTCGAAGGCCTTCACGACCAGATCACTGGGTGTGCACAGCAGTCCACGGGTATCCAACTTCATCAGTGCCTTCTTCGGAAGCACGTTAAGCGAGGAACCCGTATCTACTAGGACATGTGACATAATCGTGCCTCTGCACTCTATCGAGACGTGCAAGGCATTGTTGTGATCTCTTCCCTTGGGCGTCAGCTCCAGATCTGTAAATCCCAGCCCATTACCAGCATTGACATGGGCTACTACTTCCTCGAGTTGATTAACTGATATCTCCTGCGGCACGTATGCAGCATTCAATACCTTCAGCAATGCATTGCGGTGCGCCTCAGAACACAGCAACAGGTTAAGAATCGAGATCTTTGACGGAGTCTGGTGAAGATGATCTACAATCTTGTAGTCACTTTTCCTGATCAGTCGCATGAACTCTTCAGCATCTTTAACCAACAAGTCTTTCTCTTCCCCTGCAGGAACCTCTTCAACAGCTTTACCTTTGCCTTTATCCATAGCGTCAGCTCGGACTACTTTCTCTGCTGCAACCTCCGCCGGTGCGAATACTCTACCACTTCTGGTGATACCACTGACCTCAGTAAGATTCTGCGCAGTCGATCCGGACGACTCAAGCTCTACCTTCTGACCATTACAGTACACTTCGGCGCCGTAATGCCATGGGACGGCATTAGTGCTCTCGAATGGGATTGGTCCGGCCCTGGTGATGGTGATAGTAGGCGGTCGGGGCGCAGAAATAGTGATAGGGTGGCGAGGAATGGTAATAGTAGCAACTTCGTCCGCCTGCTTCAGCACGACTTCCCCTGACGCATTCTCAATGCTCCGACTGAATTGCAAAATACCCTCGGTCATCAGACTTTGGATACCTTCGATCAACTGCTCACACCCATCAGGAAGTGTAGCACAAGCCATGCAAAACTCTCCACATCCGGGAAAGAAGCCTTTCTTTAGCAACTTAGCTTTAACAAAGCTCAACGGCGTCTTCAGATCTTTGACATCAGTCAGCAAGTCTGAATTCTCTTCAGTGATAACAGCATTCACTCCGCCCCCCCTATGATGAGGCATTGGATTTTTGGTGACGTTGGGCACGCTGTCAGAAAAGTTGATAACCTTGGCGTCCACCAAGTCCTGGACTTTGTGCTTAAAAGCTTTACAATTCTCAATTGTATGGCCAGGTGCCCCAGAATGAAATTCACAAGTAGCATTAGCATCATACCCTGGTGGTGGTGCCCCTGTCAAGGGAGCCAACGTCCTCTTTTGGACTAATTGGAGCTGAAGCAACGTTTGCAGAAGCTGTGCATATGACATAGGAGGAGTTTCCAAATGACGGTTTGCCAGGGGACCCCGATTCTGATATCTCTTATATCCCGGATTATTCTGTTGCTGGGGCTGCTGCTGCGGCTGAGGGGGTGCAGCTGGGATGTTTATGCTGGCAATCTGAGACTGAGGGCCCTTGCCCTTTCTCCTAGCATTAGTGACAGCACTGGCATCTCCTTCTCGACGCTTGCCAGTATAGGGTTTCTTGTTAGCTCCTCCAGTTGAGGATGATTCGCCCTGAATCTTTCCGATCTTTATACCATTTTCAACATGCTCGCCCAAAGTGATGAGGGCCGAGAATGTTCCGGACATGCCACTAATCAGCTTCTCATAATAGACTCCGGGAAGGGTAGCCACGAACAGTTGCACCAACTCACGCTCAACCATCGGTGGTTGGACCCGAGCAGCCAATTCACGCCACCGCTGGGCGTACTCCTTGAAGCCTTCATTGCTCCGCTGCGAGAGATTCTGAAGCTGAACTCGGTTGGGAGCCAAGTCGCTATTATACTGATAGTGGAGAACAAACGCTTCAGCGAGATCTTTCCACGTGCGCACAGCAGCGGGCTCCAAACCCATATACCATTCGAGCGATGGGCCAGAAAGACTATCTTGAAAGAAGTGCATCAGCAACTTCTCATCATCAGAGTAAGCGGACATCTTTCTGTAATAAGATCGGAGATGAACGCGGGGACAAGTAGTGCCCCTATACTTCTCAAAGATAGGCACCTTGAACTTGTGAGGTACTTTAAAGTCAGCAATCAACCCAAGTTTGGACATGTCAACGCCCAATGTGTTCTGATTTTCTATATCTCTCATCTTATCTTCCAGCGCCTTGAACCTGAGTCGAGCCTCAGCAGTCAACTCAGCCTCTACACCTCTCTGAGAGAAAATGTCATCCTGATGGTCCTCCAGCCACGGTTGAGGCACCACCATATTTCCTGCACCAACATTGCCGTTGACCGGCCCCACGTTAACATTGGCTCCCAAACCACCATTGACGGCGCCCGCCGTGTTAAGTCCGAGATTAGTCATAAGATTGCCGTTAGCACTACCGTTGCCCCCGGCAGCAGGAACAACGCTCTGTGGAGTATCCCCTTGAGGAGGAGTGGGCACGGCCCCGCCGTGAAGTATTCCATTACTGTCAACCCTGGAGATGAGAGGTTGAACCAAAGTACGAAGCTGATCTTGCCCGTTCGCAACTACTTGCATCAGCTCCATAAAACGATCCATCCTTTCACGAAGCTCCTGAACATCTGACTGTACCTGGTCCATGATTCTCGTTTGATTGGCGCGAGTTGAGTAGCGGTGGATGAATCTTTGATCAATCCTGGAGATCGAAAGCAGCTCGGAACCTGAGTACCTGAAAAACCTGTCAACATCAAGGGTTAGGAAAAGGTAACAGAATGTATGTCATGCAACAATGCTTCATGCAAATGCATGCGTGTGTCTGTGTGCTTGAAAGATTTCCCCCGATCCTGGCACCTGCTGACAATAATAAGGAGAGGAATCCGGGCCCAATCATGGAAATGGTAACCTCACATAGCAATAGTCAGATTCGACACATCAAGGACCGAGAACTCATACGCAACAGTCTTTCTGAGAGCGGCTGCAGTAACACAATGAGAGGCGAGAGATCCTGGATCGGGGAAACGGCACCTGTCACAGACACATGCTGATGGAATGAGAATGATTATGCAAACTAATGCAAAATGCAGGCATGCAACAATATATCCAGGTGGCTGCTGTGGAGATTCGATGTCAACAGTCGCTGATGAGAAGGAAACCCCGGTGTAAAACCACTGATCTGATCTGCTGCGAATAACCATCTGATAGGATCGAGATCAAAACTTCTGCCCTGACAAGAATAAAGGCCTGATAATAAAGACCCCGGATGCAAGATCAAGGAATATCTGTTGATGAAGTCTTCGGACCCCAAATCACAAATCTGCCCTCTCAAGAACAAATGCACAGCTGCTGATGAGATCTTCAAACCCCACTCAAAATCTGCCCTATCAAGAACAAACAACAACTGCTGATGAGATCCTCAGACCTCACTCAAAAATCTGCTCCGTCCAGAACAAACCTCTGATAACAATACTCTGATCATAACCTGCTCTATCAAGAACAGACAAACACCCAATGATAAGATCCTCTGATCAAACCCTTGCTCTATCAAGAACAACTCTGCAACTGAGAACCCAACATAACTGATTCACTGTCAAGAAAACCAGGTGGTCTGGAGGTCAAAGTTTCCTGCAATATCCCAACCCCACTCACAGGTATGATGGACCTACTCCACGGACAAAGGTACGGCATCCTATGCGGTTGTCAGCGTCACAGACTTTCACGAGTGACAATACGATTCCCAGAAGGAGTGGTATCCTCAAGTCATGAAGAGGCCTTTCTTAGCTGACTTCCAAATGATCGGTCCCCAGGGTCGACAATCCTCACGTCTGGACTCCCCTCAGATCCTCAGGACCGGAAAGGAGCACCTCTGCAAGAATCTCGTCTGAGCGCAGATTTTCGTAGGGAACTGTGCCTGCTCAGCAGACAGGTTCGTCTACTACTTCTCCGCAACTATATCTAGGTGTGTACTCAAGCCCAGGTCCGGCTTTTCACTCACAGTAACATCCCTCTCCCACAGCAGCACAGATAATCATATCAAACTGGAAATAAAATGCGGGAAATAAAGTGCGGGAAGTAAAAATGCGATAAATAAACGCAACCC
Organism: Lathyrus sativus; assembly: GCA_963859935.3. Taxonomy (NCBI): domain Eukaryota; kingdom Viridiplantae; phylum Streptophyta; class Magnoliopsida; order Fabales; family Fabaceae; genus Lathyrus; species Lathyrus sativus. The sequence continues at coordinate 596,805,032 of OZ012738.1, read as the reverse complement.
AACAAGCAAACACACAAACGATAGGATTGACTCGCGTAGGGGATGGGAGACGGTCCCAGCATACGGGATGAGGTTGAGATGTGCTTGTGGAGGCTACTACCCCACACTTTGTTCCTCCCTCCTTTCTTCATCTTTGTTGTGCATTACATGTTTGCATCTTCTTTCTTCTTTTATCTTATGCTTTCTTCTTCTTTCTTCTTTGCCATGTTCCCTTAGGACCTCTAATCTCTCTTGTTAAAGAGAGGTTATGATAGACCTTAGGCTTGAACACATGCATGATAACATTAGGTAGCATCCCCTTTTCATCTCAATCATAGGTGCACTTTGTATAAGAACATTAGGTTGCGTTTAGTCTCCCTTTAGAGTTGTGTCTCTCTCTTCTCATCTTCAAACTTCTTCAAGACACTTAATAATGGATAATGAATGTTGTACGCTACGAGTCTTAAGCATTTGGGAAATGATGATTGGGGGGCATCCTCTCAATTGTCTAGAGTGTTTAGCGTATGTCCTTTGGACGATATGCGACACATTCACTCCTAAGTCATAGTCTTTAGTGCAACATGAACTACAAACCGAATTCAATTCACTTCTTCATAAAAGACTTTAAAAATAAACATCAAATCTTTTTATCCTTCGGGATTAAATTGGAAACTGTCGCTTGCGCGAAAATAAGGTGCCGGCATGACAGAAGAGTCGCCACCTTTCGTTATTTATCCCTCAGAGCGGGAAAGGAAACGATCGGAAAAACCTGACGAATAAGGGTAAGACAAGGTCGTCGCAACCATTGTCTGGGTTCGGGAGTCGGTTACGCAAGGGGAAGGTATTAGCACCCCTCACGTCCGTCGTACTCGACGGGATCCTCGCTTGTTTGTTTACTTGGACGGGTTGGTTATAATCTATCTACCTATCAAGGCTGGCTGAAAAAGAAAAGAAAAATGACTCGGCAAAGCATCGCGCTTTATGCCTACGTATTCCCGTCTGGAACGAGAAATCAGAGTCAACGTAGTTCGGCTAACTACGGGTGATTATGGGGAAGGTTGCTCGCTAGGATATCGCATCCTATGCCTACGTACTTTCATCTGGTATGAAAGATCAGAGCAAACGTAGTTCGGGAAACTACGGGAAAAATGGCTCAACTAGGAGGGAGACTATCAAGTCCTATTGTTATCATGCCATGGATTCATCCTATGGTTGAGGTTTGAACAGGGAACTCCTAGATGTTGTCATGCATAGGTTTCAACCTGAAAGTCTATCATCAAATCCTCATCAGAGGAAATGAGAGTCCTAAGGGATCATGTCAATGATACACCAAAACAGACAAAAGCATCAGCTTTAATAGTAAAAGGCATGCAATGCAAGTGAGGGAGGAAATGTGTGTGGGGCTTCAGCCTCCACAAGCTCGTCTCGACCTCAAGCCAGTCATGAAATAACAGTAATCATACTAAAAATAAACAACATGCTATCAAGCAATGAACAGATAAAAGAAGGGAAGTGCCATCAGGCAAACAAAACACCAGCTTGAGAAAGAAAGAATCCACTCTCTAATCCTAACCCTAACACAGAATCTAATCAGATCTGAGCAAAGCCCTAAAGCAAAACCTAACCAAAAGCAAACAATCCCAGTCTTCAAGCTTCAGAACAAGCTTACCAAAGAAAGGGAGCTAAGTAATCAGACTCATAGTGTCTTCCTCAGGAAAGCACTAGGAGGTGTATACTCAGGAGTCATATCCTACGTGGCTCAACCACTGTGATCAGTTTATATTCCTCCTCAGGAGAAACTAAACTCACAAGCAGGCTCCAACATCACTGGATATTTAGGAAATCCTATCTGAACTAGTGGAACTAAGTGAATAGACCCATAGGACCTTCCTCAGGAAAGTACTAGGGGGCTTCCACTTAGGAGTTGCATCCTATGTGGCTCAACAACTGTGATCAGTTTACATTCCTCCTCAGGAGGAACTAAACTCACAAGTTGGCTCCAACATCATTGGATACTTAAGAAATCCTAGACAAACTAATGGAACTAAGTGAATAGACCCATAGGACCTTCCTCAGGAAAGTACCAGGAGGCTTCCACTTAGGAATTGTATCCCATGTGGCTCAACAACATGTGATCAGTTTACATTCCTCCTCAGGAGAAATTAAACTCACAAGTTGGCTCCAACATCATTGGATACTTAAGAAAGAGGTGAGAAGAAAGCATGAAAGTCATTCATAGTGCCTTCCTCAGGAAAGTACCATGAACTTCCTTCAAACTTCAGGATCTCAAACCTCACAGACAGGGGACAAGCCAAGCTCTGGGTCTCTGAATCTTGATCTACAATCTTCTCTTCATGATGCTCTCCAACAAGGTCTTCAAGACAACACAAGCCCCACAACAAATTCCCCAAAAACAACCCCCAGAGATGAACAGATAACCACAGCACAGACAAAATTATCAGGCAACTTCAGAAAATACCTAAAAATACTAAACCAAGGGGGAAAAATCTAACAGTTATTCACAAGGGACCTACAACATCTACCCATAACATCCACATGGGCCTCTACCCAAAAATCAAGACAAAACTATTTAAAGAAAATGAATTTCTTTACCTATGCACAACCTAAACCCTAATTAGGATACCCTAATGCTACCCTAATTAAACTAATCAAATTCTAATCTAAAAATCAAGAATTAAATCCTATGGGGAACTATGATTCAATATCTAATTACACAAAAAAGAATGAGTTAAAAAGACTAAAGGAAGGTCCTAAAACAAATTCCACAAAATCAAATACCAAATTAAGACTATTTAAAAGCTATTTTAAAAGAAAATCTATTAAAAATACTAAACTAAAAAATAAAATCCCACTTTTATTTTTATAATTTTCTACACATTATCATCTAATCATAGAAAAAAGAAGAAGTCAAAAATCATTTTTTATCATTTTTTAATGAATTAATCAAAACAGAAAAATAAAAGAAGAAAATAAAAGAATTAAAATCAATTAAAGGGAGGGGTGGTTGGAATAGTACACGCGCCAGTTCAAATAATTGGGCCAGCAGTAGGGGGGGTGCGAATAGCGCGTTGAGCCCAGAACGCTGGCTTAATGAAACGCCGCGTTTCAATATTTTTGAAATTTCCCTCTCTTTCTCAGACTCGCGCACGGCCGTTGGATCAACATAATTAGTCAAAATCTGGAGCCAATCCAAGGGCTCTCCTTCATCGTCCCAAACACAAACTAGGGTTTTCAGAACCCTCCTCCCATGCCCTAATCTTCGAGCTCCTCTATCTCTCTGCTCAGGCCATGGTTCAACATGATTCCAAAACGAAAGTTGCACTACTCAATGAGAGGAATAAAATGGTACGAGTAGTTTTTCTTAATCCCTCTTGAATAATCCAAACAGAAGACTTCAATGTCTTGGTACAACCACGCTCAGCTGATATCAATCTTCATTAACCCTAACTCTAATGATCTACAGATGTTCTATATGCTATGCTCATCAATCTGACCTAACTCATATTAACTAAAACGCCCTAAACAACTAATTCTTGAAGATTCAAGAATCACTCACCTGCCATGGAACCTCATGGATCGTGCCCTAATTCATGGGAAAGAGTCATCTACCCTAGTGCATCATTTCTATGTCTATGAAACTAACTAAACTGCAATAATTTAGGAGATAGAAGGTGAAGAAGAAACCTGTCAAGAAGATGAGATGAGGTGATGTTGAGCACGATTCAGAGCTTGTAACCTCTCAACAATGCCCTTCTAATGGTGGAAGATCTTCTGTATGCACTTGTATGGGAGGAGGATGCTTGTAGTGGAAGAAAACTCAAGTTGCTTCAACTTGAAGAAACCTCTTTAATGGCAATGTATCTCTCTCTTTCTCCTCTGACTTGACCCTCTATCACCAACCTCTAATCTCTCTGCATGGCACTCTTTAAATAGCAATTGATGGAAGCTTGTGGAATCATCTAGAAGGATCTAGAAAAGTCATGAACTTCTCCTTAAATGAGAAGTTGAAAATATCATTTCCCTTGCCTTATCCCTTGTAATCTCATGCCAAATTGTCTTAATATGAGATATTGAATGTTAATGAATGAAAGCAGCCCTTACATTTCACTTATGTAGGGTTTTGCAAAGTTGCCTTCTTTTTCAAGTAATAACTTTTCAAAGCATCACCCATTTTTAGACCTCAAATGAAAATTCTAGCTAAACCAATGTTCTCAAAATGGTTTTTCCAATCAAAATGATATATTGGATGACCTATTTTGGATTTGTGGATCTTCCAAATCACTTTTCAATTTCAACTTTTCAAGTTTATAAGCCATTTTTAGTTCATTTTTTGACCAATCATGTAATCTCATGCTATGAGCTTTTCCAACAATTTGTGACCTTCTTTCTAGACTTAAAATCACATTTTGAGCAACTTTCATGTTTTGAGTTTTTCCATTTGAGGCTTGGAAATAGGAGTTTTAGGCATTGGCTAAAATGACCTATAACTGACAAATGACCAAAATACCCCTGTCTTGTTCAAACCATAAGTTGAGTTCCACAAATCCAATCAAGGACTTCTACCACTCAAATTAAAGCTAAGAAGATGCTCTTCAACATTCATGTTGACCAAGAAATCATAGGAATCCTCCTACTAGGGAAAAAGTTGTCTGCAAGTTGGGTGACTTTCAAGGACCCAGATTCACATACCTCAGCTGATATGTAATTTGTCAAAACCATAACTTGAGCTCTGCAACTCCTATCAAGGACTTCCACCACTCAAATTAAAGCTAAGAACAAGCTCCACAACATTCATGTTGTGGGGAAGATGAGATATCAATCACATTTAGAGTTAAAACTGCCTGGAAGATAGGGATCAAATTAGGGTTTTTTCACTGACAATCCTTGGAAACCCTAGCTTGAAACTTCTCAAACTCCTCAATCATGATGAGTTGGTCTAGGAATCATCCTTATAACATCTCAATACATCATTCCATGATCTCATGGCCCTTGGATTGGGTCTCAACCTTCTCCAAATCTTCAGTTATCCTAGGGTTGACCCAGTCAAAACCCTAATTCTACCATTCATGGTTGAATCTTCTGAATTCTTGCATAATGACTTCTCTGGGCTTCATGATGGCTATCAAGACATCTCATAGGCTTTCTCAAAACATCTAGTTCATTCTCAAAGTCTCAGAATCATCTGAGGAACACCCACAACTCTCAAGCTATGAAGCACACAACCCTGGTTTCAATCCACTTCCTCTGAGGATCTCTTGAACTTTCTGATGAAGGTATCCATTTTCAAACACTCAATGAATAAATAATTGTTGGTCAAATTTTGGGGTGCAACAGAAACCTTTTTCATAAGGAGAGTTTTGTTAACTCTTGGTTCTACCGCAAATAGGTAACGCCTAAGTCTCCAATGGTCGAGATGCATACCCCTAACTGCTAGAACTAAGTTTTAACCCTACTCGGGTAAAACACTTGAACTAACATGTGGTCTTCTTAGCCCGAACTACGTTTGCTCTGATTTCTCGTACAAGACGAGGATACGTAGGCACAAGACGGCGATGTCTTGACGAGCAACTTTCCCCCACCTTCACATGTAGTTTTCCGAACTACGTTGACTCTGACTTTCCCATTGCACGATGGAGTACGTAGGCATAGAGCGGCGATGCTCTATCGAGTCTCTTTTCTTTCTTTTATCCCTGTGGCCTGTAGCTTAGATAGATAAACAAGTATTGAGACAACTTGCCCTCACAGCTTATGACTTGTCCAGGTTGGAGAATAAAGAAGTGAATAAAAAAGAAAAGAACGTTACGGAAGAGTTTTCAAATAAACACTAGATATCAATTAACGAAAGACCTTTGTTTACTGATATGGCCAACTATAAAGCTACATAAAGTATCCAGGAAGACTACACCTAGTAGTAGAAGAAACAATTCTACAAAGAGTATAACCATTATCTGTGGGATGGACCTTATCTATTTGAATTTACCATAGTGGGGAAAGAACAACATCCAAAGTGTTACAAAGTAGCTTTTGGTGGACAACTCTCCTCAAATATTGTAATTTGTATGTTCAAGAATGTCTTGAATGTCAAAAAATAGATAATATCTTGAAACAAGACAAAATGCTTCTTAATGGTATGATAGAGATCTAACTTTTTTATGGTTCGGGGATTGAATTCACGGGTCATTTTCCACCATCTAACTCCCATGTTTACATTCTAGTTTGTATAGATTATATAACTAAATGGGTTGAAGCTATAACTTGTGTTGCTAATGCTATCCAAACAGTCTCTAATTTTTTGAAAAAATAAAGTTTTTACTAAGTTCGGAGTCCCTAGAGTTTTTACCAGTGATGGAGGGGCGCACTTTTGCAGTAAATACTTAGAAAGTGTGTTGGAAAAAGACATTGTCAAACATAAAGTATCGCGATTGTGATATCCTTCATTTTGATCGTAATGGATTTGTTACATGAACTATAAAATGCCATTTAAGGAAACTTTTTATTATAACACATTTTTCTACTCCTCTTCTACACCTAAAGCTCTCTAAATTTCAATTTCATCTCAGTTTCTTGGCATTATCTTATTGTTCTTGTGTCTATCTTACTGCAGAACAATGGCATCTAAAAGAAGCCATGTTTCTTGTGCAATAACATCATCTGTACAAATCGAGCAAGGTGCCTTAGTTTTCCCAAATTACTAGTTTCTCTTACAAGTCAATGCAAACAAATATCTCAAGGTAAAACATTATAAAGTGGTAAGTGAAAGAACTTTTATTGTGACAACTTATCCGATTATACGGAATCGGTGGAGATGCTGAAAGAAAGAGTGTGGGTGAGGTTAAATAGTTTGGTTGAGGTAATCAACAAATCTATTTGGCTGGAATTCTTTGCTAATGTTACGTATCATTCTCACAAATATGTGTGAGGTAAACACAATCATTGAATATTTCCCTTTTGTTAGCAATCCTTTATTAAATTTGCAACCACCAAATAGGTGTATCATCCAAAATAGAACGAGTATTAGAATAACTGAGAAAATGTGTGAGATTATAATAAATGGGTTTTGTCAACCTGGAGCTAAGTGGGTTGTTGTGAGAGGTTTATCTTTGAGAATGTGTACTACGTAGATGCGCCCAATACACAAAGCATGGAAATATTTTATTGTTTAAACTCTAGAATTCGTATCCAACCTGTCCGAATTTATTGTTAAAAGGTGTATGGATCTAATAGAAATTATGAACCATAAGCCAATTAATGTTGGATTGTTAATTGTTGAAAATATCAAATACATGGTTAACGCACCACAACGAGCTTATGAGTATTTTTGTGTTATTAATTGAAATTTTAGTATACAGATCTCAGATGTCCCAATGGATGTCGAGACATTGATCTCTGCATAACTAAACAAGACCGAAAACAAGAGCATCTAAATACTGAAAATTCATTACAGTGTCATGACAGATGTTTCAACATCTGTCAAGACATATATTTCAGAACCTAAGAGCAGACTGAATTTAATATAATAGAAAGATAAATAATGCCAAGATATGAAGATCCAATTCGGTGTACAACAACACCTACATCTGAGGGTTACAAAGCCAGGAATGAATCCATTATAAGTAGTATTAATTTAGAGCTAAACAACCTCTGGTTTAAAAATCCTCACTTAATCCCTATCCAGTGCAACTTCTACCTAAAAATCATCATCTAGATAAGAGAAACCCATCTCAATTACTAAATCACCTCAGTGATATCTAACAGTCACAACCTCCGGTAACTGTATCAAATTGTTCAATTGAAAGACACCACTTTCAATACAAAATTCAGTCAAGACTCTTGACTAACATTAATACTTGGATTTGTTTATAAGCATCATCCAAGAACAATATACAATTCATTACCTACAGGTTTCTGAATATGTAAAGCTATGTCAACCACAATGTATCAACTGATACAAAGGGTGGCTTACAACACAAGATAAAAACCTGACTTTCAAAACCCTAAATCCTTATAATTAATTTACAAGAATTAGTACATTTCTCTAGATCTTGGTCTTCCTTTTATAATCTTCAGCAGTCCGTGGGCTTCAAAGTCTCAACCCAACCTTTTCTTAATCCACGTTCTGATTGCACCTTAAACCTTGGAACAGATCTGCACCAAACCTGCTATTTAAACCAAGATGTCGAGTCCTTGAGATAGGACATCTTATCTGACATGTTGTTCTTTACATAATTCTTGTTATAAAATCTTGTGCAACATCATGTTTTACTAAAATTTAGTCAAATCTTAGAGCCTTCAATTCCCCCTTTTGACAAATTCTGGCTAAAACTCCTTTTGCACAATAAACGTAGGAAATAAAAGAGAAAAAGAGTAGAAAATCCTGAAGTCATTTCACCCGGTCTGTGACGAGTCTAGCAGAAAATAATGAACCTCTTAGAAACTTTCATTCTTCCTATACAGCATACACCACCTGTTGTACGACGTGTATCTTGAACCCTAGTGTACATGAGGCAAAGGATATTAGACACTCCCCCTCAAAACTAGTCCTAATTTACCCTCCTCCATTATCCCGATCAGGGCTCAATGGACCTAACCCTAACTCTAAATAACTCAGAACATAAGACACAATTGTGTTCATAACTCAGATCACAAGACACAAAGAGAAGACTCAGAACATATGAACTGAGCCACATACTGGATGTTAGAGCATCCTATCCAACATCCTTGCAAAGCAACTGCAAGAATAGACTCAGTCCCCAACAATAGATCAGTTATGTGTTGTAAGGTGTAGCACATAAATGGGATAGATACACAACTTATCTCCCCCTTTTTAGCCAAAAATTGACAATGGTGCCCAACACAGGTCCATACCCAAATGGTACTCACCCAAACCCAGACAAAATTCATAAAATTTGACACAACAAAAGAAACACAACCTGACACAAAAGAAGCAAAGACCTCTCTTTAACAGTTTCCTTAGGAATTAACGTTCCATTGATATAACCGAAGGACAATTCAATGAAAAAGTAAATTGAGAAAGAAAACTTCAGCATAAATGGGTGCGCATTGGCCAACCCAGTTTTTACTGTTTCTTTTTTAATGAGAATCGTCCAAAGACTACACCGTCCAAGCCACACCATCCAAATAGAGCCACGACTCCTAAACAATGTCCTGACATAGTTACAATGCTCTTCAATGAACTCCAAGCATACTTCTTTTAGCCAGAATTGGAATACCCTAACCATGATGTCATGACAGTGTGTGTGACATCTCCCCTTTTACAACAACATCTTATATGGACCTTATCCTAAACTGTAGAGAAAAATAAATTCTCCCAGAAAAAACCAATCATGTTTCTCAGGTCTCTTCTAAGAAACACAATTGAAATAATTAAAAAAACCTTAACAAGTCAAGATCACAAGTAGAAATCACTAGACTAAAGTATCAACACATCAAGATATTAAGACATTTCATCTGAAATCACAATCTCACATGAATCACATGAACACCTTCATGCTCATAAAAAAATTAGGATCACAACTCTTGTATCAGAACCAATAGAATCTTGAATTAAGATCAAATAACATCATTGAATACTCTCTCCCTGAACATATCCATGCACTGTAAAAACACATCTTGAACCTTACAGCCATAAACAACCTTGTTCTTTGAGATAAGAAAACCAAACAAACCTGGAATGCTCACATCCTCGGAAGAGACATACAAATTCTCTTAACTCCTTGGTTAGCCAAGATATCATCCATACTTGAAAGACATCAAACCCCTTTACCATATGAAGAAAGATACATCTTCAGCCTGCTCCGTCCTCAAGATTCAGCCTGATACAATCTTTTCTAGAGATACTTCCAACAGAACCTACTATCTACTCACAGATAATCAGAATCTACACAGTCTTAACCATACTCCATAATGAATAGATAATTCACTTCTGATCTAGCTGGTGAGTAACAACTTTCCACTTTGAAGAGACAATCAACTGATATGATTTTTCTACAATAGTTAAGATACCACCCTCAATCATAGGAACTGTCTACTTTGGTTATGGAGTCAATATCCATAAGAAAAACTACTTGCATGGTAACCTATGCACTTTCCTTTATAAGGGATACATGAGGATCCCAATATATCAAAGCTACAGCAGATCACAGACCATTATAGAAAGTAGAATACCACAAAGAGAAATAAACTCTCACAAGCCTCATGAAGCTTCAACCCAAAAGCACAATGTTCAGACATCCTGTCTGACATCACAGAATCAACACCCATCCTTAAGCAACCAAAGAAAATATTCCCTCTGAGCATCATCCCATAAGCAGACTTCTCAGCAAGATCTACTTCTCTTTTGCCCTTCAGTCCTCTGTCCTTCAGAAATCCACCTTGCAAGACCACTATAACTCCAAATAAAAATCTAGATTACTCATGTCAAACAACTTAGATGAGACTTCAAGAAGAGGATATGAATACCCCAACCAATCAAAAACTCCCTTGAGCTTTTGTCATTGCATGGTTAACATAGGCTGAGATAGACTTTACCACTAGCCATACAAATGAAGAGCAGATAAGCCTAAATAGACCAACCTTTAACAAAACACATAGCTTCTGTGCATGAACAATCTGATGTTCAGCATAATGTTAGAATGACATCAATGACTTGGATTCCCAATAGATGAACCATACTGAGCTCCATCTTAGCTGATACGGTATAGAGCATCTGTCGCTTTTAGCCTTCCAGACACCATCTCACATTGAAGGACTTCTCCACCACAACATAACAAGAGTTCAGGGACATGACAACATAATTCTCCAGAAGAATCATCACCACCTTAGAAGATAGATACACTATCTGTAAGATAGACACACTATCTCCTTAGAAGAGGTAGTCACAAGATATACACACTATCTGTAAGAACACTAAGATCTAGCTTTGAAAGACTAGAGAAGTCTCCAACATGTCATGGTGAATGTCCTAAACATTTTCCTTTGACTTTCATATGCATAATTTCTGGTAGAGATATCTGTACATTTATCAACTAGGAATTTGAACACATACTTCTATAAAAGATACAATAGCTTCTGCAACCCTATGTGCTTAGATCAGAAATAAACTGACCCAACAAATGTTCAGCAAGATAACCATGAGTTAATCTGGGCTTCCACCAACACATCTATCCATAACCAGATTCTTGGATATAGGATCCCAAACTGCAACCTAAATGACTCTTCAATACCAATATGAATAAGATTCCTAACACACATTTGTTTAGCATCCATAACATATGTTGCATTTCTCCATTATCTAAGAAGTTCACTCCTTAGATCAACAAGATTCTGCACACACTCTTCTGACGTGATGTCTCAACATCTGGTTGAACATCAATTCCTTTTCCCATGAATAGCTTAATAAATTTGGTTATGAAGTCATTACTTACCTTGATTACATTTTAGGACAAGATAAAGACCTAATAACAACTTCACAGATGATACAGACTGTATATAGAAGAAAAAGTTCTTGTGTTCTTGCAATTGTCTGAAGCTGCACCTTCAGGTGAGACATTTTGGACATCACCAATCAAAAGGTTAATCAATTAAATACTTGTTAATGCCACAAATAGAAATTGATTTTAAATCTCAATTCTATATTCTTCAGCCATAAAATTTCATAAGACACCCTTCCTTACTCTAGCAACAACCTAGAAAGGAATTTTTTCAAGGCATAAATCTTCCATAAAAAACCATCTTCTGTTCTGAACACATTCAAAAATGCCTTTATGAGTGGACTTGAGAGAGAAATCAAGTATCTTGGGCTACCTTAAACATGACATAGAGTGTTTACTAAATCCATAGATCATAAATTTGATAAACAAGCCATCACCTCAAACTTTTCTTCCTATTACCCTTCATGGTACCTATTTGACCTGTCTCCCAAGCAACAAAGAAGATCCTTCATGGGAAAACATATCACAATGCTTGCTTCTTTGCATAACTCCCAGCTAGCGATGGCATGACCATCTAGCGAGGTTGACCCTGTCTTCAACAAGCTAGGACAGATGTCAGAACATTTTAAAAAGGCATCATGCACAACAATAACATCATTATCAGTAGTAGCGGAAGAATTTACACAGAAGAATCAGACAACCATCAGAAGATATCAGGCCGAATTCAGAAAGTTGTCTTCCTAGCTTCCAATCCCTTTGAATACAACAGTAATGGATGGTCTGATCACACAATTTCCTTCCTTGTTCAAAGGACTAGAAAGTAACTTCCCTGAATCTCACCCAGATATAGAGCAGGATGCCTGCTCTGATACCAATTGAAATCATGGTATACAGATCTCAGATGTTCCAAGGGATGTTGAGACATTGATCTCTGTATAACTAAACAAGGCCAAAAATAAGAGCATCAAAATACTGCAAATTCATTACAGAGTCATGATAGATGTTTCAACATCTGTCAAGACATATATTTCAGAACATATGAGCAAACTGAATTTAACATAACAGAAAGATAAATAATGCAAACATATGATGATCCAGTTTGGTATACAAAAACACCTATATGTGGGGGCTACCAAGCCAGGGTCGAGTCCACTATTAGTAGTATTAATTTAGAGCTCAATAACCTTCGGTTTACAACTCCTCGCTTAATCCCTAGCCAGTGTAAGTTCTACCTAGGAATCACCATCTAGATAAGAGAAACCCATATCAATTCCTAAATCACCTCAGTGATATCTAACAGTCACAACCTCTAGTAACTGTATCAAACTGTTCAATTGAAAAACACCCATTTCAATACAAAATTCAGTCAAGACTCTTGACTAACATTAATACTTGGATTTTCTTACAAGCATCGTCCAAGAATAATATACAATTCATTACCTAGAGGTTTCTGAATATGTAAATCTATGTCAACCACAATGTATCGACTGATACAAAGGGTGACTTACAACACAAGAAAATCACCCGACCTTCAAAACCCTAAACCCTTATAATTAACTTACAAGAATTAGTACATTGCTTTAGGTCTTGGTCTTCCTTTTATAACCTTCAGCAGTCCATGGGCTTCGAAGTCTCAACCCAATCTTTCCTTGATCCACGTTTTGATTGCACCTTAAACCTTGGAATAGATCTGCACCAAACCTGCTGTATCAGACCAAGATGTCAAGTCCTTAAGATAGGACATCTTGTCTGACATGTTATTCTTTACAAAAATTTTCTTGTTAGAACATTTTGTGTAACATCATATTTTGCCAAAATTTAGTCAAATCTTAGAGCCTTCATTAATAAATTATGTCGGTTAGCTGGAGTTCAAAGCCATCCAAATGATGACATGGCCACACAAATGTTACCAATCAACCAAAGTGTAATGAGAATGGTCCTAATACACCCTATTTAGGAAGGAGGATAAGAAGAAACACAATAGGAAGAGCAAGGCCAATTCTATTGTCTATAAAACCAACAACTAGAAAGAATTCATCTGCAAAAGCGATAAGTACCGACCGCTTGCAAAGGCTAAAGGAGCATGCACTTGGCATGCCCAAGTTGCGCCACAGAAATTTCACCCAAATTGTATGTTGACCCACCAAGATTTTGACCAAAATTTCTAGCTTACTATCAAGTGCACCAAGATCATATGTCGGTTCAAAATTTATAACTTGTGAAGACATGGAAACATATTTCCGTGAGAAAGACCAGACCTTAGCCCAACAAAGGAACCAGATGAGGACGACTTGGGCCAAATAAAACCAAGAATTATGAGATACCATGGGTGATGTGCAAAAATACTTCAATTCCAAAAATATATGACTTATGAGTTTCAAATTTTCAATGTTTTGTTTTACTTCCATTATTATACTATGATCTAATCAAAAATATTAGATATTTTTAAGAATACTCTTCCCCTTTTGTATCGCTTATATGTGCTTTAATTAATAAACTAGTTTGTTCGTGTTGTTTTTTCTTTTAGTTGTGATTTGCTATCTTACTAGTGACACTGAAAAAAGAAAGAAAAAAAAACAAAGTCACCAGAAAAGAATGAACAAAAGTTGATCAACATAGAAGTTTCTATGGTAAATTGACATGTGATGAAGAAAAGGGAAAGCCAAATTACTTGTACTCAATCTCTAGATACCTCTAGTAAGATTTGAGTAAAAAATTTCACTATTTACTTTTCCTTCTTATGAGAGTATTTGTACACTAGTCATTTTCTAGAATTTGCTTTGTGTCTGTTTAGTATATTGGTATGATAAATACACATTAAGGAAATTAACAATGACACTTATCAATGACTGTGTTAAATGTTTATGTCCGTTATTTAACCACTTTGAGCATGATCACTTTCTTTCAGTGACATAGCTTGTTATATAGTCATTTTACTTGAAAGATTTAACTATCCACCCTCTTTGAAGTTAGGTCAAAAGTTTAGTTTCCTTGTCTAATGCAAAATAATAAATTTAAATTGCTCTTGGAAGTTAGGAATGTCTAATTTTGGGGTTGGGGTACTAGAGACATTTGTTAAAAACAAAGAAAAGAAGAAAAAATAAGAAAGAAATTTAAGAAGTTAAAATAACTACTTCAAAAAAATTTGAAAAAAATGCTTAATGAAATAGACCAACAACTTGAATTCTCTAGAATTGATTGATCAGGTTAAAGAATATTATGGAAGGAACATGGTAACATAAGGAAAATTAGGTACCTAAATCCAAAGGATTAAGCCTATTATCCCAAATTATCCTACCCTGACATAAGCCATGTTACAACCTTGAAAAGACCTCAAAAGTGTGTGTTTAAATATGACTTTGATTGATTTTGTTAGAAAATTTGCAAACTCAATGTTAAGTGCTTTTGTATGTAATTTTGTGATTACCCTGTTAAATTGAATGAACAAAGGTGAGATTTGAGACAAGTTGAATACTTGTAATGTTGGAAGAGCTTTTCAAAATTATTTGGATTGAAGCAGGGAACAGACGTATTAATCAGAAGAAAAAATATGAAAGGTGGTGTTCATTGATAAGGGTAAGCATTTTTCTGATGAAATTTTCAATTTTCAGGAAAGTTACTTGAGGACAAGCAACATAGTAAGTTCGGCGCTATGATAACACTATGTCATTACGTTATATTTGTGAGTATTTTCAACATAATCGGTGGAATCATGAGAAAAAATCAAGCAAAAATGATGAAGAAGTGAGCAAAATTGCACAAAAGGAAGAAAATAGGACTTAGAAAAAAGTAAAGAAGAACAAGGAAGAAAAAAAGTTATTGAGCCCTTGGATTTCTCTCGCATCTGCGATGCTTTTATTGTGGGTGCAATGAATGCATATCGAGACCGTGATGATACCTAACACGGTCATAGTGGTACTTTTTCCTAGCACAAAATTGTAGCCTTAAAAGGAGGCTTTTGCTACTTTATTTAGGAGTTCGAATTTCCAAGAGAGAAAGTGAAGACAAGGAGTACCTTATTGTGATTTTGGAGAGCTTTGGAAAAATTGGAGGCATAACTTTCCATTGATTTTCATGAATTCTTCCTATTAATTCATGGTAATTAATTGTTTGACTATGAGTAGTTAAGCTAATTTTGATTAGGCCGGTAGAGATGAATCTAATTGTACTTTGTTGGATTGTATGAATGTTTGACATTATTTGAATGATGTTATTTTATAATTATTATTTAATTATTCTTGTTCTTACTGCTTTTTGTGTGTTGACAATCACACAGAGTGATTTTAAGTCAGTAGGGATTATTGATCGTAAATTTACTGATTTGAATTAGAAAAATTGTTTAACTTAGGAATTAACTAGGGATAAGTAATTATAAGTTGTGGCTAGAGAATTAACGAACATAGAATGCCTAATTTTACTTCGAATTCGCCTAAAGAATTAGGGAGTTGTAGATGATGAAGAAGATGAAGATGTTATATTTAGTAGTGATGATGAATAACTTTATTTATTTATTTATTATTATTTATGTTTGTGGCGTGAATATCACATGACACTTTTTTTATATTATTTTTTATGTTTGTGACGTGAATATAATGTGGCTAAATATTTTATATATTTTAATAATTATATTTATTAAAAAAATTGAATTTTTTAATCAAAAATACTTTTAATTTTTATATTTTAGTATTTATTAATTTGTTTTATTCATTAATATTTATAAATTTTTGTATTATTAAATAAATCAGTGAAGTGAAAATCATGTCACTAAATTTAAAACGGGTTTGAGTTTGTTGCGTGAAAGCCATGTCAGTAATTAGTGACGTAGAAATTATGTGGGAACTTTTTCATTCTGACGCCCATCACGCTTTTCAGGAAATATGATAAAGGCAATTTGCGACGTGATATTCACGTGAGAACTTTTCCAATTAATTTGGTTGTTTGCGACGTGAATTTCATGTCAGTAATTAGTGACGTGAATTTCACGTGGAAAAAAGTTCCAACAGTTGTTTTTCCGACGTGTTCTGCCCACATCGCAAATCTTGGTTTGTGACGTGATTTTGAACTTAGTGACGTGAATATCACGTGGGAAATTGCAATATTTCTTTTAGTGTGAGTTGTACACCAAAGAATTTGGTGCAATGGTCTTGTTAATTCTCCGTATGATCATAGAGTAATTGTTATTCAAGTAATACATATTCATCAACAAGAATAACTAGGGGATTCAAATAAAGATATAATCACTCTTCGTTATCGAAAACTCTAATCCAAGTTATTCTCGCACTTATTTTATGTACTAATCATTATTAAAAACCTCCTTATTTTAGTTTAAATCACACGATTATCACCTTATTTAAATTTGTAATTTATGTAAAGACGAATTATTTTTATTACTTCGAATATATTAGTAAGTTTTTGGCGCCGTTGTTTAGAATTGTTGATAATTTCAATAAAGAAATTTTTGTGCGACGTTTTTAAATTTTTTTCTATTTGATTTTAGTTGTTATTGTCATTTTAATTTTATTTTCTAGTCTTATTCCATTTTGTATGATGCAGTACTACTAAGATATTATTTATTTGCTTATACGAGGTTCAAATCTGACATTGATATTATTTGATTCAGAAATCGAAAGAATGATACAAGAACTTCAAAAAGGCAAAAAGAACTTAAATAAGAGATGACTAATTTTCCACGATAAATGATAGGGGATAATTACAGAAGGGCTGATATCCTTAAATTTCAACCATATAACTTTTAAACGAAAATCTAAAATCTCTCTTTTTGGGGATGTTACAATGTGTAGACCGTAGACCTACTTAATGAAAAAATGTTTCTTTTTGTATATGGACCATCCTAATTCAATTATCAATCCAATAATACATAGACACAGTCAATTCAAAATGGACCAAAGCAAAAGCTCAAGCTGGCAATCGCTTCGCTCTTGGCCTCAAAATTTCTGAAAGTGAACTATTGGATAGGTTTAAAAAGGCTTCTCAATTCTTTAATTATTTGTGTTTTTTTATTTATTATTATTACAAATTTTATGTGAAGAACTAAAAGACATGTCGGCCAACCCCATATCACGAATTCAAGTTTTTATTAAAGATTATAATTAAGAAACTTCTTTTTTTGTGTTACACGAAGGAACAAAAAGAACAGTAATAAAAGGGAAGAAAACAAGCTAACACCACCGACCAAAAACATTTCCCATACCAATATTTTTAATTAAGAAAAAGTCATGATAAGATTTAAGTCCAGTTAGTTTTGGCTTTTTTTTAAAAATGATTTTACAATGTATTATAATTTTGTGTAAATAAATATTTATAAAAGAATCAAATAAAAATTGTTTGAATAATTATTTTTAAAATGTTATTTTAAATATTTTATTATTTTATTAAAAAAATATTATATGAAAATTTCAAAGAAAATATATTTAATTTTGATGCTATTTCAAATGGGTTTTTAAAAAGTTATTTGTGAAATATAATTTTTTGAAAAACTTGTGATTTTGACTATATTTTGATCTTAAATAAAATATTTTTATATTATAAGATATTAAAAATAATCTTTTAATTTAAAAAAACGAATAAAATAATTTATAATATTTTAAAAAGTGATTTTATAAAATCCATTTTTTAAAATTAAAACAAACAGGTCTTAAGCCGTAAAAAAATATCAACTCAAAAGATTTAGCCACCGTTTTATTTGGTTTAACAGAATAATTTTTTAGTTTATAAAATTTAAATATAATAATAATAGTTTAGTTTTACAAAATTAATTTTAAAAACTATTTTTTTAATTAAAAGTTTTAAAATTTTAAAAAGCAAAATAGATTTTAGAATTTTTGGTTTTTAGCTTTGAAAAAGATAATAATAATAAGGAAAGTTGGTATCTTTTTATTCACGGCAAATTTGTAATTACCAATCATGTTTTTAAAGTATAATTACCAATCATGTTTTTTTTTTTAAATTTGATTTTCTTTTAAAAATATTTTTTGAAATTGATTTACAAAATAATTTTTAAGAAAAATTGTGATATTTGAACATCTAAAAGCCAACATCGTATGACACCGTAGCATTTATACATATAAAACAAGTTTCATTTTATTTGAGGATAAATGGAGAAGTAATGTTACTCAGATTCTAATTGATCAGAATCTGGTGATTTTGAATGTGTTCATCAGCATCTGAAGGATCATACTCTAGTATACTATTCTAGGCTCTATTGACAGCTCAGTGCCTGAAGGCAAAAGGTGCATATGGTTCGTACTATGTACCAAAAGCGGATCAATCTTGTCAAGCACCAGATTTTTGGGAAGAGCCAACTAGGGTTTGGTTTTGCAAGGCTCAATGGATGGTGATGTGACCTCTTCAATTTGTTCTACCTTTGGTTAGATACTTAGTACTTCAAAAGGTGCTATGGACAATGCCAATATTCAGTGGATAATACTTCTAACTAAATGTTACTCTCCAAAGTCTCTCTTGGCATACTTCGTCACTAAGTTTGCTGTTATTCAAACCCTCCAATGACTTTTTCTCTACCTCTATAAAAGGAAGTTGAAAACTTGGAGGAAGGTTACAAGATCACAACGTATTATAAGATCTATGGCATAACTCTGAGCTGTTATTTTTGTAACTGTTATTGCATAAGATCTTAAGATTTCTTTGTTAGAACAAGATTTGCTCATGATGTATTTTCCTTGGTTTTTGATGATAATAAAGTATTGAAAGAACAATGGTTTATTTGATGTGTGTTACATGTGTGTAGATTCTAATACTTGTAAATATTATTGTCTGAATCTGTTCAATATTAAGCACACTTTGAGAGTTGCTGAATTGCTAGCTTCTGATAGCAGAATCTGAAGAACACTTGCTAAGTGATGTCTTGTGTAGACTCTGAAGCTGAAGGTCTCAGTATCAGAAGAAACAACATAATTCTCTCTACACTTAGTGAATGAAAATTGGTTTCTGGTACCATTCAGAGTTGGTGGTAAAGTTGAAGTTGTCTGTACTGCAGAAAGTAAGTTATATTGTCAAATCAGTTTGTCAGCTAGAGTCTATAGATTACAAGGCTCAAGAAAGGTTGAGATGCTTTATGCATATCTACTCTCAACGGCTCTAATAGTACAAAATCTCTTGTAGACTAAAAGGTTAAACATGTTACGCATTGGATTAAGATTTTCAGGTGTATCTATCTTCAACCGCTCTTGTACTATGGAGTAGCAGCAATGACTCTTGATCAAGTTACCTCTTTAATGACTAGTTTCTGAAAAGGCTATAAATATGACCGAAGATTCAAATTGAATCTTTAACAAGGATCAACTAGAAGAAGGAGTAAAAAGATTAAAAATTATCAACTTATTCTATATGCAGATTTTTTTGATGTAGGTTGTAATTGTAAAATCCTTAAGGTTTCTTACACATTTAATATCTTAGAAATCTTAAGTTCTTTAGGTCTTTGTGATGGTGATTTCCCGTACCTTTGATACTTGTATCATATACACCTTTTTCTCTATTCTACTGAGCTTTTTCATCAGTTTAGATAAAAATCTTGTGTCATTGGGATACAAGCAAGGAAGTCTCGAGCCAAGATGCTTGAGCCACGTAAGTCTCTTGCTATGTGCTTGAGTAGTGAAAGTCTTAATTAAGTGGATTGATTGAGAAAAAGTCTTGTATCATTGGGATACAAGCAAGTAAGTCTTGACCGATGGAGTGCAAGCAGAGAGACTTGTTTCATGGAACCTAGAGCAGAAGTCTTGAGCCAGTGTGGCTTGAGCGGGAATGCTCTATACATGGAATTGGAGCAGTAAGTCTTGACTTGAGGGGTGCAAGCAGAGAGGCTTGCTTCATGGGACTTGGAGAAGAAGTCTTAGGATGAGGGTCTGAGCAAGAAAGTCTTGGGTTTGTGGAACCTGAGAAAGAAGTCTCGAGTAAGGAGCTTGAGCATAAGTCTTGGCCCTTGGGTCTGAGCCATTATAAAATTCTTATGCAAAATGCATAAGCGATTTTAATCATGATTTGATTATAGTGAAAATATCATGTGAAATAAGGGGACTGAACTATTTTCGGTTTGGGAGGAACCAATATAAATCTTTGTGTCTTCTGTTATTATTTATTTGCTTCTGTTAAGATTCTGCTGCTAAGAATTAACCAGAATCTGAACACCAATTTAGATTGTGAACTCTGATCATATGCAAGCTAAGAAAACGGAAAACACAACTCAACCCCCCCCCCCCCTTCTTGTGTACTTTTCTCACCTTCAATTGGTATGAGAGTATGGTATGTGCTTAACACATAACAATGATGCAGATAACGATCCAATAAGAAAAGTATGTTTGTCAAAGACTTTCCTTCAAGAAGGAATCAAGTTCCATATGAAAAATATTATATTGCTTTTCTTACCATGTTTAAAGGGTGATTCAACTAAATCCAAATGATGGAAAAGCAAAATATATTTTTAACTCATTGGTCTTGATAAAAGGGGTTTCTGAAGGTCTATAGAATATCCTTGAAAAATGTATTACTACAGAATTTGATGGTGTAGAGATAATCTATTTGAAAGTCTCTATCACCAGCTCAAAAGAAGCTTATTGAATATTTTCAGGGGTAATTGCATTCTGGTAGGTGTTATATCTCACTTCTGAGTATGTCAACATCATTGATATGTCTGATGCTCGGACTACCTTTGAATCCTTGTGCTCAGATTTCTGGGAGTTAGTTATGAAGCTTGTCTAGTTACACTTCATATGATCTTTCAAGCCAATTCTAAGAAGATTAGTTTAGATTCAAACCTGAGATCATAATTATTCAAGAAGTTATACAACTTAAATTTATTTTGGTCTGTTGGTTTGTCTTGCAAATCTTCGAAGAAAAGAAATTAAATTAGATGATGAAAAGATATCTAACAAATCACCTTTCCTAAAGCTTGGTTCTTTGAAATGTCTGATGATAAAGGACTTATATTTCTTGTCAGAAGTACTTCTTAACCAGCTGGATGGGTCGTAATATCTGTTGATAGAAAAGTAACTTCAAAAGCTTATGAAATACTTGTATTTCAACTGATTTCCCAGATCTAAAAGCAAGGAGAAACACTACCAAAACCTAATATCAGTTAATATTCCCTGCATATTCTTTTGAAGATGACATTAGTGCATGATTAAGATAAAAGAGTAATCTGGCTCTGCCAATCATTAGTGCTCTAGAAGAAGCATATGAAAGTTGTCAGATTCTCAAATTCAGAAGAGGATTCTTTACTTCTAATAAAGCAGTTTAAGTAAAAGGTTTTCAAATACTTTTATAATACTTAAATTTTCATAAAGGTGAAATTCATCCAGTGGATTCGAGAAATCAGTTGGATAAGAACCTTTGGGTAATGATGTTTTCTTTTTAGATACTTATTGTCACTATCCCCTGTATTGTGAAACATCATTTTGTCCTTCTTCTGACAAGATTCTTCTTGTAGGAATCATGTTCAGTTCTTTTTCTTTTTTATTTTCTCGGTGGTTGTGTGTTGATCAAGCCAAACTTGAGATGAGTTTCCTAGTCAATTCTTCTTTGAATCAACTGGTAGTCATCAATGAAATGTTTGTGGATTTTGATGAGTTGCTTAACTTAGGCTTTAACTTTTGGAAGATTGTGTGTGAACAAGGATGAAATGGATACTTTGAGATGCTCTGTGGTTTCACTTATCCAGATCTTGTCAAAGACTTTTGGATTAATATTCCATTGTTGATATGAACTCTAAGTGTGATATTCTATCTAAAGTAACTGTTGTTTCTATAACGGTAACCTCTAAAGAGATTGCTAATGTGATCAATTGTGAGGAAATTGGAGAAATCCCAGGAACTCTTGTTTGGGAAAACTATCTTCCTACTTGGCATATCTTTGTAGATCTATCTAATACATCAGTGGTTTCAAATCTTCATCATGGTGCTGTTGTTTAGAATCAGATTCTGAATTCAAACTTACTTCTCAATGATAAGGATTTAGACCTTATGGACCCAATTCAAAAGGATTTGCTTCTACTTATCAATTCAAACTTGCAGATTGATCTTCCTCGAGTTATGTTTGACTATTTGAAGAAGACTCTTTCTTCCTTTCACATGGGAAAGATTTTCTTCATTCCGTTTGGATGAGTTCTTTCAGAATTACTTGTTTAGCAGGGAGTTATCATAAGTTCAGAGGCTGATTTGTCTAAAATCTAGAGAGACAAGTTTGAAGTTATCTATGAAAGATTCTGATGTTAGATTTATGGATAATTATGCCTTGTAATTATTAAAACCTTTGTATTTAGTTATCTTATTATTAATTATAAGTTTGTTCCTATTGTTGTTCAGTTAACAATTGAATATATTTATTTATGGTTGTTCAAAAGAATTAAAAGTAATGGGAGTAAGAACTTAATGTTTGCAACTTTTATCATTAATAAGAAGAAATGGATTACAAATTATTTAGACATTCTAGTCTGTTGGATTGGCCCTAAGGTATTCCCTAGAATCATCTGACATGTCCAGATTATCTAAGTAATCTTGCCATTCTTCCTTGGAAAACTCCAAAGCATCCTTTCTCAGTTGATTTCTTCATCTGGACCTAAAAGATCTTATTCTTTTGGGTGTCTTCACAAAGGATGCAAAAGAGGTGAGAGCTTATGAAGTCATCTGCTTCATAGTAGATCCTTCAGCTACTAATTTTCTTTCACTTGCCTGAGTTACTGCATTCAGTATGGAATTCATTCTGAAATCTCTCTTTGGAACCCATATTACTTCTGTTTGTACATTTGGGTGTTTTGAGGATTAAGTGATTATGAAAGTAAGTCTGCTATGATTTCTTTTATAGACGTGTTACATACATTGTTCCAAGTATCTGCTGTTTTAATATTGGTTAAGTCTTATCAATATCTTAAATTATATACCTTAGAAATGATAGCTAATAGTCTAACCTATTAAAGATTCTTTAACAACTATGAATATTATGGTTAACACGTTTAACTGTTGCTTCTTGTATTAGTTTTACATCATTAATGTCTTTTAATAAATCTAAAGGAAGTTATTAAAAGTATTTGCATGCAATAAACAAAATTTGGTCAAAAAGGTACTTTTTATTTAATTGAAGCAGAGGATTACAAAACATTGATTTATAAGGAACTACTAGTGCTTAGTATAGATCCCTATCTAAGTCATCCCGAGCTGTATGATGATAACAACTGTCATAGTCTATGTCAAGCTCATCCACATTAACTTCTTCCTCTTCTGCCTCTAGGATTGGACGGTAGAACATCTTGTTGGACCGTTTTCTTCTCTTTGACCTTTTCATTATCTTTCTTTTGGGCTTCATCACAACTTCTTATGAACCTAATCTAGTAGGTTGTGTTGGAGCTGCTGATGTGGTTTCTTTAGAATTGAGTCTTGTAGAGGGCACATGCCCAGTGGTAGAAGATTCAGAAACAACTTATTTTGTATGTTCTAGACATCTTATCTTGTAGATCTCTCAGAGATTTCTGTTACTACAGAAGTCTTATGACTCTCAGCTGATGCCTCCATGACTCTGATGGATGTTGATGAAAATGAACTAGGTTTGGACTGCTTTTATAATGACTTCTAAGAAACTCAAACGAATTATTTAAACCTGCATGATTCTTGGAACAATAACGACCATTAAAAACTTAAAGCATGCACTATACAATCCTTAATGACCCTATGTTACTTGAATGTTTTTAAATTCCTTGGACACTATATAGAACGTAAATAAAAATGGTTAAATAAATTCATATAAATAACAATGGAATATCTTAAGGTGGAATATCTTCTTCCTTGAAAAAGAGTTAATTAAAAAGGAATTGCCACATTAGCGTAATTGAAACTAAATTTTATCTCTAATCTATACCACCCACTCACGTTGCACCGGTCGTGTATTGTGTTAAGTTAGAAAATCCTTTTTTATATAATAACCTCTTTAGCTTAGTTGAAAAGTGATTTTGTTTGGAAATTTTAACTTATAAGGGTCTCCGGCATATAACCCGGACAACCGGATCCTAAATCTATAAACGTGCCCGAAAATAGTTTCAAAATCTCCTTCTAATAATATTAAACTTTCCTAATTGATTAACAAAGCGCTTTCGCTATTTTTCCTAATAAAAAACTAACCAATTTTTATCTTAAGTGTCAGACGACTTTCGATTTTACCTGACTTAATCATGGTCCTAATTTCGTAGTAACCAATCAAATTAACCACACAAAAAAATGTATTAAAGTCAAAACTGTAACACCCTTTTTCTAACCCAAAAATAATAAGGCAATTAACACATAAATCAGAGTGAATAAATAAATCTCATTAAAATTCCACTAAAAGGGCGTACATTCTCAAATTCATCAAAATAGGATCCATACTCCGTAACTACAGGTTTTTCCCAAAAATACATCAAAGCATCATAAACAGCGGAATTCAAAACATACTTCTAAGTTTCCTCAAAAAGGGAACTCAATCAACATAACTTCAACAGTAAAACAAATCTACTCAAGGAACCCAAACCGATGTTACATATCAGAGCAAGACCCTCTAAGCTGACCAACAGACTAAAACACTCAAAAACTTCATAAATGACTCCTCGGCGGCGTCCACGGCTAAACTGGCTCATCTTCATGTTACCCACGTGGAGGTAACATTCAAACAGGCAGGGTGAGTAAAACAATTCATAATCATCAATGTATGATAATTAATGCATAAATGGCAACATATTCATATTCAACACATTCATATTACTCACATATGCCTCAAAGGTCACGACATCATAATTTATACACAAAGACTCATAAATGCAATGCAACATAACTCAATGCATGTGGTACCAATCATCACAGCTCGATGGACATTGGGCCATCAACCCTCCGTAGATCCCCATCAATAGGATCAAAGCATGTCAAAATACTTCACATCCACACAGTGGGATTGAAGCCAAAGCAATCGAATGCGCATGAATGCATGATGCACATGTCACAATGATAATCCTCACAGTACAACATATGGTGCATCATCATTCATCATGTTCATCATCATCACAAAAATCACATAAAGCATCATATCTCATGTTATCACATAGTTCATCAAATCATGGTAATATCATCCTATTAATTCAACCCAATACATCATCGAACCATCATAACATAATGCACATATCACCCAAAACCCACTGCCACACTCATGGCAACTCATCCCAGAAATCCCAGAATCACACATCACGGCATCGCTGCACAACACTCAATTTATCAAACTTCTGCTACGTTCGCTGGCTCGCTCGCTAGGTGAGTCCTATAGCGAGCCCCTCGCTGGCTTGATCGCTAGGAGAGCCTCTAGTAATGCTCGCTGGCTCGTTCGCTAGGCGAGCCTCTAGCGAATCCCCGCTGGCTTGCTCGCTAGGCGAACAGTGCGATGACAACAACTTCTGCTACGCACCAGAACTGATTTCCACCCAAAAACTCATACGAATCATTTACCCAACGCCCCCAAAGTATCCCCAAATCATCCCTAAGGTTATACAACAATAACGGTACAAACTATATGGTCCATTAGGCTAATCCGGCAACATTTGCACTGCCTAAAACACTATTTCCTACAATTGCTCTGAGTACATCAGAGTTACTCACATTCAGATATTCTTATTCTACAAGGGCAAACATATACAATCCAAGGTTTTGGTTTCCGAACTTATGTTAATATTCAATGATTCATACCATAACCCACAATCACAGAGTTCTATAATCGAACCTCTCAGTTTCCCCAATTCAACTCAAAAACCCTCAAATCCTAAATCCACCATGAATACATCTAAAGGCATACATGGAAAATAATGAACAGAAATACTCCCCATATCTTAGTCGATTCGCAGCTTTCACGATTGACTTCAGGATCTTCTGCCTCCAACCTTTCCTTGAGAGCTCTGGCCACACCAACTTTCTCATTAAACACAAACGAATTCCAATTTCCTCTCAGAACTCTAGTTTGTCTAACTTAGTCATGGGCCTCACAAATTGGACTTTTCCCTCATTACCCTTACTAACTTCATAAAATACCCAAATTGCCCTTATTTTACTTATATTCCATTTAATTATTAATAATACTAATAATTTAATATTATATGCTATTAATCAAATAAATATCCGAAACACACATTTTCCAATATCACAAAACCACCGAAAATTTACCGAAACATGAATATTCATAATTAAATAATTAATTAACATATTCCGATTAAAATTGGGGTGTTACAACCCTCTCCCACTTAAAAGAATTTCCGTTTTCGAAAATTACCTACAGAAAACAGAGTCGAATATGACTCCTTCATCTGATCTTCACGTTCCCAAGTCCAACTTTCTCCAGCTAGTCCTCCCCACAATACCTTCACCAAGGCGATATCTTTACCTCGTAGATGTTTTACTTATCGTTCGTCAATTCGAACAGGCAACACCTCAACAGTCAAATCATCGCGCACTTGTACATCATCTATCTGAATCACATGCGACGGATCTGGAATGTACTTCCTCAACTGGAACACATGAAACACATCATGCAAATTCGCGAGCGACGGCAGTAAAGCAATCCGATAGGCTACTTCCCCCACCCTCTGCGAAATCTGATACAGACCAACAAAGGGCGATGTGAGCTTTCGAGACTTCAAAGCTCGACCAACACCAATTACCGACGTAACTCTCAGAAACACATGATCTCCCTCTTGGAATTCAACTGCTTTCCTCCTCTTATCATGGTAACTCTTCTGACGAATCTATGATGCTTTCATCTTCTCACGGATCATCTTGATCTTTTCAGTCGTCTCTTGCACAATTTCAGGTCTGAGCACAACACTCTCGCCTGATTCATACCAACACAACGGAGTCCTACACCTCCTACCATACAGGGCCTCATACGGTGCCATTCCGATACTAGAATGGTAACTGTTATTGTAGGTAAACTCAACCAACGACAAATAACTATCCCACGATCCACCTTGATCCAAAACACAAGATCTCAACAAATCCTCCAAAGACTGGATAATTCTTTCTGTCTGTCCATTCGTCTGCGAATGATAGGCAGAACTCAACCTTAACTTAGTACCTACAGCTGTCTGCAAACTCTCCCAAAACCTCGATGTAAATCTCGGATCTCTATCAGACACAATACTCGAAGGAACACCATGCAACTTCACAATCTATTCAATATACAATTCAGCAAGCTTTTGCAACAAAAAATTGATCCTCGTCGGTACAAAATGAGCCGACTTAGTCAATCTATCCACAATTACCCAAATCGAATCATATCTCTTCATTGTCTTCGGCAAACTTGTCAAAAAATCCATAGAAATGCTATCCCATTTCCATTCTGGAATGCTCAATGGTTGCATCAGACCCGACGGTCTCTGATGTTCAATCTTCTACTTCTGACAAGTCAAACAAGCATAAAAAAATTCAACAATCTCCTTCTTCATACCAGGCCACCAAAACAACTCCTTCAAGTCTTGATACATCTTTGTGGCACCAGGATGAATACTCAACTCGCTTCTATGACCTTCTTCAAGAATTCTCTTCTTGATTTCTAGCACATCAGGAACACATACTCTATCTCGGAACCTCATCACACCATTCTCATCAATCCGAAAATCACCTCTGCTACCTTGATTAATCAACGCGAGACGATCCACCAAACTCAAATCAGATCTCTGACCTTCTCTGGTCTCTTGGAGAATACTACTAGTCAGCTTCAACATACCCAATTTCACACTGTTAGGAGTCTCTTCACAAACCAAACTTATATCTCTAAATTGCTCAATCAATTCCAACTCTCGAACCATAAGCATCGACATATGCAAGAACTTCCTACTCAATGCATCAGACACAACATTAGCCTTACCCGGATGGTAACTTAATTCAAAATCATAATCCTTCAGAAGTTCAAGCCATCTTCGCTACCTCATGTTCAACTCTTTCTGATCAAACAAATACTTCAGACTCTTGTGATCACTGAACACTTCGGATCTGAACCCAAATAGATAATGTCTCCACATCTTCAACACAAACACCACAGCGGCCAACTCTAAATCATGCGTAGGATAATTTCTTTCATGAACCTTCAGTTGTTTGGAAGCGTAAGAAACAACCTGACCGTTCTGCATCAATACGCCTCCAAGGCCCATCTTCGATGCATCACAATACACCACAAAGGACTCACTCGGATTTGGCAAAGTCAACACTGGAGCAGTCGTCAACTTCTTCTTGACTTCTACAAAACTCTTCTCACAAGCAACATCCCACACATAAGCCTGACCCTTTCGAGTCAACTGAGTCAATGGCAATGCTAATTGAGAAAAACCTTAAATAAACCTGCGATAATAACCAGCCAACCCAAGGAAACTTCGAATCTCAGTAATAGACTTTGGAGCCTCCCACTGCAACACAACATCAATCTTCGACGGATCAACAACAATCCCTCAACTAGAAATCACATGGCCAAGGAAACTCACTCCCCTCAACCAAAACTCACACTTAGACAACTTGGCATACAACTTCTTGTCTTTTAAAACCTGCAATACAACTCTTAGATGTTGCGCATGCTCTTCTTCAGACTTAGAATATATCAAAATATCATCAATAAACACCACTACGAACTGATCCAAATAAGGATGGAAAATCCTATTCATATACTCCATGAATATGCCAGGTGCATTTGAAACTCCAAACGACATCACCGTATACTCATAGTGTCCATATCTCGTCCTGAAAGCTGTCTTCGGAATATCATCAGGCTTAACACGAATCTAATGATAACCAGACCTCAAATCAATCTTGATAAACACACAAGCACCCACCAATTGATCCATTAAATCATCAATCCTCGGAAGTGGATATTTATTCTTGATCGTCACTTTATTCAACTTTCGATAATCCACACACAATCTCATACTACCATCTTTCTTCTTCACCAACAACACAGGAGCACCCCTCGGAGAAACACTCGGTCGAGCAAACTTCTTCTCAAGCAGATCTTCCAACTGTTTCTTCAATTCCCCCAACTCAGATGCAGACATCCGATAAGGAGCCGTCGATACATAACTAGTTCCCAGTATCACCTCAATAGCAAACTCTACCTCACACTCAGGAGGTAAGTCATTCATGTCGTTTGGAAACACCTCAGGAAATTCCCGAACAACCAGTAGCTCCACGCCCACTGCTTCACCATCCACTTGGGGCGAAGCAAACATTGCAAACATCTTAGCCTCATCTTCTAAGAGTTCTCCCACTTGTTTGGCAGATACAAACATTAGCTCTCTAACATCGCGCGACTCAGGAAATCTCACCGTCTTACTATAACAATCAATGTGAACATAGTTGTACTCCAACCAGTTCATCCTAAGGATAACATCAATTTGATTCAAAGGTAGATAGACCAAGTCCATCACAAAGTTCCTATCATAAATAGTCACAAGGCAGCTCAAACAGACTAATGCAGTAGTCACAGAACCATTAGCCGGGGTATCAATAACCATACTCTCACTCATAGCAGATACATTAAATTCAACCTCTTAGCACATTCAAGCGAAATAAACAAATGTGTAGAACCAGTATCAATGATAGCAATCAATTCAAAATCATTAATAAAACATGTACCTCTGATCAAGTTATCCGTCTTAGCTTCTTCTGCACCGCTCAAAGCAAACACTCTGCCACTTGTCTGAGCAGCAGTAGCAGTCTTCTTCGGCTGCTGACACTGGGTACTGATATGCCCCTTCTCTCCACAGTCGGAGCTTCGTCTTTGCAGTCATTAGCCTTATGACCCCTCTTGACACAACGGTGACACCTTAGCGCCTTACAATTCTCAGCACGATGGCCTTGCTCGCCACACTTATAACACTTATCTGGAGCAATAGCCACTCCCCCACTTGACTTTTTCCCATCAGAAGCCTTCTGCTTCCCTTTATCACTAGAAGTCACATACGGTTTTCCTCTGAACTGACCTTTCTCTTTCTTCTCACTCAGCTGCTTGTAGTGAGTAGATCGAGCTCGGCTATCTTCATCATAAATTCTGCTCTTGTTCACCAGTTCCGAAAACCGACGAATCTGCTGATACCCAATTCCCTGCTTAATCTGTGGTCTCAAAACATTCTCAAACTTGAGACACTTCGACATCTCTGCATCAGCATGATTGTAATACGGACAAAACTTGACCAAAGACTCAAACTTTGTCGCATACTCAGCCACAGTCATATCACCTTGTTTCAGCTCAAGGAACTCCACCTCTTTCTTCCCCTGAACATCTTCAGGAAAATACTTTCTTTGAAACTCTTCCTTAAACATAGTCCAAGTTATCGCAGTGCCAACACCTCCCAATCTTTGACGAGTGTTATCCCACCAGTCCTCAGCCTCTTCTGCCAGCATATACGTACCAAACTGTACCTGCTTTGCATCAATGCACGCCATAACTCGGAAAATCTTCTCAATCACCTTCAGCCACTTCTGTGCACCGTCCGGATCATGAGTACCCACAAAAGTCGGTGGATTGTTCCTCTAAAACTTTCCCAAAGCACGGAACTCATCTGGAGGTCCACCATTCTGAGCCATCACTTGGGCAAGTGACTCCAGCGCATCAGCAATAGCACGATCATTCCTTCCTGCCATCTACAACCACCAACAAGGTTAGAAGGAAACAACTCATCTATAGTGTTCTCACACTAACGACTGGCAGGGAATTAACAACATAAACACTTGGCCGGACGGACCGACCTGCTCTGATACCACTAATGTAACACCCTTTTTCTACCCCAAAAATAATAAGGCAATTAATACATAAATCAGAGTGAATAAATAAATCTCATTAAAATGCCACTAAAAGGGTGTACATTCTCAAATTCATCAAAATAGGATCCATACTCCATAACTACAGGTTTTTCCCAAAAATACATCAAAGCATCATAAACAACAGAATTCAAAACATACTTCTAAGTTTCCTCAAAAAGGGAACTCAATCAACATAACTTCAATAGTAAAACAAATCTACTTAAGGAACCCAACCCAATGTTACATATCAGAGCAAGACCCTCTAAGCTGACCAACAGACTAAAACACTAAAAAACTTCATAAATGACTCCTCGGTGGCGTCCACGACTAAACTGGCTCATCTACATGTTACCCACGTGGAGGTAACATTCAAACAGGCAGGGTGAGTAAAACAAATCATAATCATCAATGTATGACAATTAATGCATAAATGGCAACATATTCATATTCAACACATTCATATTACTCACATTTGCCTCAAAGGTCACAACATCATAATTTATACACAAAGACTCATAAATGCAATGCAGCATAACTCAATGCATGTGGTACCAATCATCAGAGCTCGATCGACACTGGGCCATCAACCCTCCGTAGATCCCCATCAATAGAATCGGAGCACGTCAAAATACTTCACATCCACACAGTGGGATTGAAGCCAAAGCAATCAAATGCGCATGAATGCATGATGCACACGTCACAATAATAATCCTCACAGTACAACATATGGTGCATCATCATTCATCATGTTCATCATCATCACATAAATCACATAAAGCATCATATCTCATGTTATCACATAGTTCATCAAATCATGGTAATATCATCCTATTAATTTAACCCAATACATCATCGAACCATCATAACATAATGCATATATCACCCAAAACCCACTGCCATACTCATGGCAACTCATCCCAGAAATCCCAGAATCACACATCACGGTATCGCTGCACAACACTCAATTTAGCGAACTTCTGTTATGTTGACTGGCTCGCTCGCTAGGCGAGTCCTGTAGCGAGTCCCTCGCTGGCTTGCTCGCTAGGCGAGCCTCTAGCGAATGCTCGCTGGCTCATTCGCTAGGCGAGCCTTTAGCAAATCCTCGCTAGCTTGCTTGCTAGGCGAACAGTGCGATGACAGCAACTTCTGCTACGCACCAGAACTGATTTCCACCCAAAAACTCATACGAATCATTTACCCAAAGCCCCCAAAGCATCCCCAAATCATCCCTAAGGTTATACAACAATAACGGTATAAAATCTATGGTTCATTAGGCTAATCCGGCAACATTTGCACTACCTAAAACACTATTTCCTGCAATTGCTCTGAGTACGTTAGAGTTACTCACATTCAGATATTCTTATTCTACAAGGGCAAAATATAAAATCCAAGGTTTTGGTTTCTAACTCATGTTAATATTCAGTGATTCATACCATAACCCACAATCACAGAGTTCTATAATCGAACCTCTCAGTTTCCCCAATTCAACTCAAAAACCCTCAAATCCTAAATCCACCATGAATACATCTAAAGGCATACATGGAAGATCATGAATAGAAATACTCCCCATACCTTAGTCGATTCACAACTTTCACGATTGACTTCGGGATCTTCTGCCTCCAACCTTTCCTTCAGAGCTCTGGCCACACCAATTTTCACGTTAAACACAAATGAATTCCAATTTCCTCTCAGAACTCTATTTTGTCTAACTTAGTCATGAGCCTCACAAATTGGACTTTTCCCTCATTAGCCTTACTAACTTCATCAAATACCCAAATTGCCCTTATTTCACTTATATTCCATTTAATTAATAATAATACTAATAATTTAATATTATATGCTATTAATCAAATAAATATCTGAAACGCACGTTTTCCAATATCACAAAACCATCGGAAATTCACCGAAACATGAATATTCATAATTAAATAATTAATTAACATATTCCGATTAAATTTGGGGTGTTACAAAGACAACCCTAAAAGTGTTCATAAAGATACAATATATGGAGTACCTTCGAATCGACAGTCCTCACATTCCAGCACTAACGATTTAGCTGGACATGGTTACGGTAAACAACAAAAGATATGATTGATACTTAGGATAAGACATTTTTGGGTAATAAAGTGCTAAGTGTCCAATTGGTTTTGAAAATAAACAACAAGAATGATACTATCAAATTATGGTTTTGAAAATAAATCTTTTGCAATAACAAAATAAAGCTAGTAAGTAATCGTGCCATAAAATAAACAAAGTAAGACAGTGCGAGGAAAATAAATAAATTAAAAGTGGTGTCAGGAAATATACAAAGTAAAAGAGGTGCGAGGAAATAAATAAAGTAAATGCGGAATTATATTAAAAACTTGCTCCAATCAGAGACCTGAATCTGGTACAAATGGAATATAAATGGCTGCAAGATTAAAACTCAAAATCTACGGTGCTCCAAACTCGATTACAACCACGGTACGATAACTCTCCAGTGTGAAGAATTATCATTTTATAAATGGGAAATATATGACTAAGCTGCAACTATGTTTGGATGATGAGAAAATGATATCTAGGTCCTATTTATACTAGTAAAATACCTTGGAAGTCAAGTAGTTGCTTTAGAATTTGTGTGAGGAAAAAATGGTGATCATGGGTGAAGTCTCCAACTGCCCTTTGACCAGGGCGTCATTTACAAGGATGGAAACCGCCATGTGTAGATAGTGACCGCCATGTTAACAAAGTGGACATTCCTTGGTCTTTTGACCATTGGGACATGGGAGAGGTGATCCAGCTAACAGCTACCTCTATGGCCAACGCCATGTTGGATGCCATGTGTACAATTTTCACTAAAATCTCGGGTTTTCACCATTTTCGCTTCGTTTCTTCGCAAACAGCTCTCATTTGTCTACTTACCTGAAATCCAAACAAAATAATACTATAGTATAATAAAATAACAATAAAATAATGTTAAAACATATGCAATCTGAGTCAAATACACGGTGTGTTTCAGTGTTATCAAAATCTCCCATATTGAAACAACTGCATGTCCTCAAGCAAATCTTTACGAGCATAAGAAGAAAAACAACAACACACAAATTCTTAATTTAGGCTAAAGACTCTAGTTTGATCAAGGTTGCGTTGATAGGTACTAACTCATGAACCAAGGGTATCATAGTGACACGTTCCGCATTTGCGATCATAAGTATCATTCCTATACAAACCAATCTGCATTATGTTATTATACCTAGGCCTAAATTACTCATCCTATTCTCATCCTTTTTCATGCGCAATCACATTAATCCCGTTATCTGTACTCACATGGTGAACAAACCTGTTAGTGATCATGATCCATATTGTGTCAACATTCATTAATTTGGCTTTTTAACATAGACACGCAAGCATAATTTTAGAAAATTCACTATCGTTAGGATAAGTAACCGGGTGAGGGTCACCTAACTTAAAAGGTGGATTTTATTTCAAAATTCTTTGCTTTTTATCATATATATTTTCATTTTCTTTTAAAACAGGGGATCATTCACCTATTTGCACCGGTCTGTTCACTTAGCGATAACTCAAGTGGTGCTGACTGCTAAGATAAACTACTT